>CAXKVT010000203.1:0-1200000 GCA_964058875.1 Carex rostrata | reverse complement strand
AAATAAAATATTATTTTATTAGGTAACCATTTTGGTATTAACCATACTTGGTTATGCGCTACAAGTACAGCGCCTACATGACCCCGGTCATGCGCTACAAGTTCAGCACCTACATGACCGTCAAGACTCATACGCCAACATGACCCCGGTCATGCGCTACAAGTTCAGCACCTACATGACCGTCAAGACTCATACAGGACTCCGATCATGCGCTACCACGAATATGGCGCCTACACAATTTCTGTTAGGGCCATAACCTGAAATTATGCGCTTACCCCGAATAGGGCGCCTACATGACTAAAGTTATGCGCTACAAGTTCAACGCCTACATAACCGAGTCATGCGCTACCATGAATATGGTGCCTATGCAATTTCTATTATGCGCTACAAGTTCAGCGCCTACATAATAGAAATTACATGCTTACCCCGAATAGGGCGCCTACATGATTGTCAGGTTTCACACATCTGGTTCTTTAACATAGTTCACAGTATCATGTTATAAATCATGTCATGTTTTAGTTTCAAAATATGCTTCATAAAAATATGCTCATGCATGCATTCTTATCATGCTAAAATTCATTTTACTCAAAACTCATGCTTTAGCTAAGTTGTTTTGTACCATATTATACACCAACTTATGAAAAATATAATCATGTCCCGAAATTAAGCATCCAACACATGCAGTTTCAAATCCATAACAAGCATTCAAATATGGTATGACAAACAAACAAGAGAACAACAAGCAATATTCAAGAAAGATAGCAATCAAGCTACCCAAATTATTTCTCAACTATTGTTAAACCAAACAATTAAATTCATGACATGCTATGGTCTCAAGAATTGATACGGAACCATCAAATACCGGGCTTAAGTTCTAAGTCTATGGTTTGTGACCATACCAACTGGTTTGATTAATGAATTAACGAGGCTGTTATTAAAACATCTACTAACTCTAGTGCAATTCCTTTATATTTGGTCAATACCCATATGCTATGCTAATTATGCATGCCTTATAAACATGAACCTTTACCCAATACTTGATCAATACTATTCTATACCAATCAAGCAATCCAAATCAATAATTATAAGCATGCAATAAAAATTAATCAACCAAATCAACAATTATAATCACGCAATCAATAATCAAGCAACTAAATCAACAATTATAATCAAGAAATCAACAATCAATAAATTAGTTGGAAGGAGCTAGGAATAACTCGAAATCCGCACCTTTTATTGTTGGCTACTACAAGACTCGAAGTCAGTTCAATGTTCAGAATCGACTCGATCGTGTCGTTCGAGAGCAGCCACAAGAGCACATGCAATCAACTAAGCAAATCAATACTTTGTCGTCTTTTCCAATTTTCTCATTTCCCGGCCATGTCGAACTACTGATGCCTTTAATTTCTCCTCCCTTTTCCTTCTCTTATTCTATATTGGTTTCTCCTATTTCCGATATTTTCCAGGAGATTAGAAAGCGGTGTATTAAGAAAAGAGGGGCTGTTGAATTAATTTGGGATTATAATGGAGAGAGACACTTGAGGAGGTTAGGTGAGTGGCAAAGATGTAAATTCATGGAGATAAAAGAAACTAGGTGGCGGACATGTGTCACTTGCTCAAGTCTTCTATTATTTAGAAATAAGAGTTAACATTTGAAACAATGACAAATATAAATGCAATGATGTTATATATTTGCAATCTCTCTCTCTCTCTTTATTTATATATATATATATATATATATATATATATATAATTTTTTAAAGGCCCAAAAGTCCACATTGCACCTGTATACAAACTAATTTCTCTCTCTTTTCCATATAATATATATTTCATTTTAGATATACTTGAAAAATAAAGAAAGTCACTTTCTTTTTTCTTTTTTAACAAAACAAACACTCAATTTCTAGAAAACTCACAAACATATAATAATCAAAACAATTGGTATGCTAAAAGTCAAACTATTATTGATAAAATTATTTAAGCATACTATTATGATATCTCATATTATTTTATAAAAATTCAATATGAGCCTCAACCTACTATGATGACGTTATAAAAATTTCTTCATTTACGTGTTTAACTTCAAATCAAATAAATATTCAAAATTGGGCTGTTACAGTTATACTGTTTTTATACAATTTTTTTATACTTTGTTTTTTTATACAATTTTTTTATATTTTGTTTTCTCTTCTGATATTTTTCTATACACGTAAAGGGGATTAAAAATTGTTGATTTTTATAGTTCTGTGGAGATTGAAAAATTTGTATTGGATCTAAGTTTTGTTACAAAGTCCTAAATCTATGTATATTACAAAGATCCTAATGTTACTGTTTTATTTCTTTGTACTATTGGTACCAATACACAATATAGTGCCGTTCGTTTCAAGAATGATGAGTGTCTTATCATAACAACCCTTCTCTATTTCTTCTATAATTTTAACACTCTCCTTCAAGCTATAATTTTCATAAGAGTATAAATTTTTTTTTCAGGACTCCGGTCAGGAGTTGGCACAAAATATTGACAAGAATATAATTTTCTTCTTCTAATGAATTAGAGTGCAGTAGCAGATAGGGATCTGAAAAAGTCACAGCACGATCGTATACATCATGGAACGTATGTCAGTCATGTGTTGTGACTCATGTGTCCTGTGTTGTGACCATTTAAGTCACATGACCAGCTTTCGAAAATTTGGCATGACACTGCACGTCACGTGAAAGATTTGGTCATGGCACGACATTGTTGGGAAACAGTACACACTAGAAGGTACATTTCAAAAAATTTACTAAGCACCACACGCTAGATGAGACTTCTAAGGATTCAGACATTCTATCATTCAAACTCGTTTAATCTAGGTTCTTAATAAGGTTATTCAATCGCATGCGATTCTGTCACCATCTGCATGTTACTACTAAGACCTGTCAAGTAAGGTTATTCAATCGCATGCGATTCTGTCACCATCCACATGCTACTGCATAAACCGTACACAGTTGGTTTCCACTCCAGTCGGAATCACACACAGTTTGATCAGAACCACACACGCCCTATACTGGTATCAAATGCAATATGAGAGTTGCTAATCATGCTCTACTGTTAATCACTGTAACGATATAACACCCTTATTGAGTATGACTGGTAAGGGAATGTTACCTTACCTTATACCTAAACAATTACATGAAGACTAATGATAAGTCCTAATTACTAATATTTGAAAGGGTCATGTTCACTATTATGTTGTTCTTATATGTCTTTGATAATAATAACAATTAGGATTACTCCACTATTAGTTATAGAGTATGATGTTCATCCACTAAACTATATCCTAATAAGTTTCTAACTGAAGTTCGGATCACAAGAAGTCAACAATTACATTTATTCTACTTGGATCTATGATAATTGTATCTCTTACCTACTAGTTAACCTTATATGCATACCCTAGAGTGTACTGATAACGCCAATTTATATAGTGAAAATCACTACTTTTTAGTATGAAAAATGGCAGAAAAGCGTATACAAAGTATCAATTTTTCCGAATTATTCACCGCAAACGTGTTTTTAGGCTATTTTAGTAAGTTTTGGAGAAAGTTGCAAATTTAGGCCGAAAACGGAGCAATAATGTTATATTCAGGCCAATTCTAAATGAAGCGTCAAAATAGGGGATCACATGTAGTATGCAAACACCTCACACGAAGTGTACAACATGCAACATGGCAAAATTAACTGAAATTCAGCTAAGTGCAGTGTCGTGCGGTATAAAGCCTATCCTGCATGGGCACACGGATTGAATCTGTGGACTGTCTAATTTGGATGAAATCTCGGCCGTTGGACAAGAACCAAAGACGAATCTCCAGATGTGGCAAGCCTTGCTACGCATTGAAGTCTATTTTTAGCGCTCCAAATATAGTATGAAAAACTATATTCGGAACCTATGTTTCTCTCCATGACTACACACCTTTAGGAAGACTATATAAATCCCTCATGTAATACGATTTAGTGTGCATGTTTTAGTTGTGTTAGTCTATAGTTTAGAGTAGAATATTATGTGAAATATTTGGAGTTTGAGAAGAAGAGGCGCTTGAAGTCTAAGACTGAAGAAGAAGACGTCATCTAAGGAAGAGGTGTTCTAGGTTTTAGGTTATATCTTTCTTTTATTACTTATTTTATTTTGTCATGGCTTTGAGTAGCTAAACTCTTTCTCTCTAGGGTTTGGATGTAATGAATTTTATTTTAACTCTTTACTATAATATTTATTTTTCTTTTATGTCTATTTGAGATTTTGTTATACTTTGAATGTTATTGAAATATGTCCTTGCATACATAGTTCTATCTACTATATGTCAATGTCCTTCACATACCTATAGGTGTTAAGTCATTGTACCTCGGTGTGAGAGGGGATACAAGTAAGTACTATAAATACTTCAGCTAATGAGACTTAGCAGCAGTTCAAAGGCTAAGGTTAGAACCTAGTGGGCTCCCTTTGCAGGATATAGATTAGATATCATCTCGAAGTTTAATTAGGAATTTATTTATTACTTGTAATGAATAGGGTTTAGGGTTATTATTTAGTGAGTAATAGGGGAATATAATTAATTAGATTGGTGTGATTGATTTAATTACATTATATCTTATGATAATTTGAATTGTCCCCCACAAGCCGACCCTAGAGTTGGAGAACCTTTCAAATATGCATAGAACCAAACCCAAGCATCCATAGGGAATAGCAGTACCGGTATGCGGCTCTATTCTACGGGGTGGTCTATATAGCATACGGTAGTGACAGATGGCCGTATGCGGGGTTGTATGCGGCAGTGATAGAAGGTCGTATACGGGTATAGATGAGTACCATAAATATGTATTGAGATAATTAGAATGAATTCATCCAAAACCCTAGAGGCTCCCTAAACTTGGTTTACAATAATTAGCATCTCCACCTATCAATTTGCTAGAGTAAACTGTAAAATCACCCTCTACCTTTATTTTATTTATTTATAATTTATTTAGTATGCACGCTATCCAATTAAATCGAAGAACCTAGACTAGTGCTAAATTATTAAACTACTTAAGATCTATCCCCGTGGATCGACACCTGACACTACTACATGGTAGGATTATGCGCTTGTAATCCGACAGAGTAGCATTAGGGCAACTAAGTATATATTTATATATACTAAAATTAAGTAGTCTCATTTAGAGTCATCATGTACATCTTCATGTGTATCCAATGTTAGTACGCACCAAGTCAAGTAATAACACAAAGACTAAATCTTAGAAAGAATTCAGATCATAAGCAAATGACAAATATAAATAAACCTTAGATTAAACTCATAAGAATTCAGGATTACATGTCTTCACCCTGAAAGGGTTGCTTAACCGCTCATTAGAGGTTCAACAACAAAAGAGACAAAAGACATAAAGAAAGGGAGCAATAGAGAGAGATGGAAGGAGAACACCTATGATGTCTCTTCTCTCATGCACCGTCTTCAGATCTTACCTCTTCCTTCTCTTCTAATGGAGACTTCGCTATTTTATTAGTCTATCCATTGCATAACCTCCATAAGAGAAAACCCTAGTTCTAACCTAATATTCCATGCTTTCTGGTGTGGAATGATGAATGGTAGTCTAGATATATGTTTTTGAAGCGTCCAGATGCATATATAGGCCTTGGTTGGCAAGTTAGAGCTGTAACCACTGTTCTGGTAGTTTTTATGTGTTGATACCTGAGTCGCATACTGTTCATGTGTAAACTGCATGGTTGGGAAAATCACTACTTATTTCACCTCTATCAGTATGACAGAGTGTGCCATTTGACAGTGACCTGGACGGAGGCGAGCCGGAGGTGGCTTGTTTGGTCGCCTAGATGTCGATGGCGGAAGGCGTGAACATGTGGTGGCTGACACTGCATGGGGCATTGGACCTGGGTGGCTGCAGGTCGTGGACTCAGGTTTGATGCGGTAGTCTCTAACATGGAGGCTTATGGGAGACAACGTGTTACCGATAGACAACTATTGGACTGTGATGGTTCGCGATGGAGTAAATTGCTGATTTGAGCCTTCGGTGGAGATTGTTGAGTTTAGGCCAAAATAAGCCTAACTGAATAATCCCATCCTTCCTCTATCTGTTTCCTCTTTGACCTACACTAGGGGCGGATCTAAAGCCAATCAAAAGGTGACTAAGCCACCCTTATGATTTTAAAATATTAGTTATATATATACTAATATTTAATTAAATTTTATTTTTTTAGAACATTTTATATAGTCCAGTTCCCCTCATAAATGATCACATGTTCACTTTAGTCTAGTGGTAAGAGCTTATGTAGTGTTGGGAAGACTTTGGATTCAATTCCCACTAGCCACAATTTGTGTCTTTTAATTTTTAGCCCCCCTTCAAGATTTTCTAGTTCTGCCCCTGAGCTATGCCAAAGTGATTGGAGTGGGTAGCGGCTCTTGGAGCAAAACAAAAAAGAGAGAAATAGAGATAGAGAGGGGTAGAGATAGTGAGATAGAGTGATTGTTTGTGCTCACAATTGGAATACTCTTGTATCTCTTGTAATCTCTTGATTAATAGTGTAGTTTGTTGGTTGGTTGCCTCCCGGTAGAGTAGGCTTAACTGAACCACCTTATCTTTGTGTTATTTTTCTTGTATGCTTGTTGGACTCGATTTATCTCACAGTAAGATCTTTCCTCTATTTTTGTTGGTTTTGGTTGCGTGCAAGTTATATTTGTCTGTAATTGCTCGGATCTTGTTGGTATATGATATATTGGGTCTATTGCGTGTTTCTTGTAGTTGTTACAAGGAGTACCAGTATTCTACATTTCTTGAATAACACCAACATTTTGTTTCTATCAGCTTTCACAAATTGTCCAGTGTCATGACGTAGCTATTCCTTTGTATTGCCGCCCTTGCCCTTGCCCTTGCTGCTGCTGATTGCTTCAATTCTGCATTTGCTGCCCTCATCGATAAAATTCCCTCGCTACTTACTCTAGTGGTGTCAATGGGTACGATACGGGTAGAGTGGAACTATTTTTATACTCATACCCACTAAGAAATGACTTTACCCTACTCTACCCTACCCATACCCATTAAAATTAGTGAGTAAAGAAACAGTAGTGGACGAATAATGAATTTTTAATAGAAATATAATAGTTTCATTATTTTTACAAATAGACTTTCAAAACTTATCATGTTATACATATGCAATCACAATTACTAATATAAAATCAAAATATAAATATACAATCAATTCTAGCTAATAGTTTTTTACGAATTAAAAAAAAACCAAAATTACAAATAACTCTTTTAACAAATTCAATTTGTTAACTAAATAACAAAACATTGAAATAATATTCTTCTTACAATAAAATGCATACATTTTCTTATGATATAATTTATTTTATATAATTACCCGTGACTTAACAGGTATGAAATAGTCTCTACCCGTATCAATATCCGTTTATCTAACAAACAAAATCCTTATCCATACTCACACTTAATAAACTAACGAAAATAAAATCTTATTCATATCAATCTTATGGAATGTGATATGAATAGGGCAAACGCCTAAGCAGGTATCATTAATACTTTTAATGAAATCTCCCTTTTTTTACTTTTTTTATATATTTTTTTAAGGAGACTCCTATTTATGGCAAAATCGGCAGTACACCAATTTTGTATTGAACTACTACACGGACACGTGCATGGACCCTACTTGGCTTGCCACCATCTTTTGTCCATCTTGTCGTATGTGCATTGGGAAATGGGTTACAATTGAGAAAGAACTGTTTTGGTTTTCCTCTCCATTTCTTTCAGTGTCCGGGTCTCCCATATACCTGAACCATATACCTGATCGAGGTGCAATTTGAAAAAAACCGAACGCTCCAGATTAATTCTAACTGAGGCAAATTCAATTCGATATCTATGAAACTGTATGAGATCTGCTTTGAGATTCATATCAAATTAAAAGAACAATCTGAATTTATTACTTACATCTCAAGTATCTGAAATGATACTGATTCTTTCCTGCAAGGGTTGCAGATACACATCTTCTTTACGCAATGTAAATTTCATAACTTGCATGGCATCATTTTAACATGTTTGCTATGTTGCATTACATGAAAAAAGAGAGTATACACATGAGTTTCTGTTGCTGCAATATGCATGTGATACTTGACATCTCAACAAAGTTTATAACATATAAGGATCCTCCAATTTTGAAAAAAAGGAGGAGAAGAGAAAGCTGGAAATATTACCTCACCATTTGTTTTTTTCCTAACTTTTTTAATTTACCATCTTTAAAAAAGTAGACAATATAACCACTCTTTTAGAAATTCAATTTATACTAAGTTGGCAGTTTGAAAGTGCGAAACCAACCTTCCAGAAGTTTAAACTACTGAAGCAGTGTACGTCCGATACCCATCTGACCTAAATTGGGTTCGATGGGCATATCTACCGTAGATTTTCATTAGAAACTCATTAAATGGATCGGAAGAATTAACGGGTTGATCAAAACGAAATTGGTTAATTCCAAAATCAAAACCCGATAACTGCATAAACCCAACCCAATAGATCATCCAACTCTTCCCCTCCTTCCTCTCGCTCTTTCTCTCGTTGTGTTGCTTGCTCCTCTCGCGCGCGCAACCCTCCGGCAGCTCTCTCCCACTCTGTTGCATCACTCTCTCCTGCGCACACAATCCTCTGTCACCTTCTCTCTCACAGCGCAAGCGTTTCTCACTTGCAATGGTACTGTCTGATCATGACCTAAAAAATGATATGTTTCTCATGACCTAAAAATTGATCTGCCTCACTTGCAAAGGTACTGTCTTTGGTGTCAATTGATTCCATGCACTTCATTCCTAATAATTGGTACCAGAACCCCTCATTGATAGGACCGATTAGAATACTAGTTGGTGATCCCACTACATCTAATTAGGTGTTTCAACTACTAAACCAATAATTCCGCAGTTTGAAACTGCAGATCTTTTTGTTTCATTAATTTAGATTTATTTTGTCGCATCTTCTGTTAGCATTAAATATATACATTTATCTGAAATGAATCGTGGCTTCATTTTGACAGCCTTTTGGTTTCATCGCTATTTCAAATTTTAAACAAATGCAGATCCGTGGGGCCCACTCATATAAAAAAACACCAGATCCGTGGGGCGCACACGTACTTAGTTTTTATATGAATTTTAGTGTTTTTTAAAATAACTTGGTAGTCACTGCGAAGAATTTAAAAAAAAATAAAAAATGTAGTGGGACCCGCCTTTTTAAAAAAACAGAAGCATTTTACACGCGTTTTCTCTCATCAGGGAAAATTGTAAAAAAAAATAATAATTGGTTCATAGTTTGAAACTGCAGAATTAATCTTTTATTTTCGCAGTTTCAAACAGCAAAACTATAATATAAATGAGTAAAGATGTTGTCCCCCTTGAATCTGTCCCCTATCTGTCCCCCTAACAACTTTCCTTTTTTGTTCCCTCACGTGATCAAAATCTACCCTCTTCAATCTTCAATCTTCTCACGTGGCGAGGAGAGCGTGGTGCACCGTCGAGATCCGGTGAGGAGAGCGTGGTGCACCGTCGAGATCCGGCGAGGAGAGCGTGGTGCACCGTCGAGATCTGACGAGGAGAGCATGGTGCACCGTCAAGATTCGGCGGGGAGAGCGTGGTGCACCATTGGAGAGGGTCCATGCTAGCCCAGCGAAGGTTGTCACAATGCAACATATGAATACTTCATTAGTTAGATATGAATACTTCAGTTGTTAGATATGCGTACTTCATGTTACATATGAATACTTCTTGGAAGAGGTGGGATGAGAGAGATGAATCTGATTTTGAATTTTGAATTGTATAAATTATTTCGAACATGTATGAATACTTCGTAATCGTCAGTATGAATAATTCTTTAGTTAGATATGAATACTTCATTGTTTTAGATATGCATACTAGTATGTTGAGAATATTTCTTGGTCCCAATCTGGGCAAGTGTGAATATTATTAGTGTCAGATGTGAATATTGTTAGTGTCATGTGTAAATACTTTATTAGTTAGATATGAATAGTTATATATATGAATATTTCATTTGTTATATATTGAGTACTTCATTAGTTAAATATGAATACTTTATTTGTTATATATGCATACTTCATGTTAGATATAAATACTTCTTGGAAGATGTGGGTGAGGGATGAATTTGATAATGAATTTTTGAATTGTATAAATTATTTTGAACATGTATGAATACTTCGTAATCGTCAGTATGAATACTTCTTGGAAGAGGTGGGGTGAGAGATGAATCTGACTTTGAATTTTGAATTGTATAAATTATTTCAAACATGTATGAATACTTCCTAATCGTCAGTATGAATACTTCATTTGTTTAGATATGAATACTTCTATATTTAGATATGAATGATATATAGTTTCGCTGTAGTGGTCCCCAATCTTGGCAAATGTCGCTTTCAGACGATTGCGGTCTCCAATCCAGGCTGTCACAAGACGTCAGCGGTCCCCCTGGTTGTTACTGGTCCCCTCCAGCTTGTGTTTACATATGACAAATAGTTATGATAATAAGTATGAATACTATAAATTCGTAGGTATGAATACTATACGTTTTGACTATTAATAAGATAGCATTAATCTTGCTCTTTGGTGGTAGTTAACACGTTTTAACTATTTTTTTTGTCTTTTAGTGCGGGGGACAGATAGGGGACTGAAGTAGGGGGACTGTTAGTCGATCCCAATATAAATATACTTTTCTGAAAAAATGTTCGTTAACCAGATTTTTTATGTTAAGATGGTAAATAAAAGAATTTCGGGGCTTTTTGTCCCGAGTTAAAACCAAGCTCAAACATACAGCTGATTCTAACTCAAGCATACCGTTGACAAAATCAGCAGTATGCTTGAGATTATTTTAACATAAAATTAGCAGTAGGCTTAAGCTTAATAGGCGCTTAATTGCCACATGGTGGGCCCTCCTTATGTATACCTCATCTATAATACACCAAGAGCACTGTGACAAATTTAATAAAAAAAAAAATTTTGAGTTTCATAAAAGAAAATTGGTCCTTGGTATGCGTGCATCTGGACACCAAGACCCACATCATGCGATAAACGTGATCTGGATATATATAGCCGTTATTATTAACTTGGCCAAGACGAAGAGAGAAGGAGATCAGCTGTAGCAGAGGGTTAACAATTGACAGATGAGACCATTCATGTCTGTAACAGAACATTTGCAGAGACATTAGTGCTCAATAGTTGCAAGTGCAGCTGACTTGCAGGACCCACTATGGCAGAACTGAAGAAGGATGTGGAATTTGGAGTGGAGAAAGCGAGGAGACGAAAAATTAAGTGTGATGGCATGATAAGCATGTTTACCAAAATTATCTTTAATTATTTTTTAATTATTTTAATTTGATTTTTAATCAGATTACTATTTGTGATTTCAAATTCTGAATTGTGTTGCTGAAATTAATAATTTAGCCTACCATTCTTACCATATTTTGTCATTACTGTTAATCTGTAAAATTATCGAAAACTTTACCCTTAGATTTTTCAGATCGATGTCAAAGAGATATATCCTTTTGACCCGGTCTTTGCGCTTTAATGACTAGTTCGGTGTACCTGGACTGACACAAACAAAAATGTTAGATTATATATCAAAAAAAAAAAAATGAAGTTACTTTTTATGTTGGTGCTTATTAATTAGTGATTATTAATAATATAATGATCGGTGTCGGCCGATATCGATACAATAATTCCTACTATGGTTTCAATGGCTGAAACTGCAAACAACAGCGAATGTGACTAAACCAATAATAGTATCAAAGGTGAAAATTATCAATTTTGGAGAATCTAGATGACAACCTTGATCAACTCACATAGTTTGTGTTGAATAAGGGTTTATATGCAAAATGTACAAAATAATTTAAATAGCTCACTGTAGCAAAAAGTGAGACAGTTCCAACGACCATATTGACCCTGTAATGTATATGTAGCCACTATAACAAAAACAAAGACACAACTTATCAATATACAAAAAATTTCATCTGTCTCCTCAGCTTGCATCTCTCAAAAAATCAACATGGTATTAGAGCACTGAGTTCTGTGACCAAAAAAATCGTTGCGTACCAGTGAACTGGTATTCACATCATAAACAAAATCTATAAACCAAAAAAATCAGCAAAGAGCAAATGGCTCAAGAAGGGCACACGAGGTTACCAACAATTCCCCCAAGCTCACAAATGCGTTGCTCAATGGCAAAAATTACCTTACAAGGGTAAAGGCTACAGCGAGAGCGCTCAGCAGTCAAGAGATGCGTTAATACATCACGGGAGACAACAAAGTGCTCGAAGTTGCAAATCCACTTTTGCTGACCGAAGCGGAGAAAAAGGCAATGAAAAAAGAGAGAACCCATAACGAAAAAATTATAACGTGGCTCACGAATTCTATGGAGCTATCCATTGTAGAACTATTCCTCCTTCCCGACATGGCTATGAGTACCTTGCGGGATTAAACACGAGCTATGAGGCCGTAAGGGCTTAGATTATGAACACCATTCCTCTTCCTTCTTACACCCAAATCAAGAACATGATTCCACAAGAAGAGAGTCGAAGAGAGGCCATGGGTGGTACACAGCTAACAACCGAAGAGGGACACGACGCCTAGTCTCTTCTTCATTAGCTTACACTCGGTTGGGTGGAGCTTGTTGATTGTGTTGTAGTCACGGGTCTGGTAGAACTCCATCAGGGGAAGACATCTCGGAAGGCTTGGGCAGAATTTCCTTGGAGGGGTCTTGCTTCCTTACATACTTCCTCTTGACTGCAGTTGAGAGAGAAGGGTTAACTTCTTGTTTGAGTTGAGAGCTAAATTGGATCTCGTGTATCCAGCCAATGTATGCACCTACAAGAAGAAAACAAGAGATTAAGAAAGATTAAGAAAATAGATCAAGAAAGATTGAGAAAAGAGATTAAGAGAGGAAACTAAAAGAATTAAAAGACCTAGATTAAGTTTGGTAACTTAGACATTCTAATGACAATGTAAAAATTCGTGAGAATTTTTACACCATCCCTGGCAACGGTGCCAAAAAGTTTGATAGGGTAGAATCAATGCTAATAATATTTATAACTCTAATTTCTACCTACTGTCGATTCACAAGCGCATTAATCTACCATGTAGTATAGATTGGGGTGTCGATCCGCAAAGATGGTGTATTAAGATCTAAGATGTAAACTAAGGTCTAGGTTACCGGTTCCTTTAAGTAAGTTGAGTGTGTTTGGTTATTTGATAGTTGGTTTCTCAGTTGTAATGTTGGAATATAACAAAGAAATAATAGTAGATTAAGTGTGTAGAAGATGAGCTTCTAGGGAATCAGATATTATATTCTTCAAATTTGTTTAATCTAGGTTCTGGTTGTCATAACAATAGAGCATAGTTCTGTCACCATTCGCATGCTATTGCTAATACCTGTCAGTTGCAAAGTTACTCAATAGCATGCGACTCTGTCACCATCCGCACACGTTTGGGTAAACCGTACAAAATCTGGTTTCAACTCCAGTCGGAATCGCACAAGGTTTGGCCTGAACCGCACATGCTCGACACTGGTATCATTGCGATCTGAGAGTTGCTAATCCTATCTTAGTGTTGATCTCCGGTCAGTCTCACAACACCCTAACTGAGTAAGTACTTTTTATGTACTTAGCACAATTGAATGTAGATTAATGATAAGTCCTAATTACTAATATTACAAAAGGGTCAAGTTCACTTGGTCGGTCCTTCGTCTAACCTTTGGTAATAGCAAACAATCAAGATTACCCCACTATCAGTGATGGAATGAGACATTCGTCTGCTAAATCACTTCCCAATAGATAAAACGCATGACAAGGTATGAATATTTACAATATTTGAAATTAATGCTTTCATACATCATCCCGTTCCATATGGAAATAAAAATAAAAATTTCATAGATTTTGTTAGTTACTAACATTTGACATATGAACTATTTACACTTGCATGACAATGTATAAATACTTGCACTACTTAATATTAATATTTTCAGACGTCATCCTGTGTCATATGAAAAAAAATGATAAAATATGTCATGTATAAACACTTCAAACATGAATTATATATACTTACATTACGAGATATGAATACTTGAATGAGGAGGCACAAATACTTGCTCGACAAGATATGAATACTTACACAACAAGGTATTCACGATGATGTATGAATACTTGCATAACGAGATATGAATACTTGCACGATGGACAACCTAAAAGTACGATATCAAGGATGTCATTTGAAAGACAATATTACGTAAAAGACGTCCTTGGTTTTAGATTTGTAAATTTCCTTACAAATCGTTAGAAATATTGAGGAGATTGAACGGAGAAAAAAAAACTCAACTCTAAAAACGTGTAGAAGATGTGTATGATCTGTCCATTTTTTTTTTCGAAATATTTATATCTTAGGTATGAATACTTGATATATTATAGAATAATTATACTAATCCCCCCACCCCTATCCCCCCATTTATCCCCGCATTCTCTCTCTTCCTTAACTGCCATATATTCCCTCACTTATTTCACTAAAAATTTCCATTTATCCCCGCATTAAATTAGACTGTCATTTAAAATACCAATCCCCGCATTAATTATGCTTTCCTCTAATAACAATTCTCGCATTAATTATTCCTTTAAAAATAATTCCTGCATTAATTATACTGTTATCTAATAACAATCTCCGTTAATAAATGTTTATTTGTTATTTCTGAGAAATATTTATCCATGTAACATAAAGTATTTATCCATATAACATAAAGTATTTATCATTATGTCTGAGAGTATTTATCATTGATGTTTACTGTAAGTTGCAATTATGTTTGAGAAGTATTTATCTATGTAACATAAAGTATTTATGCATGTAACATAAAATATTTTTCATTATACATGAGGGTATTTATCATTGATGTTTTACTGTAAGTGCAATTATGTTTGAGAAGTATTTATCTATGTAATATAAAATATTTATCTTTGTAGCATAGAGTATTTATCCATGTAACATAGAGTATTTATGATTATGTCGTAGAGTATTTATTATTGATGTTTTATTGAAAAATTGCAATTATGTATGAGAAGTTTTTATCTATGTAACATAAAGTATTTATCATTATGTGTGAGAAATATTTATCATTGGGTGAGGGAATTGTTTATTTAATGGACCCCAATTGTGCGGGGACAATAAAAAAAAAGAGAAAATTTTGTGCAGGGATAACTGACAAGTATTTATGAGGAGATTGCTTATTTAATAGTCCCTAGTTGTGCGGGGACAATTAAAAAAAAAAAAATTTTGTACTGAGACAATTAATGGATTGATTTATTCAGTCATAAATAGAGATCATTGCATAGTGATTAATACATTGCAAATCCACAATAAATACTTTGACGCTTCAAGTTAAATACTAACAGTTTCTACGGAGTATTAATTATTTGAGCGGTCCCCCCATGGCTTTTTTGGCAGTTTGTGCGGGGATAGACCTGCGGGGATTGTTATCATGCTCCTATATTATAGATTAACACTTGCACACATAGGTATCCATATTTGCACGCGTCCGTTATAAAATTTATCAAATATTAGGTGGTCCCTCAAGTAAGTAATGAAGTTCTAGTTAACGGTCCCCATAAGTAGTTGTTGACTAGGGTATGAATAGAGGAAATTAATTGAGGGATAGTTAGTCGATTCCTTTAATTTAATTTAGTGTCAGCCTATTTCAATTTATTCGACAGTACTCTAGACCAAAGTTTGTTTCCAGTTCAAGGCAACAATTCAAAATTGTCCAAGATAATTTCATTTCTATTAATTAAAGCTTCAAGTTCAACCACTTCTATTCTTCTAAATTTTCATTTGTCTGGACGGAAGGCCAAACTCAAAGGTCTAATACTAGAATCTATAATTATAACTTGTCCATTTAATTTCCAGCTGACTTACATATGTAAATTTACTTTAAGACCCTTCTAACAAGCTTAAATTACCAATTTATGGAAATTAATACATTATACTTTATGCATGATTACTTTCTTCATAAATAAATTCCTGGAAATCTGAAACTACTTACTATTTACCAGTAAATAGACTATACTGGTACAAAAGGATACCAGTGGTCATATTGCATTAACAACCCTGAATTTATTTATAAATATATCAAGGAGATAAAAAAAACAAGGAATGGGACTAATACAATGATACAAGGTTATGTGTGATACTAATAGATACAATCAAGGTTTGAGCTAAGCTTCCTAGAGCTCAACAACACAATCTGAAACAGCAAAAGAAGCAAATGAGACTATCAAGGATAATCAGATTTTAAAACCGTTAAGAAACAAAGGAAAGAAAGAGATATTAAGAATTTCACTAGTTTCAGCTTTTGAGCACTTTCTATTTTAATTTAGTAGTAAGAATAATATTGACACATACTTGAAACATAATTTCTCAAAACCCTGTATCAGTTAATAGAATAACCAAAAACAGAGAAGAAGGGAATTACTCAACAATTGCCTAGTTGTGATGAAAGATAGCAAATACATACAACTAACAATCCATACCGTATAAGTACCTCACCAATCACCAGTGAGAGAGAACTCTTGACAGCTTCTTTACGAAGGTAGAAATGAGAAAAATAATAGAAGTGGCGGTGAGAAGGTTCATGAAACTTAGTATGGCGGTGAAAGAAGATATAATAGAAAATGAAAGTCGAAGCAAAATTAGATTTTACATTTGACCGTGACCCACATGTCAGAATTATATTATACTATTGATAATTTCAAATATACCAAATTAAGTCCATATTTATAATATTTACTTCCCTGATTTTCAATATTCCAAAATTTCTAACTTTTCTAAAATTTCCACATTAGTTTTACCATAACTTATTTTAAATTTACACATGTAGCTTAATTAAAATCCTCAATTTATGTATTTGTGGAAATTTTAGTGTAACATTAAATGATTCCAAATTTGTTTTAAAATGATAAAGAGAAAACTCTAAACATAAACAACACAAAAAAATTTCAATTTGGTTATGTCTAAACTTCGATCCAACATAAAGTGTTTATTGCCCTTCGATGTTTCAATATTCCGGCAACCGAATGGATAAGTAAATGAATATAAAATTTGATCAACATTTTCTACAGTAAAATAAATATAATGCTATTTAACTTAAACAGTTCTGAGACATATTTACGTTCGTTTTCACTGAATCACAACTAGAGTTTATGACTTGTATTCAACATTTTTTTATTAATTGACTAATGCCTTCTTTCAAGGTGTTCTGACCTCTATCAATTAATTATTAGAACTGTACAAATCTATAATCTTTTTGTATAGATAAATTATATTATCTGAAAACTAAACTTCCAAACCTTTTATTTTATATAAAGGACACAAAAATTCATGTAGTCATTTTTTCTAAATCGAATTTTGAAATTAGTCAAAAACTGGGAATGCTCGTTGGAATTTTAAGCTATTCTGATCACTGTCAATTAATCATTAAAATTGTACAAATATATAAAAATTTTGGATAGAGAAATCATATTATCTGAAAACTAGACTTCCATACCTTTAATTTGATATAAAGAACACAGAAATCTATGTAGCCATCTTCTCTAAATCAAATTTTGAATATAGTCAAAAATTGGGACTGCTCATTGGAATTTCAAGCTATTTTGATCTCTGTCAATTCAATCGCTAAAACTGTACAAATATCTAAAATTTTTGTATAGAGAAATATATTATTTCAAAGGTAAAAAAATTATGAATTTTGGAGAATCTAGATGACAACCTTGATGAAGTCACATAATTTGTGCAATTTGGTAGAGAATGATGCCCCTAATCCAGACCCCAATTCAAAGGTAAACCAGAGAAAGAATACTTGACAAGTTTTTTTCCAAAATAACTGTAGCATCATCGCTTAAGAAAAGATGGACAACCTTGAAATCTACATTTCAATGAAAGTTCACAACTTATTTCCATTAAAGTGCAAGGGCTACGTCGTGATTTGGAGACACTGTACATGAAAACAGAAGAATCGATGTAGATTTTTCTGTGAAGAGCACAAACATTGTCAGCCAAGTTCGAGCATAAGAAGGCATCATCACTAAAGTAAACTGTAGTGGCAACGTGTTAAGAATCTTGCCGGGTGGAAATCAAAGCTAACAAAATTTATAACCATGATTTCTAATTATAGTCAGATCACAAACGAAGATTAGAGGTGAAAAGGATGGGTGTTAAGAACCCTGTTTGGATGGAGAGTAGAGGGAGTAAGACGAGGTGAAAAATGGAATAGAAATGAAAATTAACATATCTAACCTATTCGTATTTAGATGATTAATGAGTGAAATAAATTGTAACTTTTATTTTTGTCTTATTTCTTGTTTGGTTGATTAAATTTTAGAAGATTAATAAGAAATTCGGTAACTGTTGTAGGTTTGTAATAGAAAACTTGTATGATAATTATATCAGTAAGATAGTGGGTTAGCCATTCGTGTTAGTTTTACTAAAAATATTTGCAATAAAATTTCTTTCCATTCATTACACTTCAATTTGGAAGGAAAGCAAATTATATTAATTATAAGGATACAACATTAAACCTTTCACCTCCTATACCCTTCATCTCCGATATAATTTTGTCAAGCAAACACAATTCGACGGAATTTTTTTTTTTCTTTCCATCCCCTCCCTTCCTCTACTCTCCATCCAACCACAATTATTAAAATACATCATACATCTTTTATACACATTCAAGAATATACACGAAAACCATGCATCACAATAAGAGTTGTTCTGAAGGAAAACTAAACATATATTCGTCTGATTGTGTACCTACATTTCACAATAAATAAAAATGAACCATTTTATCTTACACCCAGCAGAAGGGCAATGCGGCTCGTATAGCTCTTTGGTCAAGTGCGCGATCATGACAATTAAAATACGGAGCATTCTTCTTATACGTGCTATACATTTTTAATTTATTTAATAAATGGTAAAATTGCTTTTTATAAATTTAAAATTAGTTTCAATAGAAAAGAAAATAAATTTGGTAAATTTGTGTCTTTTCTAAATTTATTAGTGTAAATATGATTTTACGAATTTTAAAGGGGAAATATGTAATTTTGAAGATTTATAGGGGTATGCATAATTAATAATACAGCGATACGATTTCCGCTACTTGTTTGTTAAAAATAAAGGTACATCAAAACCAATCTTCCTGTTATCGTGTTTACAATCTCTTATTTATATGGTTGAAGAGGGGGATCCAACGCTAGAGGTAGAGCAACCTATGCTGGCACAGGAAGATTTAATCCATATGTTTGGGTTAGAGTTTCTCAATGATTAGTTTGTGGTTTTTTTCCGGTCTCTTGCTATTAGATGCTTACATTAGCATGACTTTGTTGTGTTGAATATTTGCCTATGTGGTTTTTTTTTTCATACTGTATGCGTTTGTCTCTCCAGTTTGGTTGGAGATTGAAGCCAAAATAATTTTGTGATTTGTAATGAAATCGGTGGCTCACCACTTTTTCAAAAAAAAAAAAACAATCTCTTATTTATAAATAAATAGACCTGACGAGTCGTGTAATCTCATATTATCGTATGAACTTTTACATAGTCCATAGAGACTAGAAATTTTCAGCAAACTTTTAAGCATTGGCAGCTTGTTTTGTATAGTCTATTTCGTACACAGTAAAAACCAATTAAGTTTACTAGTATTAGCTAATGTAATTTGTAAAGTAAGAAATGGAAATATTACCCTTAGATTTTTCAGATCGATGTCAAAGAGATATATCCTTTTGACCTGGTCTTTGCGCTTTAATGACTAGCTCTTCCGCGTTTAGGCTAGTTCGGTGTACCTGGACTGACTTAAACAAAAATGTTAGATTATATATTAGAAAATGAAGTTACTTTTATGTTGGTGCTTAGTAAGTAGTGATTATTAATAATATAAGGATAATTTTACCACTTTGATTTACTACCTCACTACTACAAAAATAAGATTTACCAACTGTTAAAATTGACATCTAACATTTGTTCCTGTACCGCTGCTAATTAATGGGAGGGTTGCTGAAAATATGAAATTTTTACAACCGGTTAAAAACCGGCGTTACAGATAGTTTTAACACCGCTTTTTAATTAAATAACTGGTGTTAAAACTATTTTTAACAACGGTTTCTTATTAAATAACCTGTGTTAAAACTATTTTTAATACTTGTTATTTTAGAATAACCAGTGTTAAAAGATTTATTTTTGTTAAATAGTCTATAGTATTGTACCAATGGTTTTGATAAAAAAAAAAACCGGTGGCAATTATAATTATTAATTCAATAAAATTATGTTTATATTGGGCTTGCTATCTCTCAAATTTGTTAGCCATAAAAACATTCATATACCACAAAAATCATAATTTTATAAATTAAATAACACACAATTGAAAAGTATAACTTGGACTTTGTATAAGATTAATGTTATCAGGATCAATCAATTATGCTATAATTTAGTAAATAAAAAAAATCATATAATTTTATACAAGAATGAGAGAGTATTCACGAGGGTATACCGACAGAAAGGTGTTTTATCTATTAGCGACGGTAATACCCGCGAGGGTAAGCCGACAGTATCGGTCGTGGATACTGTCCCATTCTTGTAGTTATATAAAATATTTCAAAAACTAATATAATCACAGTAATGATCATCTGGCCAATACACCATCTAAAACGACGTTGTTCCTCATTCTCCTGGCCTCCATTCATCTGGCCATTATTAATTTGGTCTCCGTTCGTCTGGCCTCCTACATTCTGGCTATTAGACAACTGGCCTCCATTCATCTGGCTTTCATTCATCCAGCCAATGTTCCTCTGATCTCCTATCATGTGGCCTCCTACCCTCTGGCTATTATTCAGCTGGCCTCCATTCATCTGGCCCCCATTCATCTGGCCACTGCTAATCTGGTCTCCGCTCATATCGCCTCCTACACTCTGGATACTATTGAATTGGTCTCCATTCATGTGAGCAGTATTCATCTGGTCCCCGTTAATATTTCCGAAGTTAAAGTTACAATTCTGTTCCCCACAAAATGATAAAAGTTAGCATAGCAAATGCATATAAAAATATGGGTTAATTTCTAATGTATCCTTCAAAAGTGTTTCAATTTCTTATTTACACCTCTATTTTTTATTATATTTAATATGTCCTTCAACTCTTTCAATGTCTTTCTATTTACCCATAAAATTAATTACTCTTATTTAAATAGTATTAAGATCTATCTTTTCCCATTATATGCTTGCTCTTATTTATTAAGTTTTGTGTGTTTTTACTAACAGCATGGTAATGTAAATAAACAAAATTACCTTACCATCATTTAGTCAAACTTATAATATAAAACGGTACCAGCCAATGAAGTGTAGAACTATTCAATATAGCAACAAAAAACATCATTCACCAAAAATCAAACTATCTCAAAAAACTCCAGAATAAAGATTCTAAAAACAAACTTTATGAAATTAATTATGGTTTTGGCAAGGCAACACAAAAACAGACAAAATTGGACAACAGAAGTACAGGTTTAGCTGCCTGACTAACTTATATATTAAAAAATTAAGAATTTTTACAACTTCTCTATATTAGAGTGTGGTCACAATTGGAAGCTCAGAGTGGGTGCCTGGATTGGGACAGTGCCTAGTTACTTAAGAGGCACAATTGCTAACAATGATTTATGAAATTATACTGTTGAAGAGATTTTTAACGAGCCTTCTGATTTGGATGAGAAGGAACCTGAGATTCAGGATGGGAAAGAAAAGACAAATGAACTATAAATAAGAGCAAAGGTGTAATGGAAAAAGATAAAATTAAATTCTGTTTAAATAAGAGTAATTAATTTTATGGGTAAATAGAAAGATATAAAAGGAGTTGGAGGGCATATTAAATATAATAAAGAGTAGAAGGGTAAATAAGAAATTGAAGGACTCTTCAAGGGTATGAGAAATTAACCCTAAAATTAAATAATTGAATTGGTAGTTATTTAGTAAGGACCGGGGGTGGTACCTAATTTTACCAGTTTGCAGGGTAACTTTGGGCACTACAATCTTTCTTTCTCTCTCTCTTTTTTTTTTTTTTTTTTTTTTGTGTTTTCATATATGTGTTTATTTCATAACAAGTAACTATACCATTTTGAAAATAAATTCATACCGTAATATAGTTGATGTGGAAGGACATTATTCGTATATATATTCTCAGCAAATGCAGAAAAAAAATGATATGTATATATAGGATTTTGGGAGAGCAAGTAGTGAGGGAATTAGATCGATTAGGGCATCAAATGCAGAAACGTAGTTAATCAGCTTAAGCAAGGGAAATTGGAGAGGAAACTAGGAGGTAATTGGATATCAAGGGGTGATTAATGAGTTACAGAATTTAATAAATCGTCATAATTCATTTAACCTTTTTTTTTTTTGACAATAAAAACCTATAGTAGCATAAAGACAAAAGCTCACAAAGTTTCTCATAAAAGAAGGTTCTCAGTTCTCATAAAGTTACTTCTTAAAAACTAAAATAGCATCAACATATTACAAAGTTTCTCACAAAAATAAAATAGAAATTCAAAAGCACCCAAAACAGAGCATTACACATCAAGTGGCAGAGTCGAGATGGTGGACAGACAGTCGTGGAGCGGCGGAGTCACAAAGAGGGTTTTGGTCAGATTGAGTACTTTAAGTTTTGGTGATTTGGTTTGGTCTGCCGACTTTGGCATATGATACAAGGATTTAGATCGATTAGGGCATCAAATGCAGAAACGTAGTTAATCAACATGAGATATGAATGGATCAGAAATTGGAGAGGAAACTAGGAGGTAATTGGATATCAAGGGGTGATTAATGAGCGAGCATGAGCAAGTTAGGGTATGTTCATGCTCGTCTCATTAAGTAAATGAGGGAGTCATAAGTTATGATTTGGTTTGGTCTGCCGACTTTGGCATATGATACAAGGATTTAATGAGGCAGCGGTTATTTAATGCGGCAGAAATTTAGTTCTTCGATTTATTTGGAAATGGATGTGGCAAATTCTTAATGAGTGAGTTATAAGCGAGTTGGGATATGCTCATACTCGGCTCATTAAGTAAATGAGCAAGTTTAAGTGAGGTGATAATGAGTGAGTTGTTAATGAATTTTTAATGAGTGAGTTATGAACGAGTTATCAGTTATGAGCAATTTCGCTTTAATTTCTTTTCAATTTCGTTTTAATGGGCTTGTTATGCCTGGGCCAGCAACATCAACATTTGATTTTCTTTTCAATTTCGTTTGAATTTTTACTTAAGTGTTGCATGCGTGCTAGATTTCTGGGAATCCACATGGTGCTGTCTCCCCTCAATTATTGCTCCACTATCATAATTATTTGTTGCCTCATTATCACTATCCAAATTATTGCTCCAAGGGCTGGAAACGAATCGAATCGAATCAAACTTACTCTAGTTTGAGTTTGGTTTGAATTAATTTTGAACTAAGTTTGGTTGGAATTAATTTCGAATCAAATTTTTTACTAACTCAATTTTGAATCTTTTATGAATTTATGACAATGAAGAGTGATCGTCATCGCCCAAAGCAAGAGGTGAAAGTCCTCTAGGATTTTAGAACTGAGAGCGAGGGTTATGATTTACGAGTTATGAGTTATGGTTGGGCGGCCTTATGTTTTAACTTTGAAGTCATCAGCGAAAATCGACGGTTCACGTTACTTTGAATTTCGAACTAGAATAGTTCGCAAACCTATTTCGAACAAACTATGTCCAGTTTGAATTTGGTTTGAATTAATTTCAAACTATTTTGAATCGAATTTTTTATGAACTTTTTCGAATCAAACTCTAATCGAATCTCGAACTACGAATTTTTTATGCAGTTGTAATTGCTCCAGATCCCAAGACATTGCTTACTCTTGCTGCCTTGTTGGGAGTATTTTTTTGGTTTCTGCACCTAGAGGTGCTCCATTTATTCAATTTCCCGGATCCACATCGGAACCGAATCGGGTCCGAACTAGAACTGACTCGGATCTGATTAATTAGAATTGGATTGATCAAGACATATTTGTGATGAAATTAAGTAAGATTTTGCCTTAAGATTTACCTTGTTTTCTCACATATATCAATATTTATCATTATATTCACTTACTATTGCGCAAGTTTATCTTTTGATGCAGAAACCATGTTTGGGACTATTTCACATCATATGAAGCAAGAATCGGGTCGATAGGAAAAGTGTAACATTTGTTCTAGGGTTCTATTACAGACCGCATAAACTGATGCGGGGTAATGCTCATTACGGACCAGGAGATAGCCAAATCCAACAATGCACTGTATGGTTACAGACCGTACCACTTCATATGTTCCGTAACAGTAGGCGTCCCTTTGTGATTAACTGCTGCAACTATATCCAGATCAGATCCATTAGACTCCAACTCATGTCCAGACGCCCCCTCACTCATATATATACCATATGGACTGAAGAGAATTGAATCTCATATCTACTTTGTATTCTTCTTGTATAGTTTAGTTGTGAGGAGTCTGAACATGATGTTTCGCAGCTAAACATCTTTTCTTAGGACTAGGCTATAAACCTTGTTACTCATGATGCTTTGATATATATTTTTGGTGTTTGATCATTTTTTAGTCTTTTGTGGTTTGATGTCTTTTGCACTTTATATTCAATCTCTTTCAGTTTTGCTTGTTATTTTAGACAACCACTGTGATGGCTACACATGGAAGTTAGTCACATTAGATTAACAGGATTAGGAAAGGGAGAATAAAAATACTAGACTATTGGGGGAGATCTTAACCATACTAGGAATTATCGGCCGATACCAATCCAGATCGACCGATACATATCGGTGTCGGCCGACACCGATCCGATACTGAGCCAAAACTCACGGATTTTCTATTTTTCATCCAATTTCTGCTATTTTGGTCAGATTCTGGTCATTATTCGTCTGAAAACTTGAACTCGTGATTGATTAAATAGAATATAAACAATGCACATGCTGGAAACTCGTCACATTCATTAATTAAATAGAGTATCAAATATCAACTATGCTGGAATAGAGAAATATGAACCTGTGATTAAAGATGTTAATAATCTTTCATTTGGTTCTACAATGTCTGTTTTTTTTTTCGGACAACAATATCCCCATTTTTATCATAATACAAATGACGATGAAATTATCCAGCCAGAATGATATAGTTTTTGGCAGTAAAAGAGCATGTTTATAGTTTTAATGCTTGTATTATATTGTATTAGTGGATTATTTGATTGTAATCATTTATCTAAACATAAATTATTGACAAATTATTATTTTATCAATTTTTTCCTATTTTTTGTGTAAAACATGCTTCTGACCAAAAAGTATGATTTTCCGATCTGAATCTGCCGATACCGGCCGATACCCCGATCCCGTATCGGTATCGGCCGTGACCGATCCCAATCTCGATGCCGATAATTCCTACTATGATCTTAACCAAAGAAGCCAATAGTCAGATCATCAAAAGTATACATGAGAGTTTCGGCATTCGTAGATAAATGTCGCATCGTATTGCCCGAGGGACCTAGTCAAGTGAAGGTTGTGACTTTGGGCTCATCACAAATCTTCTTGCACTTCTCAAGTCAAGCCTTAATGTTAAGGCTTGGTTAGTAGTGTGACTGAACCGCGAAAGCACCAATCACTCTGATAGGATTAGAAATCATCTTACAACAATTGAAAACCAACTCAATCAAATCAAAGTAAGAATTAGGGGGGATTGAAGTGACAATGATGTGCTGAAATCCTAGAAATTAACATCTCCTTTTAATTACTCTATTTTATTTTTTGATCCAGAAATACAAAGTATATCTCTGATTCACCAAGAACTCTCAAGATCTGATTTTGTCTAGCCATTTAACAAATCCTGATTTGATTGTTCAAGACGGATAACCTTCTTCTCTGCTAATTGACACTTGATTATACTAGGATCATGCACTTATGAATATATCAGAAGTATAAACGGGTTTAAAAATTAAAGGCAGCGTAACACATTTAGGCTCATCAAGTTGTGCAAAACGACAAAATAACAATGAATCATTAGGAACTTGAGTTGTTAATAAAATAATATATCAAGTTCAATCCAATTCTGTGATATCTGTCATTGCACAAGCATCCAATTCTGTGATATCTGTCTATGGGCATTGCAGGCCAAAAAAAAGAGTAATATAAATTTACCTTCTGTTAAAATGGAAACTGCTCTTGACTTTGCCTTGTTTCCATCGTCTTTATTCAACTTGGTTATTAACCATCATAATAATCTTGGCTAATTTATTTTTTGTTGATATTTATGGTGATTAAATAAAAAATTATGAGAAAAATCCTCGTTATGAAATAATAATTAATATATCTTATTATGTTATTTTTTAATCCACTTTTTTCAATCCACGTGCTTAGTGGGTTCATAGAGAAAGAGAGGTTCTCCAAATTAGAATTAATTTCGAGAACTTTTCCCATCCCTTGTCAGATACTTCGTTCAATTTTTAGACTCTACAATATTTGGGTAACTTGAGGCTCTACAATCTTTCTTTCTTTTCTGTTTTGATGAACTCGTCAAATAGTGGACCTATTTCGTTAGCAAATTCATTATAGAATATGGATTCACCCCTTTTTTTGGCACAGTCGGGAACCAAAGTGAAAAGAAAAGCACAGACCATGGTACTATCGAATTAATTACCTTTTATAAAGTTTTCTTAAAAGTTGTAAGATTTTCTTGAATTATTTATTTTTTAAGAAATATAACATAACCAACTACTTTTCGTGGGTTCCTGAACCATATAAAATCATGATTCCGGACTTGAATAGTGCCAAGGTTCCTCTGACTCGTTGTAGCAAATGCATGGAAATACGAAAAGAGCGGGAGTTTTTTTCAAAAGAGTGTTGGACAAAGTGTCAATCAAAAGCTGTTATAGATCGTTTCATGTGCGTTAACATTTTTCGTACGGACAGTTAAAATTTTGAAAATATGTAAAAATATAGAAAAGTCTGTAAAAGGTATCCAGGAATTTTGAAATAAATTAAAATTACATTTTCCTTAGGTTTCAGTTTTTTTCTAAATGTATTAAAAAATTGTCCCCTAAAAAGAGAACAAATACATGTGTTTGATAATAATAAATAATTTAAAAATAATATTCCAGTAAGAGAATTTTTTGATTATTTTTTTAATTGCCATATCTAGACGTGTCGGGCAAGTTTTTATGTATGTCTAGACTTCTAAGTGTGCCAATTTTAAAAAATTAAGACACAACACGGGTAAGTACAAGACATGGACACACCTTGACGCTGTGCTTTTTCAATACACTAATTAGCGCAAGTGTCGTTGTACAACGTTGAAAAGAAAAGCTAGCGAGTAAAATTTAATACTATTAGCTATAATAAAAATTGAGCTGGTGAACATTTTCAGTCATCTACAGGGACTTAGTACGGAGGAAAGCAAATGTTTTTCCAACGCAGACTCCGGTTGACCAGATTCCTGGGTCTTGCTATCTCTCTACCTCGCAATTTCCTCTCGATGTTCCTATATATGCCCTATTATAACCCAATTTCTGATCCATTCATATCTCCTTTTGTTTCTGTTAGCTTTTGCAAATTATCCAGTGCTATGTCGTACATATACATTTGTATTGCCGCACTTGTCCTTGTCCTTGCTGCGGCTGATTGCTTCAGTTCTGAATTTTCTGCCCTCATCGATCAAATTCCCTCGCTACTTGCTCTCCCAAGATCCTATATATACATATGTCCTCTTCTTTTTATTTGCGCTTACAAATTGTTCAGTGCCATACAGAATAATGTCTGTGGTCTCCTCTATTCTGCATTCGCTGACAAAATATTTCCACTAATAATGCCCTGGCTCATGAGTCATATTCCGGTATGAATTTATTTTCAAAATGCTATTGTTACTCATTATCAAATGAACACATAGATAAAAAACAAAAGAAAAAAAAAAACAAGAAAAGGAGAATGAAAGAAAGATTGCAGTGCCCAAAGTTACCCAAGCTGAGAAGGTTAGGTACTACCACCAGTCTTTCCTCGAGAGCTACAAATTTAAGTATCTTATCTTTATTCTAACCTATTTATTTATCATTTTATGGGGACTAGAGTTTGAGCAATCGTCTGATGAATGAAGGACAGACGAATGTACGCCAGTTGAACAATAATCAGAGTGTTGGAACCAACATGAACGGACACCAGATAAATATTGGCCGGATGAAAGGAGGCCGGACCAATGGAGGCCAATTGAATAACAGCCAGAGTGTAGGACGAGAAATGATAGGAAACCAGATTAACAGGGGCGAGATGAATGAAGGAGTGGAGTTTGATTGCAAAAAATGATTCAAAATTAATTCTGAAAAATTTCAGCTGCAATTGAGTTGATTTTTAAAGAAGTTTTCAGACGTGTGAAACTGATGTTATTGTTGCAGCATTATTTTCAGTTTAGTTGTTATTTCTAGCACATGTTCTGTAATGCATGGTTATTTTCCTAAAATAGTGTGTTGTTATTTTATGCAAGTTGTAATACTTTTAATTCTGTTAAAAGATGCATTTGTGTATGAACAAAAAGCATTACTTCTATTTATTATATTTCCCTGCCTCTGAAAATACTGGCATAGCAACACAGTATTTTGTTTTCTCTGTTTTTTATTAATAATGCAGTCAATTAACAAAAAAACCTGTATTATTTTACTTCTGTTTATTATTCCTTATCCCAACAATCAGTTATCAGAGACACAAGATCTGATTAGGGTTTCAATGACTGAAACTGGAAACAACAGCGAATGTGACTAAAACAACAATACCAGTATTCAAAGGTCAAAATTATGAATTTTGGAGAATCTAAATAACCACCTTGATCAAGTCACATAGTTTGTGCAATTTGGTAGAGAATGATGCCCCTAATCCAGACCCCAATTCGAAGGTAAACCAGAGAAAGAATACACAAGTGCTGTTTTACTTCCAACAAGTAGTGCATGATACGATTTTGTCCAAAATAACTGTAGCATCATCGCTTAAGAAAACATGGACAACCTGGAAACCTACATTTCAATGAAAGTTCGCAAGTTATTTCCATTAAAGTGCAAGGGCTACGTCGTGATTCGGAGACACTGTACATGAAAACGGTAGAATCGATGCAGATTTTTCTGTGAAGAGAACAACTGTTGTCAGCCAAATTCGAGCATAAGGAGGCATCATCACAAAAGCAAACTGTAGTGGCAAGGTGTTAAGAATCTGGATGGGTGGAAATCAAATCTAACAAAATTTAAAACCATGATTTCTAATTGTAGTCAGATCACAAACGTATAAATCTAAGTGTAGTATTGGTGCGGGTGTTCATCCACATACCACAATTATTAAAATACATTATACATCTTTTATACACATTGAAGAAAATACCATAGAAGGAATAATCAGAATCAAAATCGGGATCAGTCTTTTGGTTGTGGAATCGATTGAATCGGATCGGAAACTCGGACTTTTCTGGCAGAAGCTTGTTTTGTACTAAATATTTACAAAAAATTGATAAAAAATAATTTGTCAATAATTTATGTTTAAACAAATTATTACAATCAAATAATCCACTAATACAATATAATACAAACATTACAACTAAAAAATATATATTTTTCTTTAGAATACAATTACAAATTATAACAGTGCTTGATTTCACAAGGGAATGTATCTGGGATGCTTAGGGAAATAGTACGTTGTGTTGTCTTGTTGAAGCTTTTCTTGTGACTAATGAGGAACAAAAGAAACTTTATATATAAACGTTGTAATGTTTTTAGCAACAAAAGTGGATATGGTGTGGTGGTAGTTTTGTGAGCATCTTAATCAAGAGATAATAGGTTCAATTCACGTCAAAGGTAATTTTTTTTCGAGAGGGTTATTTGCACGTTTCTGCCATTTCAGTGGTATTAGATCATTTCGGTTAAAATTTGAATGACATGAGCCCGTTTCAGTCTAAATTGGACAAAACCGTGTAACTCAGTTTGAAATTGAATCGGTCCACTCTGGAACGGCCCGTTTTTCCTTCTATAAAAAATACATGAAAATCATGCATCACAATAAATAAAATGAACCATATATATTCGTCTGATTGTTTACCTACATTTCACTATAAATAAAATGAACCATTTTGTCTTACACCCAGAAGAAGGGCAATGCCGCTCGTAAAGCTCTTTCATCAAGTGAGCGATCATGACAATTGGAATACTGAACGTTCTTCTTACACATGCTATGCATTTTTAATTTATTTAATAAAGAGTGAAATGGGGACTTTATAAATTTAAAATTAGTTTCATTAGTAAAGAAAATAAATTTGATAAATTCATGAGTTTTTTAAATTTATTAGTGTAAATATGATGTTATGAATTTTAGAGGGAAAATATGTAATTTTGAGGATTTATAGGGGTATGCATAACATAAGATAAAAAAAGAGTTGTCTCAGACTCAAGCCACCAATGGACATGAATCCTCCGTAGTAATGCACGGTGGGATCCACCACTTTATAGCTTCATATTAACTCATAAACAATGTCTATTTGAATCATCTTACTCTACAGAACAGTACCTCCGTAGTAATACAGCGATATGAATTCTGGTTCTTGTTTGTTAAAAACAAAGCTACATCAGAAACCAATCTTTCTGTTATCGTGTTTACAATCTCTTATTTATAAATAAATAGACCTGGCGAGTCGTTTAATCCCATATTATAGTCCATAGAGACTAGAAATTTTCACCAAATTTTTAAGCATTGGCAGCTTCTTTTGTATAAACTATTTCGTACACAGTAGAAAGCAATTAAGTTTACTAGTATTACCTAAAGTAAGAAATATAAACTTTACCCTTAGAAAAAAAAATGAAGTTACTTTTATGGTGCTTATTAATTAGTGATTATTAATAATATAAGGATAATTTTACCACTTTAATTTACTACCTCACTACTACAAAAATCAGATTTACCAACTGTGAAAATTGACATCTAATTAACATTTGTTCCTGTACCGCTGTTAATGGGGAGGATTGCTGAAAATATGAAACTTTTACAACCGGTTAAAAACCGGTGTTACAAATAGTTTTAACACTGGTTTTTAATTAAATAACTGGTGTTAAAACTATTTTTAACACCGTTTTCTAATTAAATAACTTGTGTTAAAACTATTTTTAATGCCTGTTATTTTAGAATAACTAGTTTTAAAGATTGTTTTTTGTTTCATAGTCTATAGTGTTGTACCGATGGTTTTGATAAAAAAACCGGTGGAAATTATGATTATATTGGGCTAGCTATCCCTCAAATTTGTTAGTCATAAAAACATTCATATACCACAAAAATGATATATAAGTTTATAAATTAAATAACACGCAATTGAAAAGTATAACTTGGACTAAATAACACAATTTAAAAGTGTAATTCGAACAAAGTAACACACAATTAGATAAAAATATTATTTGTTTTTTTTTTCTTTCCACTAATCAATTTTTTTTTTAATAGTTACAGATTTTGACATAGAATCCACATCTTTTAATGTCACCCTTCGGCTGCTGAAGGCACTGTTTTGCATATTTCAGACAAGAATTAATATTGTGAAAACTACAAGTAGCAACATAGTTTACATCTTTTTAGGCCTGAACTGTGTCATTAACTTTGTGACAAAAAAAAAAACCCTCTTTGATATAAAGCAACCCTGCCTAAAGGTGCTACCAGATCTGTACCAAAACCTGTTTGTACATAGAAAATCAGTGTCATTAATATTGATATTCGTTTCAATGTTCAATATATATAAACATTATAATTATAAATCTCATTATTTTGACAAATATAAATTATAATTCAATAAACAAATATAAAATCTTACATAAGCTTAATGTTATCAGGATCAATCAATTATGTTATAATTTACTAAATAAAAAATTCATATAACAAGAATGGGAGAGTATCCACGAAGGTATACCAGCAGAAAGGTGCCTTTTCTATTAGCGACGGTACCAGCCAATGAAGTGTAGAACTATTCAATATAGCAACAAAAAATCCTCATTCACCCAAAATCAAACTATCTCAAATCCCTCCGCAATATAGATTCTGCAAACAAACTTTATAAAATTAATTATGATTTTGGCACGGCAACAACAAAACAGACAAAATTGGACAATAGGAGTACAGGACTAGCTGCCTAACTTATATATTAAAAAATTAAGAATTTTTACAACTTCTCTATATTACAGTGTGGTCACGATTGGAAGCTCAGAGTGGGTGCCTGGATTGGTACAGTGCCTAGTTACTTAAGAGGCACAATTAACAATGATTTATGAAATTATACTGTTGAGGATATTTTTAACGAGCCTTCTGATTTGGATGACAAGATGGGAAAGAAGAGACAAATGAACTCTAAATAAGAGCAAGGGTATAATGGAAAAAGATAGAACTAAATTCTATTTAACACTACAACAAAATTAGTTTTCAGCGACCGGAATCAGAGACCGGTCTAGTTGCCGGTCGTTGAAAACCCTCAAAAAACAAAAAAACAAAAAAAAGAGTTAAAGCATCGGAGATGAAAAAGAAAAACGCGCCTCCCTCTTTTTCCTCCCACGTTTTAGGTTTAGGTTAGCCAAAAAAAAAAATCTACGCCGATCCGCCGATCCTTTTTCCAAATGGTGCGCCGATAGCTTCTCTCGCCTCTCTCTTTTTCCCCAATCGCAATTTTGGCAGAAGACCTGCCAAGGAAACTTGTGCAGAAAGGAGCGCAGCAAAGTCGAGCGGAAGAAGAAGGAACTGTTAGCACCGGTTTTCTCGGCGATAACTAGAAAAGGTACGGTTGTTGTCAGAACTGAGTTTGCTCACAGTTTCCTCTTAAATTTAGTCTAATTTTGTTTTTTTTATATCGTTAATCAATTTCGACCTTGGGATCAACTTCTTTGACACCTCATTTGGTTCTTCAACTGTTTAGTAATGACAGAGTTCAATTGATTGGTAGTACTGTTTTAGGTTTGTGTTAGTTTCTAGAAATATAATTTACTTTGGTTTTACATTCTGAATTAACCTTTTTGGCTCAATTTGGGTTTTGAGTTGCTCTGGTAAATACAACTTAGACAGACCCGGGTACTGGGTTAACTGATCTAGCACTGTTAATTTTACAAATGCTTTGGCATGATTTATTGTGTGTTTAAGTAGTGAGGTAATTAATTTCATAAAGTAATTGAGCTATACCAAAAGCCAACGGAAAATAGGAATCGACCAAGTGCGGTAGATACGTTGAGGGATTGTGTTATTTGGACTTGAAATTGAGTAATTTCACTATTCTTGCACAGCCCATCTAAAAGAGATTTATAGGTCACGACATGAGGCTCGTGCTCTTTAAACATCATTTCACATAGAAAATCTGGTGCCTTCTCAATTTCACCTTTCTTGCAGAACCCAAATATAAGATTAGTATATGTCACAAATTAGGATGCATGTATTTTCACTGTAGAGAATATTCAATGATTTATTGAATCCCTTATAGATCTTGTAAAACTATCCACTTTATTTATTATATTCGTATTTTAATCCGAATTTTCCGTTAAAGGTTTGATAACTAATGTTAATATTATGAGTTGGGTTCATATGTTTTTTTTTTCTTTCAGAAATCAGTTCTCACTGGTATGTACTGCTACTGAGCTTGTGCAGGAAAATAAAGAAGATGTAGTACAAGGGCCTGTAGATGTTAAATTTATATAACATCACAACTTTTGTGATACAAGGGCCTGTAGTGCTTTAAAAAAGTTTAAGGGCATTTTTTTTAATTGTTTTAGCTGAAATACACTTGAATTAATTACTAATTATGCAACTATGCAAGGGGAACTCTAGGTGAATTAATTACTAATTAATTGCCATTTTTATTAACATATTTTAGGGGTAGAGAGAATAGCAACACAGTAAGAGATAAAGAAGGCATACAAAAACTTAGCCTTGCGACTTCACCCGAATATGAAACTCAGGAGACGAGGTACTTTATTTGATACCTGCACATACTTTATTTAAGTAGTTTTGCCAATTTTTAGAATTTTTAGAAATGCAGAACAGCACTTAACAGTGCTTGAAAGACAGGGGCAGATTTGGTAAATAATCCAGAAATAAGCAGTTTTTGTATTTTGAGAATGTGAAATTTAAAAATGCTTAAAAAATGCTTAAAAAATCCTAAAAATATAAATTGTTTGGTCTAATTGTGTGTTTTGAAGTCCCTTATTTGACTGTATCCTTGGTATTGTCATTTGGTCCCTGTAGCTGATTGTTCTATTCAATTTTCTGATACTGGTCATTTTGTGCATCTCTTGTATATATGGGGGTTTTAATTAGAATATCTTAACATGATGAGATATGAAGTTATTGCTTTCACACCAAAATTTTGAATGCTAGATTATAATAATTAGTGCTTCAGAATTAAGCATGATGTAACAGATGTAATTGGATCTTTTTTCAGGCATACCATCTACAGCTTGTCAACAAGAACCTTCATGACCAGGTTATCAATTAATTCTAGGTCACAAGAAAATTTTAGTGTTTGTGGAATTAGCTCATGTAATTAGTATTGTGAAAATGTGATATTAATATTGTGTTATTTAGTAAAATTTGAATTATGTAAATGTGATATAAATTAATGTGGAATTATTATGTTATTTGTTGTCTTATTTATGTTTTTTGATGTAATGTTGTATGTTGAAATGGCATGGAGAAATGTAAAAAACAAAATATACAAAAAAAATGCCGATAGAAGCATCAGCGACCGGTTTTGACTATCAAGGACCGCTTGTTTAGCCGCAGATACCTTTTTTTGACGTCAGCAAAAATAACAGTGACAAAAAAATTGGTCGCAGAAAAATTATTAGCGACCGGCTGACGTCATTCAGCGACCAGTGACATCATCGAAAGAGTATCTGCGACAACGCTTTCAGCGACCGGGTTGAGTATCAACGAACGGCGCTGTTAGTTTCTGCGACCGAAATTCCGGTCGCTGAAACCCATATTTGCTGTAGTGTAAATAAGAGAAATTAATTTTATGGTTAAATAGAAAGACATAAAAGGAGTTGAAGGGCGTGTTAATATAATAAAGAGTAGAAGGGTAAATAAGAAATTGAAGAATTTTTCAAGGGTACATGAGAAATTAACCCTAAAAATATTAAATAATTGAATTGTTAGTTATCGAGTAAGGACTGGGGTGGTACCTAATTTTACCTGGGTAACTTTGGGCACTACAATCTTTCTTTCTCTTTTTTTTTGGTTTTTTTTTTTTGTTTTTTCTATTTGTATTTTTATTTCTTTTGGTGTTTTCATGTATGTGTTCATTTCATAACAAGTAACTATACCATTTTGAAAATAAATTCATACCCTAATAAAGTTGATGTGCTAGGACATTATTCGTATATATATTGTTAGCAAATGCAGAAAAAAGAAAAAAAAAAGATATGTATATATAGGATCTTGGGAGAGTAGTGAGGGAATTAGATCGATTAGGGCAGAAAATGCATAAACGGAGTAGTTAGCTTGAGCAAGGGCAAGGGCAGGGGCTGCAATAAAATGGAATAGGTTGGAGCGCACTGGAGCTAGATTGTTAAGTGATAATTGAATGAACACGAGATATATATCAAGAGCCTGGGACACGAGATATGGATGGATATGGATGGATCGGATAATTGAATCAACATTTGATTTTCTTTTCAATTAATTTCGCTTCAATTTCCTAACTGTTGCATGCGTGCTAGATGTCTGGAAATCCACATGGTGCTGTCCCCCTCAATTATTGATCCAGTATCATAATTATTTATTGCCTCATTATCACTTTCCAAATTATTGCTCGTGAACCCAAGAGATTGCTTACTCTTGCTGCCTTGTTGGGAGTAATTTTTTGGTTTCTGCACCTAGAGGTGCTACTTTATTCAATTATCTGGATCCACTTCGAAACCGAATCGGGTCCGAACTGAAACTGATTCGGATCTGATTAATTCGGATTGGATTGATCAAGTAGGATTTTGCCTTAGAATTTACCTTGCTTTCTCGCATTTATCATTATTTCACTTACTATTGCCTAAATTTATGTTTTGATTAATTCAGTTGATATCTTTTGCACTTTATATTTAATCTCTCTCGGTTTTGCTTGTTATTTTAGACCACCACTGTAATCGCCATATATAGAAGTTAGTCATATTAGATTAACCGGATCGGAAAAGTGGGAATAAAAATACTAGACTATTAGTGGAGATCTTAACGAATAAGCCAATCGTCGGATCCACAAAAGTATATATGGAAGTCTCGGCATTCGTAGATAAATGTCACATTGTCTTGCCTTATCATGTGGACATCCTATAGGATCAGCCAAGAAACCTAGTCAAGTGAAGGTTCTGACTTTGGGCTCATCACAGATCTCCTTGCACTTCTCAAGTCAAGCCTTAACGTTAAGGCTTGATTAGTAGTGTGACTGAACCACGAAAGCACTAGTCACTCTGATAGGATTAGAAACCATATTACAACAATTGAAAATAACTTAATCAAATCAAAGTAAGAATCAATGCAGATTGAAATGACAATGATGTGCCGAAGCCCTAAGAATTAACATCTCATTTTGATTACTCTATTTTATCTTTTGATCCAGAAATACAAAGTGCATCTCTGATTCACCAACAACTCTCAAGATCTGATTTTGCCTAGCCCGTCAACGGGTTGCGATTTGATTGTTCAAAACGGATAACCTTATTCCCGACTAATCGACACTTGATTATAGTAATTGATAGGATCATACACTTCTGATTCAACCAGAAGTACAAACGGATTTATAAATTTAAAAGCAGCGTAACACATTTATCCTCATCAAGTTGTGCAAAACGACAAAATAACAATGAATCATTAGTAACTTGAATTGTTAATAAAATAATATATCACGAAGATGCCGCTTATTTATGAAAAGACTAAGAAAAGTTCAATCCAATTCTGTGATATGATATCTGTCATTGCACAAGCATCCACTTGATTATATTGATATCATTACGCCCGCGTCTATGGGCATTGCAGGCCAAAAAAAGAGTAATAATTAACCACCATAATAATCTTGGCTTTGCCTTCTTTCCATCGTCTTTATTCAACTTGGTTATTAACCACCATAATAATCTTGGCTGATTTTTTTTGTTGATATTTATGGTGATTAAATAAAAAATTATGAGAAAAATCCTCGTTATGAAATAATAATTAATAAGTCTTATTATGTTATTTTTTAATCCACTTTTTTCAATCCACCTGCTTAGTGGGTGCATAGAGAAAGAGAGGTTCTCCAAATTAGAATTAATTTCAAGAGCTTTCCCCATCCCTTGTCAGATACTTCGTTCAATCTTTAGACTCTACAATATCTGGGTAACTTGCGGCTCTACAATCTTTCTTTCTTTTTTGTTTTGATGAACTCGTCAAATAGTGGACCTATTTCATTAGCAAATTCATTATAGAATATGGATTCACCCTCTTTTTTTGGCACAGTCGGGAACCAAAGTTAAAAAGAAAAGCACAGACCATGAGAGTAGATAATTTGTAAATGCTAACAGAAAGAAAGAAAAGAAAGAAGATATGAATGTAGGGTCCAATGTTGTGCGAGAAGTAAAGAGAGAAAACAAAGACCCAGAAGTCAATGAGGTCATCAAGTCAACAGGACTCGGCCAACGACTCCACATTTTTCTTTTCTTTTCTTCTTGTCTTGTGGATAAGAGAATTTCTACAATAATTAAGTTGGATAGAAACTGTCCACCTACTGAATATTATGCAAATTTAAAATTTATATGAATTTGTAGGATGAAGAAAATATTTTCATATGTATCATATTTTTCGTTGAGAGCTGCAAATTAAAGGAAACAAAGAAAAAACAAATAGTTAATTAACTGCTTAACTAGTTTCTATTCAAAAACCTTCTCCTTATGTATTTTCTATGGAAGTTCTTTTCCTTTTTTAGATTTTCTTTTTTGCAATTCGTTGACAAAAAATAAAGTAAAATATAATATAGGTCTTGAATTTTCATTCTAATTTTCAATTAAATTATTATTAATTCAAAAAAATCGTGTCCACTTGTTATTCATATCTATTTATTGTTTGCCGATTTGGAAACAAATACATCATGGGAATTTAATACATATCAAATTAAATATGTTAACATTGTTAAGCTTGGATATTTGAAGAATTTGAAATGCATATGCACAAACAATGGCGACCGAGCATAAGAAGAAATGCAATATCTTATGAATATAATTTAGAATACTATTTGTAACATTTCCTAATGGTAAGTTTCGACCCAGATATATGTTACAACAGTTGTCTTTACATAATTGTACTGAATTTTAAATCTACTTATTTACTTATTTTCACGAAATCCTCTTAATTGCTGAAAATTAATCTAATAACTGAATTTTAGATCTATAGTTGTAATCCTACTTATATATACCAAAAATTACTCTAATATCTTAACACCCATCAAGCTTCACGACCTGTTCCGTTCTTTCCACCGCCACCGCGCTTCGACGACTGGATCTACTCAACGTTGTGTTACAATCGAGATTATGACTCTACTCTCTGAGGTCCAACAATAAAGTGCTTTCGACTCCAGTCGGCTTCGGTAGGCTCGCCTCCCTTCCATCTCCCTCTTTCTCCTCTTTCCTGATAAAGGTAGAGAGGAGAATATTATTGTATCAGAGTTGAAAACTCGAAGAAGAGAGGTGTGGAGAGAGGTGGCAGCTAAGTAGATCTATAGTTTGAAATTTTCTTCTTCTTCCCTTTGAATTAGCTTACATATATTAACGCCCATTGAACAAAACCCTATTCCAAAAAACAAAATCCACAAATATCGACTCCTCCGTGTTATCAACAAAGTGTTTTTTTTTTTTGATGAAAAATATGGGTCTAGCCCGTATTTAATTAAAATGGAATTGTTGTGTTACATTGGTTATGTAACTGCATAAAGAAAATCGATGTTGCTCAAAACAATTGAGCAAAATAAAGCAAATGAGAGTTTGAAATAAATAACAGAAAGGAACTAAATTAGATAAGCAAATAAGTAAAACTGAAGCTGTTGGTTTCATGATCCTTCTTTCTTCATCTATGATCTTCCTCCCGTTTGCATTGCCTCTGACTTTTGAAACTGTAGTTGCCACATGACTTCTTCCTTGATGTCTTGTGCATCTTTACTGACTTCTGTAAATGTGCGTGCACAACGCTCCCTCCAAATAATAAATTGTGTTATAAGCATAGTCTCTCTTTGAGTTTTTGGTACTGTTGCACTTGTCAGCATTTCTGTTGGTAGTGTGGTATATGTCAAGGTTGGTTTTTTGGCTGGTATGGTATGTGCTAATGCTGCATAGACTGATTTTGAGAAAGTACATTCATCAAGCATGTGTCTAATTGATTCCCCTTGTATCTTGCACAGTACGCATCTATTGACTAGCGGCCATCCTCTTTTATTGAGATTATCTATGGTTAGAAGTTTGTTGTTCAATGCCAGCCATCCAAAGACCTTCATCCGAGGGGGTGCTTGTAATTTCCAGATTCTTTGTGCTCTGTTAAGAATTATAGGTGCATCCTTCATTGCTTTGTATCCTTCTCGAACCTTGTAAAGGCCCGATTCCTTCCACTTCCAAGAGATGTCATCTTCTGTTATCGGGTTTAGAACCATACCCGATAGTGTATTTTGTAACTTTACCAGTTCCAGATTTGCGGTGTCGGAGCTGATCGGCCTAAAGAGTGCTGTGAGATTTGATACCCGAGAGGCTTCATAAAGGGTGATTTGTGTGTCTATTGCATGTGTGTATAGGTCTGGGAGGATGGTACTCAGGAGTTGACCATCCCAGTTGTCATTCCAAAGCTGTATCCTTTTGCCATTACCAATCTTGTGTGAGAAGAAAAATTGGCAGTAGCTTATGGAATTTGAAATTGCTGATATGAAGATGGGTGAATCTGGTAACCCGTTAGTGGCTATGTGCTGTTGGAACAGTGATTTGCACAACGTCATTTCTGGTTTTCTCCATTGCCAGAACCATTTTATCAAAAGAGCTTGATTGAAGATGGTCAAATCCATTATGCCTAGGCCTCCGAAATCCTTCGGTGTGCAAGACAGCTTCCAATTTGCCAAGTTGATTTTAGAATGTGCCTGTGGTATTGTCCCGTGCCATAAGAATGCCCTTCTTATCTTATCAATGTCTTTAATTACCCAAACTGGTAATTTTAGGCATGACATGAAGTAAGTCGGTAGTGATGACAAGACTGAGTTTATCAATATTATTCTACCTGCTATAGTTAGATGCTTGGCTGCCCATCCACCTAACCTTTTGTTCATGCGCTGTATCAATGGCAAGTATCCTGACTTAGGTAATTTCTTGTTTGACAAAGGAAGCCCTAAGTATGTAAAAGGCAAGGTTGCCAATCTACAGCCTAAGACATTTGCCAATTCCTGCTGTGATGCTTGTGATCCCATGGATACCATCAATTCTGATTTTGCCAAGTTAACCGAGAGCCCTGAAATCTGTTTGAAAGCTGTAAGGACAATCTACAATGCTTGTAGTTGTCGGACCTCTGGCTTGATAAAAAACATAGCATCGTCTGCATATAACAAACAAGGAGACATTCCTCTAAATGGTAACCTTAGAGCTCCTATGTCTGTTAGTTTTTGAACATATCTTGCAAGAAAGTCAATTGCAAGTATGAACAGTAACAGGGATAACGGATCCCCCTGTCGTACACCTCGTTTGAGCAGAATTTTTTTCCCCAATAAGCCGTTGATCATGATTTGTGAGGTCCCAACTAGAATGATTTGCTGAATCCATGATAGCCATTTTTCAGGAAATCCATGTGCCCTCATTACTGCCATGATGAAATCCCAACTCACCGTGTCAAATGCCTTTGTGAAATCCGCTTTGAATAAGGCAATTGGTAAGTTTCTTTTCCGAGTTGTATGTAGAACATGCTGTGCATAGATGAAACTTTCACAAATGTATCTATTTTTCATGAAACTTGTCTGAGCTTTGTGCAATAATTCCGGCAAACGATGCTGTAGTCTATTTGCCAAAATTTTCGAGAAAATTTTTTGGATTCCGTGAAGTAAACTGATTGGTCTGTAATCTTGTACCGTTGCAGGTGATTCTTTCTTTGGAAGCAGTACTATGTATGATGTGTTTAGTGGCTGAAGAGAGATGCCTTGTTGCGTTACTTGTTGAAAGACCTTGCATAAGTCGAGTGCTAGGATGTCGATGAAATGATTGTAGAATTCTCCCGAAAAGCCATCCGGGCCGGGGCTTTTGTTCTTTGGCCATTGTTTGATGGTTGTCTTGACTTCCTCTAAGATGATGTCTTCTTGCAGTACTTGTAATTCTCTTGCGTTGTCATTTGAGGGGTATAAATTATCCCAATGAATGTTTGGGACCTGTGTTGATGTTTGTCCAATCAAATCTGTATAAAATTGGAAAAAAAGTTGCGCTTTCGATCTCTGATCCATGCAAACTGTACCTTGATGTTCAATTTGCATAACCGTATTTGTTTTCTTTGCTGCGGATGCGATATTATGAAAAAATCTGGTTCCCCTATCTCCTTGCATTTCCCATTTGGTTCGTGCCCTCTGCCTCCAAATATCTTCTTCAAGTGTTGATAAATCCGTGTATCTTTTTTTTATTTTTTCCGCAATGAATTTTTCTAACTGTGTTGTCTGTCTTCTTTCCTTGACTTGATCAATCCATCCTAAGTATTCTCGACATATTCTGATTTGTGTCTTAATTGTGGTAATTCTGTATTTTGCCCATTCTTTGGTTTTCTGTTGTAGAGTTGTCAATTTATTGTGAAGTTGTGTTGGTGTCTGAGCTGTTGCTATTGATTGCCAAGTCTGCACTATCATGTCATTGTACTCCTTGAAACGGAGCCAACAGTTCTCAAAGCGGAAAAAACGAGATTTTCCATACCTTGTATTTGCCGTGTACACTATCGGACAATGATCAGAGGATGTATTTGGTAGTACTGTCTGTGTCGAGTTCGGGTATAACTGGTTCCATTCATCTGAAACTAGAAATCTGTCAAGGCGTGCCATATGTGATTGGTCTCTCTCATTTGACCAAGTGAAGCGGCGACCGTGTAAAGGTGTATTGATTAGACCTAAGGTCGCCTCCAAGTAGCCAAGGTGTGTCATCAGTTGGTTTGATTGAAATGAGTTCCTCCTTAAATGCTGATCTGCCCTCTGAAGTAGATGGGCCATAGATGCCAGAGAACCAGAATTTTTGTCCATCTATGTTGTTGGCTAAGAGAACATTGACACTGTAGGTCTTGATTATTACAGAAACTAGTTTGAATTTGGAGGATGTCCGTGCCACCAGAACTCCACCTCTAGTACCAGAAGCTGGTAGCTCTTCGTGTTGTGATAAACGAAATCCACAAATTTCCAATAATTTCCTATTGTCTAGGCTCGCTAATTTGGTCTCTTGGATACATACCAAATCCGGCTTTTCTATCAATAGAGTTTGCCGAACAGCCAATCTTTTGTTCCTTTCATTCAAACCTCGAACGTTCCATGAGATCAATTTTAGTTTGGTGTTGTAATTCATTGGAAACTTAAAAACTCCAACTTCTTCCAATTAAAAAACTCCAACTTCTTCCATTCCAAAACAAAGCTGATACAAATAGAAAAGGCCACTGCCTCATGTCTATCTTTACTCCTTCCCACTTCTAACCAAACTACATCAAACCACCTTCCCAATTTTAAATGCAAGAGCAAACTAATCATTAAAACAAAATAAAACACTACTGGCCTTGAGACTTAAACTAGAACGGCATCAAGCCGTGGTAGGGAACAATCCCATGACTGTCCCTTCTTCTTCCACCATCTTTCCCACCTTGAAGTGCAGATCCTCTTCGAATTCGATTCCCGCCGCATTGACCACTATTTCTGCTTGAGTACCCGAGAGCGGGTCATAAGTGCACATGTAATCGAGCTTGTCTTCAGATGAGGCCGTTGTGCTCTTCCTCTTGATTCTTTTGGGCGAGAAAGATACAAAATCTTTGCCTTTTAGCTTGCATGCTTTCTCCTCTGAAGAAATGTATGGACCGGTTTCCTTCTCCTTGATTCTGGGGCTTCTCCTTACCTCTTTTTTGAGAGCTATTTCATTACGGAATCCCGGTGGAGGGCCATCATCAAAAAGAAATGCAAAAGGGTCTGCTCCTGGGAGTGTCACAATGGGCTGTGCTAGCTGTGTGAAGGGGTCATTACTGTTCTCAATTAATCCTTCTGTTTCTATTGGTGTAAGGGTTAGAGTTGAACTTTGTTTTTCTACAACATAGCCCATTTCAGTCGGCCCATTATTAATCCGACCCTCTTGGGCTGTAGAATAAAAACTTGCTCTGGAGAAGATATTTGGCAGTGGGATTTCCAGCATAATATTCCTCACGTGGGTGGTTGTACCCCTGTCGCCACACTGCGCGTGGATGGACACATTGCCCCATGCTTTTTTGAATATTACTGTTGCTAGAATTTTTGGGCCACGCGTGACTCTCTTTTCTTCCCTAGGTACGAGGCTTTCTACTTCTATCTTGTCCTTGTTGGGATAAACTCAGCAATACTGCACTGCTTTGTGCCAGTATGCAAAGGATTGAAGAGAGAAGAATATTTTTCTGAATAGAAACAACGCTTTATTTCCTTTCTCTCTTACTCAATTACATAAAGTTATGCAGTATTTAAAGCAATACAATGTTCCTAAAATAACCACCCACAACTTCCCTAAATTAAGCACCCACTACACAACATGCTAAAAATAACTAACCACTATGCCTACTAGTTCTAAAATAACTATGCTGAAAATAACCAATGCCTAAAATAACTCATGCAGTTTTTATGCGTCTAAAAACTGCTTCTAACTAAACTAAACATATGCAGAGATTATCTAAATATAATTTTGAATTAACTTTCAACACTCCCCCTTAATTCAAAATTGATTATGCCAAAAACTGCTTTGAATTCTTCAAACATTCCTCTTGCCAATGCCTTAATCAGAATTTCAGCCTTATGTTCTTCTGAACTTGCACTCTTGATCTCCATTGTTCTTGCTTCTAGTATTTCTTCTTGCAATGCTTGATGCTAGTTTTTCATTTTCTGCCATTTCTTCAAAGATTGCGGATCTTTGCCTTCCACCTGCTGTATACACCATGAAAAGCATGGGTTGCTCTTTCTTTTCTTCTTCACAGCATGCTTGCTGTTCTTCCCTTTGTTTTCTGAAACAATCGGCTTGCACACAGCCGTATCTTTTGTAGTGGAAGCTCTGGACATCTCCTATGTCGTGCTGAAACAAGAACTCGCCAAATCTACAAAGGCCACGTCCACCTCTGCCTTGAGAGGACTCCCCCTTTCCGTAGAACGTCTTTTCATCGTCTTTCTCCTTTGATCTGAACTTTGCTTCATGGGTCTGCAGTGATCCCATTGGTTCATCGAAGGTGTAGGTTGCCAGATCTTTGGACTCTTCAATTGCTGCAACTACATGATCAAACTTGGGTGTTAGGCTCCTTAACACCGTCGCCACCACCGTCTTCTCTTCCATGGTATCTCCAAATGCTTGAATTTGGTTGATCACCTCTTGTACTCTTGAGAGGAAAATTTGCACGGATTGCTCCTTGTTCATCTGCAATGTTTCAAAGTCCCTGCGTAGGCCTTGAAGCTTTATTGCCATGACTCGAGTACTCCCTTGAAATGCTGTTTTCAGGGATGTCCATGCCTCCTTTGCATTGGTGGCTGCTGCAATTTTCGAGAAGATCGTGTCATGCACTGCTTGTTGGATGAAGAACAGCGCTCTTGCATCTTTCTTCATGGTTTCTTGTGGATTTGGATCAAGATTGGGAACTCCTTTCTCAATCAAGTCCCATAGGCCATGCGATTTGAACAAGGTTGACATCTTGATGCTCCAAAACTCATAATTCTCTCCTTTGAAGAGAGGAATTGCTGGTTGCATCACATTCACCAAGCTGTTGCTGTTTTCTGCCATTGAAAACGCCCCAATTCTTCAACGTTGCACAACAATCAACTCTACCATCAATTGCAACTTGACTCTGCCTTCAATTGCTTGCCCACCGAACCTTCGGCTCTGATACCATTTTGTTGGGATAAACTCAGCAATACTGCACTGCTTTGTGCCAGTATGCAAAGGATTGAAGAGAGAAGAATATTTTTCTGAATAGAAACAACGCTTTATTTCCTTTCTCTCTTACTCAATTACATAAAGTTATGCAGTATTTAAAGCAATACAATGTTCCTAAAATAACCACCCACAACTTCCCTAAATTAAGCACCCACTACACAACATGCTAAAAATAACTAACCACTATGCCTACTAGTTCTAAAATAACTATGCTGAAAATAACCAATGCCTAAAATAACTCATGCAGTTTTTATGCGTCTAAAAACTGCTTCTAACTAAACTAAACATATGCAGAGATTATCTAAATATAATTTTGAATTAACTTTCAACAGTCCTTACCTTTGTTTTCCTCTATTTCACTTATCACTGTTGTCTCCAGTTCTGAGCCTTGTCCTAACACATGCATCAACTTACCTTGTACCGGCTTTTCTTGTACCGGCTGTGGTAAAACCGGCCTTGTTCTTCGGGAATATGCTGAATCAGCCTCACTGTGATAAGTGTTTGTCTGTGATCTCGAGTAGTCATCCGAGTCAGGGGATCGCCTTTGAGGACTTGGCGCGCGTCTGTTGTTGCAATGGTGCAACCTTCCCCCACCTCCTCCTGAAGAGGGAGGACGGCCCACCGGTGAATGTGACCAACCTTCCAAACCCACTTTCACTGTCTTGGAGTAAGGGTTGGTAGACATGAGGAGAGAAGGGGGTATGCTTGCCGGGTTGTGACATGTAATGAGGACTCTCACAGTTTCAAAATTCCCATTCTCAAAGACCGGTGCTAGCTTGATGACATGACCAAGGCCAGCCAGTAAGTGGTCTAAGTCATCTTCATTCCAAGCGTTCATGGGCACTCCAACCAGTTTGAGACGTGCTTTATAAGCTGGCGGGTCATATACCATACCCAAGCTCGGTTGCCATGTGGCGAGCTGGACCCGAGAGTTGTGGTCTATAGCAAAGACTCCGACATTGACAGCATGGTTTCTGAGCTCCACTGTTGGGAAGGCTACAAGAAAGTGGCCAGTGGATGGGTCCAACTTACCTATCATGAAATCTCTTGGATGGCTATGAAGTTGAGCAGCCAAGGTGTTTGCAAGACGGTGAGCAAGAGTACGTTCATTGCAATGGGGGCCCATATGCACTACGGCTGCCCTGTCAAGCAATTCATTGGAAGGATGGAACCCTTCCCTGCTCGGTACATAAACCCGACGTATCTCATGACAGACCATAGGTAGTGAATCTGGAGAGAGCATAGGCATGGTTTGCCAATTCTCCATGATTTCCTCTCTTTCTTTGTGGTGGTTCTTTGTTTGTTCTCTATTATGGAACGATTTTGGAACTGTTGGAGGCACTGTGTTGGTTTTTATAGCCTTTGCTTTACACCATGAAGATTTGTGACCAACTCCATTGCATTTAAAACATTTCATTAAATTTCTGCAATTTGCTTGTAAATGGCCTCTCTCTGCGCATTTAAAGCATTTGCCCTGCTCTCTAAGGGCATTCATTTTCTGTAAGAGATTTGGGTTGTTGAACTTACCTGTAAATATGTTTTGCCTTTTCTGTTTTCTCTGTACTTTCGTCCATTCTTCTTCCTTGGTTGGAGATAAAGCACTGCTGCCAGAGATTTTGTTGAAGATTTCATTGGCGCTTGCTGTTATCTGCTGGATTTTGAGTTGATCGGTCGTAAAATCTGACTTTGGTTCTCCATTAATGCGTAGGTTAGCTGTGTAAGGTCTTGGTTGGTGAAGATCAGTTACTCCTTGCTCCGAATTCTTGTGTGCTTGGGTGGTGGATCGCTGTGCCGGGTTGATTTGGCGTACTGTTGCCTGTGCGTAGGTGGGTTGGGGGTTTGATTTGTTGATTTTGGCGATGTCCTCCAGTGTCGCCTTCTTGTGCTCCTGAGTGGGGAAGAGCGAGCCCATTTTCCGGGGGTGATATAGTTTATAAATCTTATCAACAAAGTGTTGTACGTGCCATCAAACTCAAAGGCCAAAATAAACACTAGTGTTGTATAAACGTACCATGCCGTACTTTGACGTGTCTGGAATCCATACGTACCGTGCCATGCCAGCACATCTGAAGTCCAAGACGTGGCTTGTCATGTATTCTATGCCTTGTCAAACAATAATGGAGATGAACACAAAACATCTACCAACACGGCATGTCCTGTTAAGCTTTGCTTAAGGTGTCGTGCCATTTTTTTTTTCTTAAAAGGAATTTTGTTAATTTGTTAATTTAAAAATATGTAAAAATATCGAAAAGTCTGCAAAAGGTATACAGAAATTTTGAAATAAATTAAAATTACATTTTCCTTGGGTTTTAGTTTTTTTCTAAATATTTTAAAAAATTGTCCCAAAAAAAGAGAACAAATGCATGTGTTTGATAATTATAAATAATTTAAATATAATTTTCCGGTAAGAGGATTTGTTTTATTATTTTTTTAATTTCAATATCTAGACGTGTCGGGCAAGTTTTTATGTATGTCTAGACTTCTAAGTGTGCCAATTTAAAAAAATTAAAACACAACACGGGTAAGTACAAGACATGGCCACACCTTGACACGTGCATGTTGGCACGTGTACACGCTGTGCTTTTTTAATACACTAATTAGCGCAATTGTCGTTGTACAAAGTTGAAAAGAAAAGCTAGCGAGTAAAATTTAATACTATTAGCTATAAAAAAAATTGAGCTCGTGAACATTTTCAGTCATCTACAGGGACTAAGTACGGAGGAAAAGCAAATGTTTTTCCAACGCGGACTCCGGTTGACCACATTCCTGGGTCTTGCTATCTCGCTACCTAGCAATTTCCTCTCGATGTTCCTATATATGCCCTATAACCCAATTTCGGATCCATTCATATATCCTTTTGTTTCTGTTAGCTTTTGCAAATTGTCCAGTGCCATGTCGTCCATATTCAATTTTATTGCCGCACTTGCCCTTCCACTTGCCCTTGCTGCGGCTTATTGCTTCAATTCTCCATTTTCTGCCCTCATCGATCAAATTCCCTCGCTACTTACTCTCCCAAGATCCTATATATACATATGTCCTCTTCTTTTTATTTGCGCTTACAAATTACATAGTGCCATACCGAATAATGTGGGTGGTATCCTCTATTCTGCATTCGCTGATAAAATATTTCCACTAATAATGTCCTGGATCATGAGTCATATTCCGGTATGAATTTATTTTCAAAATGGTATTGTTACTCATTATCAAACGAACACATAGATAAAAAAGAAAAAAAAGAAAAAAAAAAAAGGAAAAAAGAAAGAAAGATTGCAGTGCCCAAAGTTACCCAAGCTGAGAAGGTTAGGTACTACCAACAGTCTTTACTCGATGGCGAACAATTTAATTATTTTATCTTTATTCTAAGTTATTTGTTTATCATTTTATGAGGCCAGACGAATGGATGCCAGTTGAACAATAATCAGAGTGTTGTAGGTGACATGATCGGAGACCAGAGAAACAATGCCCAAATGAGAGGAGGCCAGAAGAATATTGGAGGCCAATTGAATAACACCCAGAGTGTAGGAGGAGAAATGAAAGGAAACCAGACTAACAGTGGCGTGTTGATTGAAGGAGTTTGGTCGGAAAAAATTATTCAAAATTAAATCTGAAAATTTTCTGCGGCAATTGAGTTGATTTTTAGCACATGTTCTGTAATGCATGGTTATTTTCCTAAATTAATGTGTTGTTATTTTATGGAAGTTGTAATACTTTTAATTCTGTTGAAAGATGTATTTGTGTATGAACAAAAAGCATTACTTCTATTTATAAAATTTCTGTCTCTGAAAATACTGGCATAGCAACACAGTATTTTGTTTTCTCTCTTATTTATTTATTCTGAAGTCAATTAACAAAAAAACCTGTATTATTTTACTTCTATTTATTATTCTTTATCCCAACAATCTGTTATCAGAGACACAAGATCTTATTAGGGGTTTCAATCATAGTAGGAATTATTGGTATCGGGATCGGAATCAGTCCCGGCTGATACCAATACGGGATCGGTGTATCGGCTAGTATCGACCGATACGGATCGGAGTATCGGACTTTTTTATCAAAATCTTGTTTTACACTAAAAAAATAGAAAAAAAATGATAAAAAAATAATTTGTCAAAAATTTATGTTTAGATAAATTATTACATTCAAATAATCCACTAATACAATATAATACAAGCATTAAAACTGCAAACACACTCTTTCACTGTCAGAAACTATGTCATGCTGGCTGGATCACTTATCGTTGTCCGTATTATGATAAAAATGGGAATATTGTTGTCCGGAACCAAAAAAAGAAGACAATATTGTAGACCCAAATGGAGGATTATTAACGTCTTTAATCACAGGTTCATATTACTCTATTTCAGCATAGTTGATACTTGATACTTTATCTAATCAATGAATGTGATGAGTTTTCAGCATGTGCATAGTTTATACTTTATTTAATCAATCACGGGTTCAAGTTTTTAGACGAATAATGTCCAGAATCGGACCAAAATAGCATAAATTGGACGAAAAACAGAAAATCTGTTAGTATCAGATCAGTGTCGGCCGATACCGATATGTATCGGTATCAGCCGATAATTCCTAGTATGGTTTCAATGGATGAAACTGCAAACAACAGCGAATGTGAATAAACCAACAGTTATTCAAAGGTGAAAATTATGAATTTTGGAGAATCTAGATGACAACCTTGATCAACTCACATAGTTTGTGTTGAATAATAATCTCAAAAATAATATGTAGATCAAGGATTTATATTCAAAATGTACAAAATAATTTAAGTATCTCACTGTAGCAAAAAATGAGACAGTTCCAACGGTCATATTGACCCTATAATGTATATGTAGCCACTGTAACAAAAACAAAGACACAACTTTTCATATACAAAAATTTTCATCTGTCTCCTCAGGTTGCATCTCTCAAAAAATCAGCAGTTTGTGCAATTTGGTAGAGAATGATGCCTTTAATGAAAAATCAACAGTTTTTCTTCCAACAAGTAGTGCATGATACGATTTTGTCCAAAATAACTGTAACATCATCGCTTAAGAAAACATGGACAACCTGGAAACCTACATTTCAATGAAAGTTCGCAAGTTATTTCCATTAATTAAAGCGCAAGGGCTACGTTGTGATTTGGAGACACTGTACATGAAAACGGTAGAATCGATGCAGATTTTTCTGTGAAGAGAACAACTATTGTCAGCCAAATTCGAGCATAAGGAGGCATCATCACAAAAGCAATCTGTAGTGGCAAGGTGTTAAGAATCCGGATGGGTGGAAATCAAATCTAACAAAATTTAAAACCATGATTTCTAATTATAGTCAGATGACAAACGTATAATTCTATGTGTAGTATTGGTGTGGGTGTTGATCCACATACCACAATTATTAAAATACATCATACATCTTTTATACACATTTAAGAAAATACCATAGAAGGAAAAATTGGAATTGGAATTGGGATCGGTCTTTTGGCTGTGGAATGCGAATTGGCTAAATCGGATCGGAAACTCGGACTTCTTTAGTAGAAGCTTGTTTATACTAAAAAATTAGAAAAAATTGACAAAAAATAATTAGTCAATAATTTATGTTTAAACAAATTATTACAATCAAATAATCCACTAACACAATATAATACAAGCATTACAACTAAAAACTGTATATTTTACTTTAGCATACAAGTACAAATTATAACAGTGCTAGATTTGACAAGGGAAGGTATCCGGGATGCTTTGGGAATAGTTGTTGAAGCTTTTCTTGTGACTAATGAGGAATAAAAGAAACTTTATATATAAACGTAATTCTGTTTTTAGCAACAAAAGTGAATATGGTGTCGTGGTAGTTTTGTGAGCATCTTAATCAAGAGATAATAGGTTAAATTCACGCCAAAGGTAAAAAATTTTGGAGAGGGTTATTTTTAGTTCCATCTCAACCATTTGCGCCCAAATTTGATAATTGTGGCCATCCAACTTTATGGTGATGCCTGAATTCGGATTTTCGCTTGAATGAGATTGCCCCACGCCTTCAGAGGGCTTATTCTGACTTTGTGCCATGATTTGGGAGAGCTTCTTTGAGAATTCTTCAATGAGAATTTTTGCTGTATCTCGCATGTCAACGCTTGATTCTGGAGGTGTGCTCATCATTTCTTATCTAGCAACGGAACAACTAGAGATATAGGATTGAATGAGGTATCTAGATCACCTTCGGTATGACCATCACCAATCTGTACCTCAAAACAATTCCTGCTCTGATACCATGACAAAATTACTTGTATGAAATTAAATAACACAGAACTCCCATGAATCACCCTTCCCTCCCATATTTTATTGATCAAAGAATATTTGTTGTTGTTTTACATGGCACCAGCCAAGGGTATTTAACATCAAGATTGAATCCTATTACATCTTTTAATTTTAGAATATAAGGCTAGATAATATAACAAATCAATTCCTAAACCATCTAAGGAAGGTGGGCTAGGAAGAGGAACTGCTGGATTGATTCTTTCCTTCTTTGCTTAATTGATTATTTCCTTCTTTGCTTGATATCAATTTATTTCCCCTGCTGAATATTTTGTTTCCCTTGCTGATTATTACGATCTCATGTGATTATTTCACAGTTAGAGGGTACATCTCAAAAAATTTACTAAGCACAACACGCAATCTTACTATTACCCGTTACTTAACAGGTATGAAATAGTCTCTACTCGTGCCTATATCTGTTTATCTAACAAACAAAATCCTTGTCCATACTCATACTTAATAAACTAACGAAAAGAAAATATTATTGAATGCGATACGGATAGGGCAAACACCTAACCAGGTATCATTGATACTTTTAATGAAATCTCCTTTTGTTTTTTTTTTTTTAAGGAGAATCCTATTTATGGCAAACTCGGCAGTACACCAATTTTGTATTGAACTACTACACGGACACGTGCATGGACCCTACTTGGCTTGCCACCATCTTTTGTCCATCTCGTCGTATGTGCATTGGGAAATGGGTTACAATTGAGAAATAATTGTTTTAGTTTTCCTCTCCATTTCATGCAGAGTCCGGGTCTCCCATATACCTGATCGAGGTGCAATTTGAAAAAACCGAACGCTCCAGATTAATTCTAACTGAGGCAAATTCAATTCGATGTCTATTGAAACTGTATGAGATCTGCTTTGAGATTCATATCAAATTAAAAGAACAATATGAATTTATTACTTACATCTCAAGTATCTGAAATGATACTGATTCTTTCCTGCAAGGGTTGCAGATATACATCTTCTTTACGCAATGTAAATTTCATAACTTGCATGGCATCATTTTAACATGTTTGCTATGTTACATTACATGAACAAAAAGGTTATACACTTAGTTTCTGTTGCTGCAATATGCACGTGATACTTGAGGTTCTCAACAAAGTTTATAACATATAAGGATCCTCCAATTTTGAAAAAAAAATGGAGAAGAGAAAGCTGGAAATATTAGCTCACCATTTGTTTTTTTCCGAACTTTTTTAATTTACCATCTTTAAAAAAATAGACAATATAACCACTCTTTTAGAAATTCAATTTATACTAAGTTCGCAGTTTGAAACTGCGAAACCAACTACATCTAATTAGGTGTTTCAACTACAAAACCAATAATTCCGCAGTTTCAAACTGCAGATCTTTTTCTTTCATTAATTTGGATTTATTTTGTCGCATCTTCTGTTAGCTTTAAATATATACATTTATCTGAAATGAATCATGGCTTCATTTTGACAGCCTTTTGGTTTCATCACTATTTCAAATTTTAAACAAATGCAGATCGGTGGGGCCCACTCATATAAAAAAACACCAGTCCTATGTTAAAATGCAGATCCGTGGGGCGCACACCTACTTAGTTTTTATATGAATTTTAGTATTTTTTAAAATGTAGTGGGACCCGCCTTTTTAAAAAAACAGAAGCATTTTAAAAAAAATAATAATTGGTTCATATATAGTTTGAAACTGCGGAATTAATCTTTTATTTTCGCAGTTTCATACAGCAAAACTATAATATAAATATATCTTTCTAAAAAAATGTTGGTTAAACAGATTTTTTTTTGTAAAGATGGTAAATAAAAGAATTTCGGTGCTTTTTGTCCTGAGTTAAAACCAAGCTCAAACATACAGGTGATTTTAACTCAAGCATACCGTTGATAAAATCAGCAGTATGCTTGAGATTATTTGAACATAAAATTAGCAGTATGCTTAAGCTTAATAGGAGTTAAATTTATAGCCACATGGTGGGCTCTCCTCATCTATACCTCATCTATAATACACCAAGAGAACTGTGACAAATTTAATAAAAAAACAATTTTAATTTGAGTTTAATAAAAGAAAATTGGTGCTTGGTATGAGTGCATCTGGACACCAAGACCCACATCATGCGATAAACGTGATCTGGATATAGCTGCTTAAACCATTAATTATTGATTTGGATATAGCCGTTTAGACCCTTAATTATTGACTTGGCCCAGACGAAGAGAGAAGGAGATCAGCTGTAGCAGAGGGTTAACAATTGACAGATGAGACCATTCATGTCTGTAACAGAACATTTGCAGAGACATTAGTGCTCAATAGTTGCAAGTGCAGCTGACTTGCAGGACCCACTATGGCAGAACTGAAGAAGGATGTGGAATTTGGACTGGAGAAAACGAGGAGACGAAAAATTAAGTGTGAAGGCATGATAAGCATGTTTACCAAAATTATCTTTATTTTTTCTTTAATTATTTTAATTTGATTTTTAATCAGATTACTATTTGTGATTTCAAATTCTGAATTGAGTTGCTGAAATTAATAATTCGGCCTACCATTCTTACCATATTTTCGTCATTACCGTTAATCTGTAAAATTATCCAAAACTTTTTTTTTTTTTTTTTTTTTTTTTGAAAATGTACCGAGCAGTGGCTGCCAGGTTTTGTATTTAATATAGAAACACAGTTCATGCATCTTCCTACCACATACAACACCTGTGTGGCATCCCAGACAATCCTATGCAAGTCCTGTATAAACTAGAAATGTAAAAAGAGTTTCAAATATTAAATACAATCTACTCAAAATTATGAAGGTAGCATATCATTTCCTTGCCGCCTCCCTTGCAGAGCCTTCTTCCAAAGTGTTGCTTCCTCTATCAACCATCGTATCACCACATCCAGGGGAGCTACTTTGTTCTCAAAGATCTTCATGTTCCTTTGTTTCCAAATGGACCATAATGCAGCTGCCATGAACATATGTCCTTCGGTTTTCGTCTGTGGACTGGAGGCATGTTGACTTGATCTCCAGGTGTCCTGTACTGAAGAATTTAGAACAAGTATCTGTCTACCTAGGTAGTGATTCAACCTGTTCCATAACTCCCTTGCAAATGGACATATAAAGAAAAGATGAAACCCCGTTTCTAACTGGTTGGTATTACACATGGGGCAGTATGCTGTCTGACAATTGAAATTCCTCCTTATCATTACATCCTTGGTGAGTAGCTTGTCCTTCAATAACAAAAATAGGAAGATTTTGATTGAGCTTGGAATGGGTAGGTTCCAGGTGTCTCTAAATTCCCACTTCTCAAGCCCAATCTGATAGCGTTCAAGCTATAATTGTTCAAAGACGCGCACACGTTCAACTATAAAATCACAACTGGAGGATACTCTCAACTCACAGCAAGATTAAAGAGGAAATAAACTTAACTCAAAGATAAACTTTTCATCTATTTCATAATTTTCTGTTTCTTACATTATACTAGGGGCTTTATATAGCCTCCTTACAACTCTAGAAAGTTTCTTAGATAATTAATATAACATTAACTAATATTGCTGTTACCAAAATATAATAAAATCTAGAGAAACTCAAAAGACTCTCCTGGACATTCCAGAAGTTGCTACAAGACTCAAGAAAATATTTAAAACTGCTGACTAGATAACTCTTCAATGACCACGTTCTGTTCACACGCATCCATCACCTAGTGGAATCTGGAATCTGAAGAAACCCAAAACATCAAAGTTGTAGCCCATTTCACAAGCTTTCCACAGAAATTTAAATCACTAAATTTGGAGTCCGTATGAGAAAGTTATGCACAAAATACTGGCCTGTTTTGAATCTGTCCAGAAAACTATTTCAGGAATTAATTGCAAATTGACTTGGACCTGGATCTTCCAACTGTGATCTGCTCCAGAACATGCTTCCTTGTTCATGATTACTCACTTGCAAATTTGCCATGATATGATCGCCATCATTCTCCCCCGGTTGAAAAGAACTCGCCCACGAGTTCGGCTCATTTTCGCCATGGTATGGAGTAAGATCCTTCACATTGAATGTGGCTGAAACACCATAATCTCCTGGTAGCTCCACCTTGTATGCATTGTCTCCTATGCGTTGCAGAATTTTAAATGGTCCATCGCCACGATGTTTGAGTTTTGCATGACGACCCGGTGGAAACCTTTCCTTGCTCAAATGCACCCACACAAGATCACCTTCTTTGAAAATTACAGCCCTGCGGTGCTTGTTCGCTTGCCTTTCATACTTCTGATTCTGTTTTTCAATCCTCTTTCTAACTTGTTCATGCAAGTTTTTGATTGCCTTAGCTCGCTCATCTGCATCTGTACTATAACTCTGGTTGACTGGTAATGAAACAAGGTCAAGAGGAGACTTTGGATTGTATCCATACACCACTTCAAATGGGCTTTTACCAGTTGTCTTGCTGCTGGACCTATTGTAAGCAAATTCAGCTTGAGGTAGAACAAGGTCCCATTGGCGTATGTTATCACCCACTAAACTTCTCAACAGATTGCCCAAACTTCGATTCACAATTTCAGTTTGTCCATCTGTCTGAGGATGATATGATGAACTAAACTGCAGCTTTGTTCCCATCTTGCGCCAAAGAGTTCTCCAGAAATGTCCAACAAACTTCGGATCTCTATCAGATGTGATGGTTTTTGGAATGCCATGCAACTTCACTATCTCCTTGAAATAAAGATCTGCTATATTAGTGGCATCCATGGTTTTCGCACAAGGAACAAAGTGTGCCATTTTAGAGAAGCGATCAACCACCACCATGATTGAATCTTTGCTGCGTTGAGTTCGGGGTAGTCCCATAACAAAGTCCATACTCACATCTTCCCAAGGTGCAATAGGTACAGGAAGGTGGGTGTAAAGTCCAGAATTTTGGGATTTGGTTTTCGCTAGATGACAAGTGCGGCACCTCAGAATGTAATGGTTCACATCTCTTATCATTTTTGGCCAATAGAAGCGGTCTTGGAGTAAAGCAACAGTTTTATCTCGCCCGAAATGACCACTTAATCCACCATCATGAACTTCTTTAATAATCTGCCACCGCAAAGAACAATTTGGAATGCACAATCGGTTGCCATAGAAGAGATACTCATCCTTCACCATAAACTCTTTATATGGTCCCTTTGCACATTCAGTTTTCACCTTGCCAAATAACTCATCTTCAGCATACAACTCTTTGATCAATTCAAACCCCGGAACATTTACCTTCATTGTGGATAACAAGGAATGTCGTCTACTTAAAGCATCTGCCACCTGATTTGAAACTCCACTTTTATGTTTGATGTGGAATGTGTAGCCTTGCAGAAATTCCACCCATCTTGCATGCCTCGGCTTGAGCTTGTGCTGTCCATTAATAAATTTCAGTGCCTCGTGATCGGAGTAGAGGATGAACTCCTTGGAAATGAGATAATGTCTCCAATGCCCAAGAGCGCGCACAATTGCATAAAACTCCTTGTCATATGTCGTGTAGTTCTTGCGCGAATCTGAAAGTTTCTCACTAAAGAAGGCAATAGGCCGTCCTTCTTGATTGAGAACTGCACCAATGCCTACACCAGATGCATCGCATTCAAGCTCAAAAATCTTTTCAAAATTGGGCAGAGAAAGGATAGGGGCTGCTGTCATCTTTTCCTTGATGAGCTCAAAGCTGGTTTGAGCTTCCTTTGTCCATTTGAACACACCACCCTTTAAGCACTCGGTGATTGGTGAGACAAGAGTGCTGAAATCACGAATGAACCGGCGATAGAATGAGGCCAGTCCATGAAAGCTCCTTATGTCATGAATGTTGGCTGGAGTTGGCCATGAGAGAATGGCTTCAATCTTGGAAGGATCAACATGAATGCCATCGGCTGAAACCATATAGCCTAGAAACACCAAGCTGTGGGTTAGAAACTCACACTTCTTCAGATTGACGTAGAGTTTCTGTTCAGCCAGCACTTCAAAGACTTGGCGGAGGTGCTCCAAATGCTTTGCTGCACCCGTGCTATACACGAGTATGTCATCAAAATATACCACCACAAATCTGCCAATAAAAGGCTTAAAAACCAAATTCATTAGTCTCATAAAAGTACTAGGAGCATTAGAAAGTCCGAATGGCATCACCAACCACTCAAACAATCCATCACGTGTTTTAAACGCCGTCTTCCATTCATCACCAGGTCTCATACGAATCTGATGGTACCCGCTCCTAAGATCAATCTTTGAAAACACTCTAGCTCCATTTAGTTGATCTAGCATGTCATCAAGACGAGGAATAGGAAAGCGGTACTTGATAGTGATCTTGTTTACCGCTCTACTATCCACACACATGTGAAATGAACCATCTTTCTTTGGCACAAGCAAGGCTGGAACTGCACAAGGACTCATGCTTTCTCGCACCAAACCTTTGCTCAGCAACTCATCTACTTGCCGCTGCAACTCGGCATTTTCTGTTGGGTTCATTCGGTAGGCTGCCTTGTTTGGCAATACTGCACCAGGGACTAGGTCTATGCAATGTTGCACACTTCTCATAGGAGGTAAACCTGCTGGAATTTCATCGGGAACAAGGTTCCGGAACTGTTCAAGTAAAGGCTCCAATAATTCTGGAATTTTCTGGCTTTCCTGCTGAACTTCTTTTACCACCAATGCAAAAGCTAGTTGGGATTCCTCAAAAAGTTCAGCAAATTCAGATTTTGAGAGAATGAAATTGCTGTTCTTAAGGGTTGGTTTTGGCATCATGTCCATCTTGGAAGGGCCCAAAATAATTTTAACACCATTCATCTCAAAAGAATATGTATTCTTAAAACCGTCATGATACACCTTTCTATCAAACTGCCAAGGCCTTCCCAAAAGTAAGTGACAAGCATCCATAGGAACTACATCACACCATACCTCATCCCGATACTTTTCACCAATAGAAAAATTTACTAAACAACGCTGGTCAACTTGCACCGATTTACCCTTTTGCAACCAAGAAAGTTTATACGGCTTTGGGTGCTTTTCAGTTTTGAGTGGCAGTTTTTGCACCACAGTTTCAGAAACAACATTCTCACAACTCCCGCTGTCAATGATAACATCACATACCTTTCCATGTGAAGTACATCGCGTATGAAAGATGTTGTTGCGAAGCCATACATCATCTTGAACTGGGCTAGAGTTTAAGGCACGTCTAATCACCAACATCTCACCCGTATCTCCATAAATGACATCCTCATGTTCTGTTGGCTCATCAAAAACGGGTGGAGAATCAAATTCCACATGCTCATCTTCTAGTGGCTCCTCAACAATGGTAAACACCCGCTGATTTGGGCATTCAGACATTATGTGACCGTACCCTTTGCAACGATAGCATTGGACAGTTTTAGATGTGAGTCTAGAAGGTCCAGCCGACACTACCTTTGCTGGAGGTTGAGTCACCTTATTTGCTGTTGGCTTGGCTGTTTGTGAATTGCTTCCCCGGTTAGTTGAATAATCACGGCTGAAAGTTCGGCTACCACCAAAGCTTGCTGATTTTCTGACTTCTTTCTCCTTGAACTGCTTTTCTACTTTTGTAGCAAGCTTAAAGACATCATGATAAGAAATAAAGGGCTGTAGAGTTACCACATCATGAATCTCCTTGCGAAGTCCACGAAGATATCGTGCAATGGTTTGCTCTTCAGGTTCTACAACACCACACTTTAGCATGAGATGGTCTAACTCTTCAGTGTAATCTGCCACCGTTTTGTCACCTTGAACAAAGCCATGTAGTTGCATAAATGCCTCTTGCAAGTAACCTTCGGGCAGAAACTTCTTCCGCAACTCTTTCACCATTTTCTCCCAAGTTCTAATTTTCTGCTTACCCTCACGGGCTCGCTTCATTTTCAGCTGCTCCCACCAAATAGATGCATGTTTCTTCAATTTGATGGCAACAATTTTCACCTTCTCTTCCTCAGGGATATCTTGGTATTCAAAGACACGTTCAACCGTGTTGAGCCAATCTATGAACTCATCAGGTTGTATACGTCCTTCATACACCGGAATATCCGCCTTTAGATTAAAAGCCCGTCGAACCTGCTGGTTCCTTCGGGTGTGTCGCTGATGGGGAGCCTCTTCATCACTGGACGCCACTGTGTGGTTGTCGTGGAAGGGGTTGTATTCTTCATCATCGTCACGGTATGTTTCGCCATCTGAGCCACGATAGGAGTCATCGCGGTCTCGCCCAGAGGCCTCCACGCGCTCTAGACGCTGCTGGAGTTGTTGGACAACCTGTCTCAACTCATTCACCTCAATGTCTCGCATGTCACGTGTCTCTTGCTCTTGTCGGTTAGTGTTGTTGCGTGTTCTAGGTCGCACCATCTTCAACCTAGAGCTCTGATACCAACTGATAGCGTTCAAGCTATAATTGTTCAAAGACGCGCACACGTTCAACTATAAAATCACAACTGGAGGATACTCTCAACTCACAGCAAGATTAAAGAGGAAATAAACTTAACTCAAAGATAAACTTTTCATCTATTTCATAATTTTCTGTTTCTTACATTATACTAGGGGCTTTATATAGCCTCCTTACAACTCTAGAAAGTTTCTTAGATAATTAATATAACATTAACTAATATTGCTGTTACCAAAATATAATAAAATCTAGAGAAACTCAAAAGACTCTCCTGGACATTCCAGAAGTTGCTACAAGACTCAAGAAAATATTTAAAACTGCTGACTAGATAACTCTTCAATGACCACGTTCTGTTCACACGCATCCATCACCTAGTGGAATCTGGAATCTGAAGAAACCCAAAACATCAAAGTTGTAGCCCATTTCACAAGATTTCCACAGAAATTTAAATCACTAAATTTGGAGTCCGTATGAGAAAGTTATGCACAAAATACTGGCCTGTTTTGAATCTGTCCAGAAAACTATTTCAGGAATTAATTGCAAATTGACTTGGACCTGGATCTTCCAACTGTGATCTGCTCCAGAACATGCTTCCTTGTTCATGATTACTCACTTGCAAATTTGCCATGATATGATCGCCATCACAATCCCTGCTAATGTTTTGTAAGCCGATGCCGCACTGTATTGCTTGTTGGGGGACCCCCTCCACAAAAGCTCATCCGGCCCAATTTGTAATTCGGGCAGGATGTATGGCGTAGGTAATGAGGCAACTGCATCACTTAGAGCCCACGTACGGTTTCTCTGCCTACTACCAGTATTGGCTATAGGTTCCGGACCCCAACTATCATATCAGTATGAAATCGTGTTTCCATTGCCTATGACCCAGATGGTGAAAGCAGAGAAGATATGCTTTATGGAGAGTAGTTGGGTCCAGAAGAAGGATCCCCTATTTGACCAGAGGTAGGGACCTGCTCTAAAGTTACCTTGCCACCGAATTATGCACATCCATGAGGTCCACATCGATGTGTGATCCTTATAGCATTTCCACCACCATCTCAGGAGCAATGAGATGTTCCTTAGGTGTAGATCAGATAGCCCCATACCCCCCCCCCCCCCCCCCCCCCCCCCCCATTCAATAGGTGTGCATACAAGGCCCCAATTGCACAGTGAAATGGACCTGTTTTGGTGTGAAGAGTTCCTCCATAATAATCTCCTTCTTGCTCTATCTATTCTTGCTATTACCCACTTCGGCAGGAGGAAGCATATCATGTAATATGTCGGGATTGTTGATAATACTGATTGCACCAGTTCTCGTCTACCCCCTCTACTCAAGAGCTTTGATTGCCATCCATCAAGTCTCTTCTCTATCCTCTCTACCAGTGGCATATACATTCGTTTGGATGGTTTCCGGATTGTGAGAGGCATACCCAAATAGGTTATTGGGAAGGTGGTTTGTGTGCAGCCCATAATCTCTTTAACCCAGTCAATTTCCATCGGAGGGATTTTGATAGGGATGAAGGTGCTTTTTGTGAAGTTTATCATAAGACCCGAAGCCTTTGTGAAAAGTCTGAGGATGAGTTTGAGTGTTATCAGAGTAGTGACCTCAGCACTTGCAATGATTGCCGTATCGTCGGCATATTGCAATGCTATGATTGACTCTGCGATCTTGGGAGATAGCGGTGCCGACAATAAGTTATTCATTGATTGAACCATCCGTTGAAAAACATCAACCGCAATGTTGAACAACATCGGAGATAGCGGGTCTCCTTGACGGAGACCCCGCTTGTGGATGAATGGTTCGGATGCTTCACCATTGATGCATACTCTGGACGAGGATGTTGACCAGATCGTTGATATCCAAGATATCCATCTATTTGGAAATCCTCTGGCTTTCATGACCCGGATTAGGTAAGACCACTCTATCGAGTCGAACGCTTTCTTGAAATCAATTTTAGCAAAAATCGTCGGCTTTCCATTATGATCAATGTGGTGTAAGAGCTCCCGTGTGGTTGCGAAGTTTTCCGATATTTGTCGGCCGTGTACAAATGCGGTTTGATTTGGTGAGATCAGATCCGGAAGCTTTAACCTAAGCCTGTTGCTCAGGATCTTTGAGATGAGCTTCGGGATGAGATTCAGCACACTAACGGGACGAAAATCTGATGTAGTTGCAGGTTGGTCCACCTTTGGAATCATGATTATGTTAGCCTCATTGAATTCCTCCAAATTGAGATTGTTTGCATAGAATTGCTCCATTAGCAGGTAAATGTCCAGTTTGACCTCATTCCAATATATCTTGATGAATTCGTTGGGAAGGCCGTCGGGGCCCGACGCCTTGTTGTTGGCAAGTTGTCTAACCGCTGCATCTATCTCCTCATGTGTAAATCTTTCCTGAAGTGCCTGTAAGCAGGGGTTTTGAGGATATAACACTTCTGGATGAAAAGACAGGACCTCTGAGTTAGTTCCCAAGGTTGATCGCATAGATAAAGTAAATGCCTCTCTAATCAGATTGTCCTCAGACACCAGTTGGCATTCATGCTCAATTAGCGTTACCAGGTTCCTGCGTAGCCTACCAGAGGCAAACGCATGAAAAAACCTAGTGTTGCGGTCCCCTTCCGCAATCCAAGTGCAACGAGATCTCTGTTTCCACTTTGTCTCAATATTATTCGCCAATTCAAATGCTCTCTCTTTAATCTTTTGCCTCAGTCTGAATTCATTCGAAAATAATGACCTTTTCTCTTCAATCTGATCAAAGAACAAGATTGATTTTTTGCAAACCTCCAGTTGTTTCTCCATTTTTCCGAATGTGTCACCATGCCACATACTCAAGGCCCTGTGAAGGATAGCCACCTTTGTATGGAAATTCGCAACCCCCTCGGTTTGAACTGGTTGAATTTCAGGCCAAAGATTTTGCGCCATTACCCTCGGTTGTTGGTATTTAAACCAAAATGCCTCAAATTGGAATCTTTTCTTCCGCTGATGTAAACCTTTACACGTGAGAATGAGTGGTGCATGATCTGAAACGATGATTTCATGTGCTTCAAGGGAGATAACCGGGTACGATGTTGCCCAATCCGGTGTCACCATAACCCGATCTAACTTAGAGAGAGTGGGATGGGGTCCCTTGTTTGACCATGTGAAGCAATTATTCCTTAAAGGAATATCCAGAACCCCAATGTCAGCAATGAACTGGTTAAACAAATCCATCAAGGTAAAGTTGTGGTTCATCGTTGAACGATCCACCAACCATCTTGTTAAGTTGAAGTCGCCGGCTAGTATCCACGGCTGGCTTGTTAGAGTTGCTATGAATCGAAGCTCCTCAATAAACGCGCATGATGGTTAGAGTTGCTATGAATCGGAGCTCCTCAATAAACCCCAATGTCCGTAGGCATTAGTGACCCACATGAGATGTCCTGAGTCAATGTGCTGTAACAGTGCTGTTGTTGTGTGCCTTGTTGACCAGGACTTTACCAGTTTGATTGAACGCCTCCATGCAATCAATGTGCCTCCTGCTGAATTGTTTGCCAAGTTGTAAACTACATCAAGGCTAAAAAAGGAAGGTAAAAACTGAAACAGTTGCGAAAGCTGAAAAGAATTGCATTTTGTTTCTTGTAATAACACCACCTCACATCTTGCATTTTTAATAATATTCCGCACCACATTACACTTTTCAATAAGCCCCAACCCTCTAACATTCCATGATAATAATTTAAATTTTTTGTGATTCATTAAATAACCAAATGAACAACTAAACAACATCACAAGACTTAGCTGAGCTTAGTCCATCTCCACCTCTGTATCGAGGTCTTCATCCGAATCAAATTCGAGATCTGGGCCTTTCATTTCTTGATCCGAACTATCGTTATTGTTGCCGTCCAAGGATATGTCTTTGGCCTGCCTCTCACTTGGACCCATAGCGGCTCTTCTCTGGAAGTTGTCCTCTTGCAAAGCCTGTTCCACCTCCACAGTTTTAAAACCACATCCCTTTGCAATTTCATCAGCGAGCCCATAATGCACCTGGACCTCATAGTAACCTTCAGCGTTTAGACTAACCTCAGCACGCCTAGCAGTCTCCTTAGCCCGTTTCACAGAAGGGCCCGGTTTCTGGACTGGCCTTGAAGGACCCGGGTCCTGAACCATCTTCTTGAAGGGAATCCGCCTGGAACTGGGTAACATCCCTTTGGGCCTTAATTGGGCCTGCGATCCCCTCGTAATTTTAATTCCTTTGTCTTTCCTCTGGGTAGAGTCCAAAGCACCTGACTTCCTTTTGTTCCTATTAGTGAGCTGTCGATCAGGTCTGGTACGGGCAGACTGACGGCTGACATCTGTCCTCTGACTCGCGGAAGGTTCTCTTACGTCAGTGACAGGCCTTGGGATTGGATCATGCAGTGAACCCGTTTTTTGAGAGTGATCTCGTTGGAGTATGCGAACCGGTGTTTTGATTTTCTCCGGCACAATCCGTCTAGTTCTCTGTGCGCCTACCCCACCCTTCTCTGTTTGACCCGGTTTCTTGGGTGATGGCATGGGAGCAATCTGTGTGGGAGCCGTCTGTGTGGCCGTTCCTGTTTGATCCATTCCCGTCAGAGTTGTTCGACTCGCCTCATGAGGCACACCACTAGAGCTTGCTTGTGTGTCACATAGGTTCAGGAGATCCTCTGTTTGAGCAATGGTCATGACCGGAGTCCTGGTCCCGGCAAGGAGACCACGTATGTCTTCCGGCAAGGATGTTGGGTCAATGCCTTTGCAGAGATCACGAAGCACATTACGTGATATGTGGATTAAGTCCTCAGAAGGTTGCTGCGGTTTGCGTAATGGCTTTGTGTATTTAGGCTTATACTTTGGTAAGTCCGCCGGAGAATAGAGAGGCGCCCTGATCCAATTGTCAGTCCGAACCTTGACCATGAATTCTAAGCCAGCTGCATGAACTTCAAGCTCATCCGGGATGCGTTCTAACCGGTCCACCGCTACTGCTACCGTCCAGATAGACAGTTTTGGAACCCCTTGTTGAGGTATGGTTCCGAGAAACGTCCCAAAGGTGCTTATTGCACCGGCAATATACTTTTCAGAGCGAAGATGTGGCGGGACATCAAGCAGTGTGAGAAGCGCCTTATACTCCGGTAAGACCAGTCGGGCGCCATCCATCGGTGACCAGGGTTGAAATGAAAACCCCGCATCCCATAGAGCTGGACAGGTGGCATTAATGAAGGTTTCCGGTGCGATACCTGGGGGGAGAACGATGAGGAAACGATCTTTATCCAGAACCCCAATGGATATGTCTGCTTCTTCCACCAGCTTGGTTCTTTTTGCAAACTTAGCCACCTCCATCGGCTTAAATCCTAGGTCAAGGCCATGAGTATCAAATACCACGCCATTGTTAAGTTTCTCAACCTCAGATAAGAATGCTGGATCCTGGTTTGCAAAGTATGCGAGCTTCTTTGGCCTGTTGCTCGGTAGAGATGGTGCCGCTAGTGGACAAGGCTTAAGCAAGAGATCGTCATACTGCGTCACCCCAGCTTCTTTGGGTGGAAGGGGTTTGGGTTTGTTTGTATAGTAAGGCATAGCCGCTGGGTTTAGCATCTTGCTTGTACAGCGGAAGCCCGTATGACCTTCCCCCCAGCATTTTCCGCACCGCATCGGATTCCTGCAAGCCGCCGAGCTGTGACCAGACCGGCAACAGCGGAAACAACGGCCACGCCATTCCGGGAACTGTGCTGAAGGAGGAAAGCGGAGTTGGGTTGGGCTATGCGGTGAAATGTAGAAGGTGGCCTGAGTAGGTGGGGGGGAGGACGGTGGGGATGGGGTAGTCATTGTGTGCTTGTTGGTTCTGTTTGGAATGAAGACTCGTTGCGGTTGGGTTTGGTTAGGGTTTGGGGGTGCTAAGACCGCCTGGGTATATAAAGGTTTTGTGGAGTAGGGGATGTAGGTTGAGAAATGAGGTAGATGTAGAGGTTGAGGATGAGGCGCCGCCACTGATGAACCTCCCTTGCGCTTTGTGACTGTCCTCCATTCGCCCTCCATCAAGTCCTTGCGAGATGAAGTTCAAAAAGCACCAAAGTTTAACCCAATTATCCAAAAACTTTACCCTTGGATTTTTCAGATCGATGTCAAAGAGATATATCCTTTTGCGCTTTAATGACTAGCTCTTCCGCGTTTAGGCTAGTTCGGTGTACCTGGACTGACACAAACAAAAGTGTTAGATTATATATCAGCAAAAAATGAAGTTACTTTTATGTTGGTGTTTATTATTAGTGATTATTAATAATATAAGGATAATTTTACCACTTTGTTTTTCTACCCGTAGATAACAAAATAACATTACTTTTATATCAACAACTTAATTAGAACAATATTAATACACTGTAAGCAAGTTTTTTTGTTCTTAACGGCGTAACACAGGCAATTCTTCTAGCGGCTCTGTACTAGAACCGTTAGAAGAGGTTAGTTTCTTCTAACGAGTATGTACTTGGAATCATAGTAGGAATTATCGGTATTGGGATCAGGTTCGGGGTATCGGATCGGTATCGGCTCAGGATCGGAGTTTTTTTTTTTCTTTATTATTTGCTACGTGAGAATCAGCTCCGGATCAGATCGAGGTAGGCCGATACCGATATGTATCGGCCGATATTTCCTACTATGCTTGGAACCCTTAGAAAAGAGGTAATCTTCAGGTTGACAGGTCATGTCTGTAGTAAACACAACATGATAGGAAAGTATTTTAACATTATCAATTAGTTTGTTTGATTAATTAGATATTAGATACATGTTTGTCACGTTATATTACTTTTCTGAGTTTGAATAAACTTTTGAAGATACGCGTGGTTGATAGTCAGACAACAGCATGTGCGCTTTGTCTTTGTTGTAGACAAGACTGGTTGAGAGCACATGCCTGTGCTAGACATAGATACAAGAAGACTTAAAGGGGTCAACACACAAGTGAAAAGGAAAGTAATTCAATATTATTACAATAGGCAATAATATTGGTGATAGGCTTGCTCTCCATACAAGTTTTATATGGCTCATAAGATATAACGTTATCTTGATGAAGGTGGCTCATTTCCTCGAAGACATCAGGTGTTTTAATGGGCTAAAGGAGGGTGTGATTTCTTAGAGCAAAGTTCATCAAGGATTTAGGTCCAGTAGTCAACTAGCTAGCCCGTGTGAAGCCCAACAGATTTAGCCCATCAGCTTATCCCATGTAAATTCACACTAACCTATTTTGTGCAGTGGCATGATTTCAAATTTCCATTATAATAAAAGAATCACATTGGTGTAAAATAGATTACCTCTTTTTATCTGGCTGACTTTTTCTTTACTAAAGCCAATTGACTAAATTAAGACTCTGGTGTTATCAATTCATTTTTGCAATTTTAAAGTTTAAATAGCTGATTTGAAGTACTCAATGTGTTCTCCATTTTCAAATGTGCTTAGAGATTAAAGTTTACATTTTTTTACTATTTTATGGATTTTTGGAAACCACCTTAACAACTTTAATTAGATTGATTATTTGAACATTGAAAATTCCAAAAACAAATATGTAGTACCAAGGCCTTGGTCATACCACTTAATTTGATCAAAAGAAAAATATAGGTCATGTTTGGTTGTGGAATAAAGTTAAACCGGATTAAATTTCTTACTCCAAGTTAAACCGGAGTAAGTTAATCATGTTTGGTGGAGTAAGCTAAACCACCTCTCTAGGTGGTGTAAGTTACTCCGGTTTAGCTCAAATCTTACTCCATCTTAAACCGTCTATGTTACTCCTTGTTTGGCTCCTTAAGCGTGGAGTAAGGGGTTTACTCCACCTCTTACTCCACAACCAAACATGGCCATAGAGATTAAACTTTTACACCCAAATTTGATTCACAGTTTAGTCATTATATCTCAGTTTGATGTCCATCTTTCTTTTATTCATGAACCTAAGTATATATCGTGCTTCATATTTGTTCTTCAATTAATACAGATATTTATGCGGATCAAAGGAAAGCTGACTATATAAGTATCACTATTAACCGTGTAGTAAAATATTTTTCTGTTGCTATTTCTTTCAAAATCTGATTGGTGTTTTTTTATGGTTTGATATTGGACAGGAACCCATTTACGGTGAATGAGTGTGTCTTTCTGTAGACCAACTCAGGAAGGAGCTTTTCCACCTCAATGTCCACTTCTTCCATTTCAAGTACGTACCCTTGCCCTGACCGTACCTGTTCCCCTTTGAGCATTTATAGAACTGATAATTTTTTAGATATTGTAGATTTAGGCTAATATGACATTGGTGTTATTTCAAACTAAATAACACCACATCGTAAACCGTTAGATCTGCTTTAATATTCGTACAAAATAAAGTGCTTGAACAGTAAAAGCAGATTGTACGAATATTAAAGCAGATCTAATGGTTTACGATGTGGTGTTATTTAATTTGAAATAACACCAATGTCATATTAGCCTAACTCGATATTGTATGCACTATAATGAGACTTCCTTCGGTGTTACACAATCTTGATAAAACAAAAAAAGGGTAGCAAAACCCTATTTGTTATTATTTATGTTTTATTTCTGTAAATTGATGTCATCTTGAACCATCTGCTTTTGACACAACCTTTGATAAAAGAAAAAAAAAGGACACAAAACCCTATTTGTTATAATTTATGAGTTTTTTCAGTAAATTGGTTTCATCTTGTACCATCTGCTTTTGTTTCAAATTCCGATTCCGAATAGAGTATATGCTGTAATAATTAAACAAAAGAAGATGAAAAAATTTGTCATACGTACCTTCAAATTCCGATTCCAAATGGAGTATATGCTGTAATAAATAAACAGAAGAAGATGCAAATTTTTGTCACCAAGCTAGTGTTAAGAAAAGATTTGATCAAAGCTAGACATGCATTATTCATTTTGCACATACGTACCACTTTTTGTTTTTTATTTTTTTATTTTTTATTTTTTGGTTGAAAGCCCGTAGGCAATTGCATTGATCCGATAATTTACAAAGTAGCTATTACATATTATTCTTTTGTTTAAATTGAAAAGCATTAAAACCTATACATTGAGCTACTTGTACAATCATCTAATTTGATATGTCTAGAAATAAAAAATACGTGAAGTCAGAGAATGCGAATTGGTATATTCGCGCCCGAACTTTTTGTTTTTTATTGAATAAACAGTACTAGAAAATGAACTTTTTCCAAGGGCAGAAAAAGGCTTGTTCCATGGGCTGATTCTTGGAAAAACCCTGAAATCGTCATTTCCGTGTGACACCGTTGAAAAATGTCCATCGCTAAAGCCTTTGACAGAAATAACAAGTATTTCCGAGGCCGCCGTTGGAAATACTATTTTTTGACTTTTTCCATGTGTTTACCCTTGAAAAAAATGCTCGGAAATATATCCAGCCCATGGGTTTATTATTTCCAAGGTTGTGTCCCACTAAGTTATTTCAAGACCCGCAAACATGGGCCCCACAGAGTATTTCCAAGGGTAGTACATGTGGGACCGACCATAGTATTTTCAAAGGCATTACATGTGGGTCCAACTAGTTACTTCCAAGAGCAGCGTATAAGAGACCCACCGTAGTAATTTCAAGGATAGCATATGTGAAACCCCACCTAATTTCTTGCAATTTCCATTTAGCCATGCAATTCCCATTCAGCCAAATTTCCCAATTCTCATTTAGTCAAATTAACAAACACATTGAAATATAGAGAAAAAACCATGTTATTAACATTAATCGACATAGTATAATCATCGTACATTATATCAAAATATCAAAAAACATTACAATAGAAGTGCTAAAACAAACTTCTATATATACCCAAAATATGCTCCAACTCCAGACAACTAACAAAATAATATTTAGAATTGACTAAATTTGCAAAAATATTTTTACTAGAACAATGCAGGCACTCTGCTTTTTATCTTGCTATGTTGTTCTCACTATTGTAAAAATGAGAAAGTGAGTTTGTTTAAAAAGTAGAGTATCGTTGATTATTAGAAATTTAATTTTTTCAAGCATTTTTTCTATACAATACAAAAAATTACATGTATATAAGCAATAATGGAAAAAAGTACATGTACAAGAAAATAATACAAGGAAAAAAATAGAGTGGCAATGCAATCTTGGCTTCCTGTCTCAAACCTTAGAAGTAATAAAAGAAAGAAAAAAAATACTATTCTAAATTGGACGTATTCTTATTTCTGTATAAGATAGTAAAGATACTTTTTTCTATACAACTAGTTCCGAGGCACATAAAAGTTATCATAATTAATAAACTTGTGGTTCAATTCAGATTTCAATTTTACACGCAATCGACAATGATACCAACAACAATTCAAGCAACCATAAGATATTTCAGAAAAATTATGATTGTAATTTTACATTGTCTCATTGTCATCGATCTGTATCTTCCTGTTATAATGCATCTATATCTATATTTTCTATGGCATTTTAATCAATTATAAAATATCTCTTTCTTGTACATATATTTGATTAGGCATCTCATCTAAACAGATGTGGCTAGAGCAAGAGGCAAGGAACGAAAACCGATATCATCACCGAGAAGTTAATTAGAGACAAAGAAACTTCAAACATGAGTAACTTTTCGTTCGTGTGTCTGATTTCAGCATAATACCCAAAAAAATAAAAGAAAGAGCCTAAAAGTTGAAGTTTCCGATTAAATTTCTTTCTTTTTTAATTTTTAATCTTGTACTTCTTCACCGTATTTTTTCTTTGCCTTTTTTCTTGTAAATGTATAGTCTCAGATCTAGGGTTTTATGTTGTATTTTAATTTTTTTGTAGTTAGAATGTTGTCCATGTAATAATTTGTGTAATATAATTGTAAATGTTATTTATATTGGTAAATACATAGTTTTTGACATGTGTTGTGTATAAATTCAGAGTTTTTTTAAATTTAGTTTAGTGTTTTTAGTATATTAGTAAATGTAGTGCTTAATTTGTACTCAGATCTTGAGTTTGTTGGTATTTCAAAAAAAATGAATTATGCACGGTTTTTTAATTAATTAAAACCGTGCATGATTGGTGTTTTCATAAACAGTTTTAGGTTACAAAATGGTGTATGAATGCCCCAGCTCCAGCCAGCCATCCATCTGACCACTCTTTGGGGCTTCCAATGTTGGGTGATGTCGCTCGCGGTACTTAGTTGTATATGACTGTTCTAATTTTCACTTCTTGTAGAAGGAACCTTCTCGACATAATGCATTAACCCGTCCATGGTAATTTTTTTTTTTTTCACTTTTTTTTTGTGGGCCTTGACTGGACAGAATGATTTGTCTCATCCAGGATTTTCTTTTGTCTGTTTAGTTAATTAGAGAGATAAGGGGATTACTCTTTAGATATCTGAACGGCAGGGGCGGACGCAAGATTTCTGTCAGGAAGGTGCAGGAATCAGATTCAAATACCTTATAGGGTTCAAACCTATTAATAATTGGATACTAGATAAAAAAAACAATCAACATAATAAAAAATAATAAAAATAACATACTCTTACATAATAAAAACAACAAAATAATATCTTTTCCGTATTAAAAAACAACAAAGTTGGTATAGACCCGTAAATTTCTATAAAATTTATATAAAAACAACACAATTTTTCATAAAAATACTATTGAACTGATGTGGCGAGATCTTCAGTTCCAGAGACGAGCAAAAAAAATTTCATGGAGGGACAATGTGCTACCGAACTCGTATTTTTCCACTTAATTTCAAAATTCAAAGGGGGCAGTTGTCCCCTCTGGCTCAAAGTGGGTCCGCCCCTGCTGAACGGGACAGTTTATCCATCCGTCGGATGGAATAAACTATCTGGTTTTCCTATATTTTGAAATTTCGTGAAAAACTGATCTTTTTCCTTTATTTTTCCTTTATTTTTCTATTAATAAAAAAATCGATCCATGTGGCGTGAGGCGACTTTTAATTAGGATTTTTTTTTTTCCCTTCCGTATTCCTAGCATAAGCTCCGATCAATTGACAAGAATCTTGGCTCTATTCATGTACGGAATCATGATTTTTTTTTGTTTACTTTCGTATTCCTAGCATAAACTCCAATACAGACATGAATTTTCACTAGTACAAAAAAATGCAACCATATACGGTCCGAACAGCTAGCTATTGTCACATGGTTATGCGACTGTTTATGCGAGTGTCATGTATGAATAGATGGGTACGTTGTACATGGTTTTCGAACTATGTCTATATAGAACTATCTACGGTTAATAGAAATGAACCTTTTCAGGTCTAAAAAAAAAAGACACTGAAAATGGTAATTTTTATATGGCCAAAATAACAGATTCTGGTCACATAAATCTTGCCTCTATTCATGTACGGAAACGTAATTTTTATCATTGAAGAATGTAAGAAAAATAACTGATTATATAATATTTTTAATTAAATAAAACTAATGTATAAAATAAATCTTACTAATTTTTAGTGTGAGAATACGGTACTTTGTAAAGAGCGGAATGATCAGTCTCAGTTTATAAAGTTCCAAATATTGATCATAATCATTGAATGTGATTTTGGCACAGGGGCGAAACTAGGATTTGAGTATAGGGGGGCTAAACATTATTTTTTTTTAATAAAAATAAATTTATAAAATATAAAATAACATAAGTTAATAAGATCTTTCACTATTTGATTTCATAAAAATATACAATAAATAACTAACACCAATAAAGTGTCACGTTTATCAAAATCAAACTAAAAACATAATATTCATATATTTTTCTTTAATTTAGAAATATGATTTTCTAAAAAATAAAATTCGATAATAATCTCATTTGAGTTATAATTAATAATAATTTAACAATTTGTAAATAAACACATATCTAAATTTAAAAAAACGAACTGATATTAAAAGGTGACGATGTAAATTTAGCACTGTTGCAAGTTTCCAACCGAGAGATGAATTTTTCTCAATGAAATTTTTTTATTTTTTTATTTGGACACTTGTTTTTTCAGTTTTGCTACATAATTAGTTGCATGTTGGTTGAACGGTGGAGAACTGGAGAACGAAAATAGAGATTGTCTTTTTATCTATTTCGATGGACACTCACACACAGTTACACCTTTATTTTGTTTTCTTTATATGTTTGCCTTTCCAAGTTGGAAAGTATCATTTTTTTATTTCACATAGTTTCACATAGTACGACTCGGGAATCAAGGCACACAATTGGAAATGAAGAAGTGAAACATCCGTGATTTTCTCTTCTTCAAAAACTTTCCTTTCAGCCCCCTCTAAGTTTACGATATATATTATATATTGGGGGGGCTATAGTACATATGAAAAAAGAGCAAGTACGTTGCTTCAAAGAAATTTCCTGGGTCTTGCTATCTCTTTAACTCCCAATTTCATTTCCATGTTGCTCTATATATGCCTATCACCCATTCATATCTCCTTATGATTCTATTAGCAATTACAATGAAGATCCAGTGTGCTCCAACCTATTCTTTTTTATTGCCGCCCTTGCCATTGCACTTTTTCAGCTGATTAATTACTTCATTTTTGCATTTGCTGCCTTCATCAATCTAATTCCCTTGGTACTTGCTCTCTCTAGGTCCTATATATACACATCTTCTCTATTTTTTCTGTATTTGCTGACAATATATATTCACAAATAATTTCATGTAACATCAATCTTTATCCAGTATGAATTTATTTTCAAAATGGTATAGTTACCGTAGAAAGAAAAACTTCAACAACTACTAACTGCTAAGTACTTTTATTTCTCGTTATTCCACATCCACTAACTGCTAAGTACTTTTGTGCAGGGTCTATCCCAAAGCATCCCGGAACCTTCCCTTGTGAAATCTAGCACTGTTATATTTTGTACTTATATTAAGAAGAGAAAGATAGTCAAAGTTGACATCTTGAAATCGACTCGTATGGGCCAAGCAAGTGAACTATGCAGTTTTTAGTAATTCTTGTATTATATTGTATTAGTGTATTATTTGATTGTAATCATTTGTTTAAACAAAAATTATTGATAAATTATTTTTTATCAATTTTTTCTAATTTTTTAGTATAAAACAAGCTTCTGCCAAAAATGTCCGAGTTTCAGATCCAATTCAGCCGATTCTGACTGATTCACCCGATTCCAATTCCACAGTCAAAAGACCGATCCCGATTCCGATTCCGATTTTTCCTTCTATGATAGTTACTCAAACTGATAAGAAAAAAAATTAATGCCCATAGTTACTCGAACTGATAAGATTTGGTACCACCACCAGTCTTTAACACGATACAAGCAATTCAATTATTTTATTTTTTATTTGAATTAGCCATGATATTTTTTATCATTTGCGGGGAACAGAGTATGAGCATGAACGTTGACAAGAAGAATGGAGGCCATTCGCCTAATGAGCAGATTGAACCTGGCAATTTGAACGTTGACCAAAAGAATGAAGGCCATTTGAGTCAACGATAGACAGAGTGTAGGAGGCAAAATGGTAGGCAACCAGGTTAACAGGGGCAAGACAAATGTAGGCCATTTGACTAATGAGCAGAGTGTAGGAATCAACATGGAAGGACACCAGACGAATGAAGGCTATACGAATGGAGGCGACTTGAGTAATAGCCAGAGGGTAGGAGGCGAAATGGTAGGCAACATGAAAGGACACCAGTGTAATAAAGGCCACACGAATGGAGGCAAGTTGAGTAATAGACAGAGTGTAGGAGGCGAAATGGTAGGCAACCAGGAAAACTCGGGCAAGACAAATAGAGGCAAGTTGACTAATACCCAGAGTGTAGGAGGCAACATGAAAGGACACCAGTGGAATGAAGGCCACACGAATGGAGGCCAGTTGCAAAGTAGCCAGAGTGTAGGAAGAAACATGTTAGGATACTATGGCCAGAGGAATGAAGGCCACACGAACGGAGGAGAGTTGACTAATAGACAGAGTGTAGTAGGCAACATGGAAGGAGACCAGTGGAATGGAGGCCAGACGAAGGGAGGCAAGTCGAATAATAGCCAGATTGTAAGAGGCGACTGGAAAGGAAAGGAGATTAATGTTGTAGATGAGAATTAATTCAAAATTGATTCTTAAAAATCTCTCCCCAAATTAAGCTGGTTTTAGAAAGCAGTTTTCAGACGCGTGAAACTGAAGTTATTGTTGCAACATTATTTTCAGTATAATTGTTCTTTTCAGCACATGTTCTGTAGTGAGTAGTTATTATATTTAAAGAATAATTATATTCATTCCCACCACTTCTATCCCCTCTCTATCTCCACAGCTACAATTTAGGAAGGTTGTATTATGGTCCCCACTAAGTATTTAGATACTTCTAAAAATAAATGGTCCACATTTAATAAGGAATATGATAATTATTTAAAAGTTGTACTATGGTCCCCACTAATATTTAAACACTTCTAAAATTAGAGGGTCCATTTCTAAAATTAGAGATTGTACTATGATTCCTACTAATTATTTATCTATTCAAAAAAATATTTATTATGATAAACTTATACGTGGTGTTATTCAAGTATTTTTTACATAGATAAAAATACTTTAGTGTATAAGTATAAATACTTGTAATACTTGATATTAATACTTTCATATGTTAGGCAGTGTAATATGTAAAAAAATACTTTCAGGTATAGATATAAATACGTGCATGACGAGGTATAAAATATTTGTGTGATGACGAGCCTAAAAGTATGTCATTATGGATGTCATTTAAAAGAGAAAAATATGTAGAAGACGTTCGTGGTTTTAGATTCGTAAAATTTCTTATAGATCGTAAAAAATGTGGACGAGATTGAATGAAAAAAAAAATTCACCTCTAAAAACGTGAATGGTCTACCCGTATAATTTAAGATTTCATTGGAGAGACAATTATTTATGTAAAACTTATTTATTTTATAGGTATAAATACTTTCGTTCTTACGTATAAATATTTCTGTGTATGGAGATTAATGCTTTAGAAGAAAAAAAATTAGTGCTGGAACTTTTGTGGTTCCCAAGAAAGTTATGAAAGTTAAGTGCGGGGATAAATAGGGGGATAGAGATGCGGGTTCAATTATCATAATCTTTTAATAAAATGGTGGGTTGTTATTTTATTTAAGTTGTAGTACTTCATATTAAGTTGAACGATGTATTTGTTTATGAACAAACAGCATTACTTCTATTTAAATTATTCCTATCTATCTGTGAAAATACTGGGAGAGCAGCACCAAGTGTCATCGCTGTACATAGTAGAAAACAAAAGATACCTTGTTAAATTTAATAGTATATTAGTTGTAAAAAAAATTCATCAGCAGATGACAGGCATATATAGAGAGAGAGATAGGCTAATATACAATTGATTGTTTCTAGTCTCCCGTACAACCAAGTCGTTTTCTGATTTTTATAGTCCAAATGATCGATCCAAACCATTAGATGTTATATGCATATTAAAATGTACTTGGAGACCAAATTTTACATTTTTTGAAATTTTTTTACTATTTATTAAGCCACTTTGAAAATCGCTGATCCAACGGTAGCTTCTGATTTTTACTGTTTGGTAAGCCACCATTGGATTAGGGATTTTCAAAGTGGCTTAATAAATAGTAAAAAAATTTCAAAAAATGTAAAATTTGGTCTCCAAGCACATTTTAATATGGAGATGACATCTAACGGTTTGGATCAATCATTTGGACTTTAAAAATCGGAAAACGACTTGGTTGTTACTGGAGGCTAGGAACAATCGATTGTATATTAGCTTATCTCTATATATATATATATATATATATAGAGAGAGAGAGAGAGATAAACCCGTACGTTTTAAATGGTTTATTGGCCCACGGGGAAAATTTTCATTAAATCCATGTGTAAAGCAAGAAACGCGTTCGCTCGTAAATGAGCTAGAGTATTCAAACACAGTTTTTAATAAAGAATTGTGTATAAATGTGTTCAAACATTCAAACACGGTTATTTATTAAAAAAAACCATTTACAATTGGAAATAATATTCATACGTGGTTCTACTTTAATTAACTATGTTTTAATGTTCTCCAGGAATTGTATACGGGTTCTCTATACCAACCGTGTAAGAAATGCTCTGTAGGATTTTTCGGAAAATATCCAGCATGTAATTATACACGGTTTCTTTATACCAACTATGTATGAATGTTCCATAAGATTTTTCAGAAAAATTAAGCTTCTAATCGTACATTGTCTCATTGTCATCGATCCGTACCTTCCTGTTATAATGCATCTATATCTATCATTTCTAAGGCATTTTAATAAATTATAAAGTATCTCTTTCTTGTACATATATTTCTTTTATGCATCTCTTCTAAACAGACAAGACTAGAACAAGAGGTAAGGCACAGAAACTGATATCTTCACCGAGAAGGTAATTAGAGATGAAGAAACTTTAAACAGGAGTAACTTCAGCATTATATCCAAAAAAAATAAAAGAAAGAGCCCCAAAACTTGAGTTGAAGTTTCCGATTAAGTTTCTTTCTTTTTTAATTTTTAATCTTGTACTCCACCGTATTTTTTTCTTAGGCTTTTTTCTTGTAAATGTATAGTCTCAGATCTAGGATTTTTTGTAGTATTTTCATTTTTTGAAGTTGGAATGTTGTTCATGTAATAATTTGTGTAATATAATTGTAAATATTATTTATATTGATAAATATGTTGTTTTTCGCATGTGTTGTGTTTAAATTTAGATGAATTATGCATGGTTTTTTAGTTAAAACCGTGTATAATTGATGTTTTTATAAACGGTTTTAGCTTACAAAATGGTGTATCAATGTTTTTGCAAAGTCCTTCAGCGGTCAAGACTGAATATTTTTTATAGAATTTTTTTCATAAACTATAATTAATAAATTAAAAATTACGAAACCAATATGATTGTTTTTTTTTTTTTGAAAAACCATAAGAACCGAATGGCCCATTCGGTCTCTAGATTGCCTTTTTCCCAGACCGAATGGACCATTGGGTCTCACCATTTTTTTCAGTTTTTCCAACTTCCGTTCGTGTAACCATTTGTGTCACCGTTCAAGTTGGGCTATATGTATATATATGTATATATAATATAATATATGTATATGTATATGTATATATAATATAATATAATATATGTATATGTATATGAGTTGGGCTATAGTACTTCGCGAAGTAAAGCGAATGTTTTACTTTTCATTCATATCTTCAGTTTTAAAGTTCAAAATGTCAATCCAAACCGTTCAAGTTGATCTTCATATTAAATTGTGCTTGGAGACCAAATTTTATATATTTTTTAAATTTTTTGCTATTTCTTTAGAATTTTTGAAAATCACTGTTTTTAGAAAATTCTGGACCATCAAAAACAGTGATTTTTAAAAATTCTAAAGAAATAGTAAAATTTTTCTAAAAAATGTAAAATTTGGTCTCCAAGCACAATTTAATATGGAGATTAACTTGAACGGTTTGGAACAATATTTTGAACTTTAAAATTGAAGATATGGACGTGAAGTAAAACATTCATTTTACTTCGCGAAGCACCATAGCTCAACTCTATGTATATTTATATAATATATGTATATGTATATTTACATAATATATGTATATGTATATGTATATGTATATGTATATGTACATGTACATGTACATGTATAATATAATATATGGGGTCCGGCTAATTTGCTGCCGGCAGCATTTCACCCCCAAGGTGCTGCCGGGTTTTTTTTATTTTGTGATGTTCAAACAACAAATCCAAACCGTTAGATGTTTAATCTATATTAAAATCTACTTGGAGACTAAATTTTACATTTTTTGGAATTTTTTTACTATATATTAAGCTCGTTTAAAAACCGCTGTTTTCAATACTGTAGAAATTTACTGAAAACAACAATTTTCAAACCAGCTTAATAAATAGTAAAAAAATTCCAAAAAATATAAAATTTAGTCTCCAAGTAGATTTTAATATAGATTAAACATCTAACGGTTTGGATTTGTTGTTTGAACATCACAAAATAAAAAAAAAGCCCGACAACACCTTGGGCTGAAATGCTGCCAGCAGCAAAGTAGCCGGACCCATAATATATGTATATGTGTATGTACATATAATATAATATAATATATGTATATATATGTATATAATATAATATAATATATGTATATATATGTATATATAATATAATATATGTATATGTATATGTATATAATATAATATATGTATGTATATATCAAATTTGATGGATACGTAAAAATGTTCAACATGATGGATATGTAAAAATGTGCTTGCAAATCGAATTTTACATTTTTCTGATTTTTTTTACTATTTATTAAGATGTGTACAAAAATTCAATTAGCAATTTTGTTAAATACTTAATAAATAGTAAAAAAATTCCCAAAAAATGTAAAATTTGATATGCAAGCACATTTTAACATATCCATTATGCTGAACGGTTTGGATCGACTGTTTGGAATTTGAAAACTTTGAAAATACCAATCGTTGTATGCCTACCGTTGAACGAAAACTTAAATTGAATTTTTGAGGCACTAAATGACGTTTTTTTGGAATTCTGATGCTCCGGATGCCTCTCACAATGCCCAGAGATTCTACTCGGGGCAAAATTCGGATCCGTCTCGTCCCCCCCCCCCTTTCCGAAAAGTGGTCATACGCCCAAATTCGACTTTCCTAGCCAAGTTATGGCTGCTTAATGTTTTTTCGAAAGCTGAACTTTGGAAATTCATAACGAAATGTAGAAAAATCCAAATAAATTGAAATTTGTGTCAATTCTGTGTATTTTTTAATGCTCTACATGCTGGTGTAATCGCTTTTGCAGTTTGGTCCCTGTATCAGTCCTGACTTGCTAATTTACCAGCAGAGATCAAATTTGATATTTATATACATATACATATATTATATTATATATACATATACATATACTATATTATATTATATTATATACACATATACATATACATATATTATATTATATTCTATACACATATACATATACATATACATATATTATATTATATATTATATTATATATACATATACATATAAATAGAAAAAAATAGGGAGACCGAATGCACCATTCGGTTTGGAAAAAATAATTTACGGAGAACAGATGCACCGTTCGGTCTGGAAAAAATTGGGGAAAATTTGGATTTTCTGAGGCCGCAGTTGTGAAGAAGTGGAAAAACTGAAAAAATAAGGTGAGACCGAATGGCTCATTCGGTCTGGGGAAAAGGCAATTTTGGAGACCGAATGGGCCATTCGGTCCTTATGGTTTTTCAAAAAAAAAAAAGCAATCATATTGGTTTCGTAATTTTCGATTTATTAATTATTGTTTATGAAAAAAAATTCTGTTTTATAAGCACTTCGAACGTACCAACGCGCATGTGGCATGAGGCGACTTTTGGGTTTTTTTTTTTTTTTTTTTCTTTCATATTCCTAGCATAAGCTCCAATTGATTAACAAGAATATTGGCTTTATTCATGTACGGAATCATGATTTTATCGTTGAAGAACTTAAGAAAAATAACTTATTATATACAGTGGCGGAACCAAGAATGATCGGTAGGGGGGGCCTAACTAGTTTCCTGCCCAGAACCAGGAAATCCACAGTGCAAAGAAAGACGGAGTCGTAGACGCCTGTCGCTTTGGCGTGGCGCGGAGAGAAAGACAGAGGTGCCAAGGGCCCTGGCCATTCAGTTGCTATTATACCAATATATAACAATATATAAGACATAATGCAACAAGTTGTGCATGATATATTAATTATAGATAGCTCCAAGGCAAGAAAGGTGTAAGATACAACTGAATCATGCTCGGCTAAATAAGTTCAATTTCACTTTTTTTTTATCTTTTCTTGTAATAGGACAGAAATGACTACCAAAATGTTAATGCAAATGAAGAAAAACTTTTAATAGTGAAAAATAGTGGATGAGTGCAAAAGTACTAAATATAGATTATCCAGTAAGTAGTACCAAATTTCGGATTATTTAAAACTGTACCTGAAAATTGCACATCCACATCAAGGCCCGTCCCTGGTTAAAGCCTAACCCGAGGAGTGATTGACCAGCTGAAATATGGCCAGGTGCCAAGGGCCCATAACTCTCTGTATATTTTTCTGGGCCAAGGGGGTGCCAGGGCCCAGGCTGGCCCAGGCCTTGGTTCCGCCCCTGATTATATAATATTTTTAATTAAAGAAAATTAATAGATAGAAAATATCTTACTAATAATATTTTAGTGTGAGACAACAGTAGCTTGCATGTATCGGAACTTAATTTGTAAAATGTACGTAAGTGCTAAAAATAGGAAAAAGAGAAGGAAAACTGTCAGAATTCAGGTCAATCGAACTCGATCAAGACTGAATATTTTTTATAAGCAACTTGATCTTATAAGGACAAATTCTGCTCGCGTTACCAACGCGCATGAGGCATGAGGCGACTTTTGGGGTTTTTTTTTTTTTGTATTCCTAGCATAAGCTCCAATCCAGTCACATGAATTTTAACTACTACAAAAAATGCAACCATACACGACCTGAATAGCTAATGTCACATGGTTACACGACCGTTTCAACGAGTGTCGTGTATTTATAAATGGGTACAATATATGCGGTTTTAGAACCGTGTATATATAGCTCTAACATACACGGTTAATAGAAATGAACCATGCCAGGTCTCGAAAAAAAAAAAGACGCTGAAAATGGTAGTTATTTACTTAACTTAGTACAAGAGTTTACTAGTACAGAGTTGTGATATATTTTCAATTATTCTCACACATATATACAAGAGCTCCTATCATAAATATTTATACCACTCTAATAATGTTGGTTAGGACAAATTCAAAATTATACATGATACCCATAATGTAAATTTAAATGGTAATTTAGGTCCATATTTTTCTTGCCAAAGAGGGGTACGACAGGGAGATCCCCTATCCCCTTTCCTTTTTATACTTGTCACTGATGCTCTAAACAAAATCCTTCAACAAGCTAATAGAGGAGGATTTGTAGATGGTTTGGGAAACTTTTCAAATTTCGGAAATGTTATGAATTTACATTTTGCAGACGATACTCTTCTTTTCCTTAAGGCTGATAAAGTAGTTCTAACACATATTAGATGGCTATTGGTAGCTTTTGAGAATGTTTCTGGTTTGAAAATTAATTATGATAAAAGCGAGATGTATCCTCTTAACTTATTAGATACTGAAACTGATGAACTCGCTTCAATTTTGAGGTGTAAGATCTCCTCTTTACCTCTTACTTACTTAGGTGTTCCTATTAATAATAAATCTCTAACTGGTATCGATTGGCAACTGCTGATTGATAAGATTGAAAAAAGATTGCAAGGGTGGAAAGGCTCTTTACTATCTTTAGGAGGTAGAGTAACTCTTCTAAATTTTGTTATTTCTGCTATTCCCTTATATTGGTTATCCATATATAGATTACCTGCTAAAATTAGACATAAAATAGATAAAATTAGACGTAAATTCTTATGGCATGGAGGTAACTCTACTAGAAGAAAATACTCTTTAGTCTCATGGAGAATTGTGTGCAAAAGTAAAGATCAGGGAGGCTTGGGGGTTTTAGACCTTAAGCTTATGAATAAAGCCCTTCTGGCTAAATGGTGGTATCGGTTTCTAGATAATTCTGTTTCTGGTAGATGGAAAAATATTTTGCTTAGTAAATATGGAACTAGAACTACTCCTTCTCTTTGTTCACCTTTTTGGCGATCAATCCTAAAAGATCATGTAGTTATCAATTTAGGACTAAATAAAGAAATAGGTAACGGTAAAACAACTTCTTTTTGGTTAGATAGATGGTGTAGTGGACATGCCTTAAAAAATCAATTTCCAAACCTTTTTTCTATTGTTACTGATAGGTTTATTTCTGTAGCTGAGGCATTTTCTATTTCTCATTTAGGTCTGTCTTTTCAAAGGCAAATAACTGGTATTTCTAGGGATGAATTGATTAACTTGCACCACAAGTTTCAACATTTTACTTTGTCTTCTCATTTGGAAGATAGATTGATATGGCGATAGTCACAAGATGATCATTTCACTGTTCATTCTTTTTATAAATGGTTAGAATATGGTGGTATTCCAAATTCTGAATGTGATACCATTTGGAAATCTCACATCCCTTTAAAATTCAAAATCTTTCTTTGGCTCGTCCGACGTGATAAAATTCTTACTAAGGTTAACTTGGCAAAAAAAGGTTGGCCAGGAAATCTTACTTGTGCATTTTGTGACAAACATGAGAGCGCTGACCATTTATTTATACATTGTTCATATATTCGCTTGATATGGAATTGGATTGCCACATACAATTCATTCTCCTTTACCTGTAATTCTTTGGATGATTTATGGTTACTTGATGCTTCGATTCCCTTAAAGGATAGACTCCTTGTAGAATTGTTAAGGGGAGCTATTTTATGGAATGTCTGGTTAGAAAGAAATAGAGTTATTTTTAATGATAATACTACTCCCATTTCTGCTAAATCATTAGGGTTTAAGATAATCTCTTTAGCTACTTTTTGGTGTAAGTCTAGCTCTGACAATTCATACTTAAAATTAAGTCTAATGCTTCCATGTGATGTTAAGGACCTTCCAGATCAGATACTGGAGGAGGAAGAGGAGTCCACCCAAGCTCTTGGAGCTGGCAACCCCCCAGATCATATGTCTGGAGACGACCTGTCGGATGAGGATCTATTGGATTACTAGTCTCCTAGGATATGATTGTTTTTTGAGACTTTTTGCTTAGTTTTCATTTCGTTTCCATTTTAGCTTTTGATGTGGTACTATCTCTCCTTGTATGCTTTTATGTTTGTTGATGGTGCCTTGATGTAAGACTTTTCATATTTGATTTTGGTACCTATTTTAGGTACCATATCAGGTATGCTTGATTTCTATGAAATCGGTGGTAATACCACTATTTTTCAAAATATACATGATACCCATATGTAAAGGCTTCTAATTTCTAGTACTTCCATTTACCGACTTTGTACAAGTCGATTTAGATGATTCACTAAGTTTACCGAAAGGGCTTGGGCCTTCAAAAGAAGTCAATCATCTATTTTCTGCTATTTTGAAGAGTCCCCCTTTGGCTTAGCAACAACTTAATTTGCTATAAATTTTGCAAAACACGGATCGGTCGGTGCTATAAAATCATAACATTCTTTTCGATCTTTAAACAATCGATTCAAAATGTTCAACATCATCTCTATATAAAAATGGACTTGAAAACAAAATATTAGAACATTTAGAATTTTACTATTTTATTTAATAGGAACAAATTCACTACTTTTGGATGATTCATCAATTTTTATATCAGATGATTAAACATTTAAAAAAAATACTATTTTCTTATTTATATGTAAAATTTGGTCTCCAAGTATATTCTCATGTCAAAATCACATTTATCCATTATGATCGATTGTTTGAACTTGATAAACATAAATATTGATCCATCTCACAAACCATTCCGCACTTTGCAAAGTACCATAGTCTCACCGTAAAGGTGCATTTCGATGAAAGCTTGGGTTAATTAGCTAATTCAACTTTTGATTGAAATAGTAGCATGCTTACCCATAAAAGTAAGACAAAGAATAATCCATTTTTGCTAATCTAAACATGTCCAAATATAAAATAGTACATTGAAATAGTCACTAACTCGAACATAGCGCTATTCTTTGTCTCGTACAAAGGCACTCTAAAATATTAGTAAGATTTCTATTGTACATTAATTTCCATTAATTAAAAATATTATATAATCAGTTACTTTACTTACATTCTTCAATGATAAAATTCTTATTCTGTACATGAATAGAGCCAAAATTCGTGTGACTCGATGGGAGCTTATGCTAGATATACGAAAAAACAAAACAAAACAAAACAAAAGTCGCCTTCACGCCTCGTGCGCGTTGGTAATGCATCCCTAATTTGTCGTTACACGCTCAAGTTGCTTAGAGCATCTCCATCGGCTTGCAATTAGACTTGCAAAGGCTGACGTGGCATTTCAAATACGCAAGACACCGATGGAGAGGTAATTTCAGAAACGCAAACTTTCAGAATTTGCAAGCTTGCAAAGCCCTTGCAAATCGCTCAAAATAACAAATCGCGCGCTGCTGGTCTTCTTCATTTTGCGATACTTCGAGCTGCAATCAACGGAAAGATCCTCTCCCCTTTTTCCCCTACCCGTCCCCATTTGCTCCTCACCGTTATTCTGTTTTCTCTCATTTTCGCCAATGATGACCGCCGTTCTTCCCCTCACCGTTCGCCTGTTTCTCTGGGTTTGACACTTCTACTCGATGGCGGATAAGGAAATCAGTTCGTCTGAAGTGGCTCCGGCGAAGGTAGAGGAGAAGAGTCGTGGGCGGATGTGGCGGAGGAGGAGTCTGAGGCTGAGTTGAAGAAGCTAGAGGAGCTCATTGTCTCTGACAGCAAAGGCGCTGATCCTGGTCTTCTTGAAGATCCTGATGATTCTTAGATCAGCTGTTGGTTTTTTTCATTTTACATAATACTTAAGTATTTTTTTTTAATTCATTGGGTTTTAATTCTGCACAGCTTAGTTTTTCTGTATCTAAAGTTTGACTTCGGCTTGCCATTTACTATGATTGGGAAGTTACTTGGCCAATTTAGTGACTGAACAAGTATAGAGGTGTAAATTTGTGTGGTAAGAGGGTTATATTCCCCACATGTTCTTTTCTTAATCGATATTTTTGTTGAAGTCATTAATTCAATTGCATATGGTCTTTTTCGCATGAAAGTAATACCAGAACTTGAAACACAATAAATCATATCACGACAATGTGAACTATTAAATCAGCAAACATTTGGTACTGGTTGGTTTATACAGGAAGGTACTGAAAGCGAGTAGTAAATATATAACTGCTTTCAAGAGTTACATTTGTTGTGCAATTTTATTTCATGGATTATATTTATAACATATGGGATTTACTTGATAGAAGTGGATCGGGTTCTGAGGCCAGGCGGGTACTGGATCCTGTCAGGTCCCTCAGTTAGATGGAAGTAATACTACAGAGGCTGGGATAGAATGGAAGAGGATTAGAAACAAGAACAAGATGAAATAGAGGATCTGGCAGCCCGGCTCTGCGGGAAGAAGGTTGTTGAAGAAAGATAGTTACTACTATATGTAAAAGTTCTGTTTACAGAGGCTGGAAAGAGAGAACAAATTTATACTTGTGTGAAAGAAGTCTGTAGTATCAATTCGAAAGAAATTAAAGTATGTAATACCAAAGATACAATCGGGCTTTTACTTCAAATAAAACAGTAAATTTCTTTTTTGTTGCTACCGTTTACTGGTACTGTTTTTTAGAGGTGTCTGTGCTAGTAGCAGGATGTAATGACTTTTATTATTTAATTCAATATTTTGTCCAGCAGGCTAGCAGCTGCTTTCAGCATTTCAACAAAAACAAATCAACGAAGTTTTGTTTGTTTCATTGCTGTGATGTTGGCGGAGAGAGAAAAAGTTGGTAGAAAGAAATGATGGCTGATGTGGCAATAATATGCAATTAAAACTACTTGCACCGATGGAGGGATTGTGAAATTACAATTGAAGTTAATTTCAATTTAACCAATGACGTGTATTTGCAATTGCAAATCAATTGCACCAATGGAGATGCTCTTATACTATATTAACTCTTGATCGAGACAGATTGACTTGAATTCTGGCATTAACCTATCACGCTGCTTCCCTCCAATATCTCTCCTTGTCCTCTACCATGTTCAGATCTGAGCAATTTTCCTTCTCTTTTTTCTATTCATAGCACTGAGGTACATTTTACAAATTAGCTACGAACGACTCACTTGAATCTTGGCTCTATCCATGTAACGAATCATGATAATATCTTTGAAGAATCTAAGAAAATAACTGATTATATAATACTTTTATATAATATCGTATTTTTTCCTCAAAACTTTGTAATATCGTATTTACCCTTCAAAATAGTAGAAACTTACATATTTACCCAAAACAATAAAATAATACAATTTAACACATAAATTTTAATAAAAAATTAATTAAATCAAATATAATTATTATACACTCCCTTATTTCTCTCCTCTCTCTCTCCGACTTCTCCAATTCCTGGCACCAAATAAGTCTAGATTGATACCTGAACCTCTATATGCCCGCTCTGGCGCCAAATCTCTCAGTGTTTGTGCTCCCTCCAATTCTTTCTCTTCGGCAATCCTATTAAACACGTAATTTCGAAGCCTTTACCGTGGTTCATTTAATAATTCAGCTCTAGATTATTCAATATTCTATTCTAGACACTAGTGGAAAAACAGGAATCAGGATCGGTTAGATAAGAAAACCGATCCTAATAAGTATCTGGATCAGTTGTCACAAAACAACCGATCCTAAAAACAATTCAGATCGGTTTTTTTATTACAACCGATCTGAATTTATAAACTATTAGGATCGGTTCTCGTAAAAACTGATCCTGATAGTATCAGGATCGGTTCTAACAAACAACCGATCCTAATAGTTCAATTATTTGGATCGGTTATCATTCAAAACTGATCCTGATACTATCAAAATCAGTTTTTTATTAGAACCGATCCTGATACTATCAGGATCGGTTCTTAGCAATGAAACCGATCCAGATACTATCTGGATCGGTTTTTATCAATAAAACCGATCCAGATTTTAAGTTACATATTTTTCAAACTATTCATACACTATCAGGATCAGTTTTTATGAAAACCGATCCAGATAGTATCAGGATCGGTTTTATGTTTAGAATAACTGATCCTGATAGTATCAGGATCGGTTTTATTAGTAACAACCGATCCTAATAGTGCATATAATACTGAATTCAGACTAATTTTTGTCAGAAAGTCGTCTCTCTTCCTAGGTCTCGCCCCTCTTAAAGAGCGCAACAGCTATTTCGCCCTGCATTAATTCAGCTAACTCAGCTCTCTTTTCTCAGGTAAATTTGATCATCTCTTTTCTCTAATTTGATATTAATGGAGCACCATTTATTGGCTATATATGATTCGGTTTTCATACCCTAAACCCTAAATCCTATACAAGTGAGTTATGATCCCCGGCCGTTCAAAATCTAAACCTTATAAGTGTTGATCTAGCTCTTTTATTCGTTCCACAAGTTTTTAAGTTTGAATACCTCTTCTCATTTCAAGTTTTTCTTTAAATTTGGAGATTTGGATGCACATGCATATATATGCTATATATGCTATATGGAGTAAGGCTTGGGTGCTATGGATAGCATAGAGGGCCACCGTGCTACGGCTCAATATTTGAGTTTTCAAAATTCAAACGGTCAATCCGAACCGTTTATCTTGTTCTCCATATTAATATGTGTTTGGAGACCAAATTTTACATTTTTTGGAAATGTTTTACTATTTTATTAGCTAGGTAGAAAATCACTTGATCTAAAAAATTCTGCACCATTAAGATATTTGATTTTCTACCTATCTAAAAAAATAGTAAAAAAATTTAAAAAAATGTAAAATTTGGTCTCCAAACACATATTAATATGAAGAACAAGATGAACGGTTCGGATCGACCGTTTGGATTTTAAAAACTCGAATAGTGAGCCGTAGCACGGTGGCCCTCTATGCTATCCATAGCACCCAAGCCTTACTCATGCTATATGTGTAATTTATGAGCAAATATATTATATATATGACCTACATATTATTTATATGTCGAGATTTTCTTTATAAGTTTGAATATACGTACCTTTTCTTATTTCAAGATTTGCATGCACACGCTTTTGAGTTTGCTATATATATATGCTATTTGAGCATTTTTATTTTATTTCAACTTGTATATATGCATGATATATAGCATATATGTTATATATGTACATCTCTTAATTAGGTTCTGATTTTCCGGTTTAATTATGTAGATTGGGTATTATTGAGAGATTTGGTGCAGCGATCTTAATCTCACTCGATCCGGCATCCCAAAAAAAGTTGTAAGTACTACAACTTAACCTAGAACTCATGTTTAATTAGTTTTGTGCATTAATGTGTTTTTTTGGTAAGAGTGTACAGCTAGAGTACGTACATAGATCGATGTATTTATATTAGCTTAGGTATGTAGCTAGAGTATTGTCTTACGAGCCACAACTGCATGATTAATGCCTTTAGGTCATGATACCCGTTCAAAATTAATCCATTAGGGATTAATTTTGAATAGTCCCCATTTTGGGACTGCTCTGTGAATACTTTGTCTCCTTTAGGATGTGGTCACATGTTAGTCGTGTTTTAGCATTTAAGAAAATTTCGGCAACATTTCCCCTTAGTTCCCCGAGTATTCGGGGAACTAAGGGGAAATGCTGCCGAAATTTTCTTAAATGCTAAAACACGACTAACATGTGGTCACTACTGAGACAAAGTATTCACAGAGTGGGATAGGATGGTAACCCGGCCCCATGTAAGCCCTATTGTGAACAGAATTGAGTACCCCAACCTTTTTCTTAATTAATTGGGTTTTATTATAATTGCAGATGGACCGCAGTTGGATGTACGAAGCATCACGTCTATCTGATGAATATAATACAGGTGTCGAGGAATTTATCAAAGTTGCTATGGAAGATATGGCGAGCAAGGGGAGTAAACTGATGTCGTGTCCTTGTCGGGATTATAACAATGGTCAAAAATTTTCCAACCCGAACCAAGTGAGGAACCATTTAATCCGTCGTGGATTCAAGCAAGGATATAAGTGTTGGTTATGTCACGGTGAGAGTTTGTCAACCGACATAGGTACTGGTACTGAGCATCAGGAATACCATACCGGTGATAACGACGGGAATAATCTCCGTGGATTGGAAACCGACATAGGCACTCGTACCCAGCATCAGGAATACCATACCGAAGAAAATGATGATATGGTGGTAGATAGATGTGATAATTTTGATCAAATGTTACGTGATTTAGAAGAGGATTTTGATAATGATAAGCAGTATTGTTTATTTGAGAATTTGTACGAAGATTCTAATAAGGAATTGTATCCTGGTTGTTCGAAATTTTCAAAATTGAAAGGTGTATTAAAATTATATAACCTTAAAGCATCTAACGGTTGGAGTGATAGAAGTTTTACTGAGTTATTACAAATTTTGAAAGAAATGCTTCCGGATGGAAACGAGATACCACCTAATGTTTATGAAGCGAATAAAATATTGTGCCCAATGGATTTGAAAGTTCAAAGAATACACGCTTGTCCAAATGATTGTATATTATATCGAAATGAGTATGAAGACCTTCACGAGTGTCCAAAATGTGGTGCATCACGTTACAAACCAAAGCAGATTGCCAGTGATAAAAGTGATGATTGTAAACCGAATAAAGGACCTCCTGCAAAAGCATTGTGGTACCTCCCCGTAAAACCGAGATTCAAACGTTTGTTCTCAAATGCTAAAGATGCGAAATTAGTGCGTTGGTATGCCGAAAATCGGAAGAAAGATGGGAAATTACGACACCCCGCTGATTCTCCTCAGTGGAGAAATATTGACAGAGAGTTTCTCGAATTCGGACGTGACTCTAGAAATCTAAGGCTTGGGCTGAGTGCAGATGGAATAAATCCGCATAGTAGCATGAGCAGCAAGCATAGCAGTTGGCCGGTTCTATTGTGCATTTATAATCTTCCGCCTTGGTTATGTATGAAGCGCAAATACATCATGTTGACCTTGCTCATATCAGGACCCAAACAGCCCGGGAACGACATAGATGTGTATCTAGCGCCATTGATTGAGGATTTAAAAGAATTATGGCAACCCGGAGTGCAAATATTTGATGCATACAGCAAGGAGAAATTCACTTTACGGGCCATGCTTTTCTGCACCATTAATGATTTTCCGACTTATGGAAATTTGTCGGGTTACAGTGTCAAAGGAGAGAAAGCGTGCCCTGTTTGCCTGGACCATACAGTCGATGTGTGGCTACCTAACTCCTCTAAGAACGTGTACATGGGTCATCGTAGATTTCTTCCTGCCAACCACGCACACCGAAAGAGAAAGAAAGAATTCAATGGAAAGACGGAGAATACCAGAGCAAATTATCCGTTGACCGGTAAGCAAGTTTATTCGCGAGTGAAAGATTTAAAAGTTCAATTGGGTAAATTTAAAAAGAAGGTGGTGAGAAAGAAAGGGGCTCCGAAAATTAGTTGGAAGAAGAGGTCAATATTCTGGGATTTACCATACTGGCAGCACTTAGATGTTCGACACTGTATCGATGTCATGCATGTAGTTAAAAATGTGTGTGATAGCCTGGTTGGAACATTATTGAATATTCCGGGTAAGACTAAGGACGGTATCAATGCTCGAAAAGACATGCAATTCTTGAACATACGGTCGGATCTACAACCAATAGAGAAAGAAAGAGACAATGGAAAAACTTGTACATATTTAAAACCCGCAATGCATACGCTGTCGAAAGCAGAGAAAAAAAGCTTATTGGAATGCCTTCATAGTGTCAAAGTTTCATCTGGATATTCTTCGAATTTTAAAACCTAGTTTCACTGGAAGATTTAAAATTGACAGGAATGAAGTCTCACGACTGTCATGTTTTAATGACACAGCTTCTTCCTGTTGCAATTCGGGGCATATTGCCAAAGTGTGTTAGGCAGACCATCACGAAGCTTTGCTTTTTCTTTAACGCCATCTGTTGCAAAGTAAATGATCTTGATACTCTAGATGCTCTGCACAATGAGGTTGTTGTCACTCTTTGTCATCTTGAAATGTATTTTCCGCCGTCCTTTTTTGATATAATGGTTCATTTAATTGTTCACCTAATTAGAGAAATTAAGATGTGTGGACCTGTCTTCTTCCGGTACATGTATCCGTTCGAGAGATACATGGGCTTGTTAAAGTCTTATGTGAGGAATCGATATCGTCCTGAGGGCAGCATTGTAAGAGCTTATGCTGCCGAAGAGGTTATTGAGTTTTGCACAAATTATATGGCCGATGTTAAAGCTATCGGCATCCCTAAATTTCGGCACGAGGGTAGACTTCACGGGGTAGGCACAATCGGTGCAAAATTATTCGAGCCCGATAGGACAACGATGTCACTAGCACATTTCCATGTTTTGCAACACCTCACTGACGTTCATCCTTTTTGGGACGAGCATATGACTCTCTTGCGGCAATAGAATCCCAAGAAATCCGACAAGTGGTTAATCGGCGAACACAACAAAAAGTTTGAAGGATGGTTTACACGTAGAGTCATGTAAGCTCCAGAGGGAGAAAACATTAAAGAAATTGTCAAATTGTTGGCGCTTGGTCTAGTCCATGTTGTTAGGACCTTCCAAGGATATGACATCAACGGGTACACATTTTACACAAGAAATCAAGATTCAAAGAGTACCGTGCAAAACAGTGGAGTGACGTTAGTAGCCTTTTCAAGTGATTTGTCAGATCCTAAAGGTGCCGGACCATCGCATGCATCAATGTCATATTACGGGTTTGTTGAAGAAATTTGGGAGCTAGATTACAGAAAATTTAACATCCCGTTATTTATGTGTAAATGGGTCGATAACCGTAGGGGGGTTAAAGTCGACGAAGATGGTTTCATTTTGGTGGATTTCAGTAAGGCTGGATACAAGAATGATCCATTTATACTTGCAAGACAAGTCACGCAAGTGTTTTACGTAACTGATCCGGCCGATCGTTCAAGACATGTTGTCCTCTCTGGTAAAAGACATATCATCGGGATTGATAATGTGGAAGACGAAGAAGCGTACGATCATTTTGATGAGATACCACCGTTTTCCACTGGCATGGCATCTTTACCAACCGGTGAGGAGAACGAAACATGTCACACGCGCAACAATCATAATGAAGGAGAATGGATTGAAGAAGTTCCCACTGGCAACAATCCCTAGAAGCTTATTGGTATGTCCAAATATAAAAATATAAAAAGCTTTACGTGTTAATATTCTTTAATATTGCTGACTTAAGGAATTTTTCTTTTTTTTCAGGATGCATTGAAACAGTAGACAATGAGAAGCATGCAAGTTAATTTTCAATTTATGTAACTTATTTCTTTTCATGTTATATGTAAATTTATTAGCTTATTTTTTAATTTTTATTGTCTTTTTTATTTTATTATTTTATTTCATCTTATAACTAATTTTTAAGTTATTATATATAAGAATTAGTTATTTTCTAAAACAACTTGTAATATAATTTACTAAAATAATTTATCAAATATCATACACATACATATTTAAAAAAAAATTATTAAAAAAATATATAAGAATTTGTTTGAACAATCTTTATATTTTAATCATTTATATGTATTTTACCCTTAGAAAATTTATAATAAATTTTATTTCAGAAATAAAAATAAATTCTTGCATAAGAAGTGTTATTTAGAAAATTTATAAAAAAAAAAATAGAACATCAGGATCGGTTTTGACCTAAAACCGATCCAAATAACTATCTGGATCGGATTTGACCTTTAAAACCGATCCAGATAGGTATCTGGATCGGTTTTTACCAGGAAAACCGATCCTGATGTTTTATTTTTACAAATTTATATATGTGTTGTCTAAAAATAAAATACCTCTGTTTTGTTTGTGTGGTATATTATTTTAATCTGTTATTCTAATTAAAACCTTTCAACTAGATTAGTTGTGAGAAAATGTTCGTCAAGTTATATAATATTTGAATTTATTTGAACTTTCATAAATAAAAATAAATTATTTCATAAGAATTTGTATGTATTTTACATTTAGAAGATTTATAAGAAAGTTTATTTCACAAATAAAAATAAATTCTTGCATAAAAAATGTTATTAAGAAAATTTATAAAAAAAAAAATAGAACATCAGGATCGGTTTTGACCTAAAACCGATCCAGATAACTATCTGGATCGGTTTTGAGCTTTAAAACCGATCCAGATAGGTATCTGGATCGGTTTTTACTAGGAAAACCGATCCTGATGTTTAATTTTTACAAATTGATATATGTGTTGTCTAAAAATAAAATACCTCTGTTTTGTTTGTGTGGTATATTATTTTAATCTGTTATTCTAATTGAAACCTTTCAACTAGATTAGTTGTGAGAAAATATTCGTCAAGTTATATAATATTTGAATTTATTTGAACTTTCATAAATAAAAATAAATTCTTTCATAAGAATTTGTATGTATTTTACATTTAGAAAATTTATAAGAAAGTTTATTTCACAAATAAAAATAAATTCTTGCATAAAAAATGTTATTAAGAAAATTTATAAAAAAAAAAATAGAACATCAGGATCGGTTTTGACCTAAAACCGATCCAAATAACTATCTGGATCGGTTTTGAGCTTTAAAACCGATCCAGATAGGTATCTGGATCGGTTTTTACTAGGAAAACCGATCCTGATGTTTAATTTTTACAAATTTATATATGTGTTGTCTAAAAATAAAATACCTCTGTTTTGTTTGTGTGGTATATTATTTTAATCTGTTATTCTAATTGAAACCTTTCAACTAGATTAGTTGTGAGAAAATATTCGTCAAGTTATATAATATTTAAATTTATTTGAACTTTCATAAATAAAAATAAATTCTTTCATAAGAATTTGTATGTATTTTCCATTTAGAAAATTTATAAGAAAGTTTATTTCACAAATAAAAATAAATTCTTGCATAAAAAATGTTATTTAGAAAATTTATAAAAAAAAAAATAGAACATCAGGATCGGTTTTGACCTAAAACCGATCCAGATAACTATCTGGATCGGTTTTGAGCTTTAAAACCGATCCAGATAGGTATCTGGATCGGTTTTTACCAGGAAAACCGATCCTGATGTTTAATTTTTACAAATTTATATATGTGTTGTCTAAAAATAAAATACCTCTGTTTTGTTTGTGTGGTATATTATTTTAATCTGTTATTCTAATTAAAACCTTTCAACTAGATTAGTTGTGAGAAAATATTCGTCAAGTTATATAATATTTGAATTTATTTGAACTTTCATAAATAAAAATAAATTCTTTCATAAGAATTTGTATGTATTTTACATTTGTAAGATTTATAAGAAAGTTTATTTCACAAATAAAAATAAATTCTTGCATAAGAAATGTTATTTAGAAAATTTATAAAAAAAAAAAATAGAACATCAGGATCGGTTTTGACCTTTAAAACCGTTCCAGATAGGTATCTGGATCGGTTTTTACTAGGAAAACCGATCCTGATGTTTAATTTTTACAAATTTATATATGTGTTGTCTAAAAATAAAATACCTCTGTTTTGTTTGTGTGGTATATTATTTTAATCTGTTATTCTAATTAAAACCTTTCAACTAGATTAGTTGTGAGAAAATATTCGTCAAGTTATATAATATTTGAATTTATTTGAACTTTCATAAATAAAAATAAATTCTTTCATAAGAATTTGTATGTATTTTACATTTGTAAGATTTATAAGAAAGTTTATTTCACAAATAAAAATAAATTCTTGCATAAGAAATGTTATTTAGAAAATTTATAAAAAAAAAAAATAGAACATCAGGATCGGTTTTGACCTAAAACCGATCCAGATAATTATCTGGATCGGTTTTGAGCTTTAAAACCGATCCAGATAGGTATCTGGATCGGTTTTTACCAGGAAAACCGATCCTGATGTTTAATTTTTACAAATTTATATATGTGTTGTTTAAAAATAAAATACCTCTGTTTTGTTTGTGTGGTATATTATAATCATTTATATTTATTTTACCTTTAGAAATTTTAGAAGAAATTTTATTTCATAAATAAAAATAAATTCTTTTATTAGAAATATTATTTACAAAATTTATAAGAAAAAAAATAAACAATCAGGATCGGTTCTGACGTTTAAAACCGATTCAGATAACTATCTGGATCGGTTCTGACGTTTAAAACCGATCCAGATATGTTGATTTGAGTTTGGCGCGTCTTGTACTTAGCCAAATTTTTGAGTTTTCAAAACAATCTCTTAGTCTCTTTCTCTCTTTCACTCTTTCTCTCTTTCTCTCCTTCCTCCTCTTTCTCCCTTCGGTGCCGAACCCCTGCCGGCCGAGCCGTTCCCTTCGGTGCCGAGCCGCCGCATCTCTCTCTTTCTCTCTTTCTCTCTTTCTCTCCTTCCTCCGTTCCCTTCGGTGCCGACCCGACCCCTGCCGCTGCCGCTGCCCCCGCCATTCACGCCGCCGTTCAGTCCGTGGGGCCGAGAGCCGCCGTGCGCCGTCACTGCTTAAGCCGAGCCGCTGCCCCTCTTAACCCGAGCCATCGCCTCTTAACCCTAGCCGCCGTGGGACCCTCTTCTCTCTAATCGGAGCATCTCTCTCTTATCGGGCAACTCTCTTGCTCTTCTTGATCGATTTGTGCTTGATTGTGTTTATTGTAGTATTCGATTTCTTGAGCTCGGGTTGTTGATTTTCCCGACTCAAGTGAATTACTAAATTGTTGGGTTTTCAATTCGGTTTCTAGTGATACTATGAATTTAAATTTCCTATAAATTAAATAGATTAGGAGATGATAAGTTCGATCTTGTTGGTAGAATCAATTTCGTTATAAATTCTATAAATTTATGAATAAGTATTACTTAATTAAAATCTGAAAATTTATATCTCTAAAAATAATAAAATCCATAATTATTCTCTTTTTTTGTATTTATTCAATTGCAATCATAATAGAAATTGGAATATGATGTATATATACTTTTGTAGTTGATTACTTCAAATAGAAATTGCCTAAACTCACTAATTGTGTTAGTATAATAATTTCATATTCGGTTTGTTTATTGGAATAAAACAAATAAACTATTTTTGTTGTGTTAGTATAATAATTTCATCTTTTAATTTGTTTTGGTTGGTTTAATGCATATATAGGTAATCTGGTTTAGGTATATAGGTTTAATTTCTTTTAATTTTTTTTTAATGATGAACTGTTTTTTTTTTTTTAAAAGATGGGTCTGAGGTTTGTGAAGCTCCAATTTGGCTTAATAATTTGTCTCTCTAAGTTGGTGAAAATATGGTTTAAGTTGGTGAAAATATTGTCACACTTAATTGTTAACTATTAAGATCATGGTAAGAATTGGTTAGATCGAATTGGTTTATGCTTTAACTTTTATGCTGATTTCACTTAGGTCAGATTTTTATGTGGGGTTGGATTTATGGTGATGAATATCATATCAAAGAGACCTAACAAGCGTTACAATTTGTAATACTTATTACTTTTTTTGAAAAAGAACAGATATGGGAGGTGACGGTGAGCCATCCGCGGATAAGAAATGAGGAAGAGGGCCTAACAAAATTAAGGAGAAGTTTAACGAGAAAGGCAAAACGCTGGAACTTGACAAATTTTATAGGCCGGTGGTTACTCGAGATACAACGAGTTTTCCAACGGAATTTGGAATACTGGTAAGAAGGAATATTCCTATAAGGTTCCATCGATGGAAAGATGTTCCGGATGAGTACAAGCAAAAAATCTGGGAAATACTTAAGGTAAATAACATGGTACTAATTTCATTAAAAATATTTGATCAGTTTAGCTCTAAATTTTGATTTATATGTGTAACTAAGGTGAACTGGGGCATAGCCGAAGACGAAAAGGTGAGGAGATATTATTATCAGAGAATGGCTACTTGTCACCGGAAGTTTAGAACCGATTTGACTAAATTGTGGCGCGAGGGTGAGACGCCCGATTTTGATAAGCTTCAGATTGATGAACAAGACTGGGAAGAATTTGTCGAGTATCGAATGACGCTGGATTTTGATGTATGTTTATTTCTATGTACCACCTACCTTATCTCTAATATAGAATTCATTTTTTTTATAATTAAGGCAAATTGTTTATTTGTTCAAATTGAAGGTTGCTAGCCAGATTGGGACGGAGAATCAGACACAGAACAAGTATCCGCATTTCTTGGGATCTAGAGGTTACAATGGTGAGGATTTTCAGAATAGACTTAAAATTGCTATGCAGGCGATTGCAGACGAGAAAGCATCTAGTGACCCGTCTTCTCAAGGGTCAACTAGTACTGCATTGACACCGAACGAGTTGATTGATTTATCGATTGAGCATAGGCACGTCACATGGAAATTAGCAAGGCAGAAGCTCTCAGACGAGACCAACGAACGCTTTTATCCAGAAACATACTTACCGATCATCAACAGAATTGTGAGTATTTAGATATTATTATTCATTGAAATTTAGCTTTAAATTATAATGTTATAACTTGGATGTCGTCATTTCAGGAAGAACAAGAAGCAGCTTTCAAACAAGGCCAGTTGGCCGTGGAACGATACGACGATGTTTTAGGAAAATCTATGCCAAATCCGGAACATCCTGGGAGGGTGAGAGGAGTGGGAGGTCTGATTCCAATAACAAAAACATTCGGGAAGGGCTCCATAAGGAGGACACGCACTAAGACGACCGAAGAAGATATTAATGCGAGAGTGGATCAAAGAGTGGAGGAGAGGGTAAGAGGAATGGAGGACAGATTACGGCAAGAAATGAGGCAAGAAATGAAAGCTGAATTTGCAATTATGCTTCGGGAGGCGATGGGCGAACCAAAAAAGACGTGTACTCCAACAGTCATTCAGAGCAGCTCCCACTCAGTCAAACATCATGCAAATCTCTCCGAGTTTACTGAGGTAATGCAACTTCAGATTTAAATTAGTTGGTCTATGCTTTAATTTCATATATATTCAGATTTTATTCGAGTAAAATCATATATTTGTACAGGAGGCAGAACTTAGCTGCAAACTTCTAGCGAATGTAAATGGGAATACTCGTATAGTGGCCAAGGGGACAATTCATGGTCCAGTAGTGCCCGGTGGAACAATTCACAACAGGCCGATGCCGCCCGACCATGCAAGAGTAACGGTGGATGCTATTCAGGATGCGGACTTCCTAGAGATTCCCTTACCTGTACCGAATGGTGAGCAGTTAACCCTTGCATCGGTCCTCGGCAGTTTCACTGCATGGCCGATGTCCATGATAGTGGTCGGTTCAGATGAGGTATATTATTAAGTTCTTATACTTCTTAATTTGTATCTATATATATGACATAGTTGTAATTGATTATGGATTTTATTTTAATTTATTACTAAACTTTGAAGGAACCATACAAAGAGGTACAGGTTCCAGGAGGTCGGAACGCAACGAGTCACTGCAAGGCGTTTGATGGTATCAACTTTGACAAGCTGGGATGAACATTCAAGCATCTGCGTGATCTGTTTTCGGAGCTAGATGGCAGTCCATTCACAGTTGATCCGCCACTTGATCTTTTTTGTTCACCAGACCCCATATCCGTTTATCCAGATGATTATGCGGCTTTGCTCGCACCGTCGGAGTGGCTCACTGTACCAGTAATTCAAATCTGGATGCTGTGAGTTAATATTCGTAATAATTACATAATTTAGTACTTTTAATTCTAATTTCACAAAATTGAGAACACCTGTATCCCTTTTTTTCTATTTTAGGTATTGGCACAAATTCATCAAGGAGGAGTTTCCCGATGAGCATGTTGGTTTCATGGACCCCGAGAGAACGAATGCCAACATGCTGAATGATGACCGAGGAGGTGTTCTTCGATACATAGGGGAAGTACTCAAAGCAAATCGGGACAAGAGATTGATTTTTATACCTTATCATCAGATGTTAGTGTTATATATATATTCTAATTTCATTATATTTCTTTCTATTCATATAAATTATAGAATATGACATGCTACAAACCTAACATGCAGAAATCATTGGATACTGGCTGTGCTTATGCCAAGAGAAAGTGCGTTGTACGTGTACGATTCCGACAAGAAGAGTAAAAAAATGATAATGATCACTGCTGCGGTCAAGGAGTAAGTGCCTTCTGAAATTTTATGCTTGTCTAGAATGCATTAGATTTTTTTATCATTTTTAATATCTCTCGTAAGTACTGATTGTTCAATGTGTTCATATTTCAACAGTGTCTTCGTCAGGATAATGGAGACTTCTTTAAAGATTCATAACGACTGCAAGGTAATAGTTCCTATTGAGATATATGATTATAGGGACCTAGATGCAAAAAAAAAGTTAACATCTAGACATAAAAGCCAGTTGAATGCTCATTACCATACATTTCAATATTTTCAAACTTGTTATATAGTGCCCACAACAACCTGCCAGCTGGGAATGTGCATATTATGTCATGTTGCTCGTGGAAGACATAATAAACGAACACATGGATTCTTTTCCAAACTTAAAGGTATACGTTTATATACTTTCAAAAAGTAATTAAACATTGTTGCTTAAAATATAATTGTGCATGCTCTTTCATCTTTTAAAAAATGCAGAACATTCCCGCTAAACATACTGTGCAACGCTTGAGCAACTTACGGAAAATGTAGGTTCAATATTTTCTAAATGAGGTCAATTCGACAAGAAGTACAACAATAATGTAGGATGTGTTGTGTAAATTTAATTTGCATGAACATGAATTGTTTGTAATAATTTAGGATGTGTATGATGTTTAACTTAGGATGTGTATGATGTTTAACTTTGGATGTGTATGTTTGTATGCATATCTATTTCAATATTTTTATGTGATTTGTATCTGTAGCATATTAGGCCAGTATATATATATGGAATCTGGCCTATTAAATTAAATTTTATTTTTTAGATTCAACAAAACATCAGGATCGGTTCTGTTTACGAAACCGATCTAGAAAACTAATTAAAAATTAAAAATTAAACTCCAAAATTATATCAAGATCGGTTATATAGATAAAACCGATCCAAATACAACTATCAAGATCGGTTTTGTATATCAAAACCGATCGAGATACAACTATCTGGATCAGTTTTATTTACAAAACCGATCTTGATAGATCTGGATCGGTTTTATATATAAAACCGATCTAGATAGTAGTATTTGGATCAGTTTTATATATAAAACCGATCTTGATATAATTTTGGAAATTTTTTTATTATTATATTTTGAACTATCAAGATCGGTTGGAAATAAAAAAATTAAAACCGATCCAGATACTAAATTATCAGGATCGGTTTCAAATAAAAACACAAAACCGATCCAGATAATATACTATCAAGATCAGTTATACATAAAAACCGATCCTGATAGTTAAGTATCTGGATCGGTTTTGTTATATTCAGCCGATCTTGATATGTCAAAATATAGGAATATATAAATTTGAAATATTATATCAAGATCGGTGTTATAGGGAAAACCGATCCAGATACTAAACTATCAAGATCGGTTTTTATGTATAACTGATCTTGATAGTATATTATCTGGATCGGTTCTGAGATATAACCGATCTAGATAATCCTTATTAAGATCGGTTGTTTATAAAATATGAAACCGATCCTGATAGTATCAGTATCGCCTTCATCAAGATCGGTTATATTCCGATACTAATAGAAGTATATAACCGATCCTGATTGCTTATTTTCCACTAGTGAGAGCTCAAGTATTAATTGAACCCCTGTAGTGGCTTCGAAATTACGTGTTTAATAGGACTGTCCAAGATAGAGAATTGGAGCGGGCACATGCACATGCACATGCACATGCACATAGAGATTTGGTTCCAAAGTGGCACAGAGAGACTCAATTATCAATCAAAAGCGATGTCGCGCCAGGGATAGGAGAGTGGGTATAATGGTCATATGGGATTAATTAATTATGTGTATTAAATTATAAGTTTTAAATTGTATTATTTTATTGTTTTTGGGTAAATATGTAAGTCTCTAATTTTGATGGATAAATACGATATTATAAAGTTTTGAGAGGGAAATACGTAATATTAAAGTTTTTAAGGGGATATATATACATGAAATTCGTCCTAGTTATTAAAAAAAAAAAAAAAAAGCACGTGAACTCTTATTTGAGAAGAAAAAACAAAGAAAAAGAGCAGGTGGCTTCAAAAAAATATTCAGTCTTGCTAACTCATTACCCGCCAATTTCCTCCCCAAGTTGCTATATATATGCCTATCGCCCAAGTTCTGATCCATTCATATCTCCTCTTGATTCTATTAGCACTAATAATCAAGACCCAGTGCGCTCCAACCTATTCCGTTTTATTGCCGCCCTTGTTTCTGTATTTGTTGTTCTCCCTAACTCCTATATATACATATCTTCTCTTGTTTGCTGCATTTGCTGATAAAATATTCACGAATAATGTCCAGGAACTACAATCTTTATCCGGTATGAATTTATTTTCAAAATGGCATAGTTACTCATTATCAAATGAACACATACATGAAAAATGAAAAAAAAAAAAAAAAAAACAACAACGAAAGAAAGATTGTAGGGCCCAAAGTTACCCAAACAAACTGATAATTAAGGTTAGGTACAACCACCAGTCCTTACTCGATAACTACCAATTCAATTAATTTATTTGCATTTGCTATGCTATTTTTTATCGTTTTACGGGGAACAGACTGTGAACATGACCTTTGGCCCTTTTAATGGAGACGATGTCGAGACCATTACCCAGACAGTAGGAGGCGATATGACCGGAAACCAGACTATCATTAGAAAGATACATGGAGGCTACACTACTGGGCAAGAGGGTCGTCCTAGAATAGATAGAGACCAGACAAACGCCGGCCAGATGATTATTGCAAGGGATTTAAAAATAGAGCATTCAGAAATGTCTAGAATAGATAGAGACCAGACAAACGCCGGCCAGATGATTATTGCAAGTGATTTAAAAATAGAGCATTCAGAAAAGTCTGTGTACTGGAAGTGGGTGAAAGATGCAAGAGCCACAAGGTTAAGGTTCATGGAGGTCGCGGAGCTTTTGCAAGTCTGGTTTTTCTACATAAAGACAAGCATGAACTTCCTCGATCTTTCGTCTAACACAAAATATGGTGCATATCTCATCTTCAAAACAACGGAAGACTCAGAAGGTCTTGACGCTATCATGAACAGTTCGGTTTCTGTGGGCAGAAATCAGGAGGAAAAGTATGTATGCTTAAAACCAACAACGGCGACACCACGGAGTGTTGTAAGGCCCAAAGAGTGGTCTGATGAATGGTTTGAGCTGGAGCTGGGGCAGTTTTACTGCGATAATGTTACTAATAAAGAGGCTGTCATCATCATTCAAGAAACAAGTGACCACATAAAAAAGACTGGCCTCATCGTTGCCGGTGTTGAAATACGTCCTATTTAATCCGCCTAAGATCTGGCAATCATGGAATAAATTTGATCCCATTCATTTTGTATCATGCTGTCTGAAAGTTCCTGTGTTTGCTTTCTACGTTCCCTTCATTTTTAATATGTTTGTATGTGTTCTTCACGCTTTCAATTATTCAGAATTTAGAACACTTGTTTGTTAGCTTGGCATGCTTAATTGTCTTTCTTTACAATAACCTCTTTTGTGTTTCTCAGAACTTGAATATCTGCCATTGTATGTGTGTGTCATAATTAATCTTCTCTAAAGTGTTTTGAATCAAAGTAGTATATCAGTAAAAGATGAATGTATATCCTGAATTTTGTTTCATTAAACAAAGAAGTTAACTTATTTATCTTTCTATTTTTTTTAAATAAATAAGATAGCACTCCAGCTCCTTGTAATATCCGTATTATGAAAAAAACACATATAGGAAGGTATGCCAAGTAAATAAGCTCAGTAAGTGTTTACCTTGAGAAAGAAGGTAATATTACAAACTTCTCCAAATTTTTTTAAATCAGTTCTGAATTTGCATGTCTAGACTTCATTTTCAATTATGAAATGAAAAATGTTTATTGTTTCAGTTTCCGTAAAGAGTCCTTTTTATGAATATATATATATATAAAGTGCTAGTATACACTAATCAGAAGGGAGTCTTCACGTTTACTGAAATGCAGAGTATTTGGGATATCAAAATTACGCCTACGTTGTAGATTTTTACATGGCTTTCAACATTGAATAAAGTTTGTAATAGAGGTATGGTTACACTAGGAATTAGAACCCTCTACATATGCACATCATGTATAATCTACAATTTGTCTTAACCGACATTAGAGTGGTATAAATACGTGATAGAGTGGTAAGTAAAAATATAGCACAGCTCTGTACTTGTAAACTCTTCTACTTATTAAATAAAGAAATCAAAGTTTATAAGGTCTTCTCTTGAATCCGCAATCCAAATTTTATTTCCAACATAACAGTGGTGGCTCGGCCGAGTGAAGTGATTCTTGACCGATTCCATATTGATTCATCACTACTTTTAGGCCAATTCTCTCACAGCTCGGATTGAAGAGTAGGAAGAGAGGTACCGGAGAGACTTCGATTGGGGAAGGAAAGAAAAAAAAAAAAAAAAAAAAAAACTGGGTCTGGGAAATGTGGAGAAGAAACTTTTTAATTGAAACTTTTCAAGTGGACTTGATGCATAAGTACAGTACATGCATTTTCATTGGTTTGTACTTTTCATATAATATCAGTTATTGGCTCACTGTGAATCCGGATCAATTATATAATTAACTAAAATAAGCATTTAATGTGGGATAAATTGTTTTAACAATTGTGTTGTCATTAGTGTTGTGAGTGATAGAAGATATGCTTGGATATTTTAATAATTACTTCTTTCTATCAAGTAGTGAAACTTATTTTTGTGCCGAATTATTTCTAAATTACTATTTCTTTTTTTGTGTGTGTGTTTTCTAAGTTTTTTAATGTAAAATTAACTCTATTATGTTTATAAATATTTGTATTATATTATATTATTTGAGTGTAGTCATTTGTCTCGTTATATATTATTGTTGACAAATTATTTTTTTATCAATTATTTAATTTTTTTTTAGTACAAAACAAAATTCGGCACAAAAAAAATCTGAGTTTCCTATTCGATTCAATAGATTCTTACCGATTCGTCCAATTCTGGTTCTATGGTCAAGTGATTGATTTTTCTTTTTCTTTTTATACACAACTGAATAGGATCGACATGGCATCCGATAATTAATTTGTAAGTCTAACAAGGGAAATATGCATAGATCGGAATTTAATTTGTAAATTGTAAGTGATAATTGAATACAAAGAAGAGAAGGAAATATGCTTAGATCTGAACATGGGAGAGGACAAAGGCCAGAGAACTTGGAGGGAAGCATCATGTGATAGTCTGCAATATCAAGGAGAGAACTCGGTCAAGACTGAATATATATTTATAAGCAACTTGAGCATACAATGACAAAATTTGAAGTTGTAAAACGTGCAGCCAATTGCATGGGCAGTGATAAGCTGATACTTTTTGCATTGGCTGCATTGTAATCCATTTTATAATGCAATACAATTTGGTAGCAACTACCAAACTTTTGAAAAAGGACATCATGCACGCGTTTACCAACGCGCATGAGGCGTTAGGCGACTTTTGGGTTCTTTTTTTATTGTTTATTTCGTATTCCTAGCATTATTAGCAACGAAGGAGTCCCTTGAATCTTGGCACTATGCATGTACCGAATCATGATCATATCTTTGAAGAATCTAAGTAAATAACTGATTGTATAATATTTTTAATTAAGGAAAATTAATGTATAAACTAATATTTTACTGTGAGACTACGGTAATTTGCAAATTCACTGAAGTGCAAACAATTGATCATAAATGTTGCATATTATTTCTACATAAATATATACTTGGAGATCAAATTTAACTTTTAAATAAAATATTAGTATTATTTAAAAGGTTTAATCATCTGACATAAAAATCGATTAACCATCCGAAAGTAGTGAATGTGTACCTATTTAACAAAATAGTAAAATTATAAAAATTGAAACAATTGATCTCCAAGTACATTTTAATATAGAGATCATGTTGAATAGTTTGGATCGACTGTTTAGAAAAAAGTGGACTTTGTGCATAAATTTTGTACATTTCCTTTTGTTTAGACTTTAGATACAATATCAGCTATTGGTTCACCGTCAACCGGATCAATTCTATAATTAGTTGCGAAAATAAGCATTTAATGTTAGGATGGATCGTTTAAATAATTGCATGTGCAGTCAATATTGTTGTGAGTTTTCTTAATCTTTGTGCCGAATTATTTATAAATTGCAATTTCTTTAATTTGTGCGTTCTTTCTATGTTTTTAAATTTAAATTAACTTGATTATGTTTTCGAATGTTTGTATTATATTATATTAGTGAATTATTTGAGTATAGTCATTTATCTAAACATATAATGTTGACAAATTAATTTTTTGAGCAATTTATTTAAACATATTAATTTTTCAGCAATTGTTTTATTTGGGTATAGTACAAAACAACTTATGGCAAAAAAAGCAGGGTTTCTAATCCGATTCAACCGATTGACCCGATTCCGGTTCTATGACAGTAAACTAACCAATTTTGATTCTGACTTCGATTCCGATTACAAAATTTTGCAGTGCGATAGAGGTGGCTATTATACAGATTCATGCAATATTTTCATAGAACAAAGAAAAAAGAACAATCAGAAGTCTTTTAACCAATTGTCCATTTTAGATTAGAGAAAAATGACAAGATAATGATTTATGAATGATTGCCAAGAAGGAACATACACAATCATCAAGCATTACAAGAAGAATTCAGCAGCGTCAAACATATGAACAAATCTAAAATAACGTAAAAGATAATTCTCTTTTCTTCGACAATTTAACCCCAACCTTTCTGCAATGTCAAGCACTATTTACAATGCAAAAGTAAAAATTTGCTAAATAATCTTACGGGTGATAGTAAAGCAAATGAAAAAAAAAAACAATCGCCTCAACCATATTGGATTAGTATTTTTGTACACGGCTCGAGAACTGTGTAAAATTTAATGACTTATTGTACACGACTCCTGTAGACACAGTTGGAAAATCGTGTATAAACCTAACTTTAGGCTGTAGTTAGTAGTGTTTTTTGTACTACTGGAGTTGTAACCTTTTTTACGAAAGTTACCGATGATACCAAATATAAGGTACTGATCAAGACATATTTGAGACAAAATTACGTAGGATTTTGTCTTATGTTTCATCTTGTTTTCTCACCTTTATTCTTTATTTATTATTGCATTCACTTACTATTGTCCAAGTTTATGTTTTGATGCAGAAACTATGTTTTGGGGCTATTTGACATCATATGGAGCACGAATTGGGTTGATCAAAAAAGCACAGCATTGGTTCTAGGGTTCTGTTACAGACCATATCAATTGATACGGGGGTGATGCTCATTACGGTCCAGGAGATAGCCAAATCCAACAATGCACTGTATGGCTACGGATCGTACCACTTCATATGGTCTGTAACAGGAGGTGCCCTTTGGTAAATAACTGCTCCAGCTGTATCCATATCAGATCCATTGGACTCCAACTCATCTTTAGACGCCCCCTCACTCCTATATATACCATCTGGACTGAAGAAGAAGATAAGCTTAGATCTACTTTGTATTATTCTTGTATAGTTAGTTGGGAGGAGTGTAGACATGCCGTTCCACGGCTAGACATCTTTTCTAGGACTAGGATATAAACCTTGTTACTCATGATGCTTTGATATATATTTTGTGTTTGATCGTTTTTTAGTCTTTTGTCGTTTGATATCTTTTGCGCTTTATGTTTAATCTCTCTCGGTTTTGCTTGTTATCCTTATCCCTTCGCCAAGGCCAACCTTAGCTTGGTCCCCACTTAATTTACACCTTGTCATTTGGGCCTAATGTACTTCAATAAATTAATTAAGCACCAAGTCCAATAGTCATATGTAACTTGTACTATATAATTATATGTCTATATTATGTTAAATATTAAATGTATATGATATGTCATATATATGAAATCAATTTTCTTTTGATTATTTATGTCACCACATGACAATTATTTTGACATTATATCAACTCTTGAAATTTATATTTATAGAAATTAATATTAAATAAAATAGGGCATTATATTAGTATTGCAGGTTTTAGGTGTCATACATGGAATCAAAATAACTTTTGGCTCTATTATCTGGAACCATTTTCTTTTTTATTCGGATCTATAAATTCATACACACCCATAGATGTTACTTGACTTGGCCACGTAGAATCCGAACAAAGTCAAATATTGGATTGTTAGTGGAATTAATACGCAAAATTGTTGGGCTTGGGCATGGCTGGTAGAAATAAATGAAAATTTAGTTTGGAAGAGAATTTTTATGTCAGATCCATTAGGGACAGAATTTTTGGTGTGGTGCTTTGTGTTTGCTGTGGCCTGAATGGATCTGATTAAAAAAAATTATTGTACTCATTCTAATATCCTATATTATTCAACACTAATTTCATAAACAAAATTTATGCACTGACTTGCTCGCCAAAAAAAAATAATAATAATAATAATTTTAGAAAAGGGAAAATTTCCAATGTGCCCATATTAACTTTTGAAATAGCAAATTTACCTATTAAAACAACATATATCCAATATATCCATAAAAACTTTATTTAACTCTTTATTTAATTATTTTAAATATTAAATTGGCAAAAATGCCCTCCTCCCTCTTTAATTCAAACATCCACATGCATGCACCTGTGATTTTTTTCTTGGTTGTCTTCATCATTAACCAAACAATCTGATGGGCAACAGTGACAGTCAATACATGAAGTCAATTGCTCAAATCAACTTAAATTTAAGGGAAAATTTCCAGTGTACCCATACAAACTTTTGAAATAGCCAATATCCCCACAAAAACTCTATAATAGCTAATATCCCCATAAAAAATTTACATTCTTATTTTTATCCCCTTTGAATTATTTAACTTCATATTTAATTATTTTAAAAACTGAATTGACCAATATGTCCTTGAACTTTGACTGGAGGTGTCCATTCTAATTGTTTCTTCCTCCCTCCCGTCTCTCTCAGCCCCATTCACCCTCAGGTGTGTCTCTATCACACAGCAAAATCAAGATATTAATGGAAAGAGATAATACAAGGAAAAAATGTTCCTTAATGAGACTAACAGAGATAAAGAGTAAAAGTTCCATCATATTCAATATTTCAATTTTAATCTAATTTGGCACCTCTTTCAATTTCTTCTTACCTAAATATTGCACCAAAAGAAAAAAAAAATACAAAAAGTGAAACGAGTAAATAATCAAAATAAAACTAAAGGAGACCAATCGAGCTGGAAAGGAGACTGATTTCCTTAGCTCCATTTGCTAATCTCAATTGGCATCCTAGCGGAGATCTTGTGTTAGTTTATTTTTGCTTGAGCTTCACCTGTAATTCTTTTCTCGTCAGAATGAAGCTTAAAATTTAATCTTGTGAGAGCGGGTGTACACAAAGGACTTATCTCAAATTTAATCTTGTGAGCTGTTATGATCAACCTTTTTTTTAATCACTGGGTGTATATTTACTAATAAGCAATTAGAATGGGGTTGACAATTGGGCTGAGAGAGACGGGATTGAGGAAGAAACAATTAGAATGGACACCTCCAGTCTAAGTTCAAGGATATATTGGTCAGTTCAGTTTTTAAAACAATTAAATATAAATTAAATAATTCAAAGTAGGATAAAAATAAGAATGTTAAATTTTTATGGGGATATTGGCTATTTCAAAAGTTTGTATGGGTACACTGGAAATTTTTCCTAAATTTGAAGGTAGAAACACCTTAAAATTTAGTAAAAGGGCCATGATTTTTTCTAGATGTTCGCATATATTGAAAATTATTGATTTTGACAAACACCACACGATTGAGATGTATTTATAATTTGTCAATCAAGTTTTGTTGAGTAGACCAATTTTACAAAAATATAAGTGTAGGGGGTAAATTGAAAATAACAAATGTTTTAACCTCTAGATTTTTTAGAAGCTTGGAGAACAAATAGAGGAGAAGCTAGTGCCTGATGGTTTTGAGGTATAAAATAGAGAAAAACCTCTTAATGTATAAAATAACCTAATTGATGGTTTTATACATTAAGAGGTTTCTAGGTGATATATATAGTTAGTTTCTTAGCTTGAGGTTGTAATTGTTTGTTGTTTATTAAGGAAAATTCTCTTTTATTTAATTATATATTGCTTGGTTAGTTTTGAGGTTGTAATTGTTTGTTGTTTATTAAGGAAAATTCTCTTTTATTTTTTGGTTGATACAAAATGTCATGGTAGGCTTAAGAAATTTTAGCCAAATTAGAATATAGTTGTACGACTTCTATATTTCTGGTTGTATATATATTTATGTTTACGGTAATTTTTCATTGTGAGTCTAATAAATCGAATATTAATGATCATCCAAAATTTTAAAATACCATCAATTTTAAAATCTTCAACACCCTGTGTCATTGCCAATTTGAAGTATCAAGGGATAATTCAAGATAATTGCAATTCTTTTTATTTACAAAAAATAATTGTAAATACTTGTACATATATCACTCTAATCACTAACTGCATCTGATGGAAGTGGTTAAAGAAGGAAATACATGTTAGATGAATCCTCTGATCGGAATCATAGCATAACAAAATTTCAATTCATTTCAATAGAATAGAGTAGAAAAGAGATGATTTGAAATTGAATTTTGGTGATTAGAATGCTTAATTTAGAAAGTAGAAATGATTTGAAGATAAATTTAAAAAAATCATAAGTTTCAACTTATTTACACTAAAAATAAATGATTCAAACTTTCTCTCTTCCTGTTCCCATTCGCATCTTATTCTCCCCCTCTTCATCTCCCAATCCACTGCTCCTCCTCCCAACATGTACTAATTTTGAAAAAAAAACTAGAAACATTTGGAGAGGAGATAATCTCCTGTCTTGAGAGCCCTTGTCTTAATTAGCCTCACAGAACTGCGTAGTGAGAAGACGCCATTCTTGGACCTAACAACAGATTTTTCTCCCTCTCCACTGTGCCTCTTGTCCAACACATTCTAGATCTATCTCTATTGGAGAAGACAAGGACAGAAGAGATTTTTCACGCTAGCAAATCGAATTCTTGCCAAATACCATCTTTTCTCCCGTGATTTTTCCACAGGATTTGACGCTCTTGAAATTCCATCAAATCATTTCTATTCTGATTTCTATCTGTGTTCCAATCAGCTTATTGGAAATGAATTCTAATTCTATTTCTTGTTTGAGCATGAACGTCTCGTTCCAATCAGGGGGGAAGTATTTCCTATGAGAGGTTTGGGGACCGGGTGATGGATATTTAGATTTGTAGGTTGTAATTAAGATAATATATGTATTACAATTGTGAATAATCTTCCTAGTGCTGTCATCTAGGTTAAGAGAGTCGCTAAAATGATAAAAGACATCATTATTTTAAAAAAATGTTTTTCTTTACTTAATAGGGGACTACTGTACCTAGGCCCAGCAAGCACAAGTGCAAATACCCAAATTTGCTTAAATATTTAAACAATGGCAGTGTATTTATTGGGCCACCTCATGTCTTCATCAAACCAAAAAAAATGAAAAGACATTTAAAGCCCAAAGCATGATACCTATAATCCTTGGTTATTGATTCCTTATGGGGCTTCAGCCACACAAATTAAATTACCAAAATCCTTGTCTGGCGGAATTAGTTTCATTGAAACTTCATTAAAACTTCATGCTCCTACCTGTTTAGGTGAAAAATTAAAATGGTATGATCCAGTGAGTTCTTTGCTGGCTTTATCTATATAATCTCCCAAAAATATTTTGCAAAATTTCAAATATTTCTATGAAATAAATTAGGTTCAATGTTTTAAAGTAATTAAGTTGATAATATATATTTATTTATGTGATAAAGATTTAAATGATAGTATGTATTGATTTGTTAAAATATTTGAGGAAATCAACAAAGTTCATACTGTGAGATAGTATATTACACGTAATTCTTGCTACATAGTCGCTAACTTGTTGCAGCATATACATTGACAATATAGCATCTCTATCGTTCGAGGATATGCTGTGAAATAAAGGGAAAAAAAATATGGTTTTGCAAAATCCTGCTATATATTTCAGTTACTACATTCAATGCTCTCTTTAGGGTCAGATTTTAGAGAAGGGTCAGAGTTTTGAGAAATCAAGTTGACGCATGTTTTTTGGTTTTACTGGTATTTGATTTGTACCAGTCTCGTATCTGTACCAATCTTGAATTGTTTTGAGAAATCAAGTTGTTTTCTTTCCTGCATAAATAACTAACCATATACTATAAATCAAAATAATTACAAGGAAAGATAAATCAAGCAACGTTGTTTGTACATTTTTTGTTGGTCAATCTAGTATGGCATTAAATAGTGGTATAAAGGTCCTGCTATTTTCATTGGAAAATAATTCTTTGTACATGTCTGAGTTGTCTGTATGTTTGCATGTACCTAACAGTCATCATTTTTTACATGCATGAAATTTTGAAATTCATGCCAGATAGATCATATCCAAATGTACCAATTATATATATGTGTATATGTTTTTCATCTGTGACCTCTATTACTATATATGTATATATGTTTTTCATCTGTGCCATCTAGTACTATAGCAACATTGTTTTATTATCTCATCTCTAGATATGGCACCGAGTAGAAAGGGAAAGGGAAAGGCACCGGCGGAAGACGAAGGAGAATCTAGTGAAAGAAATGTTCGCGGTCGAAATGCATACAAAGCGCCGCCTTCAGATCCGAGTTTGCGACCAGTGCTTCGGTTGGCGGGTTTCAAGTAATATTCAATTTTTTTGTATGTTGTAATTATGCTTTAATTGTAGTGATTGTAATAATTATTTCTATTTGCAGGACTTTTGATGCAGGGCACTCGGAGAAGACGAAGGATGTTGCAAAAATTATTTCGCAGGAAGTACGAAATAATTATCCTGGCCCGTACTACAGATACAATGATTTCCCCCAGATGGTCGGATGAGTTGTTCCAGCCTACTCATATGAGAAAGGAAACGGGTGAATACATTAATGTTAAGGCTAAAAACGCACAGGTAATAATACTTTTGAATCATTTAGATTACATCAATTAGTTCCAGTTGTACATAACATTATTGTTATATTTTAAAAAATTTGCAGCTAAAATATGAGAAAGCTATGACGGAGAAGTATGGAGCGGATAGAGGCGCATGGCCCGCATACGACGCCGACTTCTGGTACTCTACGGGCATTGATGATCAGAATGTCCACGGCGACAACTATGGTCTCGGTGCTCTAGGTAAAATAAATATTCTTTGAAATTTGAAATTTATTTTAGTTTTGTCATTTCGTACTAATTGTCTTACTTTTAATGTTCCAGGCAAGACGAGAGGCATGTTTCGCTCCAGTGGGTCTAGCGGTTCTCAGTCGCATTCTTCACAGTCATATTCCTCTATGCCGCCAGGTCAGCGTCTCTCAGAAGAAGATTTCGACAAGATATCTTCTCGGATACTTCGTCAGATGGAGGCTCAGATCGAGGCTCGGGTGGATGCTCGGTTAGAGGCTCGGTTGGGAGCTACTCAAGTATAAAATTCGATAAGTATGTTTTAATTGTGAACCGTAAACTAATCCTAATTATGTAAACTACTTTCTTACAACCTCATAGGCCGGAGGTTCAGGCTCACAGCTAGGAGGTTCGGGCTCGCACCAGGCCTCGTCGCCCGCTCCTCAGGATGACGAGGATGATGACGACACTAATGACGAGGAGCATTGGTCAGATGTTGGCGGTGATGGTATTGCTTATGTCTTTTTATATATTTCTACCTTGTCATATGATATTGTTTATGTTATTGGCACAGTTATGTACTCGATATTTATGTTTATGATATACTATTTTCTGATCTTTATGTTTATATTTGTTTGTATGCTTGTGTTGTATGTTGAGTGTGTATTGATATTTATTTTTGTTTGTATGTTGTATATTGGTACGTATGGTACCAATTATTAAATGGTGCAAATGTAAATAATAATAAAAAATCTTAAAACCTGGTTAAATGAGTATCAGCGACCGTTATTTATGGTCTCTGATAATGTTACATGACGTCAGCAAAAAAACAACAGCGACCAAACCCTCTGGTCGCAGAAAAAGTATCAGCGACCGGATGACGTCATTCAGCGACCGGTGACGTCATCGGAAGAGTATCTGCGACGATGCTTTCAGCGACCGGGGTTTCAGCGACCGGCGCAATAACTTTCTGCGACCGGAATTACTTTCAGCGACCGGCGCAATAACTTTCTGAGACCGGAATTACTTTCAGCGACCAGCGCAATAACTTTCTGCGACCGAAAAACCGGTCGCAGAATCCTGATTCTGCTGTAGTGAGTATAGTTCAATTTGTTGGGTTTTGACAGTTCAAACCCATCGATTTAGCTTAAATGCGGAAAGTACGTAAAACAAAATTTTACGTTTAAGTTAAGCTAAGAATTAAACGGTTCTACCTTCAGTATTCCTTCGGCATCAAAACCTTATTTAATTCATTTACAGATTTACTCCATAATTAATTTTCTAAAATTTTAATATATTTATAAATCAAATAGATTAAATATAACATATTTATACCTCATTTCCAAATCTCAGTTGGAATGTAGCTGAGGGAGAAGATCGATCAGAAATGGTTGCCTCGGAGTATCAAACGAATGATACCTCTATTGGTTATCCACCAGGATTAACCGGAGAGCGGTTTATTTCTTTTGCCAGAAATACCGTAAATCGCTGTTTTCTGTAGAAACACTATTCGCCGAGAAAAGACGAAATAGTATTAGTCACGCTCCGCTAGATATCAAGGTTTATCACAAGCATGTGATTCCTAAACACGTGGGGTTTCGTGAGAACACTATTCACCAATCTCGTGAACACTAAACAACAAACCGTAAACCGAGAAAGAGAGAAAATATAATTAACGAACTGATCAGACAATCCGATAACACGTGAATTAGTAATTTTTCTCTTTCACCTCACCCCTCTATTTATAGGCATTTGAGGAGGTTCGTCAATGACCAAAATAACCCTCAAGTTCAGCGTATTTACCAAAATGCCATGCCACTTTTCATGCCACCTTTCATTCCATGCCACCTTGCATGACACCTTAGGGTGTAGAAGAGTATGGAAGGTGGTGTGTCATGATTAGTAAAAGGCTTTATAAATTTGGCTTTGACTTTGGTCTTTTAATTTTAATTAAGGCTTTGATTATTTTTGAGCTTTAAACCCATAATTCAAATCCATAATTAACAATTAAAATCCAAATCAAATATATATATAATTGTCATGTACAATTATATTTCTTTTCGGTTGTTGTTCAATAACTTTTATACAACGTAACGTGTACGGTTATAAATTAACATTTGTTTCTGCTTATCATTTTTATATGATATTTATAATTTAATTATAACATATATAATTAATTATAAACATCTTAATATTAATTATAATCAATTTATAATTAATCAGTAAGATTCTCCGAATAGCTCCTATATGGTGTGGCCCAATAGGATCTGTGTTATGTTGGTAAATAGAATTAAAACTGTTTTAACTTCTATAATCATAGGAGGCATCTGGCAGTATACACTATGACCATCTAATTACACAGATGATGCTGTACTGTACAATATCACGATCCAGTAAACAATTTACTTGTGTCAGTTCTTTTGTCACATAGCTATCAGATCAGTTTTAAGGTAGATGTGTGTCATCCTTGCTAACTTAATCTTTTCTTGATCTTGAGCAGATTATCAAATATAATTACTTTTGTAATTATACCGCATGCAGATAATCTAACTCTACCAAGGAGCCCAGTGATGCTATAGCTCGTACAAAATACGAGGAACAATAGTACTTTTGGTAAACCATCACTTCCTCAGCTAAGCTATACATACGGAAGTGCTACCGTTATGACTGCTTTTTACGGACAGCGTTAGATAACACTTACACATACACATCTCTTAGTAGGGACGATGAATACCTCATACTGTAGAACTTGATACTAAATGAAAACATTAATGACACGAACACAATTCTATTTAATGTTTCATTCGGGGTCTGTCAAATACCATGTTCCTAGAACATGTATCTATGTGATTAAAATGACATCTCGTGTCAATGGTTTGTAAAACTTAACCATCTTTAATCCACATACTAACCTTGTAACGGTTAATTAGTGTTCCTGCTAATTACCTCGGTTAGTGACTTCTTAAGAATATATATCATCTTTATTATGGAGTTTCACAATTCCAGTCATGAACTCGAAATGATCCATAATACAATAATATTCAAGGCAACAAAATGATATATAATTAAACATTCAATTCATGAACAAATATTTATGATAAATTATCGTATTATTGACTTCTAGATTATTACAAACTAACACAATTTTGGTCTAAAGAAAACTGACAGTTGGCCTCGAGACAGATGCGCACCTATAAGAGGATTCGCGCCACTGTCACATCCGGTCGGCGTATCTTGTTTAGAGTAGACGATGAGGGTGCCTTGAGATTCAGTGACAGATTGTGCATTCCGGATACGGCTTCACTTAAGGACAGGATCCTTAAGGAAGCACACGACTCGGTTTACGCTATTCATCCTGGCGAGACGAAGATATATCAAGACCTTAAAGGATATTACTGGTGAAGTAACATGCACAGAGAGATCGCACGATTCGTAGCTAAGTGCTTTACCTACTAGAAGGTGAAAGCCGACTGTCAAATCCCACCAGGACTCATCCATCCTCTTAAAAAATCAGAGCAGAAGTTTGATGTCATCACTATGGACTTCGTGACGGGGCTGTTGGAACTTGAGTTCGAAAAACCCAAAATTCCCTCTTCAATAAATTTGCCTAAAATCTCCATTTGTGATATTTAATTTGAAAATTAGAGGGTTAAATTGAATATATATTTCTTTAATGGTGAGTTATTTTTCTAATGACCACTTATTATTTTGTTAATGATTTTTACTGTTACACCTCCTCATGAAACCTTTATGGTACGTTTCTTTCTCATTTCATAATTATCATTAATTAAAATTAAATCTCTTGATTGAATCTTTATAACGATATATGTCTCCTTTTATTATATAGAGGATGAGGCTCATTCCTGTCTTATGGGGATACAAACTCTCAATATTAATACAAATACAGATCCTCTATCTGATATGATCGTTTGAATATGAGAAATATATGAAAAGGAGTAAAAACCTTTTCTTTGATTTAGTCCCACAAAAGTCTTTTGGTTAATCCTCTATTTCCATTTTATTCCAATTAATCAAATTTTGATCTATGCTGGATATTGCGGAGTTATCGTCAGTTGCTTCCATGGTGTGCCTAAGGAGCAACGACTCCGGATTATCTTGGTTGCGGTTCCATCTTGCACGATGAGACGGAATACACTTAAGGAAAGTGTTCCGTACACGATCCGGGTAACTCTATTTCAATTTGATTTATTTTAATTAATTTCTAACTATCCGAATATTCTGAAAATTTATACCAACAGGGGCTACCAAGGACTAAATCGAGAGATGATGCGATATGGGTCATAGTCAATACTTTCACCAAGATGGCACATTTCATCGCCTTTTGACACGGATTAACGGGAGAGGAGATGGTCATGCTTTATATGGTGCACTAGCACAAGTTCCATCCACGATCATCTATGATTGAGACCCTAGATTTACCTCACAGTTCTGGAAGAGCTTTCATGAGGCTCTCGAGAGTGAGGTGGTTTTTAGCACCGCCCATCATCTCCAGACAGACAGTCAGTCAGAGCGTACGATATAGACATTAGAGGATATGCTACACGCGTGCGCGCTAACGATGCGAGACGACTGGATGGATCATCTACACATGGCAGAGTTCTCGTACAATAGTAGCTATCGCACGAGCATCAACATGTCACCATTCGATGATATACACGAACATCGAGTTCGTACTCCAGTATGTTCGGGGCCTACTAGCTCCATTTGCCCTACCATACCCCAGAGCTAGTGCAGTGGGAGTATCATACCCCATAGGAGGCAACATGGGAGTTCGAGGATGAGCTACGAGAGCAATATCCATAGCTATTCACATCAGTAGCATAGTTGCAGTAGTTTGGGACGAACCTTTTTATTAGGGGGAGAATGTTATATCCTGAAATTTTAAATCAATAATTAAGTTACAAATTATAATCACACTTAATTTAAATTTTAATTTAATTGAACGGTTGTTCAAATAATACCTGATTATTTAAAACGAAACCAAATTTTAGAAAATAAATGGATTATAAAATTTTATACTAATTAAAAATCACAACGAAATTTTGAATTTATTAAATTAAAGACTTCGTCAATTTGATTTTTAATAAAGGAAACGAAGTACGAATTTATTCGAAGTATCATGAAATTAGAAAATTCATTTTTTAAAATACCAAAATTAGTAGGTAAATTAATTTAAATATTGTCAAAGTCTAATTAACTGTTTAAATGAATTTCTGATCTTGATATATCACAGCCATCCAAATTTTAAATACGGCACAAATCTTAAAGCAGGGTTTTAAAACCCTACCCTCCTCTCCTCTCTCCCTGCCGAATGGGGCCACCTCTCTTTGAGAGAGCTTACTCTCTTTTGTCTTTTTCGCTGTCCCGCTTGGAAGGGAAAACATAGGCGATTGCCTCTCCGTTCCCGCATGTTGCGCTCGGTCCTTTCCTTGTGCCGTTCTGGTGCTTGGAGGCTGCACCTATTTATGGTGTGCTTGCTCTGGTTCTGTCTTGTGAAGCCTTGTTGAGGCTTGTGGGATGCTGGTACCAGTCGGTACCAGCCTAGTGATGCCACTGGTACCGAATTTGAACTGACAGGGACCATTTTGAGAATAATTTAAATTTGGGGTTAATTGTGTATAAGTTAGGCTCTTTGGTGAAGTTTTATAAAACAGGGGCTTAATTGCAAATGTGCATTAAAAGAGGGCTTTGGGCCTTACCATTATTTGCTGGGCCTAATTTGAATTAACTAATTAATTTGAGTGAGGCTTGGTCCTTTTCTTGTTGGGCTTGGCAGAAATAAAAATGAAAATTTTGAATTGGGCCATATCATTGTGATTGAATTTATGGAATTTGGCCTTGGGCCGAAATGCATAAATAATTGGAAATAAAAGTGGGATTTTGGAAAATTTAGGTTCTAAATTAAGGAAGCGAATTAAATCAAATGCTTACGTAAACCTTAATAGCTCGGGAGATGATTAGAAAAGTCCAGGGTATGTTGCCTCGATGATTAGCTAATAACATAATTTGAGTATATACTAAATAATCCGAGTGGACAATATATGATCCTGAAACAAATTTAATTAAAACACCCAACCTGTTAATAAATTAAAAGTTACGTTACAAGTTTAATTTCAAAACACGGCATGTCCTGTTAAGCCTTGTTTAAGGTTTCGTGCCAGTTTTTTTTTTTCTTGAAAGGAATTTTGTTAATTTGTTAATTTAAAAATATGTAAAAATATCGAAAAGTCTGTAAAAGGTATCCAGAAATTTTGAAATAAATTTAAATTACATTTTCCTTAGGTTTCAGTTTTTTTCTAAATATTTTAAAAAATTGTCCCCAAAAAAGAGAACAAATACATGTGTTTTGATAATTATAAATAATTTAAAAATAATTTTCCCATAAAAATAATTTTTATAAATATTTGAATAGACGTGTTGGGCAAGTTTTTATGTATGTCTAGACTTGCCGTGTTTAAGTGTGCCGATTTTAAAAAAATTACAACAACACGGGTAAGTACAAGGCATGGACACACCTTGACACGTGCATGTTGGCACGTGTACCTGATACGTTGTTCTTTTTCAATACACTAATTAGCACCAAGTGTCGTTGTACAAAGTTGAAAAGAAAATTAAGCTAGCGAGTAAAATTTAATACTATTAGCTATAATAAAAATTGAGCACATGAACATTTTCAGTCATCTACAGGGACTTAGTACGGAGGAAAAAAGCAAATGTTTTTCCAACGCGGACTCTGGTTGACCTGATTCCTGGGTCTTGCTATCTCTCTTCCTCCCAATTTCCTCTCCATGTTCCTATATATATATATATATGCCCTATAACCCAATTTCCGATCCATTCATATCTCCTTTTGTTTCTGTTAGCTTTTGCAAATTGTCCAGTGCTATGTCGTACATATACTGTCACACCCCGAGGCCCACGAGGCGTGACAGATGCTCCTTCCGTAGGCATACGGTTGCCCGTATACCTACTAGGCAATTACGATATGATAGAAAGTAAAACATAATGCGCAAACAAAACCAATAAATAACATAAACAGATCACAAATCCCAGCTGGTCAGGTTACAGTATACAAAACCCGTATCTCGATGGATACGCATCACAAAATGACATAGAGAATATATATATATAACCAAAACATAACTATATACATAATCTCTAATGTCACAATACCAGACAAGCTAGGCAGCGGTGAAACCAGGGCCTACCGACCTCGTGCCTCTCCCGGATCAGCCGAACCAGCACCTGAAAAATTTACCCAAAAGAGGGGATGAGAAATAAATTCTCAGTGCGATAAATTGCCACAAATCGTTCCTGGACTTGCAATCACAGATTATATTCAAAAATAAAACACAAATAAAGCTCCTATCAGTTTATAACCATATATAAACAAGAATGCATAAATCCAACAACATACATCCAAATGAAATCACAATTCAGAATTGTCAAGATGAAATTCAATCACACAATATTTGGTTTAACTCGGTTTCAAAATATCTGGTAGTAACTACAAATGTTCCACCAATCTGGACCCCAATTCGTTCCCTCTCATCTGTAGGGTTACAGACACCTACAGACGGCTGCGCCAGGTAAAACCTTTTCTCATGACACTCATCTGTAGTTACAGGCCTAACCGTTTAATTAAAAGTCTGGTTTCAATTCACATCCAGAAAATCCATATAAAGCAAATTGACCATCCAAATGCATTACCCCCTGGGTAATGCCTCTGATGCACAAGTCACATATAACCACAATCATAATACAAAGTCACTTACCCCTCGTCCCAACCGGTACTGGGAACTGCCGAGGGCCAGACGATCTAAAGCTTTAGAACACTGGGCATCAAAGTCTCTGCAGAGACTTTGACAAATCCGATTTCACCCCCTGGGTAACGTCATCACGGTGGATAACAATAATACCATATCCACCAACCAATGGTGATATGAAGCACGGTGACTTTAATTCCAAAATCATATCATTCAGATCAACACAATTAATAACCATACCAGCATGCAAATCAATCAGATAAAACAATTCAAGTTTCACTTTATTTGGGCAATGCAATGCATATGCAACACAATCCGATAATGCAATTCAATCAATAATCAACATGTCAATCGAAACACAGTTTAATTCTGAATATAAAATATCAAACAAGTCCAGAAACCCCGCACCTGGTTATGAAAAGCGTATCTCGCACTTATAGTTCGGACGTCTCGAAAGATCCCGCAAAATCTTGCTCAACCGAGCCTACACCTATATTAACATATATACTTAATTCAATATTTGTTCGACGATTGATATGCTTACTGGAGTGATATTATTTTCTATATACTTTCCTTAAGATAATCCATTTTGGAATAAGTGATCAAGCCTTTCTCAATAAATATTAAGCCTTTCGGAGACAATATTAGCACTTCATCAAAATATTATGACTTTGTTTAATTATCACCATACACAATAAATATTAAGCCTTTCGGAGACAATATTAGCACTTCCTCAAAAATATTATGACTTTGTTTAATTATCACCATACTCAATAAATATTAAGCCTTTCGGAGACAATATTAGCACTTCCTCAAAAATATTATGACTTTATTTAATTATCACCATACTCAATAAATATTAAGCCTTTCGGAGACAATATTAGCACTTCCTCAAAAATATTATGACTTTGTTTAATTATCACCATACTCAATAAATATTAAGCCTTTCAGAGACAATATTAGCACTTCCTCAAAAATATTATGACTTTGTTTAACTATCACCATACACAAAAGAGGGAACAAAGAAAAGAGATCAACACCAAATTAATTTCAGATATTAAGAGAGTGAGAGAAGAACTTACCAATCAACACCTTTGTTTGTTGGATTAGACTAGACAAATCAAAATATTTCTCTAATTTTCGGATTTGAACCAAACCCTAGATAGAAAATCAAGATTAAGATAGAATTGAGAAGAGAATCACTAAATTAACAACCTAGAAGCATAATGGAGATAGATTACTCATCATTTATACAAACATTTCAGATTTGAGCAAAACCCTAGCAATAGAGATAAGATTCAGATTTTTGATGAGAGAGGAGAGAAAGGGAGTACCAATGGGGAAGCTAGATGGCCACTAGAATGAGAGATTCTCAACAATTTTCATTCTTTTCTTCAATTTCTCAAGGTTTCTTGGTGGATTTTTGAGAGAGAAGAGATGATCTCTCCTTCTCTTTCTTTTGGCAGCAAACACACAAGGGAGCAACGAAGGGAAAGAGAGGGTTGAATTGTTTACATGCATTTTGGACATTTTTCAAAATAGACCCTCCACTTGTTTGATATTACTACAAGAAGAATATACATATATAGATATGTATATAAAAATCTCCATATTTCTTAATAAATCTTTAATTTATGTAAAGTATAAATTTCAAGATTTGATTAAGTCTGACTGTTTCGAAATTTCAGACTAATGTTATGTTATAATTGTTTTAATCTTCAACTCCTAGTTCAACAACAAAATATATATATATATTTTTTATTATATTTTAAACATTCTCATTATTATTATTATTTTTCTATTATAAAAATTTTCTTAACGTAACATTTCTCCCCCCCTTAAATTAAAGTTCAGTCCGCTGAACTTGATTACGTACCTGAATTGTCGAATAACTCTGGATATTTTTCTCGGATACTCTCCTCGAGTTCCCACGTTGCTTCCTTATCGGAATGCCGTCCCCATTTAACTAACATGAGCCTGATCACCTTACTTCGAAGCCGTTGTTCTTTTCGGTCCAATATCTGCATTGGTTCTTCTTGATAGGTCAGATCATCTTGCACGTGTAAACCCGAATGATCAATACAATGCGATGGATCTCGCACATATCGGCGCAACTGTGAAACATGAAATACCGGATGAACCCGGTCCAGCGCTGGTGGTAGCGCAAGCTCGTATGCTACCGGCCCAACTCGTCGCAAAATCTGAAACGGCCCAATGTATCGGGGACTCAACTTGCCCGAAACACCAAATCAATGCACGCCTCTGACAGGCGAAACTCGAAGCCAAACATGATCACTTTCTTGGAATTCCAACGGTCTTCGATGAATATCAGCGTATTTCCTTTGTCTCTCTTGAGCCGACTTGAGCCGACTCAGAACCATCTTCATTTTCTCAGAAATTTCTTCTAACATTTGCGGCCCTGTAGGTGGATATGTACCCGCTGGTCCCCACCACAGTGGAGTACGACACTGCTGCCCTGTCAGCGCCTCTTGCGGTGACATACCAATACTCGAATGATAACTGTTGTTATACGCAAACTCCACCAGATACAAATGATCAACCCACGAACCTTGTAAACTTAGCGCGCAGGAGCGCAACATGTCTTCCATCGTCTGAATAGTGCGCTCAGACTGACCGTCAGTCTGCGGATGGTGCGCGGTGCTGAATCTCAACTTGGTACCCATTGTCTCTTGAAAACTCTCCCAGAAATGAGAAGTAAATCGAGGATCTCGGTCAGAAATGATATTGCGCGAGCAACCATGGTATTTAAACTGATATTTCAGAAACAATTCCGCCAATTCTTGCCCAGATGTCTCAATTCGAAGCGGAATGAAATGCACTATCTTCGTCAGCCGATCCACAATTACCCAAACGGTATTATACCTTCCAACCGTCCTCGGAAATCCACTTACGAAATCCATTGTGATTGATTCAAATTTCCTTGTAGGTATCTCCAGAGGTCTTAGCAATCCTGCTTTTCTCTGCCGATCCGCTTTAACTTGCTGACATATTTGGCATTTTTCAACGTACCTTTGCACTTCTCGCTTCATTTTAGGCCACCAAAAATACTTCTTTAGATCTTGATACATTTTTACTTCTCCCGGATGGATAGCGTATCCCGAATCGTGCGCCTCTGACAAAATCAGATCTTTCAATTCTGAATCACTTGGTACACAGATGCGATCGTGAAACCGCAAGATGCCATCTCCTTGAATTTGAAACGGTGAATCTGCATTTGACTCATAGTGCAATTTGAATTTCTGACATCTCGGATCATTCTGTTGCGCTGCACGAATTTGTTCGTGTGACTCCGATCGGATCTCAACCGCTGCTAGCACAACCGACGCAATTGCAGTTGCGCTAGTTCCAACCTCACTTCTATTACACTTAGATGCCACTTCCAACGCTAATTCGCGCGATGCGCTAACATGTATTTCCAACCTGCGCATTTCCTCAAGAAGATGCGCTTCACTTGTAATTACCAACGCCAGGTTTACCTGACTCTTTCTGCTTAACGCATCTGCTACACTGTTCGCTTTTCCTGCATGATACTGGATATCCAAGTCGTAGTCTTTCATCAACTCTAACCACCGCCTTTGCCTCAAATTCAGCTCTTTTTGCGTGAAAATGTATTTTAGACTTTGATGATCAGTATAGATGCGGCATTTCACACCATACAGATAATGCCGCCAAATCTTTAGTGCAAATATCACCGCCGCTAATTCCAAGTCATGTGTCGGGTAGTTTTGCTCGTGCGGTCGCAATTGCCGAGATGCGTAGGCAATTACATGATCATCTTGCATCAATACGCAACCCAAACCCGATCGAGATGCATCGGTATAAACCGTGTACTCTTTATCAGCAGTCGGCATAGCAAGGACTGGTGCGGATACCAGCCGACTCTTCAATTCCTCAAAACTTTTATTTTGCGCGGTACCCCAATCGAATTTCACGCCTTTATGCAACAATTTTGTAAGTGGCGCGGCTAACCGCGAAAACCCGAGTACAAATCTCCTGTAGTACCCGGCTAACCCCAGAAAGCTGCGAATTTCAGTAACTTTTTCCGGCCTCTTCCATTCAGTAACTGCCCGAATCTTTTCGGGATCCACCGCTAATCCTTCTCCGGAAACTACATGCCCCAGAAAAGTCACTTCATTTAACCAAAACTCACATTTCGAAAGCTTCGCAAATAACTGATGTTCACGCAATCTCTGCAATACTATTCGGAGATGTACCTCATGTTCTTCTCGCGACTTCGAGTATATCAGTATGTCATCAATGAAAATCACCACTGTCGAGTCCAATAGGTCGTGGAATACTCGGTGCATCAAATCCATGAATGCTGCTGGAGCGTTCGTTAGCCCAAACGGCATGACCAAGTATTCATAATGCCCGTACCGCGTACGGAATGCTGTCTTATCCACGTCACTCGGCCGAATCCTCAACTGATGGTACCCTGTTCTCAAATCGATCTTCGAATAAATCGAAGAACCCTGCAACTGATCAAACAGATCGTCAATCCGAGGTAACGGGTATTTGTTTTTAATTGTTACCTTGTTTAACTCGCAGTAATCAATACACAACCGCAATGTCCCGTCTTTCTTCTTGACAAATAACACAGGAGCGCCCCAAGGTGATGTGCTAGGTCTGATAAATCCGCTTTCTAACATGTCCTCAAGCTGTGATTTGAGTTCCTTTAGTTCTGCCGGTGCCATTCGATACGGTGCCTTTGAAATCGGTGTTGTGCCCGGTACCAATTCGATACCGAACTCCACTTCTCGCTCAGGTGGCAACCCCACAATCTCTTCTGGAAATACATCCACAAATTCTGAAACTATCGGTATAGCACTGATCTCTGGAACTGCCGCAGCCGCATAAACCACGGCCACCAAATAAGCATCACACCCTGATTCTATTAGCCGCCTCATTTCTACGGCTGAAACACAAGTTGTTAATTTCCCAAGTTCTCTACAATTTAGAACACATGACATACCTCTTGAATTCGCAAAATGAATTCAACGGTGCGGACAATCAATAGTCGCTGCGTGCCTTGTTAACCAATCCATTCCAAGCAATACATCATACCCGGAAATATCCATAACCAGCAAATCCGTCTCGAATTCCCTCCCATCTACTTTAACTATTCGGTTTCGGCATATGGTGATTTCTTGATCAGTGGATCCGAATGAAGTTTGAACATTTAAAATTTGGTTACTTTTCTCGATTGGCCAACCCTGTTTTTCTATCAACTCCCTCGACACAATAGAATGGCTGCATCCCGTATCTATCAAACAGTACGCATCATGATCAGATATAGAGAGTATACCTGTCATGACATCAGTCCGGCCATCTCCCAGCGCAGTTGCAGCGTTGCGCGAAGTTCCAGCAATGTTAAGCGCATGCGCCGCCACCCTGTCGTCATTCCTGCCAATGCTGCCGGCGCTGCCAGCGCCGCTAACCCTGCCGACGCTACCGGCGCTGCTAGCCCTGCTAGCGTTAGCCCCGCTAGCTTGAAATGCGCCACGTCCGCGTCCCGTCGGCGCGCCGCGCCCAACGCTAGCGGATCCTCCCGCGCTGCTAGCACCTCGCATCCTCATAAGCGCATTCGGGCATTCCCGCGCCCAATGTCCCGCGCTGCCACACACGAAACAAGTATTAGTCTTGCGCCTACAATCAACCTCGTCGTGCGCTTGATTGCACGATCGGCACCACTGCGAAGGCATCACCGGTCTAAAACCCGGCATAGAGGTCTGTCTGAACGGGGGTCTCGGCGCCATACTCGGCCGAAGGGGTCTAACAATTGATGGTCCTCCCCTCGACCTCGACATCTGCCCACTTTGAGTCTCCTTCTGTTTTACATTTCTCTCAGTCAATTGCTCTTTCCTCCTCTTACCATGCATCTCTACCTGTTCCGCATGATCCATCATAGATTGCAACTCCGTAGCAGTCGGAGTATCAACAATCATTGAAATATTTCCATCCAAACCATCCAAGTATTGCCTATTATACCTCTCTACATCATTTCGTACATCCGAAGCATAGCGCGACAAAGCCAGAAATTCACTATTGTATTCCATCACCGGACGCCCATTTTGCCTCAACTCCAAGAACTTTCTTCTCAGTGCTTCACGCTGAATATTGCTCAGAAAGCGTCGATTGAACTGCTGTTCAAACCATTCCCAAGGTATCTTGGCTTCCTCCCCGACATAACTGCGTCGGGCCCCGTCCCACCAGAACCTTGCGTCACCTGCCAGTTGCTGTTCCGCTAGTTCCACATTATCTTCTTCCGGTGCACGACATAGAACCAGCTTTGAATTAATTTGTGCCAACCATTCCTCTGCTACTGCATAACCACCGGTTCCATCAAAGTGCGGTGGGTTCAAACGCATAAATGCATCGTACAGCTTTCTGAAATCCTCAGGAGCATCTCCGTGAGCTACCGGTATTGCATCTCGCCTTTCAGCTTGGCGACCCCTCTCGTAGGCCGCAATCAATCTCTCATCCAGATTCTGATCTCTATCCGGTCCTCCCGCTCCTCTAGCTCCTCCAGCTGGCTCGATCACTAATTCCGGGTTAGGTTCAGGATTCCTCCGAGGTCTACCTCTGCCTCGGCGTGTTTCCATTTTCTGAATAAACAAAGTTAGTTTATAACATTCTATATTCTTTTCTTATTATACAATATTCGTATAATCGCGACGATCCCATTAATACGCATATCACTCTCGTATCCAAACAAGTCTGGTTCGGGTTTTAAACCATGCTCTGATACCACCAGAGGAAGACCTGTCACACCCCGAGGCCCACGAGGCGTGACAGATGCTCCTGCCGTAAGCATACGGTTGCCCGTATACCTACTAGGCAATTACGATATGATAGAAAGTAAAACATAACGCGCAAACAAAACCAATAAATAACATAAACAGATCACAAATCCCAGCTGGTCAGGTTACAGTATACAAAACCCGTATCTCGATGGATACGCATCACAAAATGACATAGAGAATATATATATATAACCAAAACATAACTATATACATAATCTCTAATGTCACAATACCAGACAAGCTAGGCAGCGGTGAAACCAGGGCCTACCGACCTCGTGCCTCTCCCGGATCAGCCGAACCAGCACCTGAAAAATTTACCCAAAAGAGGGGATGAGAAATAAATTCTCAGTGCGATAAATTGCCACAAATCGTTCCTGGACTTGCAATCACAGATTATATTCAAAAATAAAACACAAATAAAGCTCCTATCAGTTTATAACCATATATAAACAAGAATGCATAAATCCAACAACATACATCCAAATGAAATCACAATTCAGAATTGTCAAGATGAAATTCAATCACACAATATTTGGTTTAACTCGGTTTCAAAATATCTGGTAGTAACTACAAATGTTCCACCAATCTGGACCCCAATTCGTTCCCTCTCATCTGTAGGGTTACAGACACCTACAGACGGCTGCGCCAGGTAAAACCTTTTCTCATGACACTCATCTGTAGTTACAGGCCTAACCGTTTAATTAAAAGTCTGGTTTCAATTCACATCCAGAAAATCCATATAAAGCAAATTGACCATCCAAATGCATTACCCCCTGGGTAATGCCTCTGATGCACAAGTCACATATAACCACAATCATAATACAAAGTCACTTACCCCTCGTCCCAACCGGTACTGGGAACTGCCGAGGGCCAGACGATCTAAAGCTTTAGAACACTGGGCATCAAAGTCTCTGCAGAGACTTTGACAAATCCGATTTCACCCCCTGGGTAACGTCATCACGGTGGATAACAATAATACCATATCCACCAACCAATGGTGATATGAAGCACGGTGACTTTAATTCCAAAATCATATCATTCAGATCAACACAATTAATAACCATACCAGCATGCAAATCAATCAGATAAAACAATTCAAGTTTCACTTTATTTGGGCAATGCAATGCATATGCAACACAATCCGATAATGCAATTCAATCAATAATCAACATGTCAATCGAAACACAGTTTAATTCTGAATATAAAATATCAAACAAGTCCAGAAACCCCGCACCTGGTTATGAAAAGCGTATCTCGCACTTATAGTTCGGACGTCTCGAAAGATCCCGCAAAATCTTGCTCAACTGAGCCTACACCTATATTAACATATATACTTAATTCAATATTTGTTCGACGATTGATATGCTTACTGGAGTGATATTATTTTCTATATACTTTCCTTAAGATAATCCATTTTGGAATAAGTGATCAAGCCTTTCTCAATAAATATTAAGCCTTTCGGAGACAATATTAGCACTTCATCAAAATATTATGACTTTGTTTAATTATCACCATACACAATAAATATTAAGCCTTTCGGAGACAATATTAGCACTTCCTCAAAAATATTATGACTTTGTTTAATTATCACCATACTCAATAAATATTAAGCCTTTCGGAGACAATATTAGCACTTCCTCAAAAATATTATGACTTTGTTTAACTATCACCATACACAAAAGAGGGAACAAAGAAAAGAGATCAACACCAAATTAATTTCAGATATTAAGAGAGTGAGAGAAGAACTTACCAATCAACACCTTTGTTTGTTGGATTAGACTAGACAAATCAAAATATTTCTCTAATTTTCGGATTTGAACCAAACCCTAGATAGAAAATCAAGATTAAGATAGAATTGAGAAGAGAATCACTAAATTAACAACCTAGAAGCATAATGGAGATAGATTACTCATCATTTATACAAACATTTCAGATTTGAGCAAAACCCTAGCAATAGAGATAAGATTTAGATTTTTGATGAGAGAGGAGAGAAAGGGAGTACCAATGGGGAAGCTAGATGGCCACTAGAATGAGAGATTCTCAACAATTTTCATTCTTTTCTTCAATTTCTCAAGGTTTCTTGGTGGATTTTTGAGAGAGAAGAGATGGTCTCTCCTTCTCTTTCTTTTGGCAGCAAACACACAAGGGAGCAACGAAGGGAAAGAGAGGGTTGAATTGTTTACATGCATTTTGGACATTTTTCAAAATAGACCCTCCACTTGTTTGATATTACTAAAAGAAGAATATACATATATAGATATGTATATAAAAATCTCCATATTTCTTAATAAATCTTTAATTTATGTAAAGTATAAATTTCAAGATTTGATTAAGTCTGACTGTTTCGAAATTTCAGACTAATGTTATGTTATAATTGTTTTAATCTTCAACTCCTAGTTCAACAACAAAATATATATATATATATTTTTTTATTATGTTTTAAACATTCTCATTATTATTATTATTTTTCTATTATAAAAATTTTCTTAACGTAACATATACTGTATTGCCGCACTTGTCCTTGCCCTTGCTGCGGCTGATTACTTCAATTCTGAATTTTCTGCCCTCATCGATTAAATTCCCTCACTACTTACACTCCCAAGATCCTATATATACATATGTCCTCTTCTTTTTATTTGCGCTTACAAATTATTCAGTGCCATACCGAATAATGTGGGTGGTATCCTCTATTCTGCATTCGCTGAGAAAATATTTCCACTAATAATGTCGTGGCTCATGAGTCATATTCCGGTATGAATTTTTTTTCAAAATGGTATTGTTACTCAATAGCAAATGAACACATAGATAAAAAAAGGAAAAAAATAAAAGAAGAAATTAAGAAAGAAAGATTGCAGTGCTCAAAGTTACCCAAGCTCAGAAGGTTAGGTACTACCATCAGTCTTTACTCGATAGCTACCAATTTAATTATCTTATCTTTATTCTAACCTATTTATTTATCATTTTATGAGGAATAGAGTTTGAGCAATGGTCTAAATGGAGGCCAGACGAATGGACGCCAGTTGAAAAATACTCAGAGTGTTGTAGGCGACATGACAGGAGACCAGAGAAACAGTGGCGGGATGATAGGAGGCAAGACCAATATTGGAGGCCAGTTGAATAACAGCCAGAGTGTAGGAGGAGGAATGAAAGGAAACCAGATTAACAGTGGCATGATGATTGAAGGAGTTGAGTTTGGTCGGAAAAAATGATTCAAAATTAATTCTGAAAAATTTCGGCGGCAATTGAGTTGATTTTTAAAAAAAGTTTTCAGACGTGTGTAACTGATGGTATTGTTGCAACATTATTTTCAGTTTAGTTGTTATTTCTAGCACATGATCTGTAATGCATGGTTATTTTCCTAATTTAATGTGTTGTTATTTTATGGAAGTTGTAATACTTTTAATTCTGTTGAAAGATGTATTTGTGTATGAGCAAAAAGCATTACTTCTATGTATTAAATTTCTCTGCCTCTGAAAATACTGGCATAGCAACAAAGTATTTTGTTTTCTCTTTTTTTCATTTATAATGCAGTCAATTAAAAAAAGAACCTGTATTATTTTCCTTCTGTTTATTAATCCTTATCCCAACATTCTGTTATCAGAGACACAAGATCTGATTAGGGTTTTGATGACTGAAACTGGAAACAACAGCGAATGTGACTAAACCAACAATACCAGTATTCAAAGGTGAAAATTACGAATTTTGGAGAATCTAAATAACAACCTTGATCAAGTCATAGTTTGTGCAATTTGGTAGAGAATAATGCCCCTAATCCAGACCCCAATTCGAAGGTAAACCATGGAAAGAATACAAGTGCTGTTTTACTTCCAACAAGTAGTGCACGATACGATTTTGTCCAAAATAACTGTAGCATCATCGCTTAAGAAAACATGGACTACCTGGAAACCTACATTTCAATGAAAGTTAAAGTGCAAGGGCTACGTTGTGATTTGGAGATACTGTACATGAAAACGGTAGAATCGATGCAGATTTTTCTGTGAAGAGAACAACTATTGTCAGCCAAATTCGAGCATAAGGAGGCATCATCACAAAAGCAAACTGTAGTGGCAAGGTGTTAAGAATCTGGATGGGTGGAAATCAAATCTAACAAAATTTAAAACCATGATTTCTAATTATAGTCAGATCACAAACGTATAATTCTAAGTGTAGTATTAGTGCAGGTGTTGATCCACATACCACAATTATTAAAATACATTATACATCTTTTATACACATTGAAGAAAATACCATAGAAGGAATAATCAGAATCAAAATCGGGATCAGTCTTTTGGCTGTGGAATCGAAATCGGTGAATCAGTTGGAATTGGTTGATTCGGATCGGAAACTCGGACTTTTCTGGCAAAAGCTTGTTTTGTACTAAATATTTACAAAAAATTGATAAAAAATAATTAGTCAATAATTTATGTTTAGATAAATGATTACAGTCAAATAATCCGCTAATACAATATAATACAAACGTTACAGCTAAAAAATGTATATTTTTCTTTAGTATACAATTACAAATTATAACAGTGCTAGATTTCACAAGGGAAGGTATCTGGGATGCTTTGGGATAGAAAAGTCCAGTAGGTGGGGCTAGGGAAATAGTAGTTGTTGTCTTGGTGTGGTGGTAGTTTTGTGAGCATCTTAATTAATCAAGAGATAATGGGTTCAATTCACGCCAAAGGTAAATTTTTTTGGAGAGGGTTATTTGCACGTTTCGGCCATTTCAGTGGTATTAGATCATTTCGATCAAAATTTGAATGAAATGAACCCGTTTCGGCCTAAATTGGCGAAAACCGTGTAACTTAGTCTGAAATTGAATCGGTACAATCGGATTCTAGTCTGGAACGGCCCGTTTTTCCTTCTATGGAAAATACATGAAAATCATGCATCACAATAAGAGTTGTTCTGAAGGAAAACTAAACATATATTCATCTGATTGTGTACCTATATTTCACAATAAATAAAATGAACCATTTTATCTTACACCCAGAAGAAGGGCAATGCCGCTCGTAAAGCTCTTCCGTCAAGTGCGCGATCATGACAATTGGAATACTGAACGTTTTTCTTACACATGCTATGCATTTTTAATTTATTTAATAAAGAGTAAAATGGGGACTTTATAAATTTAAAATTAGTTCCATTAGTAAAGAAAATAAATTTGGTAAATTCGTGAGTTTTTTAAATTTATTAGTGCAAACATGATTTTATGAATTTTAGAGGGAAAATATGTAATTTTGAGGATTTATAGGGATATGCATGAAATTCTCCAAATTTATATAACCTGAAAATAGAATTAAAACACAAGATAAAAAAAGAGTTCGTCTCAGACTCAAGCCACCAATGGACATGAATCCTCCATAGTAATGCACGGTGGGGTCCACTACTTTACAGCTTCATATTAACTCATAAACAAAGTCTATTTGAATCATCTTACTTTACAGAACAGTACCTCTATAGTAATACAGTGATACGAATTCTGCTACTTGTTTGTTAGAAACAAAGCTACATCAGAAACCAATCTTTCTGTTATCGTGTTTACAATCTCTTATTTATAAATAAATACACCTGGCGAGTGGTTTAATCCCATATTATCGTAGGAACTTTTACATAGTCAATAGAAACTAGAAATATTCACCAAACTTTGAAGCATTCGCAGCTTCTTTTGTATAGTCTATATCGTACTGAGTAAAAAGCAATTAAGTTTACTATTATTACCTAATGTAATTTGTAAAGTAAGAAATGGAAACTTTACCCTTGGAAAATAAACGAAGTAACTTTTATGGTGCTTATTAATTAGTGATTATTAATAATATAAGGATAATTTTACCACTTTGATTTACTACCTCACTACTACAAAAATCAGGTTTACCAACTGTGAAAATTGACATCTAATTAACAATTGTTCCTGTACCGCTGCTAACGGGAAGGATTGCTGAAAATATGAAACTTTTACAACCAGTTAAAAACCGGGGTTACAAATAGTTTTAACACCGGTTTTTAATCAAATAACCAGTGTTAAAACTATTTTTAACTCCGGTTTCTAACTAAATAACTTGTGTTAAAACTATTTTTAACACGTGTTATTTTAGAAGAGGAGAGTTCAAATGCCTCCATTTTTTGTGCCTCCATCATGTCTCCATTTTCAAAAACTTAAATAACTCAAAGTTTAAAACTTAAACATTAAAATAAAACCGTTAGATGTGATCTATGTTATTTTCTTTATGTGCCTATAAAAAATTATCACATTTTGATTTTGCTTTTATATGAATCAATAAGTTAAAAAATCAACATCTAGAAATTATACACATTAGTATACATTTTTACAACCTCAAGATAATAACCAAAACAAAGTTGAAATGTCATACTGTTTTACATGCGCATAAATAAAATGATGAAGTTCATATCCAACGGTTTTATTTTGAATTTTAAAATTTAAATTTTGAGTTATTAAAGTTTTTAAAAATGAAGGTGTGATGGAGACACAAAAAATGGAGGCATTTGAACCCTCCTCATTTGAGAATAACCAGTTTTAAAGATTGATTTTTGTTAAATAGTCTATAGTGTTGTACCAATGGTTTTGATAAAAAAACCGGTGGTAATTATCATTATTAATTCATTAAAATTTTGTTTATATTGGGCTAGCTATCCCTCAAATTTGTTAGCCATAAAAACATTCATATACCACAAAAATGATAAGTTTATAAATTAAATAACACACAATTGAAAAGTATAACTTGGACTAAATAACACAATTTAAAAGTGTAATTCGAACAAAGTAACACACAATTAGATAAACATATTAATTGTTTACCAAAACCTGCTTGTACACAGAAAATCAGTGTCAATATTGATATTCGTTTCAATGTTCAATATATATAAACATTATAATTATAAATCTCATTATTTTTACAAATATAAATTATAATTAAATAAACATATATAAAATCTTGCATAAGCTTAATGTTATCAGGATCAATCAATTATGTTATAATTTACTAAATAAAAAAATCATATAACAAAAATGGGAGAGTATCTGCAAGGGTATATCAACAGAAAGGTGCCTTTTCTATTAGTGATGGTACCAGCCAACGAATTGTAGAACTATTCAATATAGCAACAAGAAACCTCATTCACCCAAAATCAAACTATCTCAAATCCCTCCGGAATATAGATTCTGTAAACAAACTTTATAAAATTAATTATGGTTTTGGCAAGGCAACAAAAAAACAGACAAAATTGGACAATAGGAGTACAGGACTAGCTGCCTAACTTATATATTAAAAAATTAAGAATTTTTACAACTTCTCTATATTACAGTGTGGCCATAATTGGAAGCTCAGAGTGGGTGCCTGGATTGATACAGTGCCTAGTTACTTAAGAGGCACAATTGCTAACAATGATTTATGAAATTATACTGTTGAAGAGATTTTTAACGAGCCTTCTGATTTGGACGAGAAGATGGGAAAGAAGAGACAAATGAACTCTAAATAAGAGCAAGGTTATAATGGAAAAAGATAGAACTAAATTCTATTTAAATAAGAGAAATTAATTTTATGGGTAAATAGAAAGACATAAAAGGAGTTGAAGGGCATGTTAATATAATAAAGAGTAGAAGGGTAAAGAAGAAATTGAAGAATTTTTCAAGGGTACAAGAGAAATTAACCCTAAAAATACTAAATAATTGAATTGTTAGTTATCGAGTAAGGACTGGGGTGGTACCTAATTTTACCTGGGTAACTTTGGGCACTACAATCTTTCTTTCTCTTTTTTTTTGTTTTTTGTTTTTTGTTTTTGCTATTTGTATTTTTATTTTTTTTGGTGTTTTCATGTGTGTTTATTTCATAACAAGTAACTATACCATTTTGAAAATAAATTCATACCCTAATAATGTTGATGTGCTAGGACATTATTCGTATATATATTGTCAGCAAATGCAGATTAAAAAAAAAAAGATATGTATATATAGGATCTTGGGAGAGTAGTGAGGGAATTAGATCGATTAGGCAGAAAATGCATAAACGGAGTAGTTAGCTTGGGCAAGGGCAAGGGCAGGTGCTGCAATAAAATGGAATAGGTTGGAGCGCACTGGAGCTAGATTGTTAAGTGATAATTGAATGAACACGAGATATGGATGGATCGGATAATTGAATGAACACGAGATATCAAGAGCCTGGGACACCAACATCAACATTTGATTTTCTTTTCAATTAATTAATTTCGCTTCAATTTCCTAACTGTTGCATGCGTGCTAGATGTCTGGAAATCCACCTGGTGCTGTCCCCCTCAATTATTGATCCAGTATCATAATAATTTATTGCCTCATTATCACTTTCCAAATTATTGCTCCTGAACCCAAGAGATTGCTTACTCTTGCTGCCTTGTTGGGAGTAATTTTTTGGTTTCAGCACCTAGAGGTGCTACTTTATTCAATTATCTGGATCCACTTCGAAACCGAATTGGGTCCGAACTGAAACTGACTCGGATCTGATTAATTCGGATTGGATTGATCAAGTAGGATTTTGCCTTAGAATTTACCTTGTTTTCTCGCATTTATCATTTATTTATCATTATTTCACTTACTATTGCCTAAATTTATGTTTTGATTAATTCAGCTGATATCTTTTGCACTTTATATTTAATCTCTCTCGGTTTTGCTTGTTATTTTAGACCACCACTGTAATCGCCATATATAGAAGTTAGTCATATTAGATTAACCAGATCGAAAAAGTGGGAATAAAAATACTAGACTATTGGTGGAAACCTTAATGAATAAGCCAATTGTCGGATCTACAAAAGTATATATGGGAGTCTCGGCATTTGTAGACAAATGTCGCATTGTCTTGCCTTATCATGTGGACATCCTATAGGATCAGCCAAGAAACCTAGTCAAGTGAAGGTTCTGACTTTGGGCTCATCACAGATCTCCTTGCACTTCTCAAGTCAAGCCTTAACGTTAAGGCTTGATTAGTAGTGTGACTGAACCACGAAAGCACTAGTCACTCTCATAGGATTAGAAACCATATTACAACAATTGAAAATAACTCAATCAAATCAAAGTAAGAATCAAAGCAGATTGAAATGACAATGATGTGCCGAAACCCTAGGAATTAACATCTCATTTTGATTACTCTATTTTATCTTTTGATCCAAAAATACAAAGTGCATCTCTGATTCACCAACAACTCTCAAGATCTGATTTTGCCTAGCCCGTCAACGGGTTGCGATTTGATTGTTCAAAACAGATAACCTTATTCCCTACTGATCGACACTTAGGATCATACGCTTGTGATCCAACCAGAAGTACAAACGGATTTATAAATTTAAAAGCAGCGTCACACATTTATGCTCATCAAGTTGTGCAAAACGACAAAATAACAATGAATCATTAGTAACTTGAATTGTTAATAAAATAATATATCACGAAGATGCCGCTTATTTATGAAAAGACCAAGAAAAGTTCAATCCAATTCTGTGATATGATATCTGTCATTGCACAAGCATCCACTTGATTATATTGATATCATTACGCCCGCGTCTATGGGCATTGCAGGCCAAAAAAAGAGTAATAATTAACCACCATAATAATCTTGGCTTTGCCTTCTTTCCATCGTCTTTATTCAACTTGGTTATTAACCACCATAATAATCTTGGCTGATTTTTTTTGTTGATATTTATGGTGATTAAATAAAAAATTATGAGAAAAATCCTCGTTATGAAATAATAATTAATAAGTCTTATTATGTTATTTTTTAATCCACTTTTTTCAATCCACCTGCTTAGTGGGTGCATAGAGAAAGAGAGGTTCTCCAAATTAGAATTAATTTCAAGAGCTTTCCCCATCCCTTGTCAGATACTTCGTTCAATCTTTAGACTCTACAATATCTGGGTAACTTGAGGCTCTACAATCTTTCTTTCTTTTTTGTTTTGATGAACTCGTCAAATAGTGGACCTATTTCATTAGCAAATTCATTATAGAATATGGATTCACCCTCTTTCTTTGGCACAGTCGGGAACCAAAGTTAAAAAGAAAAGCACAGACCATGAGAGAAGATAATTTGTAAATGCTAACAGAAAGAAAGAAAAGAAAGAAGATATGAATGTAGGGTCCAAAGACGTGCGAGAAGTAAAGAGAGAAAACAAAGACCCAGAAGTCAATGAGGTCAAGTCAACAGGACTCGATCAGCCAACGACTCCACATTTTTCTTTTCTTTTCTTCTTGTCTTGTGGATAAGAGAATTTCTACAATAATTAAGTTGGATAGAAACTGTCCACCTACTGAATATTATGCAAATTTAAAATTTATATGAATTTGTAGGATGAAGAAAATATTTTCATATGTATCATATTTTTAGTTGAGAGCTGCAAATTAAAGGAAACAAAGAAAAAACAAATAGTTAATTAACTGCTTAACTAGTTTCTATTCAAAAACCTTCTCCTTATGTATTTTCTATGGAAGTTCTTTTCCTTGACAAAAAATAAAGTAAAATATAATATAGCTCTTGAATTTTCATTCTAATTTTCAATTAAATTATTATTAATTCAAAAAAATCGTGTCCACTTGTTATTCATATCTATTTATTGTTTGCCGATTTGGAAACAAATACATCATGGGAATTTAATACATATCAAATTAAATATGTTAACATTGTTAAGCTTGGATATTTGAAGAATTTGAAATGCATATGCACAAACAATGGCGACCGAGCATAAGAAGAAATGCAATATCTTATGAATATAATTTAGAATACTATTTGTAACATTTCCTAATGGTAAGTTTCGACCCAGATATATGTTACAACAGTTGTCTTTACATAATTGTACTGAATTTTAAATCTACTTATTTACTTATTTTCACAAAATCCTCTTAATTGCTGAAAATTAATCTAATAACTGAATTTTAGATCTATAGTTGTAATCCTACTTATATATACCAAAAATTACTCTAATATCTTAACACCCATCAAGCTTCACGACCTGATCCGTTCTTTCCACCGCCACCGCGCTTCGATGACTGGATCTACTCAACGTTGTGTTACAATCGAGATTATGACTCTACTCTCTGAGGTCCAACAATAAAGTGCTTTCGACTCCAGTCGGCTTCGGTCGGCTCGCCTCCCTTCCATCTCCCTCTTTCTCCTCTTTCCTGATAAAGGTAGAAATAAACAAAGTGTTGTACGTGCCATCAAACTCAAAGGCCAAAATAAACACTAGTGTTGTATAAACGTACCATGCCGTACTTTGACGTGTCTGGAATCCATACGTACCGTGCCATGCCAGCACATCTGAAGTCCAAGACGTGGCTTGTCATGTATTCTATGCCTTGTCAAACAATAATGGAGATGAACACAAAACATCTACCAACACGGCATGTCCTGTTAAGCTTTGCTTAAGGTGTCGTGCCATTTTTTTTTTCTTAAAAGGAATTTTGTTAATTTGTTAATTTAAAAATATATAAAAATATCGAAAAGTCTGCAAAAGGTATACAGAAATTTTGAAATAAATTAAAATTACATTTTCCTTAGGTTTTAGTTTTTTTCTAAATATTTTAAAAAATTGTCCCCAAAAAAGAGAACAAATACATGTGTTTGACAATTATAAATAATTTAAAAATAATTTTCCGGTAAGAGGATTTTTTTATTATTTTCTAATTTTTTTAATAGCCATATCTAGACGTGTCGGGCAAGTTTTTATGTATGTCTAGACTTCTAAGTGTGCCGATTTTAAAAAATTAAGATACAACACGGATAAGTACAAAGCATGGACACACCTTGACACGTGCCTGTTGGCACGTGTACCTGATACGCTGTCCTTTTTCAATACACTAATTAGTACCAAGTGTCGTTGTACAAAGTTGAAAAGAAAAGCTAGCGAGTAAAATTTAATACTATTAGCTATAATAAAAATTGAGCTCGTGAACATTTTCAGTCATCTACAGGGACTTAGTACGGAGGAAAAGCAAATGTTTTTCCAACGCGGACTCCAGTTGACCAGATTCCTGGGTCTTGCTCTCTCTACCTCGCAATTTCCTCTCGATGTTCCTATATATGCCCTATTATAACCCAATTTCGGATCCATTCATATCTCCTTTTGTTTCTGTTAGCTTTTGCAAATTATCCAGTGCTATGTCGTACATATACATTTGTATTGCCGCACTTGCCCTTGCTGCGGCTGATTGCTTCAATTCTCCATTTTCTGCCCTCATCGATCAAATTCCCTCGCTACTTACTCTCCCAAGATCCTATATATACATATGTCCTCTTCTTTTTATTTGCGCTTACAAATTACATAGTGCCATACCGAATAATGTGGGTGGTATCCTCTATTCTGCATTCGCTGATAAAATATTTCCACTAATAATGTCCTGGATCATGAGTCATATTCCGGTATGAATTTATTTTCAAAATGGTATTGTTACTCATTATCAAACGAACACATAGATAAAAAAGAAAAAAAAGAAAAAAAAAGGAAAAAAGAAAGAAAGATTGCAGTGCCCAAAGTTACCCAAGCTGAGAAGGTTAGGTACTACCAACAGTCTTTACTCGATGGCGAACAATTTAATTATTTTATCTTTATTCTAAGTTATTTGTTTATCATTTTATGAGGCCAGACGAATGGATGCCAGTTGAACAATAATCAGAGTGTTGTAGGTGACATGATCGGAGACCAGAGAAACAATGCCGAAATGAGAGGAGGCCAGATGAATATTGGAGGCCAATTGAATAACACCCAAAGTGTAGGAGGAGAAATGAAAGGAAACCAGACTAACAGTGGCGTGTTGATTGAAGGAGTTTGGTCGGAAAAAATTATTCAAAATTAATCTGAAAATTTTCTGCGGCAATTGAGTTGATTTTTAGCACATGTTCTGTAATGCATGGTTATTTTCCTAAATTAATGTGTTGTTATTTTATGGAAGTTGTAATACTTTTAATTCTGTTGAAAGATGTATTTGTGTATGAACAAAAAGCATTACTTCTATTTATAAAATTTCTGTCTCTGAAAATACTGGCATAGCAACACAGTATTTTGTTTTCTCTGTTATTTATTTATTCTGAAGTCAATTAACAAAAAAACCTGTATTATTTTACTTCTATTTATTATTCTTTATCCCAACAATCTGTTATCAGAGACACAAGATCTTATTAGGGGTTTCAATAATAGTAGGAATTATTGGTATCGGGATCGGAATCGGTCCCGGCCGATACCAATACGTGATCGGTGTATCGGCTAGTATCGACCAATACGGATCGGAGTATCGGACTTTTTTGTCAAAATCTTGTTTTACACTAAAAAAATAGAAAAAAAATGATAAAAAAATAATTTGTCAAAAATTTATGTTTAGATAAATTATTACAATCAAATAATCCACTAATACAATATAATACAAGCATTAAAACTGCAAACACACTCTTTCACTGCCAGAAACTATGTCGTGCTGGCTGGATCACTTATCGTTGTCCGTATTATGATAAAAATGGGAATATTGTTGTCCGGAACCAAAAAAAGAAGACAATATTGTAGACCCAAATGAAGGATTATTAACGTCTTTAATCACAGGTTCATATTACTCTATTTCAGCATAGTTGATACTTGATACTTGATACTTTATCTAATCAATGAATGTGATGAGTTTTCAGCATGTGCATAGTTTATACTTTATTTAATCAATCACGGGTTCAAGTTTTTAGACGAATAATGTCCAGAATCGGACCAAAATAGCATAAATTGGACGAAAAACAGAAAATCTGTCAGTATCAGATCAGTGTCGGCCGATACCGATACGTATCGGTATCAGCCGATAATTCCTACTATGGTTTCAATGGCTGAAACTGCAAACAACAGCGAATGTGAATAAACCAACAGTTTTTCAAAGGTGAAAATTATGAATTTTGGAGAATCTAGATGACAACCTTGATCAACGCACATAGTTTTTGTTGAATAATAATCTCAAAAATAATATATAGATCAAGGATTTATATGCAAAATGTACAAAATAATTTAAGTATCTCACTGCAGCAAAAAGTGAGACGGTTCCAACGGTCATATTGACCCTATAATGGATATGTAGCCACCGTAACAAAAACAAAGACACAACTTTTCATATACAAAAATTTTCATCTGTCTCCTCAGCTTGCATCTCTCAAAAAATCAACAGTTAATGAAAAATCAACAGTTTTTCTTCCAACAAGTAGTGCATGATACGATTTTGTCCAAAATAACTGTAGCATCATCGCTTAAGAAAACATGGACAACCTGGAAACCTACATTTCAATGAAAGTTCGCAAGTTATTTCCATTAATTAAAGCGCAAGGGCTACGTTGTGATTTGGAGACACTGTACATGAAAACGGTAGAATCCATGCAGATTTTTCTGTGAAGAGAACAACTATTGTCAGCCAAATTCTAGCATAAGGAGGCATCATCACAAAAGCAATCTGTAGTGGCAAGGTGTTAAGAATCTGGATGGGTGGAAATCAAATCTAACAAAATTTAAAACCATGATTTCTAATTATAGTCAGATGACAAACGTATAATTCTAAGTGTAGTATTGGTGTGGGTGTTGATCCACATACAACAATTATTAAAATACATCATACATCTTTTATACACATTTAAGAAAATACCATAGAAGGAAAAATTGGAATTGGAATCGGGATCGGTCTTTTGGCTGTGGAATCCGAATTGGCTAAATCGGATCGGAAACTCGGACTTCTTTAGCAGAAGCTTGTTTATACTAAAAAATTAGAAAAAATTGACAAAAAATAATTAGTCAATAATTTATGTTTAAACAAATTATTACAATCAAATAATCCACTAACATAATATAATACAAGCATTACAACTAAAAACTGCATATTTTACTTTAGCATATAAGTACAAATTATAACAGTGCTAGATTTGACAAGGGAAGGTATCCGGGATGCTTTGGGAATAGTAGTTGTTGAAGCTTTTCTTGTGACTAATGAGGAATAAAAGAAACTTTATATATAAACGTAATTCCGTTTTTAGCAACAAAAGTGAATATGGTGTCGTGGTAGTTTTGTGAGCATCTTAATCAAGAGATAATAGGTTAAATTCACGCCAAAGGTAAAAATTTTTGGAGAGGGTTATTTTTAGTTCCATCTCAACCATTTGCGCCCAAATTCGATAATTGTGGCCATCCAACTTTATGGTGATGCCTGAATTCGGATTTTCGCTTGAATGAGATTGCCCCACGCCTTCAGAGGGCTTATTCTGACTTTGTGCCATGATTTGGGAGAGCTTCTTTGAGAATTCTTCAATGAGAATTTTTGCTGTATCTCTCATGTCAACGCTTGATTCTGGAGGTGTGCTCATCATTTCTTATCTAGCAGCGGAACAACCAGAGATATAGGATTGAATGAGGTATCTAGATCACCTTCGGTATGACCATCACCAATCTGTACCTCAAAACAATTCCTGCTCTGATACCATGACAAAATTACTTGTATGAAATTAAATAACACAGAACTCCCATGAATCACCCTTCCCTCCCATATTTTATTGATCAAAGAATATTTGTTGTTGTTTTACATGGCACCAGCCAAGGGTATTTAACATCAAGATTGAATCCTATTACATCTTCTAATTTTAGAATATAAGGCTAGATAATACAACAAATCAATTCCTAAACCATCTAAGGAAGGTGGGCTAGGAAGAGGAACTGCTGGATTGATTCTTTCCTTCTTTGCTTAATTGATTATTTCCTTCTTTGCTTGATGTCAATTTATTTCCCCTGCTGAATATTTTGTTTCCCTTGCTGATTATTACGATCCCATGTGATTATTTCACAGTTAGAGGGTACATCTCAAAAAATTTACTAAGCACAACACGCAATCTTACTATTACCCGTTACTTAACAGTTATGAAATAGTCTCTACTCGTGCCTATATCTGTTTATCTAACAAACAAAATCCTTGTCCATACTCATACTTAATAAACTAACGAAAAGAAAATCTTATTGAATGCGATACGGATAGGGCAAACACCTAACCAGGTATCATTGATACTTTTAATGAAATCTCCTTTTGTTTTTTTTTTTAAGGAGAATCCTATTTATGGCAAACTCGGCAGTACACCAATTTTGTATTGAACTACTACACGGACACGTGCATGGACCCTACTTGGCTTGCCACCATCTTTTGTCCATCTCGTCGTATGTGCATTGGGAGATGGGTTACAATTGAGAAATAATTGTTTTGGTTTTCCTCTCCATTTCATGCAGAGTCCGGGTCTCCCATATACCTGATCGAGGTGCAATTTGAAAAAACCGAACGCTCCAGATTAATTCTAACTGAGGCAAATTCAATTCGATGTCTATTGAAACTGTATGAGATCTGCTTTGAGATTCATATCAAATTAAAAGAACAATCTGAATTTATTACTTACATCTCAAGTATCTGAAATGATACTGATTCTTTCCTGCAAGGGTTGCAGATACACATCTTCTTTACGCAATGTAAATTTCATAACTTGCATGGCATCATTTTAACATATTTGCTATGTTGCATTACATGAACAAAAAGATTATACACTTAGTTTCTGTTGCTGCAATATCCACGTGATACTTGAGGTTCTCAACAAAGTTTATAATATATAAGGATCCTCCAATTTTGAAAACAAAATGGAGAAGAGAAAGCTGGAAATATTACCTCACCATTTGTTTTTTTCCGAACTTTTTTAATTTACCATCTTTAAAAAAATAGACAATATAACCAAATCTTTTAGAAATTCAATTTATACTAAGTTCGCAGTTTGAAACTGCGAAACCAACTACATCTAATTAGGTGTTTCAACTACAAAACCAATAATTCCGCAGTTTCAAACTGCAGATCTTTTTGTTTCATTAATTTGGATTTATTTTGTCGCATCTTCTGTTAGCATTAAATATATACATTTATCTGAAATGAATCATGGCTTCATTCTGACAGCCTTTTGGTTTCATCACTATTTCAAATTTTAAACAAATGCAGATCGGTGGGGCCCACTCATATAAAAAAACACCAGTCCTATGTTAAAATGCAGATCCGTGGGGCGCACACGTACTTAGTTTTTATATGAATTTTAGTATTTTTTAAAATGTAGTGGGAGCCGCCTTTTTAAAAAAACAGAAGCATTTTACATGCCTTCTCTCATCAGGGAAAATTGTAAAAAAAAATAATAATTGGTTCATATATAGTTTGAAACTGCGGAATTAATCTTTTATTTTCGCAGTTTCAAACAGCAAAACTATAATATAAATATATCTTTCTAAAAAAATGTTGGTTAAACAGATTTTTTTTGTAAAGATGGTAAATAAAAGAATTTCGGTGCTTTTTGTCCTGAGTTAAAACCAAGCTCAAACATACAGGTGATTTTAACTCAAGCATACGGTTGACAAAATCAGCAGTATGCTTGAGATTATTTTAACATAAAATTAGCAGTATGCTTAAGCTTAATAGGAGTTAAATTTATAGCCACATGGTGGGCTCTCCTCATCTATACCTCATCTATAATACACCAAGAGAACTGTGACAAATTTAATAAAAAAACAATTTTTGAGTTTAATAAAAGAAAATTATTGCTTGGTATGCGTGCATCTGGACACCAAGACCCACATCATGCGATAAACGTGATCTGGATATAGCTGCTTAAACCATTAATTATTGATTTGGATATAGCCGTTTAGACCCTTAATTATTGACTTGGCCCAGACGAAGAGAGAAGGAGATCAGCTGTAGCAGAGGGTTAACAATTGACAGATGAGACCATTCATGTCTGTAACAGAACATTTGCAGAGACATTAGTGCTCAATAGTTGCAAGTGCAGCTGACTTGCAGGACCCACTATGGCAGAACTGAAGAAGGATGTGGAATTTCGACTGGAGAAAACGAGGAGACGAAAAATTAAGTGTGAAGGCATGATAAGCATGTTTACCAAAATTATCTTTATTTTTTATTTAATTATTTTAATTTGATTTTTAATCAGATTACTATTTGTGATTTCAAATTCTGAATTGTGTTGCTGAAATTAATAATTCGGCCTACCATTCTTACCATATTTTCGTCATTACCGTTAATCTGTAAAATTATCCAAAACTTTACCCTTGGATTTTTCAGATCGATGTCAAAGAGATGTATCCTTTTGCGCTTTAATGACTAGCTCTTCCGCGTTTAGGCTAGTTCGGTGTACCTGGACTGACACAAACAAAAGTGTTAGATTATATATCAGCAAAAAATGAAGTTACTTTTATGTTGGTGTTTATTATTAGTGATTATTAATAATATAAGGATAATTTTACCACTTTGTTTTGCTACCCGTAGATAACAAAATAACATTACTTTTATATCAACAGCTTAATTAGAACAATATTAATACACTGTAAGCAAGTTTTTTTGTTCTTAACGGCATAACACAGGCAATTCTTCTAGCGGCTCTGTACTAGAACCGTTAGAAGAGGTTAGTTTCTTCTAACGAGTATGTACTTGGAATCATAGTAGGAATTATCGGTATTGGGATCAGGTTCGGGGTATCGGATCGGTATCGGCTCAGGATCAGAGTTTTTTTTTTTCTTTATTATTTGCTACGTGAGAAACAGCTCCGGATCAGATCGAGGTAGGCCGATACCGATATGTATCGGCCGATATTTCCTACTATGCTTGGAACCCTTAGAAAAGGGTTGCCCGGTGCATAACAAACATTCCCACAAAAAGGGTAATTACTTTGATCAAATTTAACCGCCCATATTTTTTGTAAGAAACTCTATTTTCAGCAATTTTAAATCCAAATAGTAAATCCTTACCGCTCAACATGATCTTCATAATAAAATGTGCTTGGAGATCAATTTTTATATTTTTTTTTTCGAGTTATTTTACTATTTTTTTGGAATTATTATACTATTTAATTTTCAGAAGATTCTGAACAATTCAAAAGCAGTGATAAAATGATTTTTTTATATATATAGCCAAATAGTTTTGGTGATGTTTTATGTTAATATTAATATTGGTAATAGCTAAATTTTTGAGTTAGTACCAAATAACAAAGAAATATCGGTAACCACTTTACGTTCTAGTATATATATAAGATAATGTCCTACATGAAGAGATCGAATGTTTAAATTCTGGAGTATTTCTTGTAGAAGTTTAAAAATAAAAGATTTTCACCCATCTTTATCTAAAAAAATTTAAGAAATCAATACCAACAATTGTACAACTAAAAGTTTACATTATATCTGTTAAATATGATGGAATCTAAGAAAAGAAATGATTTGTCCATATTTTTATGATTGAAGAGCATATAAAAAATAATATTTTGAAAATATTTAGGATATATTGGAAAATTTTCAGGTTGACAGGTCATGTCTGTAGTAAACACAACATGATAGGAAAGTATTTTAACATTATCAATTAGTTTGTTTGATTAATTAGATATTAGATACATGTTTGTCACGTTATATTACTTTTCTGTGTTTGAATAAACTTTTGAAGATACGCGTGGTTGATAGTCAGACAACAGCATGTGCGCTTTGTCTTTGTTGTAGACAAGACTGGTTGAGAGCACATGCCTGTGCTAGACATAGATACAAGAAGACTTAAAGGGGTCAACACACAAGTGAAAAGGAAAGTAATTCAATATTATTACAATAGGCAATAATATTGGTGATAGGCTTGCTCTCCATACAAGTTATATATGGCTCATAAGATATAACGTTATCTTGATGAAGGTGGCTCATTTCCTCGAAGACATCAGGTGTTTTAATGGGCTAAAGGAGGGTGTGATTTCTTAGAGCAAAGTTCATCAAGGATTTAGGTCCAGTAGTCAACTAGCTAGCCCGTGTGAAGCCCAACATATTTAGCCCATCAGCTCATCCCATGTAAATTCACACTAACCTATTTTGTGCAGTGGCATGATTTCAAATTTCCATTATAATAAAAGAATCACATTGGTGTAAAATAGATTACCTCTTTTTATCTGGCTCACTTTTTCTTTACTAAAGCCAATTGACTAAATTAAGACTCTGGTGTTATCAATTCATTTTTGCAATTTTAAAGTTTAAATAGCTGATTTGAAGTACTCAATGTGTTCTCCATTTTCAAATGTGCTTAGAGATCAAAGTTTACATTTTTTTACTATTTTATGGATTTTTTGAAACCACCTTAACAAATTTAGATTGATTATTTGAACATTGAAAATTCCAAAAACAAATATGTAGTACCAAGGCCTTGGTCATACCACTTAATTTGATCCGAAGAAAAATATAGAGATTAAACTTTTACACCCAAATTTGATTCACAGTTTAGTCATTATATCTCAGTTTGCTGTCCATCTTTCTTTTATTCATGAACCTAAGTATATATCGTGCTTCATATTTGTTCTTCAATTAATACAGATATTTATGCGAGATCAAAGGAAGTTGACTATATAAGCATCACTATTAGCCGTGTAGTAAAATATTTTTCTGTTGCTATTTCTTTCAAAATCTGATTGGTGTTTTTTTATGGTTTGATATTGGACAGGAACCCATTTACAGTGAATGAGTGTGTCTTTCTGTAGACCAACTCAGGAAGGAGCTTTTCCACCTCAATGTCGAGTTCTTCCATTTCAAGTACGTACCCTTGCCCTGACTGTACCTGTTCCCCTTTGAGCATTCATAGAACTGATAATTTTATTAGATATTGTATACACTATAAGGAGACTTCCTTCGGTGTTACACAATCTTGATAAAACAAAAAAAGGGAAGCAAAACCCTATTTGTTATTATTTATGTTTTATTTATGTAAATTGGTGTCATCTTGAACCATCTGCTTTTGACACAGCCTTTCATAAAAGAAAAAAAGGGACGCAAAACCCTATTTGTTATAATTTATGAGTTTTTTCAGTAAATTGGTTTCATCTTGTACCATCTGCTTTTGTCTCAAATTCTGATTCCGAATAGAGTATATGCTGTATTAAATAAACAGAAGAAGATGAAAAAATTTGTCATCAATGTAAGCTAACATACACAAGAAAAAACAGTTGCGGTGTAGCAGCAACATCGTACATACCTTCAAATTCCGATTCCAAATGAAGTATATGCTGTAATAAATAAACAGAAGAAAATGAAAATTTTTGTCACCAATGTAAGCTAACATACACAAGAAAAAACAGTTCTGGTGTAGCAGCAACAGCGTACGTACCTAGCTAGTGTTAAGAAAAGCTTTGATCAAAGCCAGACATGCATTATTCATTTTGCACGTACGTACCACTTTTTTTTTCTTGTGTATGTTAATGCATCCCGTCCTTTACTTTCTATTCTCTGGTGACTAAGTGCATGTCCTTTAGTAACAGCGCAAGGCACATATTGCTTAGTATTCTCGAGTAGCTTGGACTTGAGCCTTGGCGTGTTGACTTCTTGAGAATCGCATCCAACTATGCAAGCATGAATTCATGATCATTTTCAATTATGCAAGCCTCTTCTCTCATGAATAACAGGTTAGTTGAGAATCACATGCTTTATAATTTTCAATACTTGATGATTGATGACCGACATATGACTGTTCTAATTTTCACTTCTTGTAGAAGGAACCTTCTGGACATAATGCATTAACCCGTCCATGGTAATTTTTTTTTTTTTCACCTTTTTTTTGTGGGCCTTGACTGGACAGAATGATTTCTCTCATCCAGGATTTTCATTTGTCCGTTTAGTTAATTAGAGAGATAAGGAGATTACTCTTTAGATATCTGAACGGCAGGGGCGGACGCAAGATTTATGTCAGGAAGGTACAGGAATTGGATTCAAATAGCTTATAGGGTTCAAACCCATTAACTAATCGGATACTAGATAAAAAACAATCAACATAATAAAAAACAATAAAAATAACATACTCTTACATAATAAAAACAACAAAATAATATCATTTTACGTATTAAAAAACAAAAAAGTTGATCCGGACCCGTAAATTTCTATAAAATTTATATGAAAACAACACAATTTTTCATAAAAATGATTTTGAACTGGTGTGGCGAGATTTTCAGTTCTAGAGAGGAGCAAAAAAATTTCCATGGAGAAGCAAAGTGATACCGGACTCGTATTTTTCCACTGAATTTCAAAATCCAGAGGGAAGAGTTGCCCCCTCTGGTTCAAGGTGGGTCCGCCCCTGCTGAACGGGACAGTTTATCCGTCCATCGGATGGAATAAACTATCTGGTTTTCCTATATTTTGAAATTTCGTGAAAACCTGATCTTTTTCCTTTATTTTTTATTTATTTTTCTATTAATAAAAAAATCGGCCCATGTGGTGTGAGGCGACTTTTAATTAGGATTTTTTTTTTTCCTTCCGTATTCCAAGCATAATTAAGCTCCGATCAATTGACAAGAATCTTGGCTCTATTCATGTACGGAATCATGATTTTATATTTGAAGAACTTAAGAAAAATAACTGATTCTATAATATTTTTAATTGTAGGAAATTAATTTATAGAAAAAATCTTTTAGTGTGAGACTAAGGTAATTTGCATAGATCGGAACTTAATTTTTAAAATATACGCAAGTGCTAAGAATATAAAAAAGAGATGGAACACACCAGAACTCAGGTTAATTGAACTCGGTCAAGACTGAATATTTTTTATAAGCAACTTTAGCGGGAACGACAAATTAGGCACGCGTTACGAACGCGCATGAGACATGTTTAATTGTTACATTACAGTAACTAATACAGTATTGCTAATTGGAGATCTCCATTATATCTCTATTAACGTGACTTGTGGGTTTTTTTTTTTTTTACTTTCGTATTCCTAGCATAAGCTCCAATACAGACATGAATTTTCACTAGTACAAAAAAATGCAACCATATACGGTCCGAACAGCTAGCTATTGTCACATGGTTATGCGACTGTTTATGCGAGTGTCATGTATGAATAGATGGGTACGTTGTACATGGTTTTCGAATTATGTCTATATAGAACTATCTACGGTTAATATAAATGAACCTTTTCAGGTCTAAAAAAAAGAGCCACTGAAAATGGTAATTTTTATATGGCCAAAATAACAGATTCTGGTCACATAAATCTTGCCTCTATTCATGTACGGAAACGTAATTTTTATCATTGAAGAATGTAAGAAAAATAACTGATTATATAATATTTTTAATTAAATAAAACTAATGTATAAAATAAATCTTACTAATTTTTAGTGTGAGAATACGGTACTTTGTAAAGAGTGGAATGGTCAGTGCTATCAATCAATATCTCTGTTTATAAAGTTCAAAAAATTGATCATAAACATTGGATGTGATTTTGGCATAAGAATGTACTTGGATATCAAATTTAACATTTAAATAAAAAATAGTATTTTTTTAAAAGGTTTAATCATCTGACATTAAAAATTGATGAACCATCCAAAAACAGTGAATTTGTACCTATTTATAACAAAATAGTAAAATTATGAAAATTGTAATATTTGGTCTTCAAGTGCATTTTTAGAGAGAAGCAGCATGACAAAATAATGCTAGTATCAGAAAAAAGGGTCAAGTCCATTTGGTAAAGTTAAAAAATTCTTTCGTAACCATGTAAAATTCTGCATGACAAAATAATGCTAGTATCAGAAAGAAGGGTACAGATGCCCTCAAACTCAAAAGCAAAAATTAGGACAAAATTGGAAACTAAGCTAGTTGCTTATTTGTAACGAGGCCTGCACATTATGTCATCCTCTATAAGTCTATATGTACTCTTGTTTGAGAAGAAAAAAACAAAGAAAAGAGAAAGAGCAAGTTGCTTCAAAGAAATTTCCTGGGTCTTGCTATGTCTTTAACTCCCAATTTCATTTCCAAGTTGCTATATATATGCCTATCACCCATGTTCGGATCCATTCAAATCTCCTCACGATTCTATTAGCAATTACAATCAAGATCCAGTGTGCTCCAACCTATTCTTTTTTATTGCCGCCCTTGCCATTGCACTTTTTCAGCTGATTAATTACTTCATTTTTGCATTTGCTGCCTTCATCAATCTAATTCCCTTGGTACTTGCTCTCCCTAGATCCTATATATACATATCTTCTCTATTTTTCCTGTATTTGCTGACAATATAGAGATGGGCTTCGGTGAGCCATGGAATAAAACGCGTTGGTGCTTCATAGTACTATATTTATATTTTGAAAATCTAAACGACCGATCTGAACCGCTCAACATGATCTCCATATTGAAATGTGCTTGGAAACCAAATTTTGCATTTTTTGGATTTTTTTTACTATTTATTAAGCATTTTTGAAAATTACTGATCCGATAGTTCAGAAAATTTTACTGTTTTTTATTGTTCACAGCAAAACAGCAATTTTCAAAAATGGTTATTAAATAGTAAAAAATTTCAAAAAATGTAAAATTTAGTCTCCAAGCACATTTCAATATAGAGATCACATTTAACGGTTTTGATCGGTCGTTTGAATTTTCAAAATAAAAATACAGCGTGGAGTCCAACGCGTTTTACTCCATGGCTCACCGTAGCCCATCCCGACAATATATATTCACAAATAATTTAATGTAACATCAATCTTTATCCAGTATGAATTTATTTTCAAAATGGTATAGTTACCGTAGAAAGAAAAAACTGGCCGTTCCGGACCGGAATCGGACTATACTGATCTGATTTTAGACCGAGTTATACCGCTTCATCCAATTTTGACCGGAATGGGCTAATTTCAGTCAAATTTCAGCCGGAACTGTCATATTCCAGTAGAATTTTGGCCGAAATAATTTGATACCACCGAAATGGCAGAAATTCGAAAATAACCCTCTCCAAAAAGTTTTTCTTTAACGTGCATCCAAGCCTTTCTCATACAACTACCACCACAACAAATTCACTTTTGTTACTAAAACAGAAATACATGTATATATAAAGTTTCTTTTATTCCTCATTAGTCACAAGAAAAGCTTAAAGAACTACTAAGTACTTTGATGTGGCACTGTTATATTTTGTACATCCATAAAAGAAATCATTATTCCTCATTATATTTTTGTACATTCATAAAAGAAAAACTTCAACAACTACTAAGTACTTTTATTTCTCGTTATTCTACATCCATATTCACTTTTGTGCAGGGTCTATCCCAAAGAATCCCGGATACCTTCCCTTGTGAAATCTAGCACTGTTATATTTTGTACTTATATTAAGTAAGAAGAGAAAGATAGTCAAAGTTGACAACTTGAAATCGACTCGTATAGGCCAAGTAAGTGAACTATGCAGTTTTTAGTAGTAATTCTTGTATTATATTGTATTAGTGTATTATTTGATTGTAATTATTTGTTTAAACAAAAATTATTGATAAATTATTTTTTATCAATTTTTTCTAATTTTTTAGTATAAAACAAGCTTCTGCCAAAAATGTCCGAGTTTCTGATCCAATTCAGCCGATTCTGACTGATTCACCAGACTCCAATTCCACAGTGAAAAGACCAATCCCGATACCGATTCAGATTTTTCCTTGTATGATAGTTACTCAAACTGATAAGAAAAAAAATTAATGCCCATAGTTACTCGAACTGATAAGATTTGGTACCACCACCAGTCTTTAACACGATACAAGCAATTCAATTATTTTATTTTTTATTTGAATTAGCCATGATATTTTTTATCATTTGCGGGGAACAGAGTATGAGCATGAACGTTGACAAGAAGAATGTAGGCCATTCGCCTAATAAGCAGATTGTACCTGGCAATTTGAACGTTGACCAGAAGAATAAAGGCCATTTGAGTAATAGACAGAGTGTAGGAGGCAAAATGGTAGGCAACCAGGAAAACTCGGGCAAGACAAATGTAGGCCATTTGACTAATGAGCAGAGTGTAGGAGGAAGCGACATATTGAAAGGAGGCCAGAGTGTAGGAAGCTACATATTGATAGGAAACCAGAGGAATGAAGGCTACACGAATGGAGGCAAGTTGAGTAATAGCCAGAGTGTAGAAGGCGACATGAAAGGAGACCAGACGAATGAAGGCTATACGAATAGAGGCGACTTGAGTAATAGCCAGAGTGTAGTACGTGGCATGAAAGGAGACCAGTGGAATGTAGGCCAGACGAATGGAGGCAAGTCGAGTAATAGCCAGTTTGTAGGAGGCCACAGGACAGGAGAGAAGATTTACGATGTAGATGAGAATTTATTCAAAATTGATTGTGAAAAATCTCTCCCCGATTTAACCAAGTTTAATTAGAAAGCAGTTTTCACTTTTCAGACGTGTGAAACTGAAGTTATTGTTGCAACATTATTTTCAGTATAGTTGTTATTTTCAGCACATGTTCTGTAGTGAGTAGTTATTTTAATAAAATGGTGGGTTGTTATTTTATGAACAAAAAGCATTACTACTATTTAAAATATTCCTCACTATCTCTGAAAATACTGGAAGAGCAGCACCAAGTGTCATCGCTGTACATAGTAGAAACCAAAAGCTACCTTGTTAAATTTAATAGTATATTAGTTGTAAAAAAAATTCATCAGCAGATGACAAGCATATATATAGAGATAAACCCGTACATTTTAAATGTTTTATTGACCCGAGGGGAATTTTCATTAAATTAAGTATATTCTTATGTTAAAATCACATTCAACGGTTATGATCGATTGTTTGAACTTTATAAATGGAAATATAGTTTCATAGCACAGACAATTTTCAAAGTACTATAGTCTCACACCATGAGTGCGTTTGGATGAAGACTTGAGATAGTGAATAGTGAGCTAACTCATTTTTTAATTGAAATAATAAAATAGCATACTAACACGTAAAAGATAGACAAACATTAATATATTTTTACTAACCTAAACACATTCAAACATAAAATAGTAGTTCTGAATATCGCTAACCTAAGATAGCACTATTCTTTACCTAGTACATTGTACTCTAACATATTAGTAAGATCTTTTTTTTTCGTAAATTAAAAATATTATATAATCAGTTATTTTTCTGACATCCTATAACAATAAAATTATGATTCTATACGTGAATAGAGCCAAGATTCATGTGACTCGATCAGAACTTCTGCTAGGAATACGAAAGAAAAAAAAAACAAAAAGGTCGCCTCACGCCTCATGCGCGATAGTAATTAATGCGTCCATAATTTGTCGTTGTTCCCTCGAGTTGCTTAGAAAAATATTTAGTCTTGACCGAGCCAGATTGACCTGAATTCTGGCTATTATTGCTCAATCATATATGCTGCTTCCCATCAATTTCTCTCCTTTCTCCTCTACCATGTTCAGATCTGAGCATAATTTCTTTCTCTTTTCTACTCTAGAACTTACGTATTATTTTCTTTCTTCTCGACTTCTTGTTGTTTGCACTTACAAATTCTCAAAGGACATGTCGATCTTTTTCCGCTATGTGCCGAAAAGGAAAACTTGTAATCGAAATTAGAATCAATTACGTCACCGTCATAAAATCATAATTTAGAAAATCTATAGAATCTGATCGGGAACTCTGATTCTTTCTCCAAAAGTTGTTTTGTACAATAAAAAAATAGGAAAAATTTAACAAAAAATATAATTTGTCAATAATATAGTCTAGAGAGAAGATGCGTTGTGGAGGAAAATGTCAACGCTGAGCCATATTATGAAGGAAACCGGTGTTGGGAATCATAAAGGCCAAACAATTACGCCTTATCTAGAGATCAAACAATTACATCTCATCTAGGGGTCAAACACTTACACCCCGGGGAAGAAGAAACAATCCCCACCTTAACCTAAGACCGTCCTATGCCAAAGAGACCCAAAACATAATCTTTAGTGCGGAATACAATACCTAATTCCATGTCGTTTGCCATGGAATACCAAACCCTAGGTTGGAGAAGCAACCGTCTCCGTGAGCGCGAGACAAGACTCTTGCAAGCTTTTCCTTTCACGCCCTTTTGGTTGGATCTTAGATTAGGTCTTCCAAAGCAACAAGATCGCCCTTGAGAAATCATTTCCAAATTTCTAATGGATTTCTCCTCTCAATTCTTTGATGGTGGAAGAAGGGAGAATGCTCTCAAAATTTTGTCTAAGAATAACCTCTTTTAAGAATTCTGAGTTGAGTTAGTTATCTTGTGCCTTGGGGACCCATCTATATATAGTTTTACACTTCTGGCGACACGAGTGCGTTCGCACTCAGGTCCAGTGCGGGTGACCCACCCGCACTGGGTCGAAAGGAGCGTCCTGATAACCGCCTTACTTAGCCCCTAAAATAGCAGTGCGTCCGCACTCTGGTTCAGTGCGGGTGAGCCACCCGCACTGGACTCAAACAGAACTTTCAGAAAATTGACTAAGTCCTCAGTGCGGGTGAACCCCACCCGCACTGGAGCTCAGTGCGTCCGCACTGCGCTCGGACTTTTTCTTGCGTTGTTATGAAGTTCCCAAAAAATTGGCTAAGTACTGAGTGCGTCCGCACTCAGATCCAGTGCGGGTGAACCACCCGCACTGGGCTCCCAAAAACCTTCCAGAATTTGGCTAACTCCTGAGTGCGTCCGCACTCAGATCCAGTGCGGGTGAACCACCCGCACTGGGCTCAAAAAAGGCAGTTTTCTTAATTGCAAATATCAGAATCAGTCCATCAATGATTTGATCTTTGCCCAAATTGTTCTACACACTTATGGACCACATCCTATTGAATACAAAGATTGTCTAATATCTTAATTTCATATTAGATCACTTTAATTGTGACAATCATATATGACAGTAAACAATTCATAATTATATTACATATATGCTCAACGTTGGATTATGATCCAACAATCTCCCACTTGAGCAATATGTTATACTCTTTTAATTATGTATTGTCAACCTTATGTGCGCACATACTTTTCTGTCATCCTTATGTATTCCCAAACCAATTCCGTCCATCAATTACATTAGCAAGGGACTAAAGCAGCTTTCGTCACATTTATTTTAGTCGTGACTAGACCATCAATAATCTCAGTACTAACATAACCAAATGACATGAATCATGATGTGGATATGTAGCATAGAAATTACACGCAATTGTGATCTTACGTGCCAATTTCTAACTAGGTCTCCCACTAAAATCTTGAAACCGAATTTCATAAACTTGTTGTAAAATGCAAAATTCAAATAAACAATTCGCAAATCACATACTCAAATGTAAGGTCCAAAAAACTAAATTAGAGACAAAATGTATACAACAATTCCTTTTGCAATGCCATGCATATAACAAAAATAACTTGTTTCATTATCCAAAATTACAAAATAGAACATCAAAATAAACAACAAAAAAAAAGGACTCCCACTAAAACTGAATTTCCTCAATAGCAATTACTCCCATATGAGCAACATGCTCTTCAAACTTATTGGGTGGTAATCCTTTTGTAAGTGGATCCGCTAACATGGAGTCTGTCCCTATATGTTCTATTGTCAACTGACCATTCTGTACTCTTTCTTTTACAACCAAGAACTTAATGTCAATGTACTTAGACTTTGACGAACTTCGGTTGTTGTTTGCGTATAGCACAGCCGAATTATTGTCACAATACAATTTTAGTGGTCTCTCAATAGACTCCACTATACGCAGCCTAGTGACAAAATTGCGTAGCCATACACCATGATTCGATGCCTCATGACATGCTACAAATTCTGCAGCCATTGTGGAAGATGCTATGAGTGACTGTTTAGCACTCTTCCATGAAACAGCCCCTTCAGCTAACATATAAATGTAGCCGGATGTAGATTTCATGCTATCTTGACATCCTCCAAAATCAGAATCGGTATACCCAATGACCTCTAACCTGTCCGATCTCCGATACGTGAGCATGTGGTCTTTTGTTCGCTTCAGGTATCTCAAGACCCGTTTGGCTGCTTTCCAATGATCCAGACCTGGATTTGATAAGTATCTGCCCAACATGCCAGTGATGAACGCAATATCCGGACGCGTACACACTTGTGCATACATGATGCTCCCAATAACTGAGGCATATGGATACTTTTGCATTACTTCATTTTCCAAATTATTCTTTGGGCACTGGCTGAGACTAAATTTGTCTCCTCTTGCCACAAACTTACTCCCACAGAACTTGAGGTATATACACTCATCCACAAGATTTGCCTCAAAACCAAATGAGATAATCACATTGTGGAATTTGTAGTACCATTGCCTAGACGCTTGCTTTAGCCCATAGATAGATTTCTTGAGTTTACATACCATAGACTTTGCGTCTCCCGATACATAGTTTTCTGGTTGCACCATATAGATTGTTTCCTCAATGTCACCATTAAGAAACGCTGTCTTAACATCCATCTGATGAAGCTCTAAATCGAAATGCGCAACTAATGCCAATATAATCCTTAAAGAGTCTTTCAATGAAACTGGAGAGAAAGTCTCTTTATAATCGATGCCTTCCTTTTGTGTAAAACCCTTAGCGACAAGACGTGCCTTATATTTCTCCACATTACCTTTTGAATCCCTTTTGGTTTTAAATATCCATTTACAACCAATGGGTCTCGTTCCTTTAGGTAATGGGACAATTTCCCAGACATCATTGTCAGCCATAGATTTTATTTCCTCATTCATGGCATCGATCCACTTTTGAGAGTTAGAGTCTTTCATGGCTTGTTGAAAATTTATGGGGTCATTTTCTAACATACCAACATCAAACTCATGCTCTTGAAGGTAAACTACATAATCCGAAGATATTGCAGACCTTTTCTCTCTAGTGGACCTTCTTATTGGCACTTCTAAATTTTCTTGAGGGTTTCCAGCATTGTCTTGAACAATCTGGCCAACAACAACATCATCCAGAATTTCTGGAATTTCACTTTGTGCTGTTTGATCTTGTTGAGTTTGGTCTTCAATGATGGTTTCGTTTTCGATAATTGTATTTTGAGTTAAAATGGGTTCAATATCCACAAAACTCTCAACACCCGTGGGAATATTTTCACATTCCTCTTCGAATTCGAAATCCATTATTGTATCTCCCCCCACAAACTCAACATTCTCAAAAAATTTTGCATTTCCCGTCTCAAAAACTGAATATTCTGTGGGATTGTAAAACTTATAGCCCCTTGACCGCTCGGGATACCCAATAAAATAACAACTAACAGTCCTTTCATCCAGTTTCTTTTCTTGAGGCCTATAAGGCTTCGCTTCAGCTGGACATCCCCACACACGCAAATGTTTCAAATTAGGCTTTCGCCCATTCCACATCTCGTATGGGGTTTTGTTAGTTGCTTTAGTGGGCACTCTATTTAGGATATATGCTGCTGTTTTTAAGGCTTCACCCCATAGATTCTTTGGTAAAGTAGTACGACTAATCATACTTCTTACTATGTCCTTAAGCGTTCGATTGCGCCTCTCAGAAACACCATTCATTGCCGGCGAACCGGGCAATGTATACTGAGGCACAATCCCGCATTCATCTATGAAATGTGCAAAAGGCCCTTTACACTGTTCACCTGATCCATCATATCTGCCGTAATATTCACCACCACGGTCAGATCTAATGGCCTTAATGCGTTTGTTAAGTTGTAACTCAACTTCCGCTTTGAAACTTTTGAACATGTCAAGGGCTTCCGCCTTTTCTTTAATTAAATATATGTAGCCATATCTTGAATAGTCATCTATGAAACTAATAAAATACCGGTGACCATTTCTTATAGCCGTTGGAAACGGACCACAGATATCGGTATGAATTAATTCCAAGACTTCCGAACACCTATTGGCTTCATATTTTCTGAAATTGGTTTGTTTCCCTTTTATGCAATTAATACAATCGCCAAAATCTGAAAAATTTAAGGGTTGGAGAATGTCATTTGACACAAGTCTTTCAATTCTATGTCTAGAAATGTGACCTAATCGCTTGTGCCATAATGTAGCCGAATTCTCATTAGTTAATTTTCTTTTCTTACTATTTGTATCCACATGCAAGGTTTCAATATATGAGCTATTGACATCCAAAGAATATAGATTATCATAAACAGAAAGAAAACCAGAACCAACTTGATTTGAATCATGAAACAAACTAAAGTTTCCATTTCCAAAAGTACAAGTAAATCCATACTTATCCAATGCAGAAATAGAAATTAAGTTACGTCTAAAAGACGGTACAACAAAAGTCTCATACAAATTCAAATAAAATCCTGATTTTAACAATAATCTATAAGTCCCAATAGCCTCCACCTCAACTTTATTGCCATCGCCCACAAAAATGAATCTCTCATCATCACTTGGCTTCCGGCAATTTAGGCAGCCCTGCAAAGATATACTTATGTGAGTAGTTGCACCTGAATCTATCCACCAAGTATATCTAGATACAGAAGATAAATTAACTTCCGTACAAACCATAACAAGAGATTTACCTTTCTTAGCACGCCAAGCGTGATAATTCTGGCAATGAATCTTCTTGTGTCCAACCGCACCACAGAAGTAACAGGCATTTTCCGAAGTGGCAACTTTCTTGCCCTTATCCTGTTTCTTATTGGTGGTCACCGCAGCATCCTTATTATCCTTAGTCTGATCAGATCTTTTACGCTTAGCTAAGGCCTTAGATTTGGAAGTAGTAGCAACATGTGCACTTTCTGTCTTGTGTTGTTTCAGTCTTTCCTCTTCTTCCACACAATGGGAGATGAGTTCATTGAGTGGCCATTTGTCCTTTTGACAATTGTAGCTCACCCTAAACTGTCCAAAGTGTGGAGGAAGGGATATCAATACTAAGTGCACCAAGAGATCATCAGAGATGTCCAACTTAAGTGCCCTTAGCTTTGAAACAACGTTAGACATCTCCATGATGTACTCCCTAATACTTCCCTTATCTTTATACTTCATTGAGACAAGTTTGGTCAAGAGTGTACCAATTTCAGACTTTTCATTCTTGACAAACCTTGTCTCAACTTCAGCCAAAAATTCCTTAGCATTAGTAATCGTATCAGAAATCGAGCCTCTAAATGCCTCTGGAATGGACCTTTTCATAATCATTAGACTCACTCTATTAGATCTATCCCACTTTTCCTCAACCCTTATTTCTTTTTCGGTTGAGGTATCAGTAATTTTGGGACGATCTATTCTGAGTGCTAAGTCTAAATCCATGACACCGAGAGTTATCATGACACTCTCTTGCCAAAACTTGAAATTGGTACCATTTAACATCGGAATGTCTTTTAGGCTAGTAGTAATGCTAGCTGAAAATTTCGAACAAAAAACACACAAAACAACCACGATTTAGCAAAATAAATTCTGAATTTTATAAATTATGTTCAAACAAAGGCTAAATTTAACCATCTTAACAAAGTATCGATTTCCATTAATTGATTACCGGAGGGCAAAAGAATTAACTTCTTATGATACTTTGGCGCAATAATAAAGTATTGATGATTCAATAACATATTGACAACATGCCTTCCGGAGGGCCGACATTATTGACATATGTTTTAATCATAATAATCATCACTATACTTTAATATTACTAAATTGTACATAAAATTTCAACAATCATTATCTTCCGGAGGGCCGATACATGATTGCTTCCATTAAATGTACACTTAATTTCCTTTTATATAATGAATTCAATTAATGTTGTCAAAAGAGGAACCGGAGGGTACAATAATGACTCAATTAATCAATTCAAGATATATATACAACTACAATGCCTTTGTAAGAATCATAATCTATACCAAATAACATAAAATAAAAATAAAAAAAAACTGAAATTAATACATGGTCTAGAGAGAGTTTTGAAATTGGAAGCACCTTAAAATGACCTTTCAAAATTAGAAGGATTTCTAATTTTGTAATTTTCGTTTCAAAAAATTTATCCAAAGAATAAATTTTCCAAAACCCTAATTTTCATGACTACTTAAAACGCCAAATTAATAGCAGCGGAATCTTGTGTGGCCAAGATAAGCCCCACAAAGAACTCCAAGACCGAATCTTGATTAGGATTTTGCGATTTCAAATGGAAATCTTCGAGCAAATCCTAACCAATTTAATAACTTAAATTTTAAGTGGTTATGATCTTAATTTAAAAACTTCTTTTGTGCTTCCAAACTTTAATTTTTCAGAAAAAATCAAGAAAAAACATGAAAAATCTGAAAAAAAAAAAAACGATGAAAAAATCATTTCCTAATTCTCTCTAGACCTTAAAGACCTAATCTTTCGGCATAGGAAGGCTCTGATACCACTTGTTGGGAATCATAAAGGCCAAACAATTACGCCTTATTTAGAGATCAAACAATTACATCTCATCTAGGGGTCAAACACTTACACCCCGGGGAAGAAGAAACAATCCCCACCTTAACCTAAGACCGTCCTATGCCAAAGAGACCCAAAACATAATCTTTAGTGCGGAATACAATACCTGATTCCATGTCGTTTGCCATGGAATACCAAACCCTAGGTTGGAGAAGCAACCGTCTCCGTGAGCGCGAGACAAGACTCTTGCAAGCTTTTCCTTTCACGCCCTTTTGGTTGGATCTTAGATTAGGTCTTCCAAAGCAACAAGATCGCCCTTGAGAAATCCTTTCCAAATTTCTAATGGATTTCTCCTCTCAATTCTTTGATGGTGGAAGAAGGGAGAAGGCTCTCAAAATTTTGTCTAAGAATAACCTCTTTTAAGAATTCTGAGTTGAGTTAGTTATCTTGTGCCTTGGGGACCCATCTATATATAGTTTTACACTTCTGGCGACACGAGTGCGTCCGCACTCAGGTCCAGTGCGGGTGACCCACCCGCACTGGGTCGAAAGGAGCGTCCTGATAACCGCCTTACTTAGCCCCTAAAATAGCAGTGCGTCCGCACTCTGGTTCAGTGCGGGTGAGCCACCCGCACTGCACTCAAACAGAACTTTCAGAAAATTGACTAAGTCCTCAGTGCGGGTGAACCCCACCCGCACTGGAGCTCAGTGCGTCCGCACTGCGCTCGGACTTTTTCTTGCGTTGTTATGAAGTTCCCAAAAAATTGGCTAAGTACTGAGTGCGTCCGCACTCAGATCCAGTGCGGGTGAACCACCCGCACTGGGCTCCTAAAAACCTTCCAGAATTTGGCTAACTCCTGAGTGCGTCCGCACTCAGATCCAGTGCGGGTGAACCACCCGCACTGGGCTCAAAAAAGGCAGTTTTCTTAATTGCAAATATCAGAATCAGTCCATCAATGATTTGATCTTTGCCCAAATTGTTCTACACACTTATGGACCACATCCTATTGAATACATAGATTGTCTAATATCTTAATTCCATATTAGATCACTTTAATTGTGACAATCATATATGACAGTAAACAATTCATAATTATATTACATATATGCTCAACGTTGGATTATGATCCAACAACCGGGCCTTGTTTAATTTCTCAGTGAATTTTTTCCTTTGTAATTTACCATGTTTCAGTTGATGAAATTGGGCGTTGAGCTTTTTTACTAAAAAAAAATAGTATTGCTTGTTTTAGAAGAACTTTCAATTCTTGTTTATTTTAAATATGTACAGGTTTTTGCTGGAAATGCAACCAAGTTTCATAAATTCTCCAGTTTAATAGTAACAGCCAGAGTGTAGGAGGCCAAATGAACGGAAATCAGATTAACAGTGGCCAGATGAATGGAGGCCAGGCCAATGAAGACCAGTTGAATAGAATGAGAGAGAACAGCAGTGGGAGAAAGAGATATAGGCTGGTCAAAATATATAGGAGAGTACGGCAAAAATTAGGAGCAAAGTAAAAAAAAAATTAGGTTTTCGACTAAATGTTTTTTCTAGTGGGAATTCGAAAAAAATTTGAAGGCAATGGCAGAAAAATAGGTAATTTATGTATTGTTCTACAAGTTAACATGATTTGCCCAAGAATTACATACGGTAGTATGTTTCATATATTTAATATGTAGATAGAGTCAAATACACTACTAGAATTTGTCTTTAATAGAGAGAGTGAGAGAGAGAGAGCGATGGATGATCTCTCTGATCTGGTGGAAAGGACGGATGAGATGAGATAAGAAATGAGAAACTTACTGAGAAACAAACAATGGAGAAAACATTATAAAAGGAAAGAAAGTCGGAGAAATCAGATAAGGTCCTTAGAAGTGGACAAAGATGACGTGGGTGAATATATAACTGGATACAAAAAGATGGGTATAGAAACCGAGTGAGTCTATGGTACTATGCATATTACGATTTGGCCCGTAATACGGCTCAATATTCGACTTTTCAAAATTCTAATGGTCGATCCGAACCGTTCATCTTGTTCTCCATATTAATATGTGTTTAGAGTCCAAATTTTACATTTTTTGAAATTTTTTTACAATTTTTTTAGATTTATTGAAAATCACTGTTTTTGGATGGTCCGGAATTTTCAGATCAAGTGATTTTCTAAATATCTAAAAAAATAGTAAAAGAATTTTAAAAAATGTAAAATTTGGTCTCCAAACACATATTAATATGGAGAACAAGATGAACAGTTCGGATCAACCATTAAAATTTTGAAAAGTCAAATATTGAGCCGTATTACGAACCAACCCGTGATATGCATAGTAACATAGACTCACTCAACCTTTTCTCTATTGAAAAACAAATTTAGATCTATGTTTTTTGGTTTTTTGCCTACCCAACGCAGCCCAACACTTTTTCAGCAACGGCAGCCCAACTAAGTTTATTTGATTTTTTTTTTCTCCGCAGCCCACAACTGTCTGTTCGTTCCTCACTATTTTATTTTTTTTCTCGCGCTCTAAAATCCAAAACCATAAACCCAATAGTCCGATACCCAAACGGCCCCACCATCTGATTCACGCGTATTTGGATCTGAATTCTCTAGAAACAAAAAAAAAAAAAAGAGAGCGGGCTTGTGGGGCTGACTCGGGCGTTGAGAAATTTTAAGTTTGATTTGAGATTTTAAATTTCCTTTCGCATTTTTTTATTAAAAAAAATAATGGTGCAACCGAGAAATTGGAAAGAGCGAAAGTCTTTGGCTACAGAGGCGGAGACAGTATGCAAGAATGGGGTCAATTGACCTCCATTTTTTTTTTAAATATGTAATAAAAATATAATTTTGATATATAAATTATAATAAATATTATGGGTACAAGAAAATTGATCCCCATATTTTTGTGAAATTTTTATACTATTGATCCCCATTATATTTTCAATAAAATTTGACTTGTGTACAATTTGGTGAACTCTAGCATTTTAGAACACTTTTGGACTATTGAAGTGTATTTTATCCAAATATGTAAAAGTTAAATTGTTAATATAAATTTTATTAAAATTATGTTATTGAATTTTTTTAGTATGTGTTTGATATAGAGGTGAAAACGGATCAAATGCAGATTGGATAGTGGTAAAACCATATTCGTATCAGTTTTTTTTTACTGGATAATTAAAAAAAATATAAATATTATTAAAAAATACAAAAATTTATAATATTTATTTAATTATAATGATGAACAACAACATATTTCTTTTCATAATATATATTAAATTATTTGGTATATATCTACTATTCAGATAATTAAAATTTAAAAATTATATATACGTACCACTATCTGTATAGATATTTGAATATTGAATATCTATATCTAATATCCGACTTGTTTAGTTTGACCCCATTCAGTAAATGTTTGGCTCAAAAGTTGCGTTGAGAGGAAAATTCTTCTAACATTTCTTTGGTTAGACTTGGTGCATAATTGTCTACTATAGAAAATTTGAAATGTCTATTGGTCCATGATGAACCTTGAGCTTTTCATATCTGGACCAATGATCTAGTATGTGGATTTGCTCATGAACCAATCTGTAGTCAAGTGTGTGGTTGACTCATTCACAAATTATTGCACAAAGGTCTATTGCCGGTAAATACAAAAATATTGATTAAATTAAATAGTCTTGTCAGATGATCACGTCCCAAGTAAATGTATTTTGTTTCTAAAATTCTATTATGTTCCAACGTGTATTCTAATTTGACTTAAGTAATATAGTTTAAAAAAAGAAGATTAATATATATATATTGAGTTGTCTTGAGCCAAATATATAATATTTTCTTTTGGTTTATTCGCTACTCTATATATGAGATTCCATCATGATGTATGATTAGCTTTGAATGATCATAATTTAGTTTATTTACTTTACTAGTTAATTAGATTAGTGTAAGAAGTGATATTAAACATCATTTTTGGCCTAAATTTTTTTTTATAATTTTTTTCCTATTATTTAAAACAAAATAATTTTTTTTTCAAAAAATCTAAGATTCTGAGTTGATTCGACCAATTCCGACCGATTCCTTCAAATCCATAGGGTCGACTACTCGATTCTGATTTTTGGAACCATGTGAGAAAATACTTGTGATGATAAATTTTTGTTTTGCCTATGTTTAATGAAAATTCTGACTACACCCTATGTCCTAATAAAAATAGTTCTTTACAATAGAAAAATATAGCAACAAAATAAAACTTGACAGCTAACAATACAATTACATATATATGAATTCACCTTACGTTGGATTAATGATCCAGCATTTAGAATCTAGATTTCTGAAAACCACAAGAACACATTAAAATCTTTGAAAATATTAGAAAAATAGAAGCAGGTCGGGAATTTTTACATCATGATAGAATGTATCATATGAATCAAATTAAATTAAACAACACGTACACACAGAAGCAACACAGAAATTTTTTGACACCCACATGCTTTGCGGTTTAAATACGACGTAGTTCCATACCCGCAACGATGAGGCCGGTCTTTTGTTGGAAGTCATCGATTTCCCTGATGCTTACTTCCACCTCATTAAAACCGGGAGCATTATCGCAGTAAAATTGCCCCAGCTCGAGCTCCTCCCAGCCATCATCCCTTTTTGATGGAAATCCAATGGGTCTATCTCGTGGGGTATCCATTGTAGGTTTTAAGCATACCTCCTTCATCGACTGGATTTTTCCGACATCAACGTATGCCTCCTGGACAGTGCCGAGACCTTGTGAGTTTCCCGTTGTTTGAAATATGAGGAATGCAGCATAGTTTGTCCCAGGAGAAAGAGAGAGTTTGCTGAAGTTTATTTTCGCCTTTATTTCTAACCAGCAAACATACTTTAGCTGGGCTGCAGCCTTGAACCTTATTATTAGTTAACAAATTGACATTTAAATTAAGTCTAATTTGGGACACTCCATATATATTAATTTGGGACACTCCATATACTTTAGCTGGGCTGCCTCCTTGAACCTTATTATTAGAGAAAGAGAGAGAGAAGAGCGGAAAGTTAGGGTGTGAAGCACTCACCAAGAGGAGTTGGTGAAAACAACTCCAAAAGTCTATTAAATTGGCTTCAAACGATGAATTCATACCGTTCTAATTCATCTAGTTCTTGTAAAACAATGATTTTAATAAATCATTAAAAAATAATTTCCAAAAAAAAAATGTAACATTTAGTCTAATAGCACATTTAAATATGGAAATCACGCCGAGCACTTCAGATAAACTATTTGAACTTTGCGGTTTCTAAATTCAAATAGTCGATCTGAAGTTGCTTAGAATGTTTTTCATATTAAACTATGCTTGGAGACCAAATTTTACATTTTATAGAAAAATTTAACTAATTTTTAAAATCACTATTCTTCAAAAAAAAAAATTTAATTATTAAAAACGTTACTTCCAATATATATATATATTGAGCAAAACTAGGGTGTTCTTAAGCTCACCAAAGTGTTTGGTGAGCTTAACTCCAAAATATATTATATTTGTTTCAAAGGGTGTTCTTGACCACTTGAATATACACAAAAATTAATTCGAAATTCTAAAAATTATACATGTAAATTAATTAGTAGTGAAGTAAATCGGTTTCAACGGTTTGAATTTATTGTTTGAAGCTAATCTAATAGATTTTAGAGTTAACCTCACCAAACACCTTGGTGAGCTATTAAGAACACCCTAGTTGTACTCGCTCCCCCCCCCCCCCCCCCCCCCCCCCATATATATATATAGTTTAACTACTCTAGTTTATAATAAACATATCAGGACTTATAAGTCATGTATCTGAACCATTCAATAGTATAACTGAACCATTCAACATGCTATAAATATTAAAATGTGCTTGGGACCACATTTTACATGTTTTGAATTTTGTTTTAAATTTCTGAAAATGAAGATTTTTCAGAAAAATAATATATCAAGATTAATTAAAAAATCTTTATATTTTACCACTTGACTTGATACTAAATAAATTTAAAAAATTAAGAAATTAAACGAAGCTCTAATGAAGGAGATTGGTTTGGACGGTTTGGATTTGTTATTTGAACTTTGAAAATGGATACATGATTTAAAAGAATATGCATGCTCTCATATGGTTATATAAGTAGTGTAGGCGAACTCTCTCTCTCTTTATATATATATTGGAAATAACTGTTTTAATAATCAAATAATTTTTTTGAAGAATAGTGATTTTAAAAAGTAGTAAAAAATTCCTAAAAATGTAAGATTTGATCTCCAAGAATATTTTAATATTAAAAACATGTTGAGCAACTTCATATTGACTATTTGAATTTAGAAATCTCAAAGTTCAAAAAGTTGATCTGAAGTGGTCGGCGTGGTCTGCATATTTAAATGTGCTTATAGACTAAGTTTTACATTTTTTGGAAATTATTTACTAATTATTAATAATTTTCAAAATCATTGTTTTTCATAATAAAAAATAATATGAAAAATAATGATTTTTAAAAATGCATAAAAAAAAGTAAAATAATTTGATCCCCAAGGACATTTTAATATGGACAACACATTGAGCAGTTCTGATTGAGTATTTCAATTGTGAAAATCGCCAAAACTGAATTGGTAGCACCAAGGCATTGGTCATAATAATTTGACCTAAGCCATTTATATATATCTATCCATCTATCTATATATATATAGAGAGAGAGAGATGAGCTACGGTGAGTTGCGAAGTAAAGTAACTATTTTACTTCACACTCATATTTTGCGATTTGAAAATTCAAACGACCGATCCGAACCGCTCAACATAATCTCCATATTGAAATGTGCTTGGAGACCAAATTTTATATATTTTGAATTTTTTTTACTATTTATTAAGCAATTTTGAAAATCGCTAATCCGATGATCCATAAATTTTTACTGTTTACAGCAAAACAGCAGTTTTCAAAATTACTTAATAAATAGTAAAAAAATTCCAAAATATGTAAAATTTGGTCTCCAAGCACATTTCAATATGGAGATCATATCTAACGGTTTGGATCAGTCGTTTGGATATTTAACCCAAAATAAAAAGGGCAGTAATTACCTTGGTTCGCTTGGATATTTAACCCATTTCCACCACTTGAGATTTTCTACATGCTCTATTTCTAATTCTCTTGCAAAAAACATATGACCTTCTGAACTCTGGCCAGGCGTCGTCTGACCTCCAGGAGGCTGGCCAACGTTTGTCTGGTCTCTGCTCGATCTCAAACAGTACTGTTCCCCGCAAACCGATAAAAAATAGCAAAAGAAAATTTAAAACTAAAATAATTGAACTGGTAGTTGTACCTTACGTTAGCAGTTTGGGTGACTTGAGCCACTACAATCTTTGTTTCTTTTATTAAATATATACTTTTTTTTGTGTATATATTAATTTGATAATGAATAACTACCTTTCTGAAAGAAAATTTATACATACCTTCAAACAACTGATTACAGTGGACGCATAACTGGTTATAGGGGCCATTATTCGTGAAAATATAGCATCAACAATTGCAGAAACGAAGAGTTCAGCCAAATTACTGGAAAGTGGAGCAGCATAACCTAATAGTATCATCATGACACTGGATAATTTGTAAGCGCAACCAAGAATAAGAGAAAATAAGCATATATAGGATCTTCGCAAAGTAAATAGGGAGGGAATTAGATCGATGAGGGCAGCAAATTCAGAAATGAAATAATTAGCCACAGCAAGGGCAAGGCCAAGGCCGAAAATCCATCGGAATATGTTCTTCATGGCTGTTGATAATTTGTAAGTGTTACTAGAAAGAAGAGAAGGATATATGAATAGATCGGCAATTGGGAGAGAGCGAGCAGCAAATCTAACATGCCCATATATTAACTTGGAAGAGGAAATTGGTGAAGATATTAAGAAAGAAGTTTTTGCTTAAAACATCACACGAGTCAGACGCAGGTTTCTTTTGATTCCAGTATATGTACACTGCATGAAGTGAAATCTACTCTGTCAATATATTTACCCAGATGAAGTAGGATGGTACAGAGAGCAAGACTAAGACTGAATATTTTTTTGAAGCAACTTGCTCTGCGTTTGAACATTGTTTTTTTTTTTCTTTTCTTTGTCTTTGTTCAGAAATAAGCTTACGTATAGAGGATTAAAAATGTTATTTACAGATTTTTATTTTTTTATAACTTATAGTTTTAAATTTGTACAGCGACGTACTTGGTGCTAAATGAAGGTAAAAAGAAACAAGTGAGGGTAATATTTTTTTTTAACACTTAAATTATCTAGATCCAGTTATTTCGGCCATTTTTTTTAATACCCAAAAAAAAAATATTTTACAAAAGTGCCACCAGTTTAGGTTTTTTTTTTAAATCTATCCAAACCGTTAGGCCCACGGGCGGTCCACAATCCTAGCAGACCGCCTGGGGGCCGGGCAGTCCTCTGTTTTTTTTTTTTTTTAGAGAGAGATCTTAATATTTTGATTTAAATAATTTTATGAAGTTTTAGTTTTCTTGCTTAGAGTGTATGCCAAAATATAAGACATTGTATATATTTATGAAGTAATGTCATAACTATTTATAACTTTGATTTGATTTGTCAGTTGGATATCACAAGTCTAAAGAAAAATAGAGGACCGCCTCAGCCCCAGGCGGTCTGCTAGGTTTGTGGGCCGCCCGTAAACCTGGCGGTTTGGGTAGATTTAAAAAAAAAACGAAACTGGAAGCACTTCTGTAAAATACATCTTTTTTTTGGGTATTAAAAAAAATGGCTGCAGTTATTTTTAACTAATAATTAATGAACTAAATTAAAAATATTGGGGGTAGGTTTGATGCCTCCATCTTACCCTACACAGAGCATCAATTTTGGTGTTCCTCATGATATCCACCATGAGATTGACTAGGAATCACATCTTCGCTTTCCTAGAAGGCACTAAATTAACAATTTCTTCTGTAGGAATTAATCACAGCATATCAGAAAAGGTGATTTTCGAATTTGAGCTGATTTAGACTCAAACTAGCTCAAATCGTGTTGGTTAAAAAAGGAAGAAAAACCGATCAGAAAATGTGAGGGTTTTTTGCCATAAATTTTTTTCTCATCTATTTATAGTGAGAAACAGAGCAACAATGCTTTTTTAATCACCCATAAATCTCTTGTATAAGTCAAATTATAAAATGATTAATATAAGATTGTTTAGTTATTCAATAAACATGACTCAGTTCTGCTTATCCTTATCCCTTCACCAAGCCCAACCTTAGCTTGGTCCCCACTTAATTTACACTTTGTCATTTGGGCCTAATGTACTTGTATGTAACTTGTACTATATAATTATATGTCTATATTCTGTTAAATATTAAATGTATATGATATGTCATGCCTATGAAATAAATTTAATTTTGATTATTTATGTCATCACATGACATTTATTTTGACATTATATCAACTCTAGTATTTTCTATTTTTAAAAATTAATATTAAATAATATAGGGTATTATATTAGTATTGCAGGTTTTAGCCTTTTAGGTGCCATAGATCGACATTATTTGATTTGGCCACGTAGGATCCGAACAAATCAAACATTGGATTGTTAGTGGAATTATTATGTCAAATCGTTGGGTTTGGGCATCGCTGGAAGCAATAAATGAAAATTTAGATTGGAACAGAATTTTATTTCAGATCCATTAGAGAGTGATAGCGAGGAATTTTGGGAGATAGAAAGAGACTAGATAGCAAAAAAGTTATTCCAAGTGAGAGAGGAAGTTTCGAAATTTGAAATTGGGGTCGGAAAAGTTATTCCAAGTGCGATAGAACGACAACACACACCAGTGATCCAATATTTATAAAATAATACACCTGATTTAGCCATCTGTTGAAAATATGTTATTGTTCCAAAGGGATCACAATACCCTGTTAATCCTATCACAACCGTTCAAAGTTTATCATAAGCGAATATCAAGGAAAAATCAAATTATAACTTCGGTTTGGTTTGTTTTTTAAAACCAAATTATAACGGTTCGGTTTGCTTTTTAAAACCTACGTATAATGGTTTGGTTCAGTTCGTTTTTTAAAACCGAATTATTAATTCAGTTTGGTTCAGTTCGAAAATTTTCAAAACCAAAATATCTGAACTGACTGAACTTTTATATATTATGAATTTGGTCCGGATCACCCCGGTTTATTTCTTAATCAATTGCTTTCAAAATTTTGATTTATTTCTTAATACCTTGGTTTATTTATTAATATTTTTTGGTTTATTAGAAATCAATTGCTTTAAATAAAACTTACTAAATTTCATTTCGAACCGAACAAACTGAACAAACCGAAATAAAACTTTGGTTCCGTTTGGTTCTATTTTTGAAACCGAATTATAACTTTGGTTTGCCTAGTTCGGTTCTGTTTCAACCAAACCGAACCGATGAACACTCCTAGGGAGGTACAGACAGCAAGACCCAGAATCCTGTCAACTGAACTCGGTCCATAACTAAAACAATATTATTTTGAAGCAACTTGCTCTGCGTTTGAACATTGTTTTTTTCGTTTCTTTGTCTTTGTGCTTACGTATAGAGGATTAAAAAAATTATCTACCGATTTTTTTTAAAACTAATTGTTTTAAATTTGACTAAAACTAGCTTTTGTTTTCAACTTTGTACAGCGATGTACTTGGTACTAAATGAAGGTAAAAAGAAACAAGTGAGAGTAATATTTTCTTTTAACTCTTAAAGTATCTAGATCTAATTAATTTTTACTAATAAAAAATGATCTAAATTATAATTAGTTTGTTCAAAACTTTACTTTTGAGTTAAAAAAAATATTGAGGGTAGGTTTGATGCCTCCATCTTAGAATACACGGAGCATCAATTTTGGTGTTCCTCATGGTATCCACCATGAGATTGACTAGAAATCACATTTTCGCTTTGCTAGAAGGCACTAAATTAAAAAAAAAAATCTGTAGGAATTAATCTCAGCATATCAGAAAAGGTGATTTTCGAATTTAAGCTGATTTAGACTCAAACTAGCTCAAATCGTGTTGGTTCAAAAAGGGGGAAAAACCGACCAGAAAATGTGAGGGTTTTTTGCCAGAAAATTTTGTCATCTATTTATAGCGAGAAACAGGGCAACAATGCTTTTTCAATCACCCAAAAATCTCTTGTCTAAGTCAAATTATAAAATGATTAATATAAGATTGTTTAGTTATTCAATAAACATGACTCAATTCTGGTTATCCTTGTCCGTTCGTCAAGGACAAGGATAAATTAATTAAGCACCAATGCATCTCAATAAATTAATTAAGCACCAGTGCATCTCAATAAGATTGTTTGGTCGCCACTTAATTTACACTTTGTCATTTGGGCCTAATGCATCTCAATAAATTAATTAAGCACCAAGTTCAATAGTCATATGTGTTTACTGCTGCAAAGGCCCAATGATGATGTGATTAGTATAAGAACGGAGATCTGAAAATTTGTGTTCTCTTTAGAAGCCCGATAAAAATATACGTATGGTTTGTCATGTGGAAACAATTTTTTGATTTGGGGGTTTCACATCCTTGAATTCAGATCCAGTGCAATATTTGACTATTTAGGATGACATCTAAATCATCCATTTCTATCTGCCATTAATTTTAAAGCGGACCCCCCCCCCCCAAAAAAATATTTCAAATAGACTGCAAAATGATTTTGGCTCGGATGGGAGTACAGCTGAAATTCACATCCCCTGAGATATCTCAAATTTTGAGTTGATATGTGAAATGGAATATGATTGCATTTGTCCTGGTGGAATGCAAATAGTAATCGAATACAAAATTTGTTGTCCTACCATCTGGAAATATGTTCTGATTTTGTCAGTTAACTCTGTTTCATTAAACTGTAAAATCATTCCACATGCAACCTAGATTGTATTAAGATATTCATACTGCCAAGAATAATCAAATTTTCCTCGCATCAGTGATTATATTTTACAATTAACAGTGTACTTCCAACTTCGGCAATCTTCTACCTAATTGTTCTGCTTGCTGTCATTGTTCTGCCTTGTCGGTCCTCCTCTTCATCAATAAGTAAGTTACTCTCCACTATACCGATGCACAGGTTCGAATGGAAAGAAATTCAGATCAGTATTCCATATGTGGCATATCAGTTCTCTAGATCTGCCACCAAGTTTAGGGGTAATTACATGTATAAACCTCATAAACCAATCATATCAATGGGGTAAATATACTGACAGAGCAGTTTTGGGTTGCGCAATATTCATGTACAATGCATACTCATGGAAAAAATATGAAGTTGCGATTAGCATAACTTAAAGAAAAAAAAACCGACAGGTGTTCGTTTTTTCATAGCAGTTTTCGCGACGCCGCTCTCAAAATCCTTCTCGGAGACTCTCAGCACTAAATCGCCCACCAAACCCTCCTCCGTTGTCTGATCCTGGTACAGATTTCACATATTTCTGTTGATCTTCCTCCGTAACCTCTTGTATAGTCCTGATGTCATTGTCCCCCTTTACCCTATGTAGATGGAAGGTAGTGCTTGAAGCTGTCTGATCCTGGTACAAGGAGCTGAGAAATAGAAGAAGCTTCAGCGAAGTGACAAAGCATGTACTGGTACGCATCATTTGCTATATTGAACAACTTCTCCTTCATATTCCTTTCTATTCTTCAATTTCTATTATAATATGCTGGGTTTTGCGGTAGGAAATTGAAAACTGTAGAAATCAAAGGACCTCCAACTAGAGTCAGTAATATTCGTTGCCAGCTGTTCTTCCATAGTCATAATAATAGGAAATCAGATCTCATCACATAGATATTTTCAATTGCTAATTAGAAATCTACGGGAACCTTAATACCTTATCCAGTCATATCTGATGTGTCAATAAAATGAGACAAAAATTAACTTCAAGAGAAAATTGACAATCCATAATCAATACAAAAAAATAATTTACTATGTTTCTTGAAAATGACAACTGTAAGGTCAAGTAAAAGAAACAGATCGACTCAAAGTTTTTCCTGGTGAGGTCCAGTATGGACATCTACTAGGTAGTAGCTTACTACTGATTAAGTTGGTGCTTAATTAACAGTCGGCAAGCAGCGCCGCACAATCGCAACGGAGGTTTCCGCCCACAAATTGAGGGAAATGTAAGAATTGAAAATTTAACGCAAATTATAAAATTTGATGTTTTCAGGGAACAATATTGAGATGTACTTAATATTCCGAATTAAATCTCATGGTAGTGCTATATATGTATTTTTTGATATACAAAAATCTTCGTAGTTATTCACCTATAGATCCTCATAATTTGACTCTGTAAATTTTTTGTGATATTTGGTAACAAATTGTCTGCATATATAAAGAGACACTTTCCATTTTTTTTGCCTTCTGATTCCAAATACCCTATCCGTGACCAAAAGCTGTGCAAATCTCTGTTCTTAACCAACGTCTTGACTATATACAATTTGGTTAGGTGAGGGAAAAATGAGAAGGCAGTTGATCACCTATTCAATAAATGTAATTTCTTGCTCTTCTACGCATTGTCATATATGTTCTTACTATTCGATGTGGGGAGAAATAATAATATCTAAACCGTTGGAAGCAAATCTTTAGAAGAGTTTTAACATCGATTTTAAATGACACTTTATTATGGAAGTGGTCTTCTATAGGTAAATTCACAGTTCATTCTTATTATATGTGGCTTGAATATAGAGATATTCCTAATTTTGAATTTACATCTATTTGGTCATTCAAAATTTCTCTGAAGATCAAAATTTTCCTCTATCTTCTCAAAAGAAATAAACTGCTGACCAAAAAAAATCTTACTCGTTAAGGTTGGATAAGTAATACATCATATCATTTTTGTGGTTCGTTCGAATCTACTAATCATTTATTTGTGCATTACCCTTCTCTTTTCAAATATGGAATTGAATTGCTCAACATAATAACTTTTTGTTTGAGGGTTCGACTATGGATGATATATGGTTTATGAATGCCTCTATTCCCCTTAAGGATAAACCTTTGGTAGAGCTTATTCGAGGAGCTGTGCTTTGGTATTTATGCCTTGTAAGAAATAAGCTTTGTTTTCAACAATCTCGTATGCCTACTTTAAAGGCCATTGGCTCCAAAATTATTGCTTTAGCTACATTCTGGTGTAAGACTTTAAATAATGGTTATTTGCTTAACATATCTTTAATTATGTCTTTGGACACTAATGACTTGCCTTCTCAGGATTTGATTATAGTAGGCCCACGGGCAACGGTTCAAGAGGGGGATCCACCGCTAAAGGTAGAGTACCCTCTGCTGGCATAGGAAGATTTAATCCATATGCTTGGGTTAGAGTTCCTCAATAATTAGTTTGTGGTTTTTTTTTCCGGTCTCTTGCTATTAGATGCTTACATTCGTATGACTTTGTTGTGTTAAATATTTGGCTAGGAATGATACTGTGTATTGCCTATGTGGTTTTTTATTTTTTATTTTTTTTCATACTGTATGCGTTTCTCTCTTTAGTTTGGTTGGAGTTTGAAGCCAAAACAATTTTGTGATTTCTAATGAAATCAGTGGCTTACCACTTTTTCAAAAAAAGGTGAGCATTCATGGTTGCAATTTTTTATTTTTTTTTGTAGAAAGAGATGCAACCGAATTTTAAGAGACAAAAATAGCCTCAAATTTTAGTATGATTCACAAATTTGTTTATCAAGCTCAATATAATATACTTTATTGTCTGTTTTTATTATCAATAAGTTTGAAACTTGATCCCTATCTTATTTTTTTTTTTTAAATAAACTTATTGAATCAAACGAAATTCATCATATACTTTCATTTCTTACTGGCATACCTTTTTTTTTATTTCCATATAATTCAGAGAAGATTTATATAAAATACATGTACAATGACAGATCTAAGGTTGAAGGAAAGACACATAAAAGTTATAGGAATGAGTACAATAATTCAAACATAACTAGTGTTGTTAACTGACTAATTTTTAATTTTTAAAAACCTGAAGAACACATTAAAATGTTTGTAAATTAACATAGATGCCACGTAGTAATTATTACAACATGATATATACAATATGAATGGTATAATATTTATTTCATGATTGCCACAAGTCTAACCAGTTTAAAAGGGACGTACTTCAATACCCGAAATGATGAGGCCGGTCTTTTTGTTGTTTGTATTGTCTTCCTCCAAGCATACCCCCAACCTCACCAGCATCACCATAACAGTAAAACTGCCCCAGCTCGAGCTCCATCCATCCATCTGTCCTCTTTACGGGATAAATTAACATTGCATTTTATTGAAGAATAGATATCTTTGCCTCACATATTACTCTTCATTGGCAACTTAGGCAACAAATAATTTAGCACCCAAATGTATAGCTGTCACACTAATTAGGTATCTAGCTGAATATTAGTAACGGCTAGTAAATCTTGTAATTAAGACATAGATTACAACTTCTGTAAATTAGGAAATAGCCTAACGGCTAGTACAATTTTAGCCTATAAATAGTCATGTACAGACATTGTAAAATAACAACAATCAATAATACAATATTTTCATTATTCTCATCTTCACTCTAAAATTCCACATGGTATCAGAGCGGGACAAATTCTGACTCAAGAAAAGCAAACTCAAATCAAGCTGCAGATAACAAGAACTGCAAGCAACATCAGATAACCCACAAAACAAGAAGGCTCTCAGAATTCAGCAACAGTACTTAGCCGATTACTCGACGAGCCACTCGTGTTTTTTATTCTACATCATCAAGCAGATCCGCACACAGAAACCAGAAATAATCAGTTTTTTTATCAGGTTCTTAATTTCTTAATTTTCTTAGAACCTTACCAGAAATATTCCTTTTTCATCAACAAAAACCAGAAATTTCAGTTTTTTACCAGTATTTTCTTTACCAGAAGCCAGAAATCAGTATTTTCGTTACCAGAAAACCAGAAACCAGTATTTTCTTTACCAGAAAGCCAGAAACCAGTATTTCGTTACCAGAAAACCAGAAACCAGTATTTTCTTTACCAGAAAACCAGAAACCAGTTTTTCATTTACCAGAAAAATCAGAAATCTTTGATTTCAATATCTGTTTTTATCACTTTTCACAAAATAAAAAAGGTTTTCAAGTAGCATCTTCTTTTATCAAATTTAACACACACACACACAGAGACCCTAGAAAACCAGTAAAAGACCAAAAAAAAAAAAAAAAAAAAAATTCAGAAAATCAAACCCAAGCTTCATCAGCTTGACTAGCAAACCGAAGGAAAAAAGGTTACCTTATTTCGCTCCTAAGCCAAGAAAGGATGCAATCTAGTTTCGCCCGAAACCCTAACCCTAACTCTCAAGAAGTGGCGAGAGGGAGAGGAGCACCCAACAACACCGAGCGGTGTGACCACTGCAAGAAAGCAGGGCACAACCGTGATGGGTGTTGGTTCCTCCATCCTCACCTCCGACCAGTCAGAGAGAAGGAAGATCGGGGAAACAACTGGGGCGGCGCAAGAAATGAGAAGAAAGGAAGGTTTGGCGGGGTGAGCAAAATAGTGGACGGGAATGAAGGGGTCGGATCTGAAGCAGTTCAAACTAATAACTCAAATAAACAATTTGTTACAGCAGCAAACTCCAGGTTTTGTACACTCTAAATCTACTTTTACTACTTTTAATTCTTGCAAAATTGACAATAATTTTAAATCTGCAAATATGTGTTATAACACAAGTAAATGGATTATTGATTCAGGTGCTACTGATCATATGACATGGGACAAAAATAAATTAGAAAATGTCACACAAATTAAAAACCCTCAATATGTAACTGTTGCAAATGGAAATAAGGTTCAAATTCAAGGTGTTGGTACAACCAAATTTCTCACAAAAAATGTGAATGATATTTTGTATTTACTAGATTTTAACTCAAACTTATTATCGGTTAGTAAAATAACCCAAGAGTTGAATTGTAATGTCATCTTCTCACCAAATAAAGTAACCCTTCAGGATCAAGAATCGGGTAATACAATTGGTGAGGGATGTTTGAAAAATGGTCTTTATTACCTTGAAGAAAATAACAATAAATGTCTTGTGTCATTAAATTCAGTAGATCGTGACAAATTACTACACCGACGATTTGGTCATCCATCTGATCAAGTTTTAAATAAACTTTTTTGTTATAATCTTGATTCAAAAAATTGTGATGTGTGTAAATTTTCAAAACAAACTAGATTACCATTTTCTTCATCCACTAGTATGTCAAAAAAATGTTTTGACTTAATTCATTCAGATGTTTGGGGTCCAGCTCCTATTAATTCTTATAATCATTTTAGATATTTTGTCACATTTATTGATGATTTTTCTCGTACAACTTGGATATATCTTTTGAAAGGAAAACATGAAGTTTTTTCATACTTCCTAGAATTCTATAATTTTGTCGAAAATCAATACAATGCGAAAATTAAAATTTTTAGGTCTGATAATGGGACAGAATACATAAATAATAATTTCTTAGAATTTTTTAAACAAAAAGGAATTTTACATCAAACCACATGCATCAACACACCTGAACAAAACAGAGTTTCAGAAAGAAAAAATAGACATTTACTTGAAGTTACTAGATCACTTCTCTTTCAAACTAACGTTCCAAAAACTTATTGGTCAGACGCAATGTTAACGGCAACTTACCTAATAAATAGATTACCAAGTGCTAGACTTAGGAACATGAGTCCTTTAGAAATTCTTAAGGGTAGAAAAATTGATATTGACCATATAAGAATATTTGGGTGTACATGTTTTGTACATATAAAAAGACAAGACAAGTTAGATAAAAATTCAGTTAAAACTATTTTTTTGGGATACTCCTCAGAAAAGAAAGGATATAAGTGTTATGACCCAAAAAATCATAAGCTTTATATTTCACGAGATGTGTCATTCTTTGAAAATGAACCATATTATCAAACAAATGAACAAGGAAATGCACAAGGTCAACCAATACAATTGCCTCCAAATAATTTTATATTTTCTGAAGAAATAAATCAAGAACAGGTTGAAGGAGATCACACTGGTGAAACAAGTGCAATCCCTTCAGGGGGAGAAAATGAAGAAACTGAGTCAAGTGAAGAAACAACTCAAGAAGAGATTGAAACTGACTTAAGCTAAGAAGCAACTCAAGAAGAAACTGCCTTGAGAAGATCAGTAAGACAAACTCAGCCTCACATCAAACTAAGGGATTATGTATCCCATCAGGTGATGTATCCAATTCAAAATTTTATTTCTTATGATAAGGTATCTCCAACATATCGGGCGTATTTGGGTAGCATCAACAATCAAACCGAACCAACCAGTTTTAACGAAGCCAACCAAAGTCTAGTTTGGGTTAAGGCTATGAAAGAAGAACTTCAAGCCTTAGAAAATAATAATACATGGGATATTATTCATTTACCAAAAAACAAAAAACCCGTAGGTTGCAAATGGGTATACAAAATCAAATATAATTGCGATGGTACGATTGAGAGATATAAAGCTAGGTTAGTGGCCAAAGGATTCACCCAAACTTATGGTATTGACTACCAAGAAACTTTTGCACCAGTAGCAAAAATGAATACTGTTAGAATTTTACTATCGGTAGCCACCAACTTAGGATGGAACTTGTTCCAAATGGATGTAAAAAATGCATTTCTCCAAGGAACATTGGAAGAAGAGGTCTACATGACTCTTCCTCCAGGTCATAAGAACGCATCGGATTCAACATTGGTGTGTAAGTTAAAGAAAGCAATTTATGGCCTAAAGCAATCACCAAGAGCATGGTATGCCAAGCTAAGCTTTTCTCTTTTAAAAATCAACTTTAATAAAAGCACATCAGATTCCTCTATGTTTGTCAAATATTCACAAAATTGCACCACCATTATTCTTGTCTATGTAGATGATATTATCATCACTGGAAATAATAATGAGGAAATTAAAAAGGTTAAACAATATTTGAAGGAGGAATTTGATATCAAGGACCTTGGGAACCTTTCATATTTTCTAGGAATAGAAATAACTCATTCAAGTAAAGGCTTATTTCTATGCCAAAGAAAATATGTCATTGACCTGTTAAAAGAAACTGGTAAATTGGGAGCTAAACCAGCCAATACCCCAATGGAGACAAATATTAAACTTGGAATTGAGGATGGTGAACCACTACCTGATATAGGACAATATCAAAGGTTGGTAGGCAAGTTAATTTACCTTACAGTTACCAGACCTGACATTGCCTTTGCAGTTAGTGTTATAAGCCAATTTATGCATGCTCCACGCACCAGTCACTTAAGTGCTATCGATAGAATACTGAGATATCTGAAAAGCACTCCAGGTCAAGGAATTTGGATGAAAAAAAATAATTCTAATGAAGTGGTTGGTTTCTCTGATGCAGATTGGGCCGGTAGCTGCGACAGAAAATCAACCACGGGATTTTGTACCTTTGTAGGTGGCAACTTGGTCACATGGAAGAGCAAGAAGCAGAATGTGGTGGCAAGGTCAAGTGCAGAAGCAGAATATCGAGCCATGGCATCCACTGCGAGTGAGCTCATCTGGATCAAGCAACTACTTAGCGACATGAAGATGGAGCACAAGGGAGCAATGAAAATGTACTGTGACAATCAAGCTGCACGACATATTGCATCAAACCCAGTGTTCCATGAAAGAACAAAACACATAGAGGTCGACTGTCACTTTGTCAGAGAAAAAGTACAGTCAGGAGAAATAGAAACCTCATTCGTCAAAAGCAAAGAGCAACTGGCAGATGTCTTTACCAAAGCACTCGACAAAGCCAGTCACCTAAGGATACTTAGCAAGTTGGGCTCAATTAACTTATTCGAACCCAACTTGAGGGGGAGTATTGAAGAATAGATATCTTTGCCTCAGATATTACTCTTCATTGGCAACTTAGGCAACAAATAATTTAGCACCCAAATGTATAGCTGTCACACTAATTAGGTATCTAGCTGAATATTAGTAATGGCTAGTAAATCTTGTAATTAAGACATAGATTACAACTTCTGTAAATTAGGAAATAGCCTAACGGCTAGTACAATTTTAGCCTATAAATAGTCATGTACAGACATTGTAAAATAACAACAATCAATAATACAATATTTTCATTATTCTCATCTTCACTCTAAAATTCCACACATTTATTGCCTGGCCTCACCACTCCTGGACTAAACCAATGCCCTCTGGTATGTGTCAAGACCTTTTGAGTTTGGTTTTGTTTTGAAGATGAGATATGCAGCATAATTTGTCTCAGGCGAAAGTTGGTCCAATTTTATATTCGCCTCTACACGCAACACCCACACTTGCAATGCCTTCAGTGCCTCCACAGTCCTTACAAGTATTAGTAAAGAAAAATCAAATTGTAATTTGGTGCACAAGTTGTATGTTTCCGTATATATTTCCATTGCTATTGGTGAAAGAATTTTCAAGGGTATATATATATATATATATTTACAAGGGCATATTGACTATAGCATGAGTTGATCCATAATATGCATATTACCATAATCTCAGATAATTTATTGTTTTATAAAATCTGTTATATTTACTAATATAATATTGCTAAGACTCTAAGGGTTAGACCATTTAACTTGGACGGTTTGATTAATGAATCAATGACCTGAGCCTCTGTCCAATTGGTTGTCTGACGTCGTTGTAATGATGAATATTTCGTTGACCGCCTAATATCTATGTTATCTATATGTTACTGAATGGAGAGGTGTGGAATAACAAAAAACAATAAGCAAGCCTCAGAATCAAAGAGGTAGTAGTTACCTTGACTCCCTTAGAGAAACGCACTTCCAGTATTTGTTTTTTTCACCAGGATTGAGACCATCTACATGCTTTATTTGTAAATCTTTTGCAATAAGCATCTGGACTACTAAATTCTGGCCAGTGTTCATCTGGCCTTTGGAACTCTGATGACTGTTCAACCGGACTCCATTCATCTGGCCTCTTGAACTCTGATCATTGTTTATCTGATCTCCGTTCATCTGGCTTCCTGAACTCTGGTCAGCGTTCATCTGGTCTCCATTCATCTGGCCTCCGTTAATCTGGTCTTGGTTGATCTGGCATCCTGAACTCTGGTTATTGTTCAATTGGCCGTTGTTCATTTCACCCCCATTCATCTGGACTCCGTTCTCACCTCCATTCTGGTTAATAATAACATATACCTTGCTGGACATGTCTCTGGATCTAGTTAACTTGTAAGTGCTAACAGAAACAAGAGGAGATATCAATGGATCGCAACTTGGGGAGGAAATTGGGAGGTGAAGAGATAGAAAGATCCAGAAATTAGGTCAACCAGACTCGGTCCAAGACTAAATATTTTTTTGAAGCACCTTGCTCCGCCCTTGAACATTGTTTTTTCTATTTCTTTGGTTTTCCTTCTGAACTAAGAGTGCGTTAGAGGATTAAAAATGTTCACATGCTCAATTTTTAGTATTAAAGGTTACTAGCTAGCTTGAGTTTTCAACTTTGTACAGCAATTTAGGCCAGGCCCAGGTTTTAGGTATCTTTTTTCCTTTCTTTTTTCATTGACTACTACAGAAACATTTATTATACGCGGCTAAAAAATAAAATTATACACGGTTGTAGAACCGGACACGTTTCACCAAAAACAGTGACACCAATCATGTTTTAATTAAGAAAACCATGTATAACGCATTATTTTTAAAATATATATATGGTCAACCTACATATAAAGTTTGAATTATACTAAAACAAAAGATTTATCAATATACCAAAAAAAAAAAAATTGAAAAAAAAAATGAATTTAATACAACACAAAAACAATACATTTATCAATATAAACAACATTTATAATTACATTACACAAATTATTACGTGAACAATATTGGAACTAAAAAATGAAAATACAACAAAAAATTATAAATTTGAGACTTTATACATTTTCATTAACAATGGAAAAGAAAGTGTTGGTAAAAACATTTTTAATTACTTGGTATTGCCGGAGTCAAGGCATCATCAACTCTGGTTACTGTCAAACTCGTCATTGTCCATTTGGCCTCCATTCATCTGGACTCCGTTCATCCGGCCTCCATTCATCTTGCCTCCTGAACTCTGGTTGATGTTCAACCGGCCATTGTTCATTTGGCCCCCATTCATCTGGACTCCGTTCATTTCGCCTCCAGAATTCTGGCATCCATTCAATAGGCCTCTGTTCATCTTGCCTCCTGAATTCTGGCTAATGTTAACCTTGCCATTGCTCATTTGGCCTCCATTCATCTGGACTCCGTTCATCTGGACACCTGAACTCTGGCCTCCATTCATCTGGTTACCAATAAAATATATTTTTCTGGACATGGCACTGGATCTAATAAATTAGTAACTGCTAACAGAAACAAGAGGAGATATGAATGGATTAGAAATTGGGTGATAGGCTGTGTATATATTTATAAACTTAATTGGGAGGAAATTGGTAGGTAAAGAGATAGCAAGACCCAGGAATCAAGACAACCAGACTCGGTCCAAGACTGAATATTTTATTGAAGCAACTTGCTCCGCGTTTGAACATTCTTTTTTTTTTTTTTAATTTCTTTATTTTATGTTCTGAACGAAGAGTAGGTATAAAGGATTAAAATTGTTCACTTGCTTAATTTTTATTATAGCTAGAAGTATTAAATGTTACTAGCTAGCTAGCTTTTGTTTTCAACTTTGTACAGTGATACTTGGTGTTAATTTTGGCCTTCAAGTTTGAGGGCATGTGCAGTACACGTTACGAACGACGAGGATCCCATTATTGATGGTTTCCTTTTCCTTTCTTATTTTCTTTAATTTGCTATCACTGCCACAGAAATATAGATTATACACGGTTAAAAAACGGGATTGTGCCAGACTGTAGAACCATGTACGTCTCTTAAAAAAACAGTGCAATTTTTTTTCACAAAAACATTTATACTTGATTTTTTAATTTAAAACCGTGTATAAAATCATCAATCATACACGGTTATAATTAAAAAACCATATATAATTCTTATTATTTTATAAATAAGGTTACCCTACAACACTTCTTTCATACATAACATGTACTTTAATATTAATTGCCTCATTAGCACAATTTATCTAACCAACCAAACAACTAAACAACCAACTAAACCTAGACATAATTATTAGTTATATCTTTAATACACTATACTTGTGCATCGACACCCCAATTTATACTATATAATAGATTCATGCACTTGTCAATTGATGGTAAATTAGACAATTAGGGTTATAAATATTATTAGCTATAATTTTGACCTATCACTAATCAAGGCAATCTTATCTGCCATTCCTATGTAGAGGCATAGGTATCCAACACCGTGTCTAATTGCTACACTTCGATTAGGTATGAAATTAAGGTTGATGCACGAATCGTCAGGTACCTCTTCTTTTTCTTCTTGTATGTTTATGTTTGAGGATTTGGCGAGAAGCGTGACGAAAGAACCGACAGCTATATTAGGATCTTTACGCTCCTCCATGTCTTCTTTCTTTAGGTTTTTCAAAATGAAAAACCCTAGATTTGTTGACCATTGTTTGTGCCTCATCGCAATACACTCGCTTCTTCTCATATTTCCAAAATAGAAAATAAAAAAGGGTGTACACTTGTAAGTTACCTGATACAAGTACTTAATTGGGGGTTTTTCTCTGCAAGTAATATGCTGTTGTGTTTTGGTCATACAACCAGTCAGGGTGATTTATGAAAGCTCGATTGTTGGTTTTAGTGTAGTTATACATTTCGGGGGGTTATAATTCTGGTATGCCTTGCTGGTTATGTCTTTGTTGCTACAGAACAAATATGTTACAAGTACAATGATGGTACTGGGGTTAAGTTGGTGCTACAAATTAATTATGTTGGTGTTCGATCTATATTATCTTGCTTTGTTGCATGGTTCTATATATTTGTTGGTCTATAATGCATGTTATTTTTATCCGATTTAGATTATGTTATGTTCTTTTCCGTGCTTTGCTGGATTTAAAAAATGGCTAGCAAATATATGAAGGCTAGCCCCTAATACATGCATATACATCCAACAGACGTTGTTAAGAACATATGGCAAAACAAGGAACTGTCAAATGCCAAATCAAACAAAGCCAATGGTGTAAGAAACTTTTGCCATCTGCTGATAAATCAAACTGACAGCTGATAAATCCACAACTTCGCACCTTCCATGAATCCAACTGATTCATGTTCGAACAGATGTTCAGCTCGTAGATATCCTAACTAAGTCACATCGAAAAGAACACATTAATAATAGTATATGTAACAAGTTGCCCAAGTTAGATGTATATGCTTCAACTTGAGGAGCACATACATTTATTTACTAAAGTTGCTCATTTTAGATATTCGTTTTTTAGGTTTCTCTTTTTTTCTCTATATATTTATACATAATGGTTAATTGCAATATATATATAGAGAAATTCCAATTTCCACTTTCATTATGTAAAAGAATATATAAATGAATATTAAAAATTGATAATAGAATGAAATTTGTTTGTAATTCTTTTCTATTCAACTAAAAAAAGTTGTTGTGCTCACCGTTTATTTTTAATAGAGTAATCTGTCTTATTTGACTAATTAAACCAAGGGTAAACACTCCCTCTCTATCTCACTGATGCATTTACTCCAGCAACAGAATTAGAATTTTTAATTTGCATCAAGTTCAAAAATACTTTCTGTTTTCTCATTTTTATCTTTGAGCGTAAGTCTGGGTTAATTTTTTTTAATTTTGAACGCATCCCGAAATTTTTGAGACAGATACTGATTTTTTATTTTATTTTTTGGATGCTATAGATAAAATCTGCCAGATGGTTGTAAGAGATTTTATGACATAAATGTGGTTGCTTATATATATATATGGAACAATTATAGAAATGCTAAATAGCAGTATAGTGTGCATTTATTTGTTTAACATGCTTTTACACCTTTGTTTTTTCTCGTTAAATATTAGATTAGTAATATACGTGATTATCACTGTATGTGAAAGCTCCACGATACGACAATAGAAGGAATAGAAAGGAATAGAAGGCTATTCTCCGCGCTATGGCGAGAAAGGAATAGAGGCCTATTCTCTGATAAAAGAAAGAGAGTACAAATGTGGATCAATGATACAACAATTGAAATTTTTTTTGGACCCAGGATGGGTAAGTGTCGAGGCATGAGAATAAGGACTCAGCCGTTTAATACTAGAGGAGAGTACTGCACCTTGCTGGCTGCAATTTTCAATAGCTGAGTTTGAACTAAGACATGATAGGTCTTTGGATTTTCTTAATTTACTTGTTTTTGTGAGGCCATTTAGTCAACATGATTTTATAAATATACTTTGTTAGTATCAATATATGTGTTTGAGACGCATTTTGCCGCCAACCATCAACAAAAAAAAAAGTTCCACGATATATTGGTTGGGAAACATATTAAAATTTAAATTTTCTTAAAAAAACATTTAGAGCTTCTAAATTAATTAAAAATAAATTACACTACCTTATTTTATATATATTATTAGTGCAATCTTAATTAATGTAAAGCACCTCCAGTCTTAACTAATAACACACTAATTTTGGTTAATTAAAATTTTAAATTTAATCAACCGAGTGTTCTGAACAACATCGTTTATATATATAATTGCCTTTATAAATTATTAAAATATGAGTTATTAATATTTTTCTTCAATCATTAGCTTAAATTAAAAATATTATATAAGTAACAGAGAAGAAAAAACAAAGTTAGAACGCAGAGCAAGTTGCTTCAAAAAAATATTCAATCCAGGACCGAGTCCGGTTGGCCTGGTTCCTGGGTCTTGGTATCTCTTTACCCCCTATTTCCACCCAACTTCCCAACCATTCATATGTCGTATTGTTTCTACCAAATTAACTGCTGGATATTACAGATTTATTGCCAGTCGCTTTCATGCTAGTACCCTAAAATCAACAATCTCAGATTATCTTGGTTGTGGTTCCATCTTGCACGATAGAGATGATGGAATACGCTTAAGGACAGTGTCTCGTAGATGATCCGGGTATTATCCTTTCAACATGATTTATATTATTTACTATCTGAATTGTTCTGAAAATTTACCACATATCTTCACTTATTTTCTGAATTTTCTCAAGAAATTATCTTCACCAATAATGTCTTGGCCCACCGATCATTTTCTGGTACAAATCTATATTCACATGGATGTTACACATTATCAATTAAACACATAAACAAAAAAATAAACAAAAATAAGTGAAAGAAAGATTGTTCTGCCGCAAGTTACTCAAACTGATATGGTAAGGTACTTTTGATATGTTTGCTCAAATAACTACCAATTCAATTATTATATTTTATATTTTCTTTTGCTACTTTTGATTGTTTTATGTTCAACTGGTCATTGGTCATTTGGCCTCCATTCATTTGGACACCGGTCAGATGGACTCGTGAACTCTCGCCTACCGATATCTGGCGACAGTTGAACTTGCCATTGTTCATTCCGCCTCCATTCATCTGGACTCCGTTCATATGGACTCCTGAATTCTGGCCACCTATCTGGCCTACTGAACTGTGGCCAGTGTCCCCTTGGTCTCCGTTTATCTGGCCTTCTGAACTTTGGCTATTGTTCAACTTCCCCCCATTCATCTGGTCTCTGTTCTTTTGGTCTCCGTTCGAGTTAAAACACTGGTTCCCCAAGATTAAAAATGGAAAAAGAAAATATGAAAATAAAATAAATAAATTGGTATTTATTTAGTAAAGGTACTTATTGGTACGTACTGGTGGTCTCCCACTCGTTACCTTATCAGTTTGGGTAACATAGGGCACCACGATCTTTTTTTTTTCTTTTTTTTGTGTATATATGCATTCAATAGGTAACAACTATTTTGAAATAAAAATTTTACCGGAAAATGATCGATGATCCAGGAGATTATTCGTGAAGATATATTTTCAGCAAATACAGAAAAGAAGAGACCACCAAGACCATCATTGAATAGTTTCGGCAAGGCACTGAATAATTTGTAAGCGCAAACAACAAGAAGAGAAGATATGTATATATAGGAGCTTGGGAGAGTAGGTAGTGAGGGAAATAGATCGATGAGGGCAGCAAATACAGAAAAGAAGTAATCAGCTGCAGCAAGGGCAAGGGCTAGGGTGACAATAAAACGGAATAGGTTGGACATGGCACTGGATCTAGTTAATTTGATATGAATGGATGAGAACTTGGGTGATATCCAGGCCATATATACATGTAGGAACTTGGAGAGGAAATTGCGAGGTAAAGAGATAGCAAGAACCAGGAATCCGGTCAACTGGACACGGTCCACAACTTAAATATTTTTTGCAAGCAACTTGCTCCGCCTTTGAAAGAAGAGTGCCTGTAGAAATGTTACAAGCTAGTAGTATTGAATGTTAGTAGGTAGCTTTTGTTTTCAACTTTGTACAGCGACACTTGTGCAAATTTAAACCATCCGTGTGAACTTTAGTAAAATATTATCTTATTTATTCTCATTGTTTACTCTGTTTACTGTTCAAAAATCAATATATAGACTGTACAAATCTCAAGATGTGATAAAAGCAGAGGTACAAACCTATCAAATATACTCGTCCGTATTCATGTCCATATTTCAATTTTTGTAGATTCACATATTAGAATACAAATAGTTTACTACGAATACGGATAAAGATATGATTTATACGAATACATATACGAATAAGATTTCGGTTCAGATTCGGATACATACATGGATCATTATCCATACCCATTATCAAAACAAATCTTAGATATTGAAACATGTATTTTCTTTTTCGAAAATTCCATTTTTTTGCAAAGATAATATTAATATACTATTATCAGACAAATCATAATCCTCGGCAGCAACCAAATTGTTATGGTACAAGAAAATTGATTTCTTCAAAAATATATTAGAGTACTTATGGTGTACATCCATGTGATGTTTCGGGCAAATTAAAAATGTTTAAATTAGAAAATTAAAATCATTTTGATATTTGAGTCAATTTGAACTTCAATTAGTAGTTTATCACAAATAAGGAAATTTGAAATTCAATTAGTAGTTTATCACAACGTCATTATTACACCATTAAAATTTTAAAGTTGTTTGATGGAGTGGTAAACATCATTGAAATTGATTATAATATGATACTTGTGATATTTAAGAAATGAAAATACATATACATATTTAGTTTTCTAATTTGAATTATGTTTGATATTTTTAAAAATATCAAATAGATATACTTTTGAAAATATTTCATACTACGAAAGTAATAGCAGAGTAGGTTTTAGTTTATTAATGAATAATAATTTGTTTGTAATGAAGGTTTCTCAATTATTTGATACAACTGTATATAGTAACTATTAGTTTTCATGATAGATTATAGTTAACACCATATGAATGTAAACCACATAAAATCAATTTTGTAGAAAAACACAATTTACTTATTTCCATAAAAAAGGAGCCTAACGGCTGGACAACTGTTCCTTCAATCCTATCATAGAAAATTTCCTTTCGAAAGAACTAATTAAGTATAGAACAAAAAATAAGGAAAATATTAATTAGGGGTAAAGGTAGTATAACTGTAAAAAAACAGAATTGATCGCTGAATATTTGAAAACTAGCCCTGAAAATAGCGGTTCCCATTAATTAACTAGTTGTTGATAATTGTTTAGGTTCTAATTAATTAATCAGTAACTAGGTCTTGTGGAATTAATTGAATCTTACAAGTAAAAGTTTCCAAACCGACTTTCTCCATCAGGAAATGGTCAGTGATTATTGCTCTAGTTGACTTCTATTATTTCATATAAAATCATTCATTGCTTAATTGGGGGTGCTTGCACTATCTTTGAACATACAATATCTCGAACATACAAAGAACTCGCAAAGATAATTCGGCAATATCAGTATACGATCAAGAAACAATTTTTTTCAATATATGAAGAAATGCTTCCGAATATTATATTAATAAAATGTTATTTGAGAATTTCTATATATGGTCTTGGAAAATGATATTTCTTTTCCTGTACTATATATGAAAAAAAAAATTTGAACTCACAACACCAAAATCGCATAATTTATAAATTTAGCATGACGTACGAGTATGCCCGGTCCTGTACGGATTCCATTTATTTTATTTTCCAGACAATTGTTTAAATTGAAGAAGCAAAGGTGGACTTATCTATTTTATTATACAAATGCGTATGAAGGCACTCAATATATTACCATGTTTCAATAAACATTCAGGCTTAATATTGAGGCCATTTTTTTTTAATTATGTTGTATTATTCATTATCCATGAAAGATCCAATATTATAAAGAGGGATCGGAATACACTCTTTTTTTGGTGACACCGGTTACACACTATATTTACAAAGTCCAAACAGTCGATCCAAACCATTCAACTTGTTGGATATGTTAAAATATGCTTGCAGATCAAATTTTATATTTTTTTCTAATTTTTTTTACTATTTATTAAGATGGGTACAAAAATTCAACGGTCTGAATATAGCAATTTTGTTAAATACTTAATAAATAGTAAACAAAATTCCAAAAAATGTAAAATTTGATCTGCAAGCACATTTTAACATATCCAACAAGTTGAACGGTTTGGATCGACTGTTTGGACTTTGAAAACTTAAAAAATAGAGAGTGTAATTCGGTGTCACCAAAAAAGGATGTAATCGGATCCCTCCTTTATTATAAATTATCATTACAGTATAAGTTAATATAGTGAGTCTAAAGTACTATGCATATCATATATTGGTCAGTACTTTGAACTAATATTTTTGTTTTCAATGTCCAAACGTTGATCTGAACTATTTAACAAGATATTCGTGAATCATTATTGTTGTTTATTACATTTCTTTTTACTTATATTACAATTTTTTCTATTATGGAAAATCATTATGTTTAAGTGATCATCTAGAACATTTTTTGTACATAATAAATATTTTATACATTTTATACATAATAAATATATAATTTCGCCATAGATATAGTTTTATCAAATATGTATGTAGAAAATTTAAATCTCTGTAATATTTGAAAATTGACTTTTTTTTTATCACAACAATTATAATAATATAAAGGTTATCGGTGAAGTTTTAAAATTTCTATGAAAAATTATCATATAAATTTCTAATAATAAAAAAATTATTAATGTTATTTAAATGCCAACGTTTTTGGTTATATAATTTTATATTGAGGAGGGTTCAAATGCACCCAAATTTTTGTGCACCCAAATGCACCCTATCTTTCAAATCATTTTTCTGTATTTTCAAAGTCCGAATAGTCAATCCGAACCGTTAGATGCGATCTATATATTAAGATGTGCTTTGACACCAAATTTTACATTTTTTGGAATTTTTTTACTATTTATTAAGCCACTTTGAAAATTACTGATTTTACATTTTCTGGACCATTGGATCAGTGATTTTCAAAGTGGCTTAATAAATAGTAAAAAAATTCCAAAAAATATAAAATTCGGTCTCCAAGCACATCTTAATATATAGATCGCATCTAACGGTTCAGATTGACTATTTGGACTTTGAAAACGGAGAAAAAGGATAGGGTGCATTTGGATGCACAAAAATTTGGGTGCATTTGAACCCTCCTCTTTTATATTACACTTTTGAGTGTGTGTAATAGAGGTACATATTTTTAATATTTAAATTTGAATTAAATTCGGTAGGTGGACAGCTTTAATCGCACTTCCTTCTATGAACATTGTCTTATTTTAAAAGAACAAAAATAAAAGAAAAACAAGTTTATCCTGGGTCGTCTTAATTTGTTCTCTCTTTCCTTCTCACGTCTTGGACTGAGTCCACTTCAAGCTAAAAAAGTCTCCCAATCTCTTATATATACGCGATTCTTAACCCCATCATTGATTATCAAGAGCCATGGTGGAGATTTGTACCATTATACTCGCATTTGTTAACGCCATCATTGATTTTTATAAACGCCATATATTTCCAGCATTTTGCAAGTGCTGCTCCGTATTTTGGAAGGTAAGAACTTTCTCTAAAAATGGAAGTTACTCCTTATCAAATGAACACATACACAAAAAAAAAAACTAAAATAGAACAAAGAAAGATATATTAATTGCGTCAAGTAACCCAATCTAATAAGGTAATTAAATTACTACCACCAGTCTTTACTCGATAACTACCAGTTTAATTTATTTTATATATATATATATATTGCAATTGTTGATCGGTTTGCGGTGAACAGAGTTTTAAATCGGACAGAGGCCAGACAAATGCTGAACAGAGTACAGTAAGTCAGACGGATGCTGTCACTAGTCCGGGAGGTCAGATAGATGCTGTCACTAGTACGGGTGGTCAGACGGATGCTGTTCACAGAACGATAAGCGAGATGATCGGAATCAGTATGACTGAAGGCAAAATGGACAATAAAGGCGAGGTGAACATTAGCCAGAGTTCAGGAGACAAGAGTTCAAGAGGCCGGATGACCGGAGTCCAGTTCGATGGAGGTGAAATGAATAATCATGACCAGTTGAACATTACCCAGAGTCGGTGATGCCTTGAATCTAGTATTGTTACGTAATTCAATCAATCAATATTGTGTTGTCCTGCATATGTTGCATTATAAACTTAATTTTCAATAATATTTATACGTTGGACACATTTAAGGCTAATTAAAGATCAATTTTGAAAGGGAAAACGTTGGTCAATCTGAGTGTATGACCTATTGAATTAAGGTTGTTCAGTCTAGTTTTAATGGTGGAGGTTTGAAGTTAGTAGTTTCCTATAGAGAGATATATTTCTTTTAGTGAAGGAACGTCAAAATTTACTGTATCGTTTCCAATTTTGCTCTCTGTTTTAATCTTTTAAAAATTTCTACAACTTTCTTTTAATGTTTTAGGTTATAAAAGAAGTGATATTATGTAGTTATGTAAGAGAATATGTATGTGAATATTAAGAATTGAGACCAGAAAGAAACTTGATTGTTATTCTCTTTTCTTCACGTAAAGAGAATTGTTATATTCACCATCTTTTTAGGGTAATTATAAATTTCCCCAGCTTACTTTCCCCATCCTATTCCTCGTCAAATAAAATAAATTTTCTAACCATAATTGCCAGCTTAAAATAATTTGTGGCCCCTACAAACCAATCTCTTTCCTTATTTTCTAACCATAATTGCCAGCTTTAAATAATTTGTGGTCCCTACAAACCAATCTCTTTCCTTACTACAGTTCTCGTGTCTTCAATCACTTTCAATTTTATTTTGGAAACAATAAATCTAGGATCCAACTCTCTCATGCTTTAATCAACCTACCTCCACCTCCATTAGTGAACCTCCACCATTTCCATGGGTCTGGTGACATCCCAGATCGTTGTGCGTTTCGCCTTCTTCCCTTCTTCGGCTCCATACACGTTGTCTACTGGCCTGACCACTGAAACCTCACCATCCCGGAAATCTCCAACGGAGCCCATTGTTCGTAATTATGAGATAAATATGAGATACAGCCATGGAAAAAAGTATCATTCTTCATATTAATGTGCTTGGAGACCAAATTTTATATTTTTGGAATTTTTTTACTATTTTTTTAGATTTATTGAAAATATGAAAATCTGGGTGAACAGTAAAAAATAGTAAAATATTTCCGAAAAATGTAAAATTTGGTCTCCAAACACATATTAATATGGAGAACAAGATGAATGGTTTGGATCTGTTATTTGGACTTGGCGGTTGGCAAATATAAAGCAAGCTGGAGAGGAAATTGGAAGGTAATGAGATAGCAAGCGTCAAGAATCAGGTCAAACGAACTCCGTCCAAGACTGATTTTTTTTTCTGAAGCAACTTGCTATTTTATTTTCTTTGTATTTTCTTCTGAGATAAGAGTACGTATAGAGGATTAAAAGTATTCACCAGTCAATTTAATTTAACGGCTCTTTTAGGCCCTGTATTAATTGTACTAGTAATCGTGCTCGTGCACAGCAACGGGAGCAAATTATGTAGTAGAAAACATTAAGTTCCTTAATAAGAAGGAGAGATAGTTTAAATCAAATTTGTAGAGAAAAATAGTTAAATACTATATTTATTTACAAGATAACACATGTGAACTCTAGTGTAGTGGTAAGAATTTTGGCACCAACATAACTCAACTGGGTTCGAATCCTGCTTTCAGCAGAAAAACAAAGGGTGCACGGTGCACAGGCTCGGTCCGCAGGTGCCATGCGTGGTTCAGAGGCGCAGTCAACGGATGCGGCGCGTGGTCTACGGGCATTGGGATCATATGCGGCGCGACCAATGCATACTTAAGTATTGAAGCTCATAATTTGGAAAATTCATCTATGTGTGATCTGAAAATTCAACGGCTGAGCATCATTCCGAAAAAAAAACAGTAAATTAAGACCCTTGCAGAATCTAGATATTAAGCTCCTTAATAAGAAGGAGAGATATAAATCTGGATGTAACCACTGGAATGATTATTAAACCGTGTGCTATTGGCAAATATGGACTTTGGGCCATGTTCAACTAAAGCAATAATTACTAACCATTTCCTGATGGAGAAAGTTAGCTTGGATGCTTTTACTTGTAAGATTCAATGAACTCCACAAAATAAAATTAATAAAACGTCGCCATCTTAATTAATTTTTTTCTTAAATGAAATTGCTCGGTCCTCACACGTCTATGACTTTTTTTCCTTCCATCTTTCTCTTGGTTATTATATTATTTTACATAAATAATAAATAACAAAATAAAATATGACAGATGGTGACAAAACTCATTTGGTAATTAACTAAAGCCTAAATTAAGGGGATGAATGCGATCTTTTATAAAAAAAGAATTATTTTTGGTTGAAACTTCATAATTATATTGAATTAATTAATTTGAATTTTATTGAATAATTGTTAATAATCTTTCCAATGGTTACATCAAGATTTATATACAATACAAGGCCTAAAAAAGGCGTCAAAATTGACTGGTGAATACTTTTAATCATAGTAGGAATTATCGGTATCGGAATCGGGATCGGTCCCAGCCGATACCGATACGGGATCGGGATATCGGATCGGTATCGGCTCAAGATCGGGGTTTTTTCTTTCTTTTTCTTTATGATTTGCTACATGAGGATCGGCTCAGGATTGGATTGGGGTAGGCCGATACCGATACGTATCGGCCGATCCATATCGGTATCGGCCGATATTTCCTACTATGCTTTTAATCCTCTATACGTTTTCTTATCTCAGAAGAAAATACAAAGAAAATAAAAGAGGATGTTGCTTCAGAAAACTTCAGTCTTGGACGGAATTCGGTTGACCTGATTCCTGACATCTCATTACCTCCCAATTTCCTCTCTCCATCTTGCTATATATTTGCCAATTGCCCAAGTTCCGATCCATTCATATCTCCTCTAGTTTCTGCTAAAACATACAAATTAATTAGAATCCAGTGCCATGTCCAACTATCTTTCAATAACTGTTAAGCAATATGGAGGCAAGAACGGAGTCCAGATGAATGGAGGCGAAATGAGCAATGACCAGTTGAATATTAACCAGAGTTCAGGATGCCAGATGCACCAAGTCCAGATTAAAACCGGCGAGAGAAATGGAGGCCAGCCCAATGAGGAACAGTGGACGCCAGAAGAACGGAATGGAGACCTACAAACGAACGCTGGCGAGATGATTTGCGCAAGAGATTTAGAAATAGAGCACTCAGATAAGTACGAGAACTGGGACTGGGTTAGTGATCCAAGGTAAGTACTGCCCTTTTGATGTTCAGGCTTCCTAATTGTTTTACATATTTATTTTAATTGCCTCATATTTGGTAGAATATTTATTTTATTAAATAAACAAATATGGAGAAGAAATTTTTAAATAATATGATAAATTTTGGTTAGTTTAATATAATAAATATTTAAATAATGTAACTAATAAATATAAAATGATATATGTTAATTTTTTAGTGATATGTATAGATATAATTTTTATTATTGTGATTATATTGATTTATATAATACTTTATATGATTTTTTTATTTAGTAAATTATACAATTATAACTTTATATATATTGATATAATAAAATTTACGTGTTTAATCTATTTATTTAATTGTTATTTTACAGTTAAAATTATATAAATAATCAATTCTATTATTTGATAATTATTCATTATTCATTCATTATCTGTTAATTGTATCATGTAGACTAGGAATTGGATAACTTTAATACTTACCCTTAAGGATAATTTTATACAGATACATGTACGAAAATTGATCACGCAATCATTATGTAGTCATTAACACTGATATAAGGATTGTTAACCTTGATATACATTAAGTATTTTTCAATTTTGATACATTTATTTGATCCATCAGTGTACCAAATTAGACATTGATTTTTGTTTACTAATAATAATAAGGTTCACGGAGGTAGCGGTGCTATTGGAAGTCTGGTTCTTCCACATAAAGACTAGTGTGAACTTCCTCAGACTTTCGGCTAACACACAATATGGTGCATATCTCATCTTCAAAAGAGCGGAAGACTCAAAAGGCCTCCATGCTATCATGAACACATCGGTTTCTGCGGGCAGAGAGCATGATAAGAGGTCTGTATGCTTAAAACCAACAAGGAACACACCATCCAACATTGGAAGGCCCCGAGAGTTCTCAGACGGATGGTTGGAGCTGGAGCTGGGACGGTTTTACTGCGATAATGTTACTGCTGATAAAGAGGTGGTGATAATCATCCAGGAAACCAAACGCCTCGACATCAAAAAGGCCGGACTCACCGTTGCAGGTATTGAAATACGGCCTATTTAAACCACCTAACATTTGGCAATCATCAAATAAATTTGATCCCATTCATTTTGTATCATGCTTTGAAAGTTCCTGTTTTGTTTTCTATGTTCCCTTTATTTTTAATATGTTTGTATGTGTTCTTCAGGTTTTCAAATATTCAGAATTTAGAACACGTGTGTGCTAGCTAGGCTTGCTTAATTGTCTTTCTTTACCATAACCTCTTTTATGTGTTTATCAGAACATGAATATCTTTAATTGTACGTGTGTGTGATAATTAATCTTCTCTGAAGTGTTTTGAAAACAAATAGTACGTATATCAGTAAAAAATGAATGTATATGCTGAATTTTGTCGATTCAACAGAGAAGTTAACTTATTTATCTATTTTTTCAAATAAATAAGATAGTACTCAAGCTCCTTATAATTTATGTATTATAAAAATAAAATAAAAACAGATAGGAAGGTATGATAAACAAGCTCAGTAAGCGTTGGCCTTGAGAAAGAATGTAAAATTACAAACTTCTCCAAATTTTATGAAATCAGTTGTGAATTTCCATGTAAAGACTTCATCTTCAATTTGACATTAAAAATGTATATTATTTCAGTTTCCGTAAAAACTCCTTTTCATGAATGTATATATAAAGTGAAGTTGAAATTTTTTGCTAGTATACATGACTCATCAGAAGGGAGTCTTCACGGCTACTGAAATGCAGAGCCTTCAGGTATAATATACAATTTGTCCTAACCGACATTAGAGTGGTATGAATAGGAGATAGAGTGGTAAGTAAAATTATATCACAGTTCTGTACTTGTAAACTCTTGTACTTTTTAAATAAAGAAATTAAGTTTATAGAGTCTTCTCTTGAATCCACAATCCAAATTTTGTTTCCAACATATATAACAGTGGTGACTCGGCCGAGTGAAGCGAGTCTGGACCTATTCCAGACTGATTCTTCACTTTTAGACCAATTCTCTCACAGCTTGGATCACTGTGAACCCGGATCAATTATACAATTAAGTATCTAAAGTAAGCATTTGATGTGGGATGAATTGTTTTAATAATTGTGTTGCCATTAGTGTTGTGAGTGTTAGAAGATATGTTTAGTTATTTTATAAATTACTTCTTTCTATCAATTAATGAAACTTTTTTTTTTTTGCCGAATTATTTCTAAATTTCTATTTCTCATTTTTTTGTATTTTTCTATGTTTTTTAATTAAAATTAACTCTATTATGTTTATCAATGTTTGCATTATATTATATTATTTGAATGGAGTCATTTGCCTCATCATATATTATTGTTGACAAATTAAGTTTTTATCAATTATTTAATTTTTTTTTAGTACAAAACAAAATTCTGAACCAAAAACAAATCCGAGTTTCTGATTTGATTCAAGAGATTCCTACCGATTCGTCCAATTCTGATTTTATGGTCAAGTGACTGATTTTGATTTTTCTTTTTATACACAACTGGATAGGATCGACATGGCATCCGATAATTTGTAAGTGCTAACAAGAGAAATATGCATAGATCGGAACTTAATTTGTAAATTGTAAGTGCTAATTGGATACAAAGAAGAGAAGGAAATACGCTTAGATCTGAACATGAAGAGGGACAAAGGCCAGAAAACTTGGAGGGGAACAGAATGTGATAGATCTACACCAAGGAGAGAACTCGGTCAAGACTGAATATATTTTTTAAGCAACTTGACCATACAACGACAAATTATGCACGCTTGTATAGATCAGGATATGGGATAGAGATTCAATTTATACATGCATGTGCAGTTGTAGAACGTGCAGCCAGTTGCATGGGGGAATGATAAACTGATACTATATTAATTGGCTGCATTGTAATCCATTTTATAATGCAATACAATTTGGTAGCAGCTACCAAACTTCCAAAGAAAGACAAATTATGCACGCGTTACGAACGCGCACGAGGCATGAGGCGACTTTTGGGTTTTCTTTTTTTTTTATTTCGTATTCTTAGCATTAGCTACGAACGAGTCATGTGAAGAATCTAACAAAATAACTGATTATATAATATTTTTAATTAAAGAAAATTAGTGTATAAACTAATATTTTACTGCGAGACTAAGGTAATTTGCAAATTCACTGAATGATCAGTGCTATGAATCAATATGTATGTTTACAAAGTCCAAATAATTAATTAATCAGAACTGTTGGATATTTATTTCCACATAAAAATATACTTGAAGATCAAATTTAACTTTTAAATAAAAAATAGTATTTTTAAAATGTTTAATCATCTCATATAAACATTGATTACCCATCTGAAAGTAGTGAATTTGTACCTATTTAACAAAATTGAAACATTATAAAAATTGAAACATTTAGTCTCCAGGTACATTTTGATATAAGGATCATGTTGAGCAGTTTGAATCGACTGTTTAGAAGGAAGTGGACTTTGTGCATAAGCTTTGTACATTCCCTTTTGTTTAGACTTTAGATATAATATCAGTTATTGGTTGACTGTGAATCGGCCGGATCAATTCTATAATTAGTTGCTAAAATTAGCACTTAATGTTTGGGATGGATCGTTTTAATAATTGTGCTCTCGTTGTGTCTTCTTAATCATTGTGCCGAATTATTTACAAATTACTATTTCTTAATTTTTTTGTGTTTTTTTTTTTAATTTAAAAGTAACTCTATTTTGTTTTCGAATGATTGTGTTATATTTATATTAGTAGATTATTTGAGTGTTGACAAATTAACTTATAATTAGTTTTTTCCTATTGTTTTAGTACAAAACAACTTATGGAAAAAAAAGCAGAGTTTCTAATCAGATTTAACCATTTAACCCGATTCTAGTTCTATAACAGTAAACTTACCAATTTCGTTTCCGACTCCGATTCCGAGTACATAATTTTGCAGTGTGATAGAGGTGGCTATTATAAAGACCCATGCAATGCTTCCATAGAATTTTCTTATTAATTCTCATTTTTTCAACTGTTTTACCATTACCTTATATAACTGAAATCTTATTTCATAATATAATTTTCAACAAACCTATTGTTTGTAATTCTTTTCTTTATTAGTACAGAAAACAAAGTACTTGGGAAAAACAAACAAACAAATAGACAGACAAATAACTGAAACAAGTTTAAAATGTAAGGCCTAATGAAAAAATTCTTATTAGGAGAGTTGTCGTTATCACATCACAATTATTGTGAAGCTTCTTCAGAAGAAGAAAAATAGACTTGATTCTGAGATTTTTTTTCTAAAAGTTTGAATAGAAATAAAATTTGCCAAAGACCGAGTTAGTCTTCCCATGCATTTCTTTTTCAGAGTCAGTGTCAGTGCATTTCAGAGTCATTGTAACGCAGCTTTCAATATTTCTCTTTCAAAGACCTTGACCTTTTACAAATCAATTAATTTCCAGAAACCAAAATTGATTTAATTAGCAGATCAGTCCACAAGTGGGTTCAAGATAATGCATTCTTAAAACATAATCATAAAAAAAAAAAAACTTAGTAAAGCATGGTTCTGAAACACAGAATCGGAATCGGAATCAGGATTTTGACTGTGGAATGGGAATCAGATAAATCGACCGGAATCGAAAGAATTGGATCGGTAACTCATATTTTTTTGGCAGAAACTTGTTTTGTAGCCAAAAAGTAGGAAAAAAAATGGACAAAAAAATAATTTGTAAAAAAACTATGTTAAAACAAAATATTACATAATGTAATCCAAGGATAGTTATAAAACACACTTTTTAAACATAATGTCTACTAATTACATAATATATACAAAATATCTACTAATTACATAATGTAATACAAGCATTACAAATAAAACACATTTTTTAAAAATAGTTACGTGTATTTAAACATATTAACTTTGTTATCACTTATGTAATTTTTTTTTGTTTGTGTAGTCAGTTCATGGTTATAAATAGATACAATGAATTATCTATCGGCGAAAAGCTCCATCAGTTTCTTTCCTTTCAGTCACATTTTTTTTTTGCAATGCACTTATCAACCACCAGAATTTGGAATGTATAGTAATTCACTGGTGGTTTTTGGTTCCACTCATTATCTATTCGATATTATTCTTATTTTATTGAGTAAGCATTTAAAAATAATTGAAAAAATTGTTGACTCAGCCAGACTCGGCCAAACTCGGCCAGACTCGAGTTGACTCGGCCTGAAGATTGAATGACTCGGCTGAGTCAAACATTGTTCAATCGATTTTTGCTGAAAAAATCGCATGAACGCAAAACTCAGGTGAAACTCGGACCAGACACGGCTAATACCGAGTTGACTCGGAATCGGCCGAGTTTCCAAACAATGTAGCAAAGCTTCTAATTAATTAAATATTTCAATTTTGAACCACAACTAATTTAATTTGTAATAACTAATACCGCCTTCACATCCATTAATAAAGTTGGGGGAATTTCACGTATACCCTTCAAAAACTGAAAAATTACGTATTTCCTCCTCCAAATTCTATAATAACATATTTACCCTTCTAAATCACAACAACTCACATATTTACTCAAGAGGAGGGTTACAATGCCTCATGCTTTTCATACCTCATATCTTATATCTTTATTTTCAAAGTTTAAATTGCCGATCCAAACCGTTCAACATGCATGATATCCAAACTAAAATATGGTTGGGGATGAAATTTCATAATTTTTTTATTTTTTTACTATTTTTTTAAGATGGGTAGAAAATCATTGTTTTTTTAACGGTCCAAAAATAATGATTTTGTACCAATCTTAAAAAATAGTAAAAAATTTCCAAAAATTCTAAAATTTCATCTCCAGGCATATTTTAGTATAAATATGATATTGAGTGGTTCGGATCAACAATTTAGCATTTGAAAACGAAGATATAAAATATGAGGTATAATGTGGTATGAAAAATATGAGGTATTGGAATCGTCCTCATGGATTTTATCTATTAATATATGAACAAATCATTTGTCGTAAGACATTTAAAAAGAAATAGATCCGTAAATAGCCGAATTCTTAATTTATAAAGAAAAACAAAAATTATGCGTAGACATTTTATTAATTAATTCACACACTAATAAAGCTTGAAATTTTCAAATTTTGCTTCGAAATTGAAAGGTTGAAAAGATTTCTAAGTTAGAGTATATTTTGCTGCTTAACTAGAAAGCAAAGTAATTAATACTAGTACAAAAGATATAATCATTGTCAGCACATTTTTTTTTTTTTACACTATTGGTAGAAGCTACCAAACCGAAAAATGGAAAAAAATAATAAAAATTACATCTATTGCCTCTCCTTACAACCTCTCACATCTATCTCAATTTGCTCTTGCAAAATTTCATCCACAACATTCCCTCTTCATGAATTTGATCAAATAAATTCATTTAAGGCAACACCTTATCTCTAAAGACTTTCTCATTCCTTTGCTTCCACACAAACCACATGGTTATGCTAAACCATACAATCCAGACTCTTTCATTTTGAATTCCAGCTGCCATAGCTGAACACTTAGACCTGGACCAAGTCTGCTCAATAGAATCTCCTAACACCATTAGTCTATATCCCAAGAGATTAGACAATCGGTTCCAAACAGACCGTGCATAAGCACACTCAAAAAGTAAGTGGTTAGCTGTTTCACATTAGTACCAGTTATTGTAAAGAACATACACTGATAATCATGATGGCAAACAGGTAATTTATTGTGGACATATCAGTGTTGGTTCTTTAATAAGAAACCAACAGTCCGACACTAATAATTTAGCGATTTTTTAGTGTCGGCTATAGATAACATCATAACAATCTGATAACAATTCGAGTCCCAACCCTCCTGCGTTCCCAATATGAGATTCAGGTAGTATCAATTATCATTGGTCAGAGCTTGTTTGAAGGATTCATCTTGGCAGATATAAGGAAGAATAATAAATTTGGATACGTCTCACATTTTATTTGCTGACTATTAACATTCCTCAACTATTAATAGTAAGAAGAGAACTGATCCCATATCTAAGGTTCTGATAAAAACACATAAGAGGTCATAGGAAAGAAATACAATAAACCAAGGCTGACAAGTGTTCCGAATTCTGAATTTTTTAAAAACTCAAGAACACATCAAAATGTTTGAATATAAATTAAGGAAACATAGACGCCGCGTAGGAATTTTCAAAGCCGCGATATGAACAGAATTAAATTATTTTTTTGCTTGGCAGATGTTTGTTGGTGTAAGTAGGACGTATGTCAATACCCGCAACGATGAGCCCTCCATTTAGGTTGTCGAGCTGGTTGGTGCATTCCTTGAGTCCTACCACAACCTTACCAGGACCATCGCAGTAAAATTGCCCCATCTCCAGCTCCATCCATCCATCTGACCTCTTTATGGGCAATCCAATGTGTTTATCGTGGAACTCGGAATACATATCTGGATCTGTGCATAAAACCTTCATCCACTGCAAGCGCATTAGATGATATTCCAAAGAAACTGATGCTTCCAGGAGATTGAATGTCGAGTCAGGCCCTATTAATTTGAAGATGAGAACTGCAGCGTAGTTTGTGTCATGTGAAAGTCTGAGCACTTGTTGGGCTCCAGCACCAGTGCGTCCCGGAAACTTATTATTCATAAACAAAAATGATTGTTTATTTAATTTGATACACGACTATGTTAGATAACTATAGGTCCCTGTGGAGTAACTAGTAACAATAATCAAGACTCAAAATTATAATGGTAGTAGTTACCGAGGGCATTCTTTAAACAGCAACTTGTTAGTATTATCGGATAGCTTTATCTCTAAATCTCCTGCCAATAGCATATGGCCTCTCTTCGGGTGTCCTCTGTTCGATTTAAAACTCTGTTCCCCCTTAAACGATAAAATAGCAAAAGAAAATATTAAATCAGAATAATTCAACCTTATCAGTTTGGGTAACTTGGAGCACTACAATTTTTTTTTTTTTTTGGATGTAGTCTTCATAACTTCATATGTGATGATAACTGCCATTTTGAAAGAAAATTCGTACCCACAAATGATTGATTAGCCAGGATATTATTCGTGAAGACATTTCGCCAGCAAATGCAGAAATGAAGAGACCAGCCAGGGCAGCGGGGAGGCCAAAAATCCAACGGAGTATGTTTGACATGGCTCCTGATATATGATATGTAAGTGCTAACAGAAAGAAGAGAAGGAGATATGTATGGATAGATTGGAACTTGATTTCTAAATACTAACAGAAAGAAAAGAGGAGATATGCATAGACATAGGAACTTGGTAAGAAGAAGACTCAGCATTGAGGTCAATCGAACTCGGTCCAAGACTGAACTGTCTTCAAGCAACTTGCGCTGTTCTATTTGTTTCTTTTTTATATAATTAATAGTATTTAAGTCAGTATTAAAATGTCAAAAAATTTAAGCATCTCATTTATAAGGAGGGATGTAGCCATCGGACTCAGGAGTGCGGATCCTCTAAAGTAACTCAAATGTTGAGTTTAGATCCGAACCGTCTAATCAGAATACATCAATATGGTCGAATTGGAAGCTCTTTAATATTCATGTGAAAACAGATCTAACGGTCTGAATCTAAACTAAAAATTGGAATTACTTTAGGTAATATGAATTCATGACTCACGATGAGGCACTTGCCTATTCTTAGCTCAAAACATTTTGTAAAATAGGCTTCTTTTGTCTATTTTATTTAAATTAAAAAAATATGTCTGTGTTTAAAAGAATTATATAAATATTTTTAGCTGCAAAACTTATTTGAATGGAAAAACTATTTCCTTATCTAATAATTAGGATCCATTTTTTTCCCTTTCCTAGCTTTCTTTTTTACAATTTAAATAAATTAAAATAATTAAGGTTCTTGAATTTTCAATTAAAATATTATTAATTAAAACAATAGGGTCCACCTGATATAATTTATTAATTAATAATTATTATGTAATTATATAAGTGATTAAAACCCAGAGAAAAATCAACGACGAGCGAGGAACGACAGGGCGTACGGCAACAATTGTTCTATCAATTTTTTTATTTTGGTATTTCCTTGCTTTTGCAACCGACTAGTCGAAGGAAATTTGTCTCTAATCAAGTATGGAATCATTATTTTATCGTTGAATAATATAAGAAAAAGTTCTTATAAATTATTTATAATTAAAGCAAATGATTCAAGGAAAATCCTATTAAGAGATATGTACAAATAAAATCAAAATGAAATTATATACTGCTGTTATAGAATAATATATAATAGAAATTAACTTTAAGCATTTTTATTTTGAAGATTAATAAGAAATTACGACATTGAATTAGAAGTTATAATTGAAAGTCCAATGTAAAATTAACAATCAACGAATAAGAATTCATAATTTTTTTTTAACATTAGAATTAGAAAGGGATTTATTTTAAAGAAAGCTTGTTAATGATAAAATTCAATAGAGGAAAAAAAAACTGCAATTAACGTCGAATTAGAAATCATAATAGCAAGTCCAATATAAAGGATGTAATATTTTAAAAGAATTACAAAAAATAATTGGATAATCTGGGAATCTCAGTTCATTGAAGTTAAAAAAATTACCAAAATTATGGTGTCATGAACTAAGATTGGGAGACACTTTAAGTTAATATTATGAGACTAGGATGATATTTTACAATTCTACATTAGTTAATATATAAAATAAGGCAATGAAATATGATTTTCAATTTTAGAAGCTTTATACGTTTTCCTTTTTGAAGGAAGCTAAAGTTTAATCTGCAGTTTTATAACCAATATATATCATTAATTGAGCTATTAAAGATAAACACGTATATTAATTAGTAATCTAATAATTGGAAACACAACAAACACAAAGGTGTAAATGCATGTTAATCAAACAAAGGTGTACTGCTATTTAGCATTGTTGCAATTGACTTAGATAAACACATTTATACAATAAACTCTCTTACAAACAACGGGAGTCCTAAGTTTAGGTCCACTTTTATCAATTACATAGAGAAAATAATATTCTGCTGATACATAGGAAGATGATGGATTTTATCTATTAATATATATACAATTCATTTCGCGGAAGACATTTAGAAATAAATAGATCCGCAAATGATGGAATTCTTAATTCATAAAGAAATAATACTAATTGCCGCAATGACCTTGCCTTCTCTGGGAAAGCACCTTCACTTGCCTCTTTTCAGAAGTTTTTAAGCAGCATAGAAAATGAAACGAGTGTAGCTGCCACAATGTCGATCAAAACAGCGGATACTGGGGTGGGGGGCGGGCGGGGGTGGAAGTCAACTTAATGAAGCAGGAATATGCTGCCACACGGATGGGCCTGGACTGCCAACTGGGAAGCAGGGGTAGGTTTTGCTTTTTTTGAAGGCGAAATTCTTTTGGCTTATAAAGCGCAACATGCCACTGCTTACTCACCCTTGCATGCAGAGGCAATCGCCATGCTACAAGCCATCAGATATTGCATTGAGAAAAGGTGGGAGTGTTGTGTTTTTGCCTCTGACTGTAGCAACCTAGTCAGGTTGGTGACGCAGCCAATGCCACCAGAGGCTGATTGGACAGCAAGTAGGGAGGTCGGGGAAATATGGGAGATACTGAGAAGGAATGACAACTTGCGTTGTGTGCACATAAGCCGTAGTCACAATGAGTTGGCTGATAGCTTGGCAAACAAAGCCCGCAGGTGGAAAACAGACTGTTTAGGTTACACTTTCCCAATGTTATCTGATTGAATGTAATAGGATATAGGCAGAATAGAAGTTAAGGAATCTTATGTAAACTCTGATGGTCATGTAATGAAGCCTATGGGCATTTGAGCGGAAAAAAATAAATAATACTAATTATGGGTAGACGTTTTGATAATTAATTGACACACTAAAAAAGCTTGAAATTTTGAAATGTTTTTTTCGAAATTGTAAGTTTCAAAAGATCTCAATAGAAAATAGATATTGGAGAGGCTTTTTATAAAGGATAGACTTTTATTTTTCTATATAAAACTTTGACAATCAGGCATCATATGTGTCATAAGAACAATCTATCACATTGTTCATGTTTCTGTCTACCTTCATATGTGTTCAGTAGTATGTTTATTTTAACAGATATGTTTGTTTACATAAATACATCGTAATTAGCCATTAATAATAAGTTAGTTCCATTTTAATATATATTTATTTAAAATATGTGTCTGACAGTATGTTTTAACATTAAGAATATCTTTGAAGAAATTTTGAAGTCCACTGATATTAAACAGACTCCCTCTATACTTTTCTGTGTTTTTCTCCAATATTCCATCCTACGATGTTTTGTGGCCTTTAATCAATCATTGAATATTGTTTGTTCCATTGAATTTCATCACTACAGTTTTATATATATAATGACAGAGGACATTGACTCATGGCTCCAGTCTAGTGTCAAACCTCATGGAAACAATTAATAAAAATTTACAATTTACAATACATAATTCTTTTACGCAACATATGGACTAATACAAAAACGCAAAGAATAGACGGCATATTATACAAGTTTTCTTAAAATTCTCATTATATATGTGTCCAAAGCAAGAAAACACTTCCAAAAATTTGCTTCAAAAATTTATGCACATTATATATATACGGTTTTACTATTTACAGCCGTGTATAAATGTGTTTCAACATTCATACATGGTTCTTTATTAAAAACCGTGTATTTATGTTGGAGTGCATTTTAGGACGGGCGTATATGAATGCTCCAACAATTTTAAATAATTTTAATGTTTGATCCAAGTGTGATGAAAGTAATGCAAACTTTTCCATGTCATCGATATGTGCCTTATTGTTATAATGTAATGCATCTCTATCTATGTTTTTTTAAGTCATTTCTCTCATTTCTAAAGTATCTCTTCTTTTTACATGTGTTTTTCTGAGACATCTCTTCTAAACAGGCAAGGCTAGGGTGAGAGATAAGGTAACTGAGAAGGCGATTTCTGACAAATAAACTTCAAACAGACATATCTCAATGCTCGAGGGTCCAATAAAGGCATATGACCACTTTTCGAAAAGATCGCGAAGAGATCTACAAGAATTATCAATAAGTGATAATTGCATTTTTCATCCCTAAAAACACAAAGTAAAGAGCATCAAAATTTGAGTTGAAATTTCAGATTAAGATTTTTTCTTTCTAATTTTCTATTTTCTTGTTCCTTACCATACTTATTTTTCTTAGTCAATATTCATGTAAATGTACGAAGTCTCAGATTTAGGGTTTTTTTGGCCTAGTCTTCATTTTTTTTAGTTAGAATGTTATTAATATAACTAATAATATGTATTGAAATTAGTGTTTATATTGGTAAGCGTACTGTTTTTTGTATGACATGTGTTTGTTTTTGGCATTCAGATCTAGAGTTTCACTTTTTTTTTTTAAAATATGAATTACACACGGTACGTTATAATAAAAAATCGTGAATAAAAAACCGTGTAGGATTAATGTTTTTATACATGGTTTTACTTTTGAAATAGTGCTTGATGTGTTTTAGAAAAAAAAAATAATGAATTATATGTGGTTTTTAATAAAAAAAATAATAAAAAAAATTGAGTAGGATTAGTGTTATTATACACAGTTCTAGAACTATGTACAATTTACCGACCTTATTGTACATGGTTGCAAAACCATGTATAAGCCCATTTTTCAGTCGTGTATGAAAGTGTTTTCTATAGTACGTAGTGACATTAGATTAATGAGTCAATATCGATAATTTTGAATTTTTGAAAACCCACTAGTACAGAAAACGGGACACGGTCCGAAAAGACAATGTTACACTGTTATACGACTGTGTTAGCGAGCATCGTGTATGAATAAGGGGGTACATTGTACACAGTTTCTAAACCATGTCATACTAACATATACAGTTAATAAAATCCAACCGTGTCAAGTCTTAAAAAAAAAGGCGCCGATAATGGTGATTTCTACATGGTCGAAGTGACTGTGTACATTAACAAGGGCATATTATGTCTTGCATTTATAACTTGAATTTCTGTTGTGATTTTATATTTCCAATGTCATTGCATACATAGTTCCGTCTTATAGATTGCTAATGTATTCTACATGCCATCGATAAGACAATCATTGATCTCATGTGAGGAGATTCTTGTAAGAATTGTTGAGATCTGGGCTCAAGAATCTTAGCAACGGTTCAAAGCCTAGAGTTCAAACCCAAGGTGCTCCCTTGACAGGATTGTATGAATTGAACTTCGGTTAGGATTAATTGCCCCCTCTTTGCTAGGTTAAACAAATTTAAGTAATTAGACTAAGTAGTTAATCGCCCCCCATGTTAGATTAGGCCTTAGGATTACTTCAACCACAGAGTAGTATAGGGAACTACATAGTTCAATACCTAAAATACTCTGAGTCTTGGTGATTCTACGGCTGATCTTTAGATCAGAAAACCCTCAAATCGCAAGTCATCAATACCTGTATACCACATGCGGATGGTGACATAGTGTTGAGAAATAAAGGCCTCAGACCCGTGAGAGTATTTTCGTCATAGGCACTTTTTAGGAAAAATAAAGAGCTCACATTTAAGGAGCTTCAATTTATTTATTCCTTTTTAGGAACTGTACCGTTAGGATTTTTTTACCGTTAAACTCTGGCTATATAAGCCGTGTACAAAGAGAAAGCAAGATAAGATATACAATATTTTCATCATAAAAAAAGGCTCTCTGATCTCAACTGTTAAAATCAACATGGTATCAGAGCACGTTTCTGATCCAAACTAAGGCTTCCGCAAAATCTCTTCAAGATACCTCAACCAAGTAAAATTCAAAAAAGGGCACTGTCAAAATGGCAGAAATTCTTCCAGATCCAAGGGAAACCACCACAATAATCAGGCATCAAGCCGATTTCAATTCATCTCAGAAATTAACCAATATCCCTTTGAATGAAAAAAACTATATACAATGGGCCAAAGCAGCCAGAGTTACTCTCAAAGCAAAAAGATTGCTCGGGTATGTCAATGGCAGCAAAATAAGACCCACACAGGGGGAGGATGATCAAGAAGAATGGGATGTGATAGATAGTCAAGCAATGACATTAATCACCAATTCAATTGATCCACAACTAACCACTTCCTTCTGGGCTTGCGAGACAGCAGCAGAGCTATGGCAAGCCATAGAGAAGCAGTTTAGTGATCCAACAAATCTTTCTCAAATCTACCAACTAAAAACCGAAATCATCAAAATTACTCAAGAATCAAGAGACATACCAGAATTAATCGGACTTGTAACAGCCAAATACGAAGAGCTCAAACTGTACAGACCACCAACCACTGACCTTAATGTGCTCCGAGAACGAGAAGAGATGGATAAAATTTACACATTTCTGGCAGCCCTTGATTCGAGCTACGAAGCCGTTAGAGCTCAGATCCTCCTCTCCAAAGAGAAATTGACATATGACGATGTGACAGCCCGTATCCGGCAAGAGGCAACAAGGCGAGTTGCAATGAAGACCTCCGACTTGAACCCGAAGCCGGAGGCTCATGCCTTCTCAGCCCAACACCTCTATGCCAAAGGAAGGGGAAAGGGGGAGATAGAGAGGTGCTCGCACTGTAAGAGGGACGGCCATACTCAAGAGAAGTGCTGGGTACTTCATCCCCACCTCCGACCTAAGAGGAACGATCGGAATCAAGAGGCGGCGAAGAAGAAAAAATTCTTCAAAAACCTAGATCCGAAAGAGGCGGAGAAGAAGGGGCTGATCTCTGCGAAAGGGGACCCGAATGGAGAAGAAGTCGTGCATTCTTCACGGGTTGAGCCAGGCTGTAGCGAAACCACAAGACTGGACAGACTAGAGTCCATGTTGTCTGCATTACTGGGCCAAAAAATGGGCCAAGGTCCATTCTTATCTCAATTAAACATTAAAACCAAAACCAGCCCAGAATATTATAAAATCTGCTCCGAAAATTTGGTAGAAGGCATAAAAAAAACCAGAGCCAGTGAACACCTTCTAAATATAGATCATGAACTTAGGTGTTTAACTATAGGACTTACAACCAAAAATGCACCGCAAAATTGTACCAAATGGGTCCTTGATTCCGGTGCTACCGACCATATGACCGGGAATCAAAACTTGTTAAAAAATTATCGTCCAATTAATAATGAACAATTTTTTACTGTTGCAAATAATGAAAAAATTAGAATTAAAGGATGGGGCATGATTAGTATTTTCCCTAAAAAATTTCTTCAAGATGTCTTTTATGTTGAAAATTGCTCCGTAAATTTATTATCTATTAGTAAGCTTGCTAAAGAATTGAATTGTGAAATTGTTTTTAAAGAAAAAAATGTTATTTTTCAGGATCTTTTCACCAAGGAGAAGATTGGTGAAGGTTTCTTAGAAAATGGATTGTATTTTTTGAATAGCAACAAGATTATTTTCAACACTAGGAAAAATGAGGATTTAAGTGAACTTTGGCACAAGCGGGTGGGACATCCTTCCGACAAGATACTTAAACATATGTTTAATTTTACTAATATTGATTGTAGCAAGTGTGAAGTTTGTAAGCTTGCCAAGCATACAAAACTTCCTTTTTGTAACTCAAATTCTAAGAGTAATGAAACTTTTGAGCTAGTTCACTCCGATGTGTGGGGACCCGCTCCCGTAAATTCTTACAATGATTTTAGATATTATGTTATATTTATTGATGATTTTTCAAGAACAACTTGGATATACTTGATGAAAAATAAAAGTGAAGTTTTCTCTCATTTTCAAACATTTGTAAATTTTGTAGAAACTCAATTTAATAAAAAAATCAAAACTCTTAGAACCGACAATGGAACGGAATTTGTAAATCAAAATTTCTCAAATTTTTTAAAACAAAAAGGTATTATTCATCAAACTTCTTGCGTTTATACCCCCCAACAAAATGGTATTTCCGAGAGAAAAAACCGTCATCTACTTGAGATGACAAGAACGCTTTTATTTCAAAATAATGTTCCAAAGATTTTTTGGTCGGAAGCCGTCCTCACCGCAACCTATTTGATAAATAGGTTACCTAGTGCCATCCTAGATTTTAAATGTCCTATTGAAATACTTTATAATAAAAAACCGAATATTGATCATTTGAAAGTTTTTGGTTGCACTTGCTTTGTTCATAAAAATAAAATGGATAAATTGGATTTCACCTCAATAAAAACATTTTTCGTTGGTTACTCTCTTGAAAAAAAGGGGTTTAAATGCTATGATCCTAAAACAAGAAAACTCTACATCTCAAGAGATGTAATTTTTTTTTAGAATGAATCATTTTATAATAAAAATGAAGAAAATCACTCTAATGAATTATTGTCAAATGAGTTTGTTGTACCTTGTGTTACTAATCTAGAAAGAAGAGAAATTTTTCTTGAAAATGTTGAGATAGGTAATCAAGAATCCGAAGAAGACGAGCAATTATCAGAAGAAACCGAAGAAAATGAGAATTATGAAGAAGTCCAAGTGGAAGAAATACCATTGAGAAGATCTAGTCGACAAATTCAACCTTCAACAAGATTGAGGGATTTTGTCACATATTCGGTACAATACCCCATACAAGATTATATTTCCTACAATAATATTTCTCATGAACATTATGCATTCTTAAACTCTTTGTCAAAAATAGAAGAACCAACTAATTATGAGATGGCAAAATTGGATCCAAATTGGTATAAAGCAATGGAAGAAGAACTACATGCCTTAATAAAAAATCAAACTTGGGAATTGTGTGAATTACCAAAAAATAAGAAACCGGTCGGGTGTAAATGGGTGTACAAAATTAAATACAATTGTGATGGGACTATTGAACGTTACAAGGCTAGACTAGTAGCCAAAGGTTATACCCAAACATACGGTATCGATTATCATGAAACTTTTGCACCCGTAGCTAAAATGAATACGGTGAGAATTCTTTTTTCCATTGCGGTTAATAAAAATTGGAATTTACACCAAATGGATGTAAAAAATGCATTTCTCCAAGGAACTCTCGAGGAAGAAGTTTATATGTCCTTACCTCCCGGTCACAAAAAAGAAGGAATTTCTAACCTTGTTTGTAGGTTAAAAAAATCAATCTACGGATTAAAACAATCTCCAAGGGCATGGTATGGTAAACTCAATCATTTCTTATTATCTTGTAATTTCAAAATGAGTCTAGCCAATTCATCCTTATTTACAAAGCATAATTCTAATGGTACCACCGTGGTTTTGGTTTATATTGATGACATAATTATAACCGGAGATAACCAAAAAGAAATTGAAGGTATTAAAAGAAACTTAAAACAAAAATTTGAAATAAAGGATTTGGGCAAATTAAAATATTTTCTTGGGATAGAAATTGCTCATTCTACAAAAGGGCTATTTTTATCACAAAGAAAATATGTTCTTGATTTGCTCAAAGAAACCGGAAAAATAGGGTGTAAACCAGCTATCACACCAATTGACACCAATATAAAGCTCAATACCGAAGATGGTGAACCATTGAGTGATATCAACCAATTTCAAAGACTTGTAGGAAAATTAATTTATTTAACCGTAACTAGACCGGACCTTGCTTTTGCCGTGAGTCAAATTAGCAAGTTTATGCATGCACCAAGAACACCTCACTTAGATGCCATTGATAGAATATTAAGGTATCTAAAAGGTTCTCCCGGAAAGGGAATTTGGATGAGGAAAAATGGTACTAATGCAATATGTGGCTATTCCGATGCAGATTGGGCCGGTAGCTTCGATAGAAAATCGACCACCGGTTTTTGCACATTTGTAGGCGGAAATTTAGTCACATGGAAAAGCAAGAAGCAAAATGTCGTGGCGCGATCAAGTGCAGAAGCAGAATATCGAGCCATGGCATCAACCGCAAGTGAATTGACATGGATTAAGCAAGTGTTGACCGACTTGAATGTGAAGGCTAATGAACCAATGCAAATGTTATGTGACAATCAAGCGGCAAGACACATTGCGGCAAATCCAATCTTTCACGAGCGTACCAAACACATTGAAGTGGACTGCCACTATATCCGAGAAAAAATTCAAACTCAAGAAATCGAAACTCCATTTGTCAAGAGTGAAGATCAATTAGCGGATATATTTACGAAAGGATTAAGCTCTAAGGTTTTCGAGAATATTTCATGCAAGCTAGGATTATATGATCTCTATAATCCTAGCTTGAGGGGGAGTGTTGAGAAATAAAGGCCTCAGACCCGTGAGGGTATTTTCGTCATAGGCACTTTTTAGGAAAAATAAAGAGCTCACATTTAAGGAGCTTCAATTTATTTATTCCTTTTTAGGGACTGTACCGTTAGGATTTTTTTACCGTTAAACTCTGGCTATATAAGCCGTGTACAAAGAGAAAGCAAGATCAGATATACAATATTTTCATCATAAAAAAAGGCTCTCTGATCTCAACTGTTAAAATCAACACATAGCATAGCGTCATCCGAGCTTTTGGTTGGATTTCTAAAAGGTGAAAGCACGTACCACTAAGTGAAATTTCAAGTGAAGAAACAAAATGAGAGGAATGTGGGCCTCAAATCTATTGGGCTTCTAACCCATTTTGTGTTACAATTTCCAACCGTAGGAGTGCCGGTTAGATTTCTATATATATATATATATATATATTTTTTTTTTGTTCCTATTGGGCTTCTAATCCATTTTTTGTTCCTATTTATTATCACTTGGAATGGTCGTATAAATACACCAATTAAATTTATAGGTTATTTGATAAAAAAATGAGTAAATTTGAATTTTACTTATATTACAATATTGACAAACAAATACAAAGACTATATAAGCATCTAAAACCCCTATAACAAAGCTTTACTAACAAAACTACAACAAATTATGTTCTTGAAAATCAACGTGGCAAGCTCAGTGATCTGAAGCGGTACTGCTACCGGTACGTAGTGATAGACATTGAGATGTATGGTGACATTTGTGGGAATGGGTCTGTAGGATCTCTAATCTCCTGCTCTCCTTCCAACATTCGCACTACATCACTCATGGTCGGCCGCCCATCAGGTCGATGTTGCACACACCACAACGCAACATTACACATCCTCTTTGCTTTCTCTCTATACATCTCCTCTATACCTGCTACGGCGAATACGGTATCTATCTGACCTGTTTCAAACTTTTGCCAGACAAATCTTGGGTACCATTGATCTTGGCTTTGGAGCTCTAGTTCGAAGTTCCGTCTCCTACCCATGATTTCAAAAAGAAGCATCCCAAAACTATAGACATCACATTTGTATGTTACCGGGAGGGCCATCCAGAGCTCCGGTGCTGCGTAGCCGGGAGTGCCTCTAGCTCCAGTGATGGTAAAATGTGTGTTTTCTCTGTCACATAATTTGGCCAGTCCAAAATCGGATACCTTTGGCAAAAAACCGGCAGTTAATAGCACATTGCCCGGCTTTATGTCATAGTGTACTATCCTTTGTTGGCACTCTTCATGCAAATATCTTATCCCCTTGGCCGTACCAATAGCTATCTCGTACAGCTTATCAAACCCAATTTTTTTCTCAGTGCTAAACAAATGTTGTTCGAGGGATCCGTTTTCCATGTACTCATACACAAGAGCTTTTACCTTTGGTTCGAAACAAAACCCGTAAAGTCTAACCAAGTGTAAATGGTAAGTTCTACCTATTGTACCGACTTCTGCCATGAATTGCTCTTTGGCTCTCTTATCCAAATTACTATTGAGGACTTTTCCCGCAACCGGTACGCCATTTGGTAATTGTCCTTTCTACACCACACCAAAACCACCCGATCCAATCTTTTCAGAATAGTTCATAGTGAAAGCTTTTAGATGAAAGGAAGTAAATTGTATTGGCCTCTCATTTAATATTTCGCCTAAAAACCGATCCATGCTCTGTAGCTCAACTTGGGAGAAACTAATTATTGCCGCACCGGCGGAGGTATCAAGATTTGCTACGCCTTCATCCATGCTGGTAGCTGTGTTCGATTGCAATTGCCATTCTCTCTTTTGCGGTCCGAATTTCTTGGCACATTTATATATGAGATATGCTGTATAGAGTGCAACTATGCCAAGAACAACAATCGCTACTGCAAAAAATATTGAAATTTAACATAGGAAAATGAGAATTAATAAGAAAAATCAAGAACTCATGTTGGGTTTTATTAGTAAGGGAACCTTAAAATTTTTACTTATATGATTTCAATAAAGAAAGAGCAAGACACTCCATTGGTGATTTGAAAATTGTAGACTGATTCCATCTGAGATATCTTGTATTTAGGAAAAACAAATATGAAAATAAAAGAAAGTTATGAAATTTTAGGGGCGAAGAAAAGAGAGTACCGATGGCTATAGCAGTGTAGGGGCTGATGCTCGCCATTTCCTTCCAAAGGAAGAACAATAGAGCGCGCGCGAGAGAGAAGAAGAAGAAATTCAGACCTTAGTCAATCTAAGACAATGAAATTTTAGTTCTCCTTTTCTTCTTCTAATTATTAATTAATCTGTGAAGTTAACATTGTGCACGCTTTGAATCGGGTATTTGATCTGCTGGTCTCATTATAACAATAAAGTAGGCACTTTTCGCGAGAGAAAAAACGCATTTATGATGGTACTCCCTCGCGAAAAATACCGTCGCAAATAGAAAAAACATGTTTATGACGGTATTCCGTTGCAAAAAGTCACTTTTTACCCTCACAAAAAGTACCAGTCTTTTGTGCATCTCATGTCTTGATATTGAACTAGAAAGCTTAATTAGATCATTGTCATTAATCCTTTACATATTTCGTCACAAAGTGTCAGTCTTAGGGGATCTTTTAAAAAGGAAAAGTCTATACAAATAACACGTGGGTGGGTTGGGGGTTGGGCCCACTACTCACAATTAGACTTGGACTAATTACTAGGGAATTCAGAGAGTTGGTTTAGTTAAAATCAAATTAAAATTTTATTTAGTTTTTAAAAATATAACTGAACAAATCAATGGAATTAAATTAGTCAACTGAATACTACTGAACCAAACAAAATCAAAAGAAAATTCAATTTATTTTATAGAACCAAAATAAAAAAATCAAAAACGGTTCAAAACTCAATACATACATAAACACATTTAATAATCATAGAAATAAGTATCAAAATATATGCCAGTCAAATCAAAATAAGAAAGATTAAACCGAATCAAATATTAAAAACTACATCAATTCAAGTAAATATTGGTTTATTTAATTAGTTGAACCAAATAAAAGAGATTAAACCAAATCAAATTTAAAAAACGGAAGTACTTTAAAAATTTGGTTAAAATTATCGAATGACTTAAATGAAAATTTGTTGGTACCCTTTGAAAACCAAATAAACCACATCCAACGAAAACCTTTAGGGTGTGTTCGGATGTCACAGGATTACGGAATGTAAATGAAAATGGAAATATAAATTCACTTTTGAAAAAGTGGAAACTCACAGTTACGGAATGAACGGGATTAATTATGGGAATATGAGAAAATGAGTGTTTGTTTGTATCATGGGATTAATTGTGGGAAATCTTTATTTATTTTAAAATATGTATATTTATTTAATTGTTTTAGTTTAGTTATAAATGATTTTTTATTTCATTATTGTTTTCGAATAGTATAGTGTTCTATTATGTATTGATTTTAACCAATTAAGTTAAAGTTAGCTTAATATAAAAAAGTAATTAAATATAAAAGTAGAAAATATATAATTAGAAAAATTAGAAAACAAACAAACATTTAAAATATGTAATTAAAAACATTTACAAAAAAATAAACATTTATAAACATTTACAAAAAAAAATTATTATAAACAAACAAACATTTAAAAATATGTAATTACAAAAATTAGAAAACAAATAAATATGTAAAATATGTATTAAAAAAATTATTACTAAAATGGATACAAATAAAATAAAAAAATGTTTATAAATAAAAATAATAAACATTAAACACAAGTGGTAAGTAACATTGAAAATATATTTTAGAAAATTTTGTGTCAATATAACAACTTAACATATGCAGCAAATCTGCGGAATTAAAAATATGTGATTAAAAAGAAAAATTAAAAAGTTTGTCCGGATTGAACCATTGTATTAATCCCAGTGAAAACGACATATGAAGAATTGTTCTTATATATATCATAATGTGTGCAAGTTAGAATATAAAGAGAGAAAGGGAAAGAAACACTCTCATGTGGGTGAGAGAGAAAATATTCTCTCTGAAAAAGATGAAGTGTGGGCCCAGTCAAGAGAGAAAAATGAGGAAAAAAAAATTCAATCCCAGTTCCGGATTTTGAACCTTACAATTTACACTATTTTGAGAATTGTTTGGGAACAGAAATAAGTAAGCGCAGGAAAAATACGGAACATTCAAACAGGTCTAGAAAAAAAAAGTGGGAACTAATCCAAAATCGCATTAGTTCCTTCCAAAACCTTTACGGCCGAACAGGCCCAATCGACCATCATCGTCATCTAATATTAGGGGTGAAAATGGAGCGGATACGGAGCGGATAATGCTGATACCATATCCGCATCCGTCGGATAATGAGCGGATACGAATACGGATACGGATAGTAAACGGATATCAAAATCTAAAACCAAATCCGCCTTAAACGGATACGGATGCGGAACGGATTATTTACGGATACGGATTCGAATATGGATACAGAACGAATAATTATCGGAGAATTGAGTTATATAAGCTTGGGAGCGAAAAGTTCAAGACGAATTCGAAATGAAAATTATTATTGTGCGCTCCAATAAATTGTTTACAATTAAATAGAGGTATTGTACATGATTTTGTAAATAGTAGGTTCATTATGTTATAATTATGACTAATTAAATTATGCCATAAATGATAATATATCAATATGTACAGAACATTTGTACAAGAAAAGACAAAATAGCTAGGTAATGTCACCAAGAAGTTAATTGGTGTTCCGATCCACCTAGAAATTAATTAAGTTACATAAGAAACAGAAAAAAATGATAGTTAACTGACATGTGTCCGAATGATTGGAATTAAGTGGAGTTAAGCGGTACAATGGTTCACGGGTGTTCTTCATAGTCCCTATGGCCCAATTTATGTGGCCCAATTCACGGAAAAAATCAGTGTCCGGATGGATTGATTTCATTAGTCCCACACTGGAATGAGTAGTAGACTGTGGGTAGTATATAAATATCTAGCTTAAGCGCTATCTGTATTGAAGTTGGCAGAGAGAGCAGAGAGATGCGCTTCGAACCACACGTAGAGTCGGGTTTGAACTCCTCCCCACTAGAGAACAAAACGCAGGTTAGCAATTATTCGGATCCGTATCCCCGATTATTATCCGCTCCGAATTAAACGGATTCGGATAATAGGCAGATTCGGAGCGTAATATAGATTAATTTGTTAGCCTATATATATGAAATTGACTTAATTAAGAAATTGACTCCGAATTAAACGGATTCGGATAATAGGCAGATTCGGAGCGTAATATAGATTAATTTGTTAGCCTATATATATGAAATTGACTTAATTAAGAAATTGACTTAATAAGAAATTGACTTCAACAATTTCTTAACCTATATATATGTCTTTGTCAGTAGATGGTTCATTGTCAAGTAATTGAATTATTTCTTTATCTTATCCTTGTATTTTTGTATTGAAGTGAAGTTGTTCTTTAAAAAATTAACCTATATATATGTCTTTGTCAGTGGATGGTTCATTGTCAAGCAATTGAATTATTTCTTTATCTTATCCTTGTATTAGATTCTATAATACTATGACAGCAATCATATTAACTAGTTCAATGGATACTCTGCAGATGAAACTGCGTGGTCCCAGATGAAAACGCGTGAAAGCTGTTAAAAATGCGTGACAGCTGTTGAAAACGCGTGACAGCTGTTGGGGACCATCTTCTGTGAACATACACATATTATCCTGTAAACATACATATTGTACTTGAAATTATGGCAGTTGTGGCAGTTGAAAGCGCGTTAGAACTAAGCTAAAAAGGGAATGTTTTTATACATGGGGATTTTCGGAAGACTGTAGCCCGGGGGATGTAATTACCTTTTCTCTTTTTTTATTGAAGTGAAGTTGTTCTTTAAAAAAATAAGTATTGTGTGTGATAGGGTCATATTTGTCAAAAAAATATTAAAAAAAATAAGAGAGCTATACGGACATTTAGCCAATTATCCGTGTAGAAAGGTATTTAAATATTAAAAAAATATTAAAAAAAATTAAAAAAAAAATAAGAGAGCTACACAGACATTTAACTAATTATCCATGTAGAAAGGTATTTAAAAATTAAAAAAATATTAATAAATAATTAATAAATAAAAAAATAAGAGAGCTACATGGACATTTAGATAAATATCCATGCAGAAATGTATTTAACCATTAAAAAAATATTAAAAAAATTTAATAAATAATAAAATATAAGAGAGCTACACAGACATTTAGGTAAATATCCGTATAGAAAGAGTAATCGTACATGGACATTTAGCTAAATGTCCGTGTAGAATAGTAATTGTACACGGCTTTTTATGTAATAATCTGTGTAGCTCGGTCATGGAGAGCGCCACTGTCAAGGAATTGTACACGACTGTTTATGTAATAATCCATGTAGCTCTCAATAATCCCACACGGGTAAATATCCGTGTGTAAATATTCAGCAATTTGTATACCCTCGCATTCCACATGGCAGAAAATCCGTATAGCTCCCCTGTTTTTGTCCATGTGCAATCACTTATTCTGTAGTAGTGTTCCCATATATATTAGCATTCTTTTTTTATGTAAAGACTATAATATCTAATATTTCCATAAAAAATTTAATATTCTTTTGTCTAGCCCCTTTAAGTTATTTAACAATTAATATAGTTATTACAAATATGCCCATTCATTTTATATGTGTTCATTTTAACAGATATGTTGTTCACATAAATACATCGTTGAATCGCCTTTAAAATAAATTTGTTCCACTTTAGTATATATATTTTAGTGAAAATATAAGTCTGAGCTTTTAATTTGGGCTTATATATATCATGCTTTGAATCTAAATCGACAAAATCATCGAACCCGCTTTTTTTATTTTCTTTGGGCTTATTGGACTTGGATGGTCTTATCTAGAAGGCCTTTTGAATACAATATACTTTCTATAAGTTATTATTTGATTTATTAAATAAATTTAATGCCTACCAGCTGGCTTTTCACAAATGAAATGTATTTCTATCAAGCTGGAAATGTATATTTATAGTTTGTTGCGTAAATATTCACAAATATGAAAACACAACCGGTTTCTCAGACAAAACAAGTGTGAAAACACAAAATAAATAAAAAAATAAAAAATTACATCAGTTTTGTTATTAAAAAAACCAGTGCTAATCGATCGTATAATCAGCAACGATCTGCTCGGCAACGGTAGTAAAACCGATTTTGAATATAAAAAAAAAGAAAAGAAACAGTGCTGATAAGAAATTATGTAGTTAATTATAGTTCTGAGAAAGACACTGAGAAGAGCTTATTGGGAAAAAAGGTGGCCCTGTTAAATGGCTGTTCTATGTAGCAGAAGAGCTTCAAAAGCAATTTTATGATTGCCAGATTTTCGGAGCCTGGGTGATTTAAATAGGACGCATTTCAATACCCGCAAGGATGAGCCCGCTGTTTCTGTTCCTGGCATCGGTTTCTTCGAAACTTACCTTCACCTCACCCATACCACCATCGCAATAAAACTGTCCTAGCTCCAGCTCCATCCATCCATCTGTCGACCTATTTACGGGATATACGTTACATCTTCTTAGTGGCCTCAACACCGTAGGATTTACGCATACATCCCTCGTCCACTCGCATTCGTCCATGTAAACCAATGCATTCTGCATAAGGTCTAAAGTCTAAACCTTCTGAGGCTGGTGTTGTTTTGAAGATGAGATATACAGCATAGTTCGTCTCAGGCAAAAGTTCTTGGAAATATATTGTGGCCTTTACTTAATTCCAACTGCCGGACGGCCAACAGCAGCGCTGCCTCGCTGAATCTTATTATTAATAAAGAAAAAAAAAATACTGTTTATTTAATTTGGTACAAGGCGTATATATTTATGTATATAATTCCATTTCTATAAATGACTGAATTCAGACAAGGCCTACAATGTATGTGGAATTGTGGATATAAGAGTCCCTATGACGAATCCACAACCAGCAATTTTCATTGCTGGAATGAGATATTTCCAAATCTTTTGCAACAATAATAACCATATTTGTATGAGGTTGAAAACACAACCAACAGTTCTCATTGTAGGTATGCTCAACTTCTATAGCACTTGCTGTAAAATTCTGTTCCGCGCAAAAAGGTCAAAAATAGCCAATTGAAACTTGGCTCTTCCCTAATTAATGACCAACCCACAAAGAACAAAATAATTAAAACTGGTCAGTAGAACTTAATTGGTCCAAAACTGAACATGTCATAAGCAGTTTCCTATGAAATTGAATAGCGGATTAAAACTGTTTACCTGCTGAATTGTTTATAATTAATAGTATTTATTTCAAAATTAAATTGTCAAACATTGTAGAGTCATATTTACTTAAGGAGGGGTGGAGCTAGTAATGCTAAGAAAAAGCACTTCCCTATAGGAGTGTTCATCGGTTAATTTGGTTAAATCCGAAATAAAATAAGTAAATCAAAATTTTATTCGGTTTCAAAAATACAATCGAACTAAACAAATCAATCTAAATTTCCTGTTCGGTTGACCCGAAACAAGAAGATTAATCATAACAAAAATATATATAGAGATGGGCTATGGTGCATTGCAATGCATAGGCCATGGTGTGCATTGGACCATAAATCACCGATTCAAAGTCCAAATGACCGATCCAAACCGTTCATCTTGTTCTCCATATTAATATGTGCTTGGAGATCAAATTTTACATTTTTTGGAATTTTTTTACTATTTATTAAGCCACTTTGAAAATCGCTGATCCAACGGTGGCTTCTGATTTTACTGTTCCAAACAGTCACCGTTGGATCAGCGATTTTCAAAGTGGCTTAATAAATAGTAAAAAAATTCCAAAAAATGTAAAATTTAGTCTCCAAGCACATATTAATATGGAGAACAAGATGAACGGTTTGGATCGGTCATTTGGACTTTGAATCGGTGATTTATGGTCCAATGCACACCATGGCCTATGCATTGCAATGCACCATAGCCCATCTCTCTCTCTATATATATATATATATATATAGGAATATGCTAGCATGCTATGCATAGCATAGAGTCCCTCCGTGCAATGGCTCGGATTTCGAGTTTTCAAAATCCTAACAGTCGATCCGAACTGTTCATGTTGTTTTCTCCATATTAATATGTGTTTGGAGACCAAATTTTACATTTTTTGAAATTTTTTTATTATTTCTTTAGATTTATTGAAAATCGCTGTTTTTTTATGGTGCAGATTTGCTGAAAACAGGGATTTTCAATAAATCTAAAGAAATAGTAAAAAAATTCTAAAAAATGTAAAATTTGGTCTCCACACACATATTAATATGAAGAACAAGATAAACGGTTCGGATCGACCGTTAGGATTTTGAAAACTCAAAATCCGAGCTGTTGCACGGAGGGGCTCTATGCTATGCATAGCATGCTAGCATATTCCTATATATATATATATATAGAGAGAGAGAGAGAGAGAGAGGTGGGCTACGGTGAGTTGCGAAGTAAAACGCGTTTCTACTTCACGCCGTATTTTTATTTTGAAAGTCCAAACAACCGATCCGAACCGTTAGATGTTTAATCCATATTGAAATGTGCTTGGAGACCAAATTTTACATTTTTTGAAATTTTTTTACTATTTATTAAGCATTTTTGAAAATTGCTGTTTTGCTGTGAACAGTAAAAAACAGTAAAATTTTCTGGACCATCAGATCAGCGACTTTCAAAATTGCTTAATAAATAGTAAAAAAATTCAAAAAAATGTAAAATTTGGTCTCCAAGCACATTTCAATATGGAGAACAAGATGAACGGTTCGGATTGACGTTTTGAACTTAAAAATTGCAAAATATGAGCGTGAAGTAAAATAGTCACTTTACTTCGCAACTCACCGTAGCCCATCTCATATATATATATTACATAATAAAATTTTCTATTCTCTAATTAATTTTATAATAATCATAGAACTAGTACATATGATGCTTGATTTTGTCTTTTAATTAATATATATGGACAACTCATTTTATGGAAAACGAATAACATAATTCTTAACTCATAAATTTATAATCCTAATTATTTCTAGACATCTAATTATTTTATTTCTCACACTATAAAACTTTGACAACCGTATATACAATATCAACCGTATATACATCTAATTATGGTGTCGGTGTCAGTGTCAGTGTCAGGTTTAATAGAGGTATCACGGTCACGGATGATTTTTATTTATAGAAATTATAATAAAATAATGAGTAAAAGTTAGTGTATGTTATATATGTTTATTAAGAGAGTTTGGTGAGTACAATTTCAAAATTTATTCGATTGAATTCAAATAATGAACTCAAACAATTAATTGAAACTAATATACTTTACGAGTGATCTGTGTACATTTAAAATTTTGAAGTTTTAAATTTGTTTAGTGTAAACTCAAGGACTCAAAGAAATGAAGAATTATATATATAAGTCGAAACAGACCTCTTGGGTTATATGATTTGAGATTTATAAAGGTGATGTTATCATTGGATTTTTTTAATTATTTTTTCCTATGTTATGGACTAAAATTTCAGTAGATTTGGTGCATTTTTCTCCTATTTTTACGTTGAACTTGTACCAAAATGTTAATGGCCCATTTTTTAATGACATAATTAATATTAAATATAGTAAATAGTCAATGTCCCATTTTTTATATAAAAATTATATAAAGTAAATACATCATGAGGATGGCTCAAATGCCTCATTATTTCATTCTCCAATCGTATCTCAACAGCGTTAGTTTTTATTTCAACAAACAAAATATCTTAACTGCTCAACATGATATCCACGTTGAAATGTGGTTAGATATCAAATTTTTTATTTTTTTGAAAGTTTTACTTTTTTTCAAAATAGGTATAAAATTATTGTTTTTCTGAAAATTGTAGACCATCTAAAAACAATGATTTTGTACATGTCTTAAAAAAATAGTAAAACTTTCAAAAAATATAAAATTTGATCTCTAATCACATTTCAACGTGGATATCATGCTGAGCGGTTTAGATCTTTTATTTGAACTTTAAAATAAAAAATAAAGATATTAAAGTACGATTGGAGCACAAAACAATGAGGCATTTGAGACACCTCATGTATCATACATGAGATAGCAAATGCTTGACTTGTAGAAATAGCATGAATACTGATGGTATCAATGTCAATGCTGAAAATATATACCCTTCAATACTTAAAATCAATATTATTAGAACCGAACCGAATAACGAACTGGTAAAGTTTCGGGTTAATAGTTTGTTGGTCGGGTTAATAATTCAACTGGTTCAATTATTGATTTATTTAAATAGTCACATATGTATGAAAATATATAATAATTATTATAAAATAATAACATTTTCATATATAGTATTCATGAATTTTAACACATACATATTCAATTATATAATATAAATATATAATATAAGATTAAATTTATAGATATATTTCAAATTTAACATCTATCTAAAATCAAAATACTAATTTTATTAAAAAGCTGGGCTGAATGTTTTTCAAGAAGGTGGAAGAATATATCTAGTAATTATCAAGAAATTACTTCGTGATATCAATAAATTATGTATGTAATAAACGATAGAGTTCTTCAACAATAAATAACCACAAATAATAATAAATGTTATTTTGAAAAGAAATAAAAATTCACAAAAGATATAGTTGTTATACTGTACACAATTAGATCGTTTAGAATATCTTAAAACTTGAGGTCTCCTATGTAAATTTCATAAATAAAATTAATCATAGCTTAGCTTAGCAGCACTTTGTGGCTTCACAAGTTCACGTGTTGTATAAAACCCAAAAGTTGGATTACTTCACTAAATCTGAATTCGATTTTTCGTGTGTTCGTCTTCGTCACGTGCTTTAATTTGAGCTTATCTCATGCTATCAAATCTATCTAAATCGACAAAATCATTGAACCCGCTTTTTATTTTGTTTGGGCTTATTGGGCTTATTGTTCTTGGATAGTGTTACCTTAAGGCCTTGTTTCAATTAATTAGTATTATTTTATTCCAAATAATTTCACTACTGTAAAATTAAAATAATAACGGAACAGGACATTGACTCATAGTCATCTGCCCGGTTTAGTGTCTATCCATGCTAAGTCTTTACGCTTTACTAAAAAAAATTGTATAACTATAAACAACCTCATAAAAATAGAGGAAATTTCATGTATACCCCTCACAGATTCTAAAATTATGTTTAGACCATCTGAAATTCTTATCATTATATTTATCTTTTGAAATTTTAAAAACTCGCAAATTTATCCAATTTATTAACTTTTATATTAAAAAAACATTTTATATTAATAAAGTACTCATTTTACCTTGCCTAAAAATATGATACTATCATTTTTTTGTCTAAAATTAATAAATGAATAAAGTACCCAATTTATTTGTCTAAATATGATATTTAGAATAAAATAACGTACCCAATTTATTTGTCTAAATATGATATTTAGATAAAAATAACGTACCCAATTTATCTGTCTAAATATGAAATTATGGATTTTAGAGGAGAAAATAGTAATTTCAAGTTTTATATCTCTACAACCGACTCCAAATCGTCTGAGGTAACAGAATAATTCGTTTTATATCTGACCATCAGGACCTCTTTAATAGTCGTTCGTATCTGATCGGACAGTCCTGATCAAAACAGAAATATTCTATTACCTTATAAACCCCTTCTCGCCCTCCTCCACTCTCTTTACTTGTTTTCTTTTCGCTTGTGAAGAAAACAACTTTTCTCCTCCTCTTTTTCTCATGGAAGAATTATCGACACCACCTGTTCCATCAGAAGCTCCTCCAATGGCGAAATTGAAGGTCGCTGGTGCATGGTCGGGGGTGCTGGAGGTTGCGCTAGACACGTGGACGGTCCAGATGCTCCGGGCAGAGGTGGCGCGCCGTTCCAACGGCTGCGATCCGACTCGGATCAACCTCATCTCTGGAGGGAAGGTGTTGAAGGATGGGGATTCTACGCTCGTGCAATTGGGACTGAAGAACAATGGTAAGGTGCTTGCTACTCTTACAGCGGATTCTGGTAAAACCAAGGAGATAGAAGAAGAGGCGATGAAGGCTAAGGATGAAGAAGAACATGCCAAGAAACTCACTAGAATTTGGTATTTTTTTGTTATTAATAGTTTTTCTAAGTAGTAAATACAGGCAATTACTGTACTTCTTTTTCAGTGAGGGTTTACATAGATTCTGGTAACAAGGACATAGATTTTATGATTCTGGTTAAACCAAGGACATAGATTTTATTATTCTGGTAAAACCATAGATTTTATGATTCTGGTAAAACAAAGGACAGATTCTGGTAAAACTAGGGACATAGATTTTATGATTCTGGTAAAACCAAGGTCATAGATTTTATGATTCTGGTAAAACCAATGACATAGATTTTATGATTTTCAACTTAATTATGCATTTGAGGGTTTTAGTAGTAAATTATACCAACGTTTGTTATTATCTGACTGAATTACTCATTACTTGTGAAACATTAAAACCTAATTGGCATGGTTCATCTGATACTGTTACAATCCTTGATTAGTACCAGGGAAATTATCTATCTGTTGAATTGTTGATTAAAAATGTTTATCAAAAATATCAGGGAGGCAGCTAAATCAATGTCAAAGAGGCATTCTGACGGGTCCTTTCCTTTGGATGATTATAACATTGAACTCGAAGATCAAAATGGCAAGAAGGTCATGTTTGCTGAATCCGATAGAAGGTAAATTTCTCTTAAAAGGAATATAATTGAACAAGTCATGAACAATTCATTATTTCTAAAAGAAAACAAGTGAAATTGTGAATATAATGGATGTTTTCAATGGTTTCAGTTAAAATAAAATAAACAGTTAACAATTACATCCAGGTCTCTTGAATAATTTTCTAACGAAGTGTGCATGAATTTGCTAATGAAATGTATGCACCAACAAAACTAGAAATATATGACCCTCTAAAATATGGGGGTATTTATGGCATTTTAATTTTTGCTGGAGGGAAGTTATTATTTTACATCAAGTCTGAATGTGAAATTCTCTTAAAACTATCATTCAATTGGAAATTCTTATTAATTAATTTAATGTCTACTATATATAGAGCACTTATGATGGGCTTGATGCTCCATGAAAATGCTAAAGGTCTAATTAGGAAGAATAATTACAAAGATGCTTTGGACGTGCTAACTATGGCAGAGGTTTGATTTTATTTAATTTATACTTTTATAATAAATAGCATCTTTTTTAGGAATGTCTAAATGAACTTTTCATTTCTTTCTCTTTTTATTTTTTTTCACAGGAGGCTTTCTCTCTCTGTGATCAGAAAGTTCTAAAGGTAATTTGAACCCAAATGTAAAGGAAATTTTAGATCTAGCCCCTTAAAGAAAGAAGTATTTTTTTGTAAACCACTCTGTGTCGCTTTATTTAACAAATCCCTAAACTATCCTATCTTTCTACTCATTCTGGAAACAGTATTGATGCTTTGGTTTTGCTGAGTGTACAGTTCTTAAGTTTTTGCTGGAGCACTCGAGAAATTGATCAATATATAATCTATTTTCACCATTTTGTCCTTGAACATAGTTGATAGACAACGTGCCGATACTCCAATTAGACATGGTGTGGTGCTACTTCATGCTACGAGATATCTCATGCTTAACTGTTGCTGGAACCCGCCTTGAGAGGGCTCGAAAGGGATTTGAGAGCTCTCATGGCAAAGATTCTGCTCGGTTTCGCGCTCTCCAAGCTGGTCGCCAAGCCGATCTTGCCCTGTGAGTACCTTTTAATATCTCCGCTTTTAAAGTTCAAATAGTCGATTGAACTGTTCAATGTGATCTTCATATGGAAATGTACTTGCAGACCAAATTTAATATATATATATTTTTTATTTATTTTTTTGCTATTTTTTAAATAGGTAAAAATTTACTTGATAATTCTGGATCATCCAAAAACAGCGACTTTCTACCTATCTTAAAAATAGTAAAAATTCTAAAAAGTAGAGATTATGTTTAACATTTCGGATCGACTGTTTGAACTTATAAAATGGAGATATGGATCCATAGCACGGGTCGATTTGTAATATGCATATTCCCATAGCCTCATTCTTGTTTTGCCAAAATTGTTGCATGTTTTGAATTGTGACCATTCCATGGTTTACAACTCTGTTTACCTACTCATATTTGAACTAGTAATCATCAAATAGATACTCAGTTTTTATTGTTTAAACCAAAGGTGAGGTATCAAGTAAATAGATAACCATGGCCATAGTGATTTTGCATAGTTTTCTTTTTGATTTGTGAGTGTTTATTAAACAGATACCTGAGACTAGAACTGCTGGAAGGTGTTGTTTCTTATCACAATGGCAATTTCGAAAAGGCTCAACAGTCCATCAGTTCTGCACAAATTAAATTTAACCAGGTAGTTACATTGTCAGACTTGAACCTGTTTAAGTTTAGACTTCTATGTTGCCAGTTCATTCTGGTATATATTGAGTTGTACCAGTGCTTTATTTTTGTGGTATTTGACCATATCTTTTAGTAAAATTAAGGGTTACATAGCAGAAGAGAGCTGTGTAAGGAGTGTAAAAGGTGAAACATACAGAAAAATCGTACCCATATTTTGCAATTTCAAGGTCCAAACAGCCGATCCAAACTGTTCAACATGATTTCCATATGAAATTGCACTTGAAGACCAAATTTTACATATTTGGGAAACTTTTTACTATTTTTTTAGATAGGTACAAAATCGTTGTTTTTTTAAGATCAAGATGTTTCTGAATAACTGCGATTTTGTACCTTTCTAACAAAAATAGTACAAAGTTCCCCAAAAAATGTAAAATTTGGTCTCGAAACAAATTTTAATATGGAGATCTTGTTGAACAGTTCAGATCGATTTTTTGGACTTTGAAATCAGAAATAAACAGCTAGCTTTCTGATATGTTTGCAACATTTTTGGTAGCTGAAAACATAAATTATATATTGTGTTTCCATATATCAGCTTCAAGTGCCGGATGAAGCATTGGTTCTGCTAATGGGCATGGGGTACAAAGAGCGCTCAGCTAAGAGAGCACTAAGGTTAGCCGGTCAAGATGTGCCGGCAGCTGTTGACCTCTTAGTGGAGGAGAGGGACAGAAAGACTCGTCGGGTTGAGGAGAACCTTAAAAGGCGTGATGAAATCATGTAAGCATTCATTTCATTTTTTTAGTTGTAGTCATACACTTTTATTAGATAAGACAGGTACGGGTAAAGACTATTTTGTACCCCGCTACGGCGCTACTCTATACAATAATTATTAAAAAGAAAAATTATAAAATTATATATATAAATATATATTTATATGGGGATGATTCATGAAATTCATGGCCCTATTTTTTTTTTCGTTAGCTTATCGGGTACAGGTAAGAGTAAAGTTTTCTTTTCTGTTAAGTTAACTAGTAAGGGTATGAAAATGCTTCCACCAGACCCATTTCGAACCCATTGACACCCCTAACTCCAGCCCGCCCTGCTCCACTCTGATTTATCAAATAATGAAATTTGTAATCAATTTTGAAAGGAAAGGATCATTATTTTATGTTTTATAATTTATAGGGAACAAAAGCAATATGGCAAGACTCCAAATAACAAAGCAGTAGATATGGAAAAGCTGAAGGAGCTAGCTTCTATTGGGTAAATTTCTTAGCTGTTATTTACTTTTGCACAACCAGGCATAATTGACTTCGATTTATCTACATGGGAATCAATTTAAACTTTTGTTTTACTTATCTATTGACCTTTTCCAATACCAGATTTGAGAGATATCTTGCCGCTGAAGCACTTCGGATTAATGAAAATGATATCGAGATGGCTTTAGATGTTCTGACAGATCCTGAGAAAAACTGTGGATTGCAGGTTCTCTCTCTCTCTCTCTCTCTTTCTCTGCATTTATTTCATGACAAGTAACACTTATTATATTTTGAACCAGTCTCCATATATATCTCATATTTACTATTAAAACATAACTGTTAATCGAAACTAACCTTTAGTTTTTTTTCTTATGAGTATTAACCTTGTGGTTAAAAATGAACTAAATCCAAATTAAGCTGATGTAGATATTACAATTCTAATTCATGATTATAAATCAAATTATGAGGCATTGCGATTAAGTTTAGATAAAAGGATGTTAGGAACAAATTAGTCAGTTAGCCTTTAAAAAAAAGATGAAACTTTGAATTATTCACGACTGCAGTAAAATTTTGTAATATGACATGAATATTATACTGACAAATTTGTTTGTGTTTTAGAGCATTATGGAATCAAGAAGGAAAAGAAGAAACACTCAGACAACACCTGTAACCGAATTCACAGCAGCAACAACTGATGCCCTGATGCCAGCTGTCATACCAGAACCTGTCACGTCAGCTGTCAGCAATCTAGAACAAGGCGGGCCATCCAGTGGCCCCACAGCTCCTGACGTCCCAGAAGGAGAGGTGCTTTTCTCTGGAGGTGGAGAGGAGAGAGATGCTGAGATGGAGGATGAACTGGCGAATGAATTGACAGGTGACCCGTTAGCTGATTATGATATTGATGTTACTAAAGAAGGAGAGGCGCTTTCTGAGTATGTTGCCTTGTTAAATTCTGTTATGGGACAGTCTTTATAGCTTCCCTTTGGAAAAGTTTAACTCTCTCTGATGAAATTTCTGACAACTGGGGTACCCATGAGGTGTGCTTAAATGTTTATTTTTTGTATTTTTTTCGTTTAGTATAGTAGAGAAAAATGAAAAAAAGAAAGAGATGGTGTTTAAGATAATTAAGTTGGTTTCTGTTAAGTGCATGTAAATAGAATTTATCTGAAATATTGGAGTCAATTTATCTTATTAAAGGATCAGATCAGAAATGACTTACTGTTAGAGTTTAACTTTTTATAAATAAAACAGTGCTTTCGCTGCCTGTTTGAACTGTCAAATGTAACATTGTATTCCTTTTGCTATTCGAACCGAAGAATGCAAAACTGGGATCTTGAAAAGAGCTTGAATAACATAAATGCCATGAAAATTTCGAGAAATCTCAAGCATACTTTGTAGTCCTTTTTTTATTTTATAAATTGTGTTTTAATTATAAACAGAATTTTATCGAATAGCAACTTCTCTGAGATTCTCAGTAGAGCCAGAGGGATTTGCATTTGTTTTTTCTCTGATAAGTTGTTACCAGGGATTACCAGTATAGAATTTTGCCAAGTGGCATAGTCAAATACGAAATCTCCTATCAAATACATTTTAGGAGTATATTCATTTTGTTATACCTTTGGTAGGCATTTTTGTCAACTGGTATAACATTTTTCCTGATAAAAAGGAAAAAAAAATGTATACGTCTTCTCTGATTGGATAATTGATATGCTGCGGATCAATATCATCCCAATTTGATGATTATTTGGTTATCTTTTTAAGTAATCATCAAAAGCAAAACCACTCAAAATATCCAACATTTTGTCATATATCTGTTGAATTGCTCATTTGATTCTCAAACCGCTCTTACCTATATATGTTTTTGTTGGAGAAAAAGTTTATATCAAAAAATTTATTTGCAAACTTTCAATTCAGTGATGTTTGCAGCTCGTATGCTTCAATATTGAAAAAAAAAAAAAAAAATATGACCGATCAGCTGCAATTTGGGGTGTTCGTCAGTTCGGTTCAAACCGAAATTGAATAGGCAAAGAAAAAAAAAATTCGGTTTTCAAAAATCAAACCGAACCAAATCAAAATAGAATAAGAACTGAACCGAACAAACTGAAGTAAATTTCGATTTGTTCGGTTGAACCGAAATAATCGGCTTTTAAAATTTTAAACCAAATCGAGCCAAACTACAGTTTATAAAAAACCAAAACAGTCCATTTAACCAAAAAAAAACCGAACCGTTTAAAACTGATTAAACATAACCCAATGAACACTCCTAGCTAAAGTACAATACACTGCAAATAAAACAATGCGTGATGACAACCATAGTGATATAGTACGTGAGATATTCGCGTATTAAATGTTTTTTTGACGTTTTCAAACCGAACTCCGTATAAAACGTAAAAAAATGTATAGTACATTTTATTCGCGAATAAAACGCGAGTCACGTATTATTCTTGAAGAAAACAAAAAAAAAACACAAAAAATGACAAAATACATTTTTTTTTGGGCTTGTTGTACCGAATTATTCCTGAATTATATCCGAATGACGAATTTTTGAACTCGCTGAACCAAATCCGAACTTTTCGTTTGTCACTATGATGACAACATCGTATTTTTTTTTATTATTTTTCTTATTATTATTTTTTTTAAAAATCTAAGCCCGAAAATAAGTTGTTCGGTTTAATGTGGTGAAATTAGGTGGAAGGGCCGATATATATATATATATATATATATATATATATATATATATATATATATATATATATATATATATATATAGAGATGGGCTATGGTGCATTGCAATGCATAGGCCATGGTGTGCATTGGACCATAAATCACCGATTCAAAGTCCAAATGACCGATCCAAACCGTTCATCTTGTTCTCCATATTAATATGTTCTTGGAGACCAAATTTTACATTTTTTGGAATTTTTTTACTATTTATTAAGCCACTTTGAAAATCGCTGATCCAACGGTGACTGTTTGGAACAGTAAAATCAGAAGCCACCGTTGGATCAGCGATTTTCAAAGTGGCTTAATAAATAGTAAAAAAATTCCAAAAAATGTAAAATTTGGTCTCCAAGCACATATTAATATGGAGAACAAGATGAACGGTTTGGATCGGTCATTTGGACTTTGAATCGGTGATTTATGGTCCAATGCACACCATGGCCTATGCATTGCAATGCACCATAGCCCATCTCTCTATATATATATATATATATATATATATATATATATATATATAGGGTCTGGCTATTTTGATGCCGGCAGCATTTTAGCCGGAGGTGCTGCCACTGTTTTTTCTATTTTTTGATGTTCAAATGACAAATCTAAACCGTTAGATGTTTAATCTATATTATAATCTACTTGAAGACCAAATTTTACATTTTTTGGAATTTTTTACTATTTATTAAGCTGGTTTGAAAACCGCTGATTTCAGTCAATTTCTGCAGCATTGAAATCAGCGGTTTTCAAACCAGCTTAATAAATAGTAAAAAAATTCCAAAAAATGTAAAATTTGGTCTCCAAGTAGATTATAATATAGATTAAACATCTAATGGTTTAGATTTATCGTTTGAACATCAAAAAATAGAAAAAACAGTGGCAGCACCGCCGGCAGCAAATTAGCCACAGCCTATATATATATATATATATATATATCTATATGAATATATATAGGACTTGGCTACGGTGCTATGGGTAGCTAAGAGGCCTCCCGTGCTACGGCTCAATATTCGACTTTTCAAAATCCTAACGGTCGATCCGAACCGTTCATCTTGTTCTCCATATTAATATGTGTTTGGAGACCAAATTTTACATTTTTTGGAAATTTTTTACTATTTTTTTAGATTTATTGAAAATCGCTGTTTTTTAGACAAATCTGGACCATAAAAAACAGCGATATTCAATAAATCTAAAAAAATAGTAAAAAATTTCCAAAAAATGTAAAATTTGGTCTCCAAACACATATTAATATGGAGAACAAGATGAACGGTTCGGATCGACCGTTAGGATTTTGAAAAGTCAAATATTGAGCCGTAGCACGGGAGGCCTCTTAGCTACCCATAGCACCGTAGCCAAGTCCTATATATATATATATATATAGAGTTAGGCTGGGGTGCTATGGATAGCATGGAGGCCTCTATGCTACGGCTCAATATTCGAGTTTTCAAAATCCAAACGGTCGATCCGAACCGTTCATCTTATTCTCCATATTAATATCTGCTTGGAGACCAAATTTTACATTTTTCTGAATTTTTTTACTATTTATTAAGCCACATTGAAAATCGCTAATCCAACGGTTTTACTGTTTTGTGCAGCCACCGTTGGATCAACAATTTTGTAAAATACTTAATAAATAGTAAAAAAATTCAGAAAAATGTAAAATTTGGTCTCCAAGCAGATATTAATATGGAGAATAAGATGAACGGTTCGGATTGACCGTTTGGATTTTGAAAACTCGAATATTGAGCCGTAGCATAGAGGCCTCTATGCTATCCATAGCACCCCAGCCTAACTATATATATATATATATAGCATGTCCGAACAGAATACAAAGAATTAAAAAATTGTTCCGGAAATAACCATTAGGTGAGATAAAATAGAAGCATGCATTAACTATTTTGGCTGTATATCTACAATTCTGTATGAGTTGAATTCAAATAAGCGTATTCAAACTATTAATTAATTTATTTCTCGACGTAAAAGATACATTAATATTTAAAAATGAGGGTTCAAATGCTATCACTTATGATGCCTTCATTATATATTAATTTTAAAAACTTTAATAACTAAAATCTAAAACTCAAATGTCCAAATGAAACCATCAAATATGCATGATCTATATAAAAAGAGGAGGGTTCAAATGTCTCCATGATTTTGTGCCTCCATCATGCCTCCATCTCTCTCCATTATTTTCAAAGTTCAAACAGTCGATCCGAACCGCTCAACTTAACCTCCATACTAAAATATGTTTGGAGACCAAATTTTATATTTTTAGGAATTTTTTTACTATTTTCTTAGATAGGTACAAAATCAGTAAATCTGAACCATCTAAAAACAATATTTTTTTACCTATCTAAAAAAAATAGTAAAAAAATTCCTAAAAATATAAAATTTGGTCTCCTAACATATTTTAGTATGGAGGTTAGGTTTAGCGGTTCGGATCGACTGTTTGAACTTTGAAAATGATGGAGAGAGATGGAGGCATGATGGAGGCATTTGAACCCTCCTCATATAAAAATACTTTAATTAAGAACTTGTAAAATTCAATGATATGGATACTTTCTGAATGTGTTGATACTAAAAAAACATCAAAATATTGTTCATATAAAAAATAAATTCAAAAAATGACAATTTTATGTGCTAGAAAAAATAATATTGGTCATATTTAATGATTTAAAATTTTGAAGTTTTATTATTAAAAAAATAAAAGTAACATGAAAACAAAATAAAGATATTTTAGTCTTAGCTCCTTGTTATTTAAATTTGTCTGTACAAAATTTAGTAATTTTGTATTCTTCAATTCATCGTAGTTTATCGTTTGTGTTTTAGCTGGTGACAGCGTTTCAATTCATCGTAGATTATTGCACCTCAAGATCGATGTCTATTGAGAAAAGGGAGGTAGTATAATTAGTTAAAAAAATCTCCTAGAGTTGTTGTACCTAAAGGTTGAGAGTTTGATTCCCCCTCACGACTTCGCAGTCTCTGTGAATGTTTTCAAATTAAAAAAAAAAAGAAAAAAAGATCGATGTACATTTGATTTGGAAGATTCTTTCAAAAAAATCACAAATTAGATGGGACCTAACAGAAGTAACATATGAACTAATTGTCAAAGAAGTAACATCAGAATTAATTATGGGACCTAACAGAAGTAACATCTGAACTAATTGTCAAAGAAGCACAGAACCAAGGGGTATAAAATAAGTGAAAGGAGAGAAACCTCTCAAAAATATAATTATTTAGTTCTTTCAATTTAGAACTTAAATATTTGAGCTCTTGTTCATCTTTCGTCAATTTGGTGTTTTGTAGCCTATTAAGGATCCGAATCCCGATTTTTTTATTTATATCCAAAAAATAAATAAAGTTTTCAAAAATATCTAAATCATGACTGAATTTCAAAAATTACCCAAACCGGTTAACCATTAACCGGAATAGGCCATTCTTTCCGGTTCTCCAATTAGCGGAAATTGAGAATAGAACCGGTTAATGGTTAACCGGAAATAAGGTGTTTGGTTATTGGTGTACCGGAAGTAGGATAGATGTCCGGTCAATTGTTAACAGGATTTGTGGATTTTTATTTTTTATTTTTTGAAAACATAATTTTTTTTATTTTTTGTATTAAAATATTAGAAATGTTGAATATATTTCTTTGAAAATAGATGAAATACAATATAATTTGATTTATTAGAAAGACTGTAACAAATAACCCGGATTAATATTTTTTAGGTCGGATTTTTCGCGGCTGTAAGAAAAATTAATATATTTCTTTATGTGTTATTGGAAAAAAATAAAAATGCTTAGATTATGAGTTATTGATCCCGGTTCAAAAGTCACTTTTAGGTAATCTAGAAAATATTGTGATCTTTCTAGTACATTTAATTTATATAAAGTTATATCTATTTTTGAAAAAAAAATAAAAACTTTAATTTATTTAATGATTGTTTTTCAAAAATAATTCTCAAAATAGATACAACTTTTTATAAATTAAATGTACTAGAAAGATCACAATATTTTCTAGATTACCTAGAAGTGACTTTTGAACCGGGATCAATAACTCAGAATCTAAGCATTTTTATTTTTTTCCAATAACACATAAAGAAATATATTAATTTTTCTTACAGCCGCGAAAAATCTGACCTGAAAAATATTAATCCGGGTTATTTGTTGCTGTCTTTCTAATAAATCAAATTATATTGTATTCCATCTATTTTCAAAGAAATATATTCAACATTTGTAATATTTTAATACAAAAAAAAAATTCTGTTTAAAAAAAAAAAAAAGGAAAATCCACAAATCCGGTTAACAATTGACCAGACATCTATCATACTTCCGGTACACCAATAACCAAACACCTTATTTCCGGTTAACCATTAACCGGTTCTATTCTCAATTTCCGGGAATTGGAGAACCGGAAAGAATGGCCTATTCCGGTTAATGGTTAACCGGTTTGGGTAGTTTTCGAAATTCAGTCAGGATTTAGATATTTTTTAAAATTTTATTTATTTTTTGGATATAAATAAAAAAATTGGATCCGAATCTGCTGAAATCCGAGGTCAGTACTGTTCACCCTGAAATCCCTGCAATCTGAATTCAGCCGTCGAACTGTTTCGAGATACGTGCAAGGAAAAACCAGCTATTTCGAGATGCGTTCTCGAAAAAATTCAATGGCTGGATTTCGGATTGCAGGAATTTCAGGGTGAATAGTACCCGATTTCAGAATTTCAGCTGATTTATTTCCGCTTATTAATTACCTCTTCCACCTAATTTCACCTAACATTTTTTTTTAATTTAAAAAACCTTCAGAGAGGCTACGACATAATGAGGAGAATCAAACTCTCGATCTTTGTTTGTACTTCCTTTTCTTAGGCTCCTTACATTTATTTTTCGCACAACTTTTTTACATTATTGTAACACATTATGATTAAGTAATGATAGTGCCTACGGGTTTTTCCTCAAAAAAAAAAACTCTCGATCTTTGAATAACTAACCGTTGGAAGACTTTTTTCCTAGCCAATTGTTGTCACACCCCAAATCCACGGGTCTGACAGCCTGCCGCGTGTATCTATCAGGCTACACGCAAGGCAGTGGATCTTTTATATACATTACCAATATCCTCATTCGCTGCGTCCGCAATATAAACCTGAAAATAATCGAGAGAGGGGGGGTGAGAATAAATTCTCAGTGCGAAATTTGCCACAGTTTAGATTATTGGACTTGCAATCAAACTCTATATTCAACAAATGAAACCCAAACAATAACAGTTCAAACAGATATATATATAATCATAAATAACAGAATGCCAATGCTCGACAACAGTTTAATCAACCTGAAACACAGTTTACGGAATTTCCAAGATGAATTTCAAACACAACATATATTTTGGCTTAACTCAATTCAATAACTCAATTCAATAGGGCTTGTAGCAATTACAGATGTTCTTTCGAGCTGAACCATTATCAAACCCACATCTGTAGGGTTACTGACACCTACAGATGGCCAACCGCTGGACCCTTTATCTGACACCCATCTGCATCGCTTGACTTAACAGTTTATTAAGGTCTGGTTTGAATCATATAAAGAAAATCCCCTCTGGAATCATTCCAATAGTCGTAATATTCAATTGACCTTTCAAATGCATTAACACGTAGGAGAATGCCACAGAGCCATAGACGTTACACATATCACCCATGATTTCCAATCACATCTCATAACATAATCACCCTCCCTCGTCCCAACCGGTACTGGGAATATTGAGGGCCGTTCACCTAAGGCCATTTAGGATCCTGGGAATCCAAGTCAGCATACAGCCCGACTTGGCAAATTCATTGGATCCAAGTGCTTAACTTCGTAAATCCATTCACATACATATCAAATCAAATCGTGGTGACTTTCAATCAAATCAGATCATAATAGATCGACACAACCTACAACCATACCAGCATGCAAATCACTCAAGTCACAGCAATTCGAGTTTAATTTGATTGGGCTATGCAAATGCTATACACAATTCAATGATGCAATCAATGATGTTCAACATGACAAACGAAAACACAGTTTAATTCCTGAAAATAAAGTATCAAACAAGTCCAAGAATCCCGCACCTGATTGACGAGCGTACCGCTTAATTTAAAGATCAGGCGTCTCGAATTGCCTCGCGAAATCTTGCTCAACCGAGCCTACACCTATATTATACGATTACTTGGTTTAGTTCGGTTACATTCTCAAAACTTAAATTCCAAAAGTCGTCTTTCAATTCGTCAATTCTCTTATACCTTTCGGCTCATTTATAATCATTTTAATTCAAGTCCAATTCCAAAATTATATATATATGGTCGGCCCTTATATAAACTTTCACCTTATTACACTTTGGTCCATTGGACGTATCAATTATTTTATTCCAATTCAATTTAATTAAAGACCCATAATTTAGTAAGGGTTTAAGCCCCTAATTAACAATTCACCATTTACTCAAAGTCCATTTATAACATTTCAATTTCAGTCCTCTTTACAATTATTTAAATTCACATATGGCTCAAATTATAATATTTCACATGCATGGCCGACCATAGCCTCAAACAATTTACATCTTACAAATTGGTCCCTTATATTTATACAACTCACATAGGCATGTATTTTGCACAAAACAACCTTCAATTTAATTTATTTACATTTTTGGTCCCTGTCAAGTCAAGGACTGATACACACACAAAATCAGCACCATACCAGTAGTATACTGGGCTGGTACCACTAGTACCAGCACTTCGCCATTCATACACACAACACAGCCATGCACCATAAAACCAGCAAAACAGAGACAAGCCACAGGTCAGATCAGAACAGGCACATCAGAAATTAATAACACGACTCAAGCCTCAAGTCAGCACCATTTACCGGGAAAATCAACAACCCGAGCAAAGGTGTAATTAACTATAATTCCCTTTACAAAATCCTAACTACAATTCCCTTTAATTCATACAAATCACTATGGTCATATATTTTACAATTCTGACCATTAATAAAATCATTTTGCAATATAACCCCTTATACTTAATTTATTCGAGCAATTCGATCGAGTCGGGAAAATCAACAACCCGTACTCGAAAACTAGCAAATTCACATCCTACGACATTAATCGGTTCATCCAGACACAATTCAAGAAGTCTATAATTTAATTTAAAAATTAACCGAAAGAGAGGATGTCGAAGGAGAACGGTCGATTTCGAGGGTTTCGTCTCGCTCCGCCTTGCAGCCGTCTCACTTGATCACGAGCAAGCACCATAGCAACCTCACGAAAGCACCCGCAAGCAATAATGACGGACCCCCAATTTCTAGGGTTTCGGGTCCTCACGAGTGTAGAGGCAATCGGTGCAAAAGAGAGATATTAAATGGGAAGAGGAGGTCCATGGGTTGGAGAGGAAAGGTTTGGTGGTGATGGTGGGGGTCAGAGAGAGGAGGAGGAGGGGTGGTGCGGAGGGGCAGTGGAGGCAGAAACCGAGAGAGAGAGAGGGGTTTCTGGCGGGTCGGACCGAGAAGAGAAGGAGAGGGAGATGGGGCGGCGGGCTGGCCGTGGCAGCGGCGGAAGGGGAGGGGGCGGAGCCCCCTGTTTTTTGCGCTGCAGAGGAGAAGGGGGCGGGGGGGGGGGGGGGCTGGGGCTGTCACGGTTTGGGAAGGAGAGGAGAGAAAGAGAGAAGGGAGAGGGGTGGGATTTAAATGGGCTGCTTCAAGATTCGTGCTGGATCAAGATGAGGGGTTGATATAATTCCAGCATTTAAATTACAATATTTAAGATCCGTGTTAGATTAAATCCAAAGGTCCAAACAAATCCAGAATTTCAACAAGGTTATTTAATTGGTTTAAGAAATCTGTTTCTACTCTAATTCGAATCGAAAGTTCATAATATTTTTGTAACTATATTTGTACATAGAATTCGTATATTTATTTCTCAATTTAAGATTCGAATAATTTGATTTCCTTTTATATAATTATGTATATTCAATTAATTATCTAAAAGTTCTAAATGAACGAGCTTTATAAATTCTATATTTTATTTGTACGAATATTTTCGTATAATTATACTTTTATTTGGAATTCAATTACTTATTTATTCACACGAATCCAATTAAATCAATTTCTTCTTTTCTAAAAATTCAAAGGAATTGTAACGGATTTTCTAAGTTTCCAACTTACCGATTAATTATAATTTACTATATAGTGCTATATTTTATTTTATTTCTAAATCTCTAAATTTTATTATACATAATTTTATACATTATTTACATTACGAAATTTTTAGTTTCATTTTAGTTGGTCAGAAAATTTCTGAACGATCGTTAAATTAATTAAACTTTTTATTTAAGTCAAATGATCGATTTATCAATTTAATCAAGTTTTAAAATTTCGGAATGTAACAATTGTGCTGCCTCCCTTTCTCTTCAACCTAACAATTAATGCCTCTCTTCGACATCAGCGACTCTTTTTTATTTGTTTCTTTTTAGTATAGGGATCAACAACTATATTTATCAACAATATGCCCAATTGATCCTAAAACCCTTAAACTGGTTGTAACTCTGTGTAGAGCCAAGATTTTCATGGTCGTGTCATAGAAGATGTTTGCGTTCTCTCCTTCTACCACAGTAATCAGATTCACGAATAAAACGCGAATTATAAGCGTTTATTCGAATTTTGGTATCCAACGAATGATTCAATGTCTTATTCAGCAATTCGCGTATTAAATGAAATATTCGCAAATTTGACGAATGTTTCGTATTATACGCGTTTTTTTTTGTAAAAATTTGCCGCCAGTTTTGATTTCGCAGTGAATTTGCTTTCAATTTTGAGATATCTCAAATTATTAGTGAAAATGGTTCAGATTTTGCCGCCACTACAAATGTGAGTACAACACAAATGTCAATTTGCTTTCAATTTTACTTTCATATATTGTTTGAAGTATTATGATGTACTTTATGGTTTCTATATGTTTAATTACTAATTGGGAGTTCTTTTATTTGTAATGATTTGTAATGAAATCATCATGTTTATGATTTTTTTTTACTTTAAAAAATACAAGTCATTAATTGAAGCTGTAAGATTTTGGGAACAGAAAGTCCGAGATTATATAGATAGATAGAAATTGAAAGCAATAATTCAATAAAATATGAACATTCAAAATATAATAGGTTGCGGTCTTTTGTGGGCATAGAAATTTGTGGGGAAGAAACTTTAATTTAAGGCGGCGGTCAGATGATTCTAAAAAGGCGGTAGGCTAAGTTCCAAATGTCTGAGTTAGTTGCTTCAATTTCTTCTGACATGCATTATAATTTGAGTCTTTGACATATTCTTACTTAATCCGCGCACCTAATGAATTAAAAATGATTCGGACCATTAAACTATTAAAAAAAAATTACATCCAAAATAATTGAGATATTGATAAGTACAATACAAAGTTAAAGACAGTAATTAAATAATTGAAAAAAATAGAACGAAATATTTTGTGAAGTAATATAGATGCCGAAATTTTTATTAATATTCAAGATAATTAATAAATTTCAAATTCTACCAACTTTTGCGTAGGATTTCAAAAATTCTCCAAACCGGTTAAAATCTCACCGGATTTTAACCTACTTTCCGGTTATTTTCCAACTGGTTCCAAAATTAGGACCGGTGAGATTCTTGCCGACTTCAAGAAAACAAACCGGAGAGATTATCACCGGTTTATATATATATAGAGAGAGAGAGAGATGGGCTATGGTGCATTGCAATGCATGAACCCCCTTATGCATTGCACTATAAATCATGGATTTAAAGTCCAAATGACCGATCCGAACCGTTCATCTTGTTCTTCATATTAATATGTGCTTGGGGACCAAATTTTACATTTTTTGGAATTGTTTTACTATTTATTAAGCAATTTTGAAAGTCGCTGATCTGATGGTCCAGAAAATTTTACTGTTTTTACTGTTCACAGCAAAACAGCAATTTTAAAAAATGCTTAATAAATAGTAAAGAAATTCCAAAAAATGTAAAATTTGGTCTCCAAGCACATTTCAATATGGATTAAACATCTAACGGTTCGGATTGGTCGTTTGGACTTTAAATCCGTGATTATAGTGCAATGCATAAGGGGGTTCATGCATTGCAATGCACCATAGCCCATCTCTCTCTCTCTCTCTCTCTATATATAGGGTTCGGCTAATTTGCTACCGGTGGCATTTTAGCCGGAGGTGCTGCCACTATTTTTTCTATTTTTTGATGTTCAAACAACAAATCTAAACCGTTAGATGTTTAATCTATATTATAATCTACTTGGAGACCAAATTTTACATTTTTTGGAATTTTTGTACTATTTATTAAGCTGGTTTGAAAACCGCTGATTTCAATGCTGCAGAAATTTACTGAAATCAGCGGTTTTCAAACCAGCTTAATAAATAGTAAAAAAATTCCAAAAAATGTAAAATTTGGTCTCCAAGTAGATTATAATATATATTAAACATCTAACGGTTTAGATTTGTTGTTTGAACATCAAAAAATAGAAAAAACAGTGGCAGCACCTACCGGCAGCAAATTAGCCGGACCCTATATTTATATATATATAGGGTCCGGCTAATTTGCTGCCGGCAGTGTTTTAGCCGGAGGTGCTGCCGGGTTTTTTTTATTTTGTGATTTCCAAACAACAAATCCAAACCGTTAGATGTTTAATCTATATTATAATCTATTGGAGACCAAATTTTACATTTTTTTGAATTTTTTTACTATTTATTAAGCTAGTTTGAAAACCGCTGTTTTCAGTAAATTTTTGCAGCATTGAAATAAGCGGTTTTCAAACCACCTTAATAAATAGTACAAAGATTCCAAAAAATGTAAAATTTGGTTTCCAAGTAGATTATAGTATAGATTAAACATCTAACGGTTTGGATTTGTTGTTTGGACATCACAAAATAAATAAAACGCGGCAGCAAATTAGCCACAGCCTATATATATATATATATATGAGGAGAGATCAAGTTACAACAAGTTATCACAACTATTTTCTACATTTTCAAAGTCCAAATCGTCGATCCAATCCGTTAAATGTGATCTTTACAATAAAATGTGCTTAAAGACTAAATTTTACATTTTTTGGAATTTGTTTACTATTTATTAAGATGGGTACAAAAACTAGTCAAATTCAGACCATTGAATTTTGTACCCATCTTAATAAATAGTAAAAAATTCCAAACAAATGTAAAATTTGATATGGAAGCACATTTTATTGTGGAGATCATGTTGAATGGTTTGGATCAACGATTTGGACTTTGAAAATGCAGAAAATGGTTGTGGTAACTTTTTGTAACTCAAAAATTGTTGTAACTTGATCCCTCCTCATATATATATATATACGAGGAGGGATCAAGTTACAACAATTTTTGAGTTACAACAAGTTACCACAACCATTTTCAGCATTTTCAAAGTCCAAATCATCTATTCAAACCGTTAGATTTGATCTCTACAATGAAATGTGCTTGGAGACCAAATTTTACATTTTTTGAATTTTTTTTACTATTTATTAAGATGGGTACAAAAACTAGTCAAATTCAGACCATTGAATTTTGTACCCATCTTAATAAATAGTAAAAAAATTCAAAAAAATGTAAAATTTGGTCTCCAAGCACATTTTATTGTAGAGATCACATCTAACGGTTTGGATCGATGATTTGGACTTTGAAAATGTAGAAAATAATTGTGGTAACTTATTGTAACTTGATCCCTCCTCTCTCTCTATATATATATAAACACACACATACATATATTTATACACCGGTCACTGACTTTAGTACTTCAAATTAAGGTTCTAAATAGCGATTATAGCGCTATAGCTTTTAAGGTCTGAAAAACTATAGCACAATCATAACTAACTATTTAGAATCATTATAAAAGAAAAACGATTATAGCCTCTTCCTTCTCCGCCCGCTCTCTTCACGCATCAGCACACCCTTCTCCTTCTCTTTCATTTTTTTGTAAGATCTCAATTGCTAGTTTGAATTGACTAATTAAATTAATATCTTGCATAATTCATGTAGAAAATTCATAACCTTCTCAATTTCAAACCTTTCTTGCACAGTTGCACATCCTTTCTCAATTTCACACATTTCTCAAATGAATTGTTGAAGACCTTGAATTGTGAAATTAAAGTGTGCTTGAATTGAGAATTGAAATGTTGAAAATCTTGAATTGTGAATTGTATATAGTTTGGTGAAAGGGTATAGTTTGCTTGATCTAATTAATGACATTGAATTCTACATTTTAGGGTATTAAAAATGAACAAGTTCTATAAGCTTGTGCCTAAGTCTCCAATTGGTTCAACTTCACAAGAACCAAGACAAATTGAGCCTAATAGTGCCGAACAAGAACCTCCTCCTGATCCTGGTTTAAGGCCACCTATATCTCAATACAACCCCAATGAGCAAGACAGTGTACGTCGTTCTTATCTAATAAAAAAACCATTTCAACCTTACAACCATAATTTTCCCCAAAGAGATATAGGTGGTAAGATGAGAAGATTTAACAAAGATTGGTTTAACCAATACAATACTTGGTTGGAATATAGCGTTGAAAAAGATGCGGCATTTTGCCTTTGTTGTTATCTATTTAGACCGAATTATGTTGGTTCAGGTGGAAGGACCGTTTTTGTTGGAGAGGGTTATAGAAATTGGAAATCAAAGAAAGGGTTTGACGAACATGTCGGTGATTCAAATAGTTTGCACAACCAAGCATATAGGATGTGTATGAATTTGATGAATCAAAATCAAAGCATTCAAACTGTGTTAGATAGACATAGTGTTAAAGAAGATATGGATTATCGAATACAACTAAATGCTACTGTAGATACAATTCGACTTCTTTTGAGGCAAGGTTTGGCATTTCGCGGGCATGACGAGTCCGAAAGCTCTAATAATCAAGGAAATTTTCTTGAGTTTATGAGATTTTTAGGAGATCATAATAAAGAAATAGATAAGGTGATTTGGACAAGTGTCCTCAAAACCTAAAGTTGATCGCACCATCAATCCAAAAGGAGATAGTGAATGCTTGTGCAGAGGAGACAATTAAGGAGGTAATTGCAGAACTGGGAGATGAATGGTTCTCTGTTTTGGTTGACGAGTCAAGGGATGTCTCAGTCAAAGAGCAAATGGCAGTTGTGATTCGATTTGTGAATAAAGGAGGTTATGTTGTCGAACGGTTTCTAGGTATTGTTCATGTTCCCAACACTACATCTCTCCAATTGAAAACGGCACTTGAGAGTTTATTTGGTAAGTACGGTCTAACATTTTCTAGATTACGTGGCCAAGGGTATGATGGAGCTAGTAATATGCGAGGGGAGTTCAATGGGCTCAAAACATTAATCATGCGGGAAAATGGGTCCGCATACTATGTGCATTGCTTTGCACATCAACTTCAACTAACTCTTGTTGCGGTGGCCAAGAAACATAATAAGGTTTGGCGTTTATTTCAAATTGTTTCTACTATTCTTAATGTTGTTTGTGCATCTTGTAAAAAGCGTGATCAATTACGTGAGAAACAATTAGAGAAAATTGTGGAAGCTCTTTCAAATGATGAGATTGTAACTGGAAAAGGTTTGAACCAAGAAATGAGTCTTGCACGTCCATGTGACACTCGATGGAGTTCTCATTACAAAACTTTAAATAGTTTGATTATATTATTTTCAGCCACAATAGATGTAATTGAGGAAGTAGAATTGGAGGGGGTAAAAGATGAACATCGAGGAGAGGCAATTGGACTATTGGAAACGATGCGCTCTTTTGATTTTGTGTTTAATTGTCATCTCATGAGAAATTTATTAGGCATCACCAATGATTTATCCCAAGCCTTGCAACGTAAAAATCAAGATGTGGTTAATGCTATGTGTTTGGTGAGAACCGCTAAATTTCGGTTGCAACAAATGAGGGATAGGGAATGGGGATTGTTATTCCAAGAAGTGTGTGCATTTTGTGAGAAACACGGTATTGAAATTCCGGACATGGAGGGTATCCGTCCCGGTATATCACGGCGTCGGCCAACGGGATTTAATAATTTGCATTACTATCGTGTTGAAATGTTTAACACGGTTATTGATATGCAATTACAAGAGCTTAATGATAGATTCACGGAAACAACTACCGAACTTCTTATGTGTATGTCATGTTTTTACCCAAATGATTCTTTTTCTTCATTTAAAAAAGACAAGTTGCTTAAACTTGCTCAATTCTATCCCTCGGATTTCAACCAATGGGAGCTTGGTACACTAGAAAATCAATTGGAGAATTATCATTTGGATTTGAAAAGCAATAGTGATTTTTTGGAGTTAAGGGGATTAGTTGAACTTTCTCAAAAACTTGTGGAAAAGAAAAAACATATTGTTTATCCCTTGGTTTATAAATTAGTGAAATTGACATTGATATTGCCGGTGGTTACCGCTAGTGTCGAAAGGGTATTTTCGGCAATGAATGTGGTGAAAAACGACTCAAGAAATAGCATGGGAGATCAATGGTTGAATGATTGTTTGGTTACTTATATTGAGAGGGATTTGTTCAAGGGTGTTAATAATGAAAGAATTATGCAAAGATTTCAACATATGAAGAACCGTAGAGGCAACCTTGGTTCATCGTCATCGACTTGATTTGACTAGATAGGTATTATTATATATTTTTTATATGTAAAACAATACTATTTTTTTTGTTTTATAGTCTTGTTAGCATTTTGTACTTTAGCTCATGAGATTATATGATAAATTTTTTTTTGAGCTCTTATTAGTGTTTTGTGCCTACCCCTGACTAAAATCCTGGATCCGCCCCTGGCTATAGCTTTTTTGGACCTCAAAAACTATAGAGGACAACATAACATGAAGCAGCCCATTCAACAGTAGTAAGAAGAGTTATAAGTGCATACAAATTTATTGATAACATAAGTAAGCTTGGTAATATATAGTCAAGTGACAACAATTTTCCATGAGAAGCATATATTAATAAAAGTATATCTTAAAAGGACGACATAAAATTGAGGAGCTTGCCGAAGTTGATAAAAGAAGATCCTCCACTGTTGATGCTTACAGAAGCTTTATGTTTCATCTCTCTCATTCTTTGCCTAATCTCAGCACCTTCATCCTCTTTCATCAACCGTTTGATTGCCCTTTCAATTTTCCCTCTCTCTAGTTTCCCCTCTAACCTGATACCAATGTTCCAAACATCCACGATATATCGAGCATTCCCCATTTGATCAGAAAAGTGGGGCCAACAGATCATGGGGACCCCTTCACTGATAGCCTCAATTGTCGAATTCCAGCCATTATGTGTCCAAAAGGAGCCGACTGCGGGATGTGCCAAGATCTCCTTTTGTGGGGCCCAACTGACTATCTTCCCTTGGCTACTTATCGCCTTGATGAAACCATCAGGGAAATCAACCTCATCCTTCACAAGTATTGAACCCGGTCGAACAACCCAAATAAAAGGCTGGCCACTATTAGCCAAACCCCAAGCAATCTCAATGAGTTCCTCAAACTTTATGCAAGCGAGGCTACCAAAGCTCACATAAAGCACAGAGCCGACAGTTTGCGTGTCTAACCACTCTAAGCAACTACGATCTTCATCTAGCAAACTGCTTCTAGTCAGTGGAGTGAACTTATGTAGAGGACCGATACAAAACACAGGAATTGGTATTGCTTTTTGGAACTTCTCTATCTCTGTACTTTCAATGACATCGAAAGTGTTTACAATGACCCCATTTGATGCTCTTATAGCATTCGTAAAGTCTGTGAATAACTTACTTAACACTTCATAGCTGCAATCACCAACACATGGCAAGTCCCTCATTCGGAGAGGCGCAAGTTCGATCACTGGCATGTCCAATTCTGACTCTGTTTCAATTTGAAGTGAATAAGATGAAGTTAATTCAATACAATAATGGACATGTTATAGCTAGTCTATAGTGTTGTTAATGATGAGCAGGAAAGTAATCTAATTAAGTAACCTTGAACTGGTATATCGCCTTTCTGGACCAACTGAGGATATGTCATGTGCACATTAAGAGTGGCCGCATTATTGGTCCGAAGTACCAGAGTTGGAACTCGAAGCTTTTTCGCGATGTATTGCAAGTTGTACCAATATGTGTCCCTGATCAAGCACGCGATGGGCTCGTCGTTTTTTTCGGAAAGAACGCTTGTCAAACAATCATAAAATAGGTTTTCACAACTATTGTTCCAAGCTATTAATCGATCCACCATGCCACCAACCAAGGATCTGAACTGGCTTGATATTTCTTCATCATCAACCAAGATGAAGCGATATGAAGGATATTTGGTGGAATCAATGGTGTTATAGGTGGTGTGAAAGATGGTGATGGAGAAACCGTGAGAATGGAGAAGTGCAGCGACTTCTAACATAGGAGTGATGTGGCCTTGATAAGGCAGTGGAAACAATAGCACTCTTTTTCCCATGAGTATCTGTAATGCTGCAAGTTTGAATTGTTGTGTGAAGTGGCCTTGATATGAAGAAACTACGCATTCAAATGGAGAGGGAATAATTCAACCACTTTTGTAATGAATTGATTAATCAAACTCAATGCTCAGGTCTCGAGGTCGACTCCATTTGTTTAATTCGGTTGATTCCTTCCAGCTCGGATTGCATATCGGGAGAATGACTTGACAACCTGAGTTGCAGGATGGGGAAATAATCTTCCTCTCTTTATCAATTAAACTACTTAAATAAGTTCTATTTGAAAACTGCCCAAGCAAGAATCATTGACTTTGTCTTTGTCACATCTAGACTCATAAATGCGCTCTTCTATTTGAGGTTTTTTTTTTTTTTTTTTGAAACAATCCGAAGATGTATCAAGTATGATGCTTTCAGATGGTATGTGATCTCTTTTCCAAAAAAAAAATCTACGGTTTTCTCCTTTAGTGAATTAAAAATAATAATGAATACTTCAAGAAATATTTACTGTTATGTATTTATAAGATAAATTAGTTATTTTCTTTATTTTTGTATATTTAATACGTAATAAGGTTAATAGGAACAATTTCAAGAGAATTTGTTCTGTATTTTGACTATTTTATCTTTTTATCAAATCAATGGAAATGTTTTCTGATGTAAAAAATCAGCAAATATTGTGGTTAAGAACATTAGAAGAAAATCTAAAATTGAAATACAAATCATTACAAATAAGGCACTTTGAAAATCACTGATCCAACGGTAACAGTAAAATCAGAAGGCACCGTTGGATCAACGATTTTCAAAGTGACTTAATAAATAGTAAACAAATTTCAAAAAATGTAAAATTTGGTCTCCAAACACATATTAATATGAAGAATGAGATGAACGGTTTGGATCGGTTATTTGGACTCTGAATCCGGTGATTTATAGTCCAATGCACAAAGATACCTATGCATTGCAATGTATGGTAGCCTTACTATATATATATATAGGCTGTGGCTAATTTGCTGCCGGCAGCATTTCTGCCGGCGGTGCTGCCACTGTTTTTTCTATTTTTTGATGTTCAAACGACAAATCTAAACCGTTAGATGTTTAATCTATATTATAATCTACTTGGAGACCAAATTTTACATTTTTTGGAATTTTTTTACTATATATTAAGCTGGTTTGAAAACCGCTGATTTCAATGCTGCAGAAATTTACTGAAATCAGCGGTTTTCAAACCAGCTTAATATATAGTAAAAAAATTCCAAAAAATGTAAAATTTGGTCTCCAAGTAGATTATAATATAGATTAAACATCTAACGGTTTGGATTTGTTGTTTGGACATCACACGGCTAAATATAGCCCCGGCAGCACCTCTGCCGAAATGCTGCCAGCAGCAATTTAGACAGACCCTATATATATATATATATATATATATGAGGAGGGATCAAGTTACAACAAGCATTTTCTACATTTTCAAAGTTCAAATCGTCGATCCAAACCGTTAGATGTGATCTCTACAATAAAATGTGCTTGGAGACCAAATTTTACATTTTTTGAAATTTTTTTACTATTTATTAAGATGGGTACAAAGTTTATGTTGGGTTTTGTATAACGGTTCAAACCCATTAGTTTAGCTTAACAGCGGAAGTGTGTAAAACAAAAATTTTACGGTTAAGTTAAGCTAAAAATTAAACGAGGTATGTCAGGAAACCTTCCAAGGCGGTCCACCTTCAGTATTCCTTCGGCATGAAAACCTCATTTAATTCATTTACAGATCTACTCCATAATTGATTTTCTAAAGCATTAAATCTATTTACAAATTAAATAGATTAATATAACAATTTATACCTTGATTCCAAATCTCAGTTGGAATGCAGACCGAGCGAGTAGAGCCACACCAGGGATGGAATCGACTCGCAGTATCACACGTGTGATACCTCTATTGGTTATCCACCAGGACTAACCGGAGAGAGATTTATTTCTTTTGCCAGAAATACCGTAAACTGCAGAATTCTGCAAAAACACTATTCACCGAAACCGTAATCGAGGAAGAGAGAAATACCGATTAACGATGTAATCAGATTAACACGTGAAAATAGTTGGTCTTTCTCTCTACCCCTACCCCTCTATTTATAGAGTTTTGAGGAGGTTCGCAAAAGACCGAAATACCCCTCAAAACAAATCTATTTACCAAAAGCCCTTGACACCTCATCCTTTTATCATGTGAAATGACCAAAATACCCTTGCCACCTCACATGACACATGTCAACACATGGGAAGTCGGCACCAAGGTAAAAAAGACCATTTTGCCCTTGGCCCATTAAGGATGAATAGTAAAAGGCTTTGATTTTGGGCTTTGACTTTGGGCTTTTAATTTTAATTAAGGCTTTGATTATTTTGGGCTTTTAAATCCATAATTCAAATCCATAATTAACAAATTAAAATCCAAATCAAATATATATAATTGTCATATACAATTATATTTCTTTTCGGTTGTTGTTCGGTAACTTTTATACAACGCAACGTGTACGTTTATAAATTAACCGTTGTTTCTGCTTGTCATTCTAAATGACATTTATAATTTAATTATATCATGTATAATTAATTATAACCATCTTAATATTAATTATAATCAATTTATAATCAATCAGTAAGATTCTCCGAGTAGCTCCTATATGGTGTGACCCAATAGGATCTGTGTTATGTTGGTAAACAGAGTTAAAACTGTTTTAACTTCTATAATCATGGGTGGCGTCTGGCAACACATCATGACCATCCAATTACACAGATGATGCTGTACTGTACAATATCACGATCCAGTAAACTATTTACTTGTGTCTGTTCTTCTGTCTCATAGCTATCAGATTAGTTTCAAGGTAGATGTGTGTCATCCTTGTTAACTGTATCTTTTCTTGATCTTGAGTAGATTATCAAATATAATTACTCTTGTAATTATACCGCATGCAGATAATCTAACTCTATCAAGGGGCCCAGTGATGCTATAGCTCGTATAGAGATACGAGGGACAAATAGTATTCTTGGCAGACTATCACTTCCTCAGCTAAGCTATACATATGGAAATGCTACCGTTATGGCTGCTTTTTACGGACAGCGTTAGATAACACTTACTCACGTATATTTCTTAGTGGGAACGATAAATACCTCATACTGTAGAACTTTGACACTGAATGAAAACATTAATGACACGAACACAATTCCATTTAATGTTTCATTCGGGGTTTGTCAAATACCATGTTCCTAGAACATGTATCTATGTGATTAAAATGACATCTCGTGTCAGGTGATTTGTAAAACTTAACCATCTTTTAATCCACATACTAACTTTATAGCGGTAATTAGTGTTCCTACTAATTACCTTGGTTAGTGACCTTCTAAGATTAAGAGTATATATTATCTATATTATGGAGTTTCACAATTTCAGTCATGAACTCGAAATGATCCATAAATGCAATAATACCAAGCTTCTAAATAGCTAGCTATAGCGAAGCTATAGCGCCGCTATAGCGGTTTTGGACCCAGAAAGCTAAGCTACGGGCTAAAACTGCGCTAATCAAGCTACGACCGCTATAGCGGTAATAGCGGTCCGCTATAGCGCGTAGCGCGTAGCGGTAATAGCGGCAATAGCGGTCCGCTATGCTACATGGGTTATGATTTTGCAATTTTTTTTTTTCTGAAAACATGATTTTGCAATTTTAATGGGCATTAATATCTAGATTGGTTTTTTTTTTTACTTTATTAAGCTATATCAATACAATGGAACATGTGCGGACTATACCGCTATATCAATTAAATTTTGTATCATGCATTAATATACGGTAGTGGTATATTTTGAATATAAAATATATCGATAGTTTTTGAATTAGGGATATTTTGAATGACAATTTGAACTTTGTATTGGTTTAATATGAATAGTATTAGAACTTCTTAATTAATTTGATATTTGTTTTCTTGATGAGACATTTTTACTAGGCAAAGCCTTCTATGGACATAAGGACCTATTTGTAAAATGAACATATTTTTATTTTTAAAGTTCAAACAGTCGATCCGAACCGTTCATCTTGTTCTCCATATTAATATGTGCTTGGAGACCAAATTTTACATTTTTCTGATTTTTTTACTATTTATTAAGATGGGTACAAAATTCAATGGTCTGAATTTGATATTTTTTATACCCATCTTAATAAATAGTAAATAAATTCAGAAAAATGTAAAATTTGGTCTCCAAAGATATATTAATATGGAGAACAAGATGAACGGTTCGGATTGGCTGTTTGAACTTTGAAAATAAAAATATATTCATTTTACAAATAGGCCCTTATGTCCATAGAAGCATCACTCTTTTTACTATTAGTAGAAATATAAAATATAATTTTTGAAATAAAAAAACGCTATTTATAATAGCTTTCGCTATAGCTCCGCTATTCGCTAAAGCTTTTTTTTTTTGTCTCCCCGCTATACCGCTATAAACGCTATTTAGAAGCTTGAATAATACTCAAGGCAACAAAATGATATATAAATAAACATTCAATTCATGAACAAAGCTTTATGAATTCTAGATTATTACAAATTAACAGTTTAATGGTTTGAATTTGACTAGTTTTTGTACCCATCTTAATAAATAGTAAAAAAAATTTAGAAAAATGTAAAATTTGGTCTCCAAGCACATTTTATTGTAGAGATCACATCTAACGGTTCAGATCGACTTTTTGGATTTTAAAAACGAAAAAATGACTTATAAGCATATACCCTCATATGCTTATGTAAGTAGAGTAGCCAACCTATATATATATATATATATATATATATAGAGTACGGCTAACGCGCTTCCTCTAGCATATGGGCCGAAATGCTTCCGGTGAAAATTTGAAATTTCAAAATCCAAAAAGTCGATCTGAACCGTTCATCTCCTTCTCCATATTAATATCTGCTTGGAGACCAAATTTTACATTTTTCTGAATTTTTTTACTATTTATTAAGCCACTTTGAAAATCGCTGATCCAACGGTAGCTTAACAAAACAGTAAAACCATTGGATCAGCGATTTTCAAAGTGGCTTAATAAATAGTAAAAAATTTCAGAAAAATGTAAAATTTGGTCTCCAAGCAGATATTAATATGGAGAAGAAGATGAACGGTTCAGATCGACTTTTTGAATTTTGAAATTTCAAATTTCCACCGGAAGCATTTCGGCTCATATGCTAGAGGAAGCGCGTTAGCCGTACTCTATATATATATATATAGAGTACGGCTAACGCGCTTCCTCTAGCATATGGGCCGAAATGCTTCCGGTGGAAATTTGAAATTTCAAAATCCAAAAAGTCGATCTGAACCGTTCATCTTCTTCTCCATATTAATATCTGCTTGGAGACCAAATTTTACATTTTTCTGAAATTTTTTACTATTTATTAAGCCATTTTGAAAATCGCTGATCCAACGGTAGCTTCTGATTTTTACTGTTTGGTAAGCTACCGTTGGATCAGCGATTTTCAAAGTGGCTTAATAAATAGTAAAAAATTTCAGAAAAATGTAAAATTTGGTCTCCAAGCAGATATTAATATGGAGAAGGAGATGAACGGTTCAGATCGACTTTTTGGATTTTGAAATTTCAAATTTCCACCGGAAGCATTTCGGCCCATATGCTAGAGGAAGCGCGTTAGCCGTACTCTATATATATATATATATATATATATATATATATATATATGTGTGTGTGTGTGTAGGGATCAAGTTACAACATCATTTTTTTTCATTTTCAAAGTCCAAATCGTCAATCCAAACCGTTAGATATTCAATCTATATTAAAATGTGCTTACAGACCAAATTTTACATTTTTTGAAATTTTTTTGCTATTTATTAAGATGGGTACAAAATTGCTGTTTTTAATGGTGCAGAATTTTAATAAAAACAGCGATTTTGTACCCATCTTAATAAATAGCAAAAAAATTTCAAAAAATGTAAAATTTGGTCTGCAAGCACATTTTAATATAGATTGAATATCTAACGGTTTGGATCGACGATTTGGACTTTGAAAATGAAAAAAAATGATGTTGTAACTTTGTTGTAACTTTGTTGTAACTTTCAAGTGTTGTAACTTGATCCCTCCTCTCTCTCTCTATATATATATATATATGAGGTTGACTTGGGTGAGCCATGGAGTAAAACAAGTTTGTGCTCCATGGCACTATATTTGCATTTTGAAAATTCAAACAACCGATCCGAACCGTTCAACCTGATCTCTATGTTGAAATGTGCTTGGAGACCAAATTTTAAATTTTTTGAAAATTTTTTACTATTTATTAAGCCACTTTGAAAATGGCTGTTTTACTGTAAACAGTAAAAATTTCTGGACCGTCGGATCAGCGATTTTCAATGTGGCTTAATAAATAGTAAAAAAATTTCAAAAAATGTAAAATTTGGTCTCCAAGCACATTTCAATATGGAGATCATGTTGAACGGTTCGGATCGGTTGTTTGAATTTTCAAAATGCAAATATAGTGCCATGGAGCACAAACTTGGAAATAAGAATCGATTTGACAGTGGCAAAGGGGGTCATGCCAAAGCTTACATACGTTGAAACAACATACAACACGAAGATAGCCCTGCCTCTGGAGCTACAACACGTGACCGTTAATTTTAAATATTATTCTTATCATGAATAAAGTTGGGGACCAAGCCACTCAACTGTTTTAAAGTCTATAAGGGATCCCCAATTTAGATTTTGAACGTGTAATCACTTACACTAAAAATATTGCTTTTGTCACTAGACCAATGATTATCAATTTAAAAAAAAAAAAACATTGATTTGGTCAAGTGGAATATCTAGATACCACTTACTTTTTTCCTTTTCACTTTTTTTGTTGTTGTTTTGTTTTGGAGAAATGTTATTTGTAATATGGTGTAGAATATATACATGCCTTATGAATTCTTTGGTTGTGCACATATGGAAAGTAAACCACAAATACTTAGATGTTCCATCGTCCTTCTTTGATTTAATTTTCCTTTTGTTTTATGCACTGTTATTCTTTTGACAGACGAACTATGCGAAAATTTGATAGCTTTTATAATTGCTTGGTTTATCTTCATCGTTTAATTTTTGTATATATTATCCATGCTTTTGTTATCAGGGTACATGCAATATAATAATTGATGCAGCTAGATTGTAAAATGAGTGCAAGTGCATGTTGTACGTTCTTTTTCTTTTTTAAATTTATTTTTATGTTTATATTTTACTTTTGAAACTTCAGATTTGATTCTCTGATCACTAACTATATTTGAAAGTAAAAGGTTAACTATTATTCCAAATGCTTTGAGATAAATCCTAATATACCTTTTAGTTACGTAATAACTTTCTCAAGACTTAGTATAAAAAAAGAAAATAATGTTTCACTTTAGTTGAACTAATGTGGTATGCACAGATCTTAAAACAGAACGAACCATCTTGGAGCTCATCATACCTAAAATAGGTCCAATGCCCATCAGACCTACCCGATCTTAATAAACCCAATATATTGTTTTACAAACCAACCAATCCCTCTTTTTTTTTTTATTCTTTAAATACCAGAACAACCACAACTTCCCCAAATAAATATCTCAGTTAAAGAGTTTTCAGTGCTATGACTTGCTGCAATTAAAGATTGAACAGGGCCTCAAGGCCCATAAAAGGCCCATAACGATAACCTAGGAGGGATGGAAACAAAAGCACCATCAAATCAAGCATCTGAAACATGACAAAAAACCAAAAACAAAAAAGAGAAGAAAATTACAGCTCCAAGCCTATAAATGCTCGTACATGGTTTCCCCCATCTTAATTTTATTAGAGTAAAAATGCATTATCCTTTTTTCAATGCAGATTATCTCAAGTCAGAAATGAAACTAAACAAACGAATAAAAAAAAGAAAGGAAAATGAGGCCAAATTGCCTTAAATTCTTCACATGAACTGACGGATGTCTATAGTCCTGACATCTGGCATCTCCTCACCTTTGAACTCCTCTCTGTGTCAAATTACAGAAAAACCATTAGAAAGAGTGGTCAACACATAAACCCTAAACCCTAGGGGCTTTCATTGAGTCCGGTTTAATCAGTTTTAAACCAAACCAAGATAGTTCCGTTTAAACAGATCGGTTCATCATTAAAACCAGTTTAATAGTTCAGTTTTGTTTAGAAATTATAAATCAAGTTTTAGACCGAACCGACCGAAATTTTTAAACCCATCCCCTGTGCAAACCAAACATTTAAAAGAAATTAAAAATTATGACATAATGTATATTGCTTGATTCGGATAAAACTGGCTAAATCGAGCCAAACAAAATTTTAAATTCATCTTTACAAAAATTAAAATATTGACAAAAAAATGTTTATTTTTATGATTAATTTCATATTTCGGTTCAACCAATTTCGGTTTGTTTGATTCAGTTCTTATACTATTTCAGTTTGGTTCGGTTCCTACTAAACCCCTACTAAACCCAACAGTCCCATATATTCCTAGAAACCTTGAAACAAAAAAATGGTTTTCCCCAGAAGAACTTAAAGAATATTTTAGTTTATAATAAAAAAAAAGAATTCATTATTTCCTTCAGTAATAGGTGTTCAGCGGAGACTGTTGGTTATTTTGCCTCATAATCCAAATGGAGAGAGAGAGAGAGAGAGAGAGAGAGTAGTTACCTTTTGAGTTGGGTTTCCATGGCTTCGATAGCATCTTTCTTCATTTCTGCGAGTTCAACCTTGGCAATTTTAAGCTCCAACTCTTCTTCCATCTTTGGCAAGTCTTCCATCTTGATACCAAGCCTGTTTATATTTTATTAATTTGCACATATTATATGCTAGTAAACTTCATACAATTCTAGTAATAAAAAAGTTTTCTTCGTACCACCAACTGTTCTTTTCCTTGTTTCCTTTTAGAGTGAGGCTATGGTACTATGCATAGCACAGATTGGTCTGTACTATGGATCAATATTTTCTATTTGAAAGTTTAAATAGTCGATCGGAACCATTCAACGTGATCTCCATATAAAAATGTACATGTAAATCAAATTTTACATTTTTTAGAATCTTTTTACTATTATTTTAGATATAGGTAGAGAATCACTTGAACTAAAGATTCCAGACCATTGAAAAATAGTTACTTTCTACATATCCAAAAAAATAGTAAAAAAAATGTACATTTTCATATGGAAATGATATTGAACGGTTCAGATCAACTATTTAAACTTTAGAAACAAAAAATATTGATCCGTAGTACAGACCAATCCATGCTATGCATAGTACCATTGCATCATATACCACATGTCAGAAGAATAACATACGGCAGCATTAAAATGTTGCAAATAACATCACCCGTTCCCCTTTTTTTCAAGAAAATACACAAAATATCCCTTCCACATCTTACATATACTGAAACAGCAATAAAAAGAGGGTTAATATTGAGATTTCCAGGGGTATATAAAAAGAAAATGTAAAGAGCCTTACTTTTTATTGACTTTGTCAAACTCGGCCAAAAGAAGAGGCATGTTTTTCTTGTCATTGCGAAGGAGGGGTTTCTTGATATCCTTCTCCACCTTATCTAGGGCTTGAAACATCATTTTCTCAGCACCAATTTCATCAACAAGTTTATTCCTAATAAAAATAAAATATTACCAAACAGTTATTACTAGGAAAAAGTATATACATGGCTTTGGTTTGCCCCTTTGTCCACATTTCTCTTTACTCAAATGAGACCAGTAAGGGCAATTTGAATATTTCTCATAGAAATTAGGAGAAGATTGGACATGGATTAAAATTTCTCAAGTTTTAATTAATATATCAGCATGAAGTTTCTAGGTTACATAGAAGTCCACATGAATGTTTTCTATTCTAAATTAAAGGATAAGGGGGAATTTCATGTATACACCTCAAAAACCTCGAAATTACGTATTTGTTCTCAAAATACAAATAGTCAATCCGAACCATTCAACATGATTTTCATATGAAAATGTACTTGCAAACTATATTTATACTTTTTAGAATTTTTTTACTATTTTTTAGATAGGTAGAAAATCACTACTTTTGAATGTCTCAAATCTTTAAATCAAGCGATTTTCTACCCATCTCAAAAAAATAGTAAAAAAATTCTGAAAAATATAAAATTTGATCTGCAAGTATATTTTCATATGTAGATCATGATTAACAGTTCAGATCCGACTATTTGAAATTTGTAAACGAAGATATTGATCCATAGTATGGACCAATATGCGCTATGCATAGTACCATAGCCTCACTCAAAAGTAGAAAAGAGAAGAGAACTACTTGATTCTGATCTCTTGAAGCTTCAAGAGATATGTTCTTGCATCAGGGATATCTTTGGTGTTAATCTCGATGGTGTTTTTAATCCTCTCAGAATCAGACAGCAACCCAGCTCTGAAATTTAAAAAAACAAAGAAAATAATTTATTTAAAAATCATTCAAAAATCGAAGCTGATTATGAAATCAACCTGGAGTAATACTTTAACAGTACGGATATAACTTTTTGAATCACCCAAAAGCATATATAAGTTCACAGGGTTTCTCTCACCTTATTGGACAAATATGTATTTTCTTATTAATTTTGATTTTATTACCAAACAGTAACTCAATCAAGCACATACAAGGGAGAAAAATGTCTTTTTAATATATTTGCAAATCGGTACCTATTTCTAAGTTTCAAATTCATTCAGGAAAACAAATAATTGATACCGTAAAGTTGAAATATAACTTGAATCTTACTCTTTTCTAGCAGTCTTCCACATTTTTGCATAGTGAGACACAGCAGCTGGGTCATCAGGATCAATTGTGATTTTTTCCCTCTTAAAAACAGAATAGACAGTGTCGTATACTTTCTTCACATCAAGGAAAATTCCCTTCAGGGTTTCTGATTTATACAGAGATATTATTATTTATAGATTTGGCCAAATATGCACATAATATTGGTATCACAAGTATGGTTTAATGAAATCAACACTCAAAACAGTTTGATATTGATATTGAATTGTATATAATGATGTCTAGGTCAAATCTTAAAACTAACATGATTAATTCAACATGATCTCCTTATGAAAATGTACTTCTATATCAAATTTTACATTTTTTAGAATTTTTTTTACTAATTTTTTAGATAGGTAGAAAATCACTTGATAAATTCAAGACCATTCAAATATAGTGATTTTCTAGCTATCTAAAAGAACAGTAAAAAAATTCTAAAAAATGTAAATTTTACCAGTAACTATATTTTCATAAAAGGGGACTGTCACTAATAAATTGGCCGACCGTGTGCACGCCAAAGACTTGGGGAGGACTTGGCCTCTCCAATCTTAACACAGTCAACATAGCTCTTCTCCTACGATGGTGGTGGAAAGCATACCGGGAACCAATGTACCTATGGGCAATGACAATTGAAATGCTAAAAAGAAAGGGCAATATTGCAAATGGACCAAAACTATGGATAACAGTAGGCTCTTTCTTTTGGCTTCAGTTGAGGAAACTGCAGGCTCTTTTTTCATGGTGCACATCATGGACAGTGGGGGATGGATCGTCCATTTCATATTGGCAAGATGCTTGGTAAGGTGCTCCAAGAATACAAAATCTAGAAATAACACCAACACATGATCGAATTTCACTAAAAGATGCGTGTGGACTGATATATCAAATTGACCCTGAAGCTGAACCAATTGACTCAAGTATTCTCACATCAGGTCCTGACACAATGCTATGGAGGTGGGAGAACTCGGGTAGCTATTCGGCAAAATCAGTCTATTCGGTACTAACCGTGGGGGGTCTAATTGCATGGCAGTTCCAGTTTATTTGGAGACTAAAAATCCCACCAACAGTTAAACTTTTCACTTATTTCTTGCTTCATGATAAACTGCTTACAAGGGAGGTGCTTACAAAAAGGGGTATGCATTTTGATCGGCAATGCCCTTTATGCCGAAATTGCCCTATAGAATCAGTACTTCATCTTTTATTTTTATGCCCAGAGGCAATAGCTATATGGTTCCACACGCAACTACTGCTGGGATACAACATATTCAAAATTGGGAGAGATATAGATGTGCTGTGGAATGGATCATGGGATATGGTTAAAAGATGCACGGCGATACCAAAGAAAGATTGGGCAGCAAGCTTTATATGTGCAGCCTGGCACATTTGGAAAGAAAGGAATGCAATAATTTTTAGGGGAAAAAAACCACCGCCAAAGGTTGTAGCTGCATGCATAGTGCAAGACATAACATTGTGGAAAAAATTTTGTTAAAAGAACAAGCGCGATTCACTCTCTGAGTCAGGCATTGAGTGTTTTATCTTTTTCATTTTTACTTAGATTTTAGCGTACAAGGATGATGTTAGTGGATGGGTGTCTCTCTGGGAGGACTTGTATGTTTTTTTTCTTCTTCTTTTCTTCAAGCCTACGTGGCCTCTTTACAATTGGATGTAACCTTCAAATTCAGTTATTAATATATATCCTGACAGCTACTGTCAGTTTCTCAAAAAAAAAAAACTATATTTTCATATGGAGATCATGTTGAATGGTTTAGATCGACTATTTGAACTTTAAAATATCGACAGATTAGCTAATAGCACATACCATCTAACTCATTAGGAGGGCGTCGTGGGCCTTTTGGCTCAGCACTGCGAGCAGTTTCCTTTGCATAGGTACGAACTGAGAATGCATTGTCTCTTCCGAATACAGCTTGAGCAGAATAAATCTACAAAACCAGGTCACGAAATCAGGTGAAACCGATCTAATTCAGAAAAAAAAAAACCTAACTTAGATTCCGATAGATCAAATCATCGATCAGATCTAGAGAGACAAAGAATGAGGATAAAGAGAGAGAGAGAGAGATGATACTTGACGAGATCTAGAGAGGATACGAGAAGCCAACGCCATGGCCGCCTGAGCGAATCACAGACTTCCTTCGATCAGGGTTTCTTTGTGTAGAGACAAAGCTGAGAAAGGAGAGGATTGCGATTTGACGGAAGGAAAAGGAAAAGAGAGGAAAAAATAAATAATATAAAGCTCAGTTATAAGTTCTACTCACCGTCAGATTGCAATTTAGACGGTAGAGATCTCCGGGAAGAAACAGGTAATACGGTCCCTACAGTGACACAGTCTGAAATGGCTCAGATTCTGATCGGACGGTGCTGACCTAAACCCAAAATTTGAGTTGCTGTAGGGACTGGGACACGATCTGCGCGAGACGGGAGCCCAAGAAATAGGATTCTCGTTGGATGTTTGTTATGGGCTTAAAAGCCCAGATCAATTAATGGGCTGTATTAGATTTTATGTATTGTCGGATCACCTTTTCACAATATTGCACTTGAGACAATAACAGCCCAAATTTGTAATCATTGTTGTTAAATTGGCATATAATATGGATAGTTCATGTTTAAAATTAGAAACAAATTGAGTGAGCTAATGATTATTGGTGTTGTTTTCTCTCTAGCTTGAATAAATTCTTGTGTCAAAGAAGTGATTTATGTTGCATTGATGACTTCAAAAGGCATAATAATAATGGAAGATATTCTTAATTTTGAGAAATGAAGAATTATGATTTGAAATGAAAATATTTAACACATCTTTTGATACATTCGGTTCTTTTTCTAAAAGTACTTAATTTATAAAAAATCTGAATTTTGTCGTATCAGCTAGGTAGGATGCATCCTCCACGGGAGATTCAGAGCATTCTAAACAGTTCAGCCTCACAAGGACGAGTCCGAATCTGCTGAATTCCGAGAGGAATTACAGGATCCCAAAATCCAGATATCAACCATTCAAATTTTTTTGTGCACGAATCTCGAAAATATTCTCGAGAAATTAAGTTTTCACACACGTATCTTGAGAAATACTAACGGTTGGGATCGGAATTATAGGGTCCTGTAGTTCCCGAGAATTACAGCAGATTTATTTTCCACAAGGAGCATTCTAGATGATAGATGCGTTGGTGCTATTGTTAGTAGTTTCATCTTATGTCTCTGATATTATTTTTAGCATATCTTTTTTAAAACATATATTTCCAAGCTATTTTCAGGTATTATTTTTAGATTATTTAGTGGGCTATTCAGTTGCAACATCTTTCTCCATTCTTCTACTTGTAAACTTTTGGGTGATGATTGGGCAATTTCCTCCATATAAAGGTTTTTCCGTGTAATTTACCACTTCCCCACCACCCCAATTTCACAATTTTTTCTTATGATAAAAATGTTTGACGATTAGAGGTAGATTGCTCTCATCTTGTGCTGTCATTGTGGAGCAAAAATAACATTCCTATACTGTTCAACTGATACAATTTTTAGTAAGTCATATTTTATTACTAGATCCCTTCTTTAAATAATTTCCTTAAAGGTTGACGATGATTAATTTGGGGTACATGAGTAATATGAGCTATTTGCCAAAATCTACTTCTTGTTAGAGATGTGCTTATTATTACACAACCAAAGATCTCGAGGTACCCTAATGGCATCATGGATAAATTAAGTCCAGACATAGAGCTTTCATGTCAATCATGTATAAATTAAGACAACATGCATGAAATATCTGAGAAATCAATCGCAAAATACATATGACTCAACTATGGTTAATCAAATTTTAGACAAAAATTATACCGGAAAAATATGTGTCGCTCTACCTTACCCCTTGTAGTTAGCCAATGGATCTTGGACAAATTTTTCCTGTAGAGCAAGTAGATACAATTTTCTTCTAGGAATGTCCAAATCCAAATTCATGACTTTGTTCATGATATTTAAAATCTTGTGCATTTTGTCTATTTGAAAACAGGAATTGAGCTCGCTGAGTTGTTTGAAGATGACAAATACCAACAAACGTTGTTGTAGGAGAAACATTGTGGCCATAGACAGAATAAGCACTTTGCCAGATGATCTTCTAATACACGTGCTCTCCTTCCTAAGTACCAGAGAGGTTGTACAAACTTGTATTTTGGCCAAAAGATGGAGAAACACATGGGCATCAGTGCGTGTTCTTAAATTGAACCTTCGTGAATTCTTTACAGATAATGATCTAGAAAATGATGAAATGAGTAAATTATGCAAGGATAAGTTTGAGCAATTTATACATGGGGTTTTGAAAAATAGAGAGCGATGCTTGGATAAGTTTCAATATGAATGGCGTATCAATATTGAAAACGACTATTCTATGGAATGGCTCAATCGGGTAGTCACTCTATTGCCTCGGGTCATCAATATCTTATATTATGGAATGAATAAGATGGAAATGCCTAATTTAGTTTTCTCTTGTCCAAGCCTACAAAAACTCAAGCTGATTCTCTCCGCTTGTAATCAGATAACTATCATTAGACCGAAATTAATAAACATACCTTCTCTGAAAGTTTTGAACCTACAACGTGTAGATCTTGATGATGATTTTGCACGCAAGCTTTTTTCGGGCTGCCCTGCCCTTGAAAGCCTGTATCTACGTTCTTGTCATTTGGGTTTCTCTGACATTTCCTCCAATGTGTTGAAGACATTAGCTCTTAAAAACTGTCGTTATCTCAACCAAATGAAAATTTGTTGTCCCAGTCTTATTTCTTTGGACATTAGTTATCTTCATTGAACGAGATGTGTTTCACTGATTAATAGTACTACTTCCCTAGCAAATACGGACATCACATTAAATATAGAAGAACTTTTATTTGAAGATTATCTGAACATTCTCAGAGTTCTTTCAAATGTTTCAACTATGAAGTTTGATTTGTGGTATTGTCATCTCAAGGTACACTTTCTCTCTATTTATGAGATCAAAAGTACAGTTTTTTTTTTTTTTGGGTATGCACTCTTATGAACCAGAGCATGTAGTGTTCTGTAACAGATACATTGTTTTTTCATCAGGTCTACAAAAATCAAAGAAAGTTTGGTATTTGTAGATGAGTGAGTCTATGGTACTATGCATATCACAGGTTGGTCCGTAATACGAATCAATACTTTTATTTTTAAAATTGTAACAATCGATCCGAACCGTTCAACTTGATCCCCATATGAATATGTACATGCAAACCAAATTTTATATTTTTTTACAATTCTTTTTACTATTTTTTAAGATGGATACAAAATCACTTGATTTGAAAATTCTGGACCATCCAAAAATAGTGATTTTCTACATATCTTAAAAAATAGTAAAAAAAATTCTAAAAAATATAAAATTTGGTTTGCAAGTACATATTCATATAAAATCATGTTGAATAGTTCGGATCGACTAATAAGATTTTGAAAACATAAATATTGATCTGTATTACAGATCATATCGTAATATTCATAGTAATCATAGGCTCACTCTTTGTAGATTATGGTTACACAATAACTTTTGTTAAAGTTGTTTTGTTTCATATAATATTTAATTCCTACATGTAGAATCTAGATGTTTTAATACCATGCATGGTTTGTCACCATAGCAGATCAAGTTATGTTGCTAGATTGATTTACTTTCTAAGATTTGTATGTTATAATTGACAATGTTAGATGGCTAATTATTATGTAGTAAAATTTTATCATTTGTATTGTAATGTGAAGGAAAAGTTCGAGAAAAATATTCCCGACCGCATAAATTTCAACAACTTGAAGACTTTGGATTTAGGAATATTGAATTTATTCAATTTGACCAAGGGCAAAAATTTAGTTGCTTTCTTCCTACGGCATTCTCCTCAATTACAGAAGCTCACTTTGAGGCTAGTTAAAGTACTTTTTCTCTCTCCCTCTCCTCACACACACTCTCTTTCTGAACAACAATCTGATAATTGTTAAGTTGTGTTCTTTTTTTTTTTCATTTAATAAAGTTGAATAAATCTAAGTACGGGGGTTTGTATATATGCTCAAGTTAAATGAGTTTATCAGTAAGTGGAGGGAAAAATCAAGGTTGCCTTGCCTAAATAATTTATTTTGTACCATCAGGGAAAAATAGCACCAGTATAAACTAACTGGCAAGATTTAAACCAGAGGTGCTATCGGAACGGCAACAATTTTGGTATTATTAGATTCATTTCTTTTCTGAATCTGCCACTATCCGCGAGGGTAAAACTTTTTTTTACAGTTGGTATCATCGCCGATACTCCTGTGTGTAATGGCAATTTATGTCGTCTTATATATCCTCTGCAATAGTCACTTTTTACCCTCGCGGATAGTAACAGAATATTGTAGTATATACATTGCCCTTAAAAAGTTTGTTCCAAATTTTGTTAAAAATATTGTAGTATATACATTGCCCTTGCGGATAGTAACCGAGTCTGCGGATACTATGTATTATAATTCACCTTTCGGGTTTAGTATTTTGAGTTCATATATATATGAGTAGAACTAGGGTGTTCTTAAGTTCATCAAGCCCGTCTATTAACTCAACTCTAAAATCTATCAGATTTGCTTCAAGCAACAAATTCAAACCATTGAAATCCATTTACCTTATAAGTGATGCATCTACATGCGAAAATTTTAATCTTTTGAACTAATTTTGTATAGTCAAGTGGTAAAAAAAAGAATGCATTAAAATTAATTTATAAACCTTCTAATTTTGATCTCTTGACTCTATCCAACGGTTTGGATTTGTTGTTTGAAGCCCGATTCGATAGGTTTTAGAGCTTAGCTCGAAAAGGGACGTAGTGAACTTAATTAAGAACACCCTAGCTCGAAAATTGGAAAAATACCCGACACAATTTAGTTGAATCCAGTAGATTTCGGTTGGATCTGGATCGCGATCAGATCTGAACTGGGAAATCCGGGTTAAGTAACAAGTCTACAGTAAACTAAGCTTATTATGCTAAATACATTTATGAGAATATGATGATGATTGAATAGCTATTTCCTTACACTAAGATATATGGAACATTTTTAACATCAAAGACATCTAAACATGATCCAAAAGAGCCAAGCAAGGAGGAATCAATAGAAGTTTTCCAGAGGGCTTACCTTGACACTGTCCGAATCACAATTCAGGCACCATATTGTGGCATTGTTAAATGGAAAATGAATGATCCATGGTTTCTTTTGATGATCAAGTATTTGCATGACCTTATCAAGAAAATTGGAAATATTATTACTAGCTGAGTATGTGTTCAATACTTATTCTTCTTCGGAGTACGTGCTTAATGCTTTCATTAGGATCAGATGCATTGTGGAGTTGTTGTTAGTTATATTGGATGTCCTGAGAGCTGCATGTCAGTGTCTCTATCCTTCAATATTTTGTTATTATTTGCTATGTGTTGTCCTTGAATTTCTGATGCAAATTGTAATAACACTTATGTTGTTCCAAAACTTTGTGATCTTAGATGCTTTGGATGATTTAGGAATGAGTTTAAGGTCTAGATGCTGTGATCTAGAAGTTGCTTTGTGCAATCAATTTCTTGGAGACAATTTATAATTGAATAAAAGTAGCAGGTATTATTTCCTTATTTATTTTGAATAACTGCACGGGTGCATGCAAATAACGGTCATTACACATTACGCTTTGTCCTGATATCAAATAGTTTTGACTTTGGCACAAGTCGGAGATGGTTTTCTCGTCTTCTTCTGTAGTTACGTTTATGTAGGATCCTCCGGCGGTTGAGTCTATTACTTGTCTTGCATAGGCTTGCAATCCGTCGTAAAAGGATTGAAGCGTAAGCCACTTCTCCAGTCCATGGTGAGGACATTCCTTCTCAAAATTTCTAAAGCGGTCCCATGCGTCGCTTAGATTTTAGACTTTAGGGTTTAGGGTGAGCATTTTTTTGTTACAAATTCTAGTAGTTTCATAGTTATCATTTCCTTATTAAACTTTAGAATTTACATAGTTATCATTTCCTTTAGTAGGAGCCGATGGATTAGGAGCTTCACTGTTTTTTTCGTCATTTTTGCGTATTTTGGGAATTAAAAATATCTAGTCATTGCTAGCTCTTTTGATCTAGAATTACAACTTTTCAATATTGCATAGTTTTTATAATATTTGAACAGCTTTATCACGAACTGAGAAAGCATTCTCTCTGCCAAAAATAGCTTGAATAGAATAAATCTACAAAATCAAATTAGTTGCTTTCAGTTCAATAATGCCTTACATTCACCAAAACCATACTAAGACAAATATATATATATATATATATATATATATATATATATATGTCTATACACAATTACATATTTTAAATTTTAGAACCATATTGTCAAAACCATCAAAGAAAACCGATCTAATTCAGACAAACCTAACTCATAAATCAGAAGGAGACACAATCATGAGCAAATAAACTGCTACATCTCTATCTTTTCATCAATCGCACCTTTCATTTCTCTCCTTTTAATGATCAGAACAGATTTTTCAGGGGAAAACACAATGAAATTATGACCAAAGGCAATAATCTTAGATTCTAATAGATCAAATCATATATCAGATCTAGAGAGACATAGAATGAGAAGAGAGAGAGAGAGAGAGAGTGCTTTCTCAGTTCGTAATAAGCTGTTCAAATATAATAAAAACTATGCAATATTGAAATTATAAAATTTCATATGTGCTTGCTGGCACATGTGGAAAAGAAGAAACGAGTCTATTTTCTCAGGAAAAACCACTCCAACACACTTATTGGCAGACTGTATTATCCAAGATGGAAGACTGTGGCTGAAATTTTGCAACACTGGTATGCGCCGATTGATGGGCACTAATCTACTGCCGGACCCAGACTGATGCTGAGTATTAACATACCTATCATAGCTACTGTGCAATGATATCGTAGCACTGATGCTGGTGTGCTATGGATGTCTTTCTGTCATATTGTGCTTATGGATGTTTCTGTGTGGTTTTTTTTGGTTGTTTTTTTTGTCTCAATTTAAGGTTCCATTAAGAAACCTGCTACTTTGTTGTTTTGTAAGATGTAAAATCCTATGATAGCTGTATAGGAGGTATAGAAGTGCGGCTGTAATGGGAGCCTGCTGATATCTGTAAAGATGTTTTATAATTTTTAATACATTTAAATTGGCAGCTGCTGCCAATCTTTCAAAAAAAAAAAACAGGGAGAGAGAGAGAGAGATAGTGAGATGATACTTGGCGAGATTTGGAGAGGATACGAGAAGCCAACGCCATAGCTGCCTGAGCTAATCACAGACTTCTTTTGATCAGGGTTTCTTTGAGTAAATAAAGATAAGAAAGGATTGCAATTTGACGGGAGGAAAAGGAAAAGAGAAGAAAAATTAATAATATAAAGCTGAGTTACAAGTTCTCCTCATCGTTATATTACAATTTTGCAGTACGGATCTGCATAAGTAACTCAAATTTGTAATCATTAATTCATTATTGTTAAATTGGCAGGCAATAATTAAAGTTTGGTTACCTATATCGATAGTTCATGTTTAGAAATTTGGACAAAGAAGTGAGGTAGTGATTATTGGTGTTGTTTTCTCTGTCTTGAATTGGTTTATATTTATTCTTGTGACAACGATGTGATTTATGTTGCATTGATTACTTCATTTTTGCGCAGATCCTTTTGGCATTTTTGTTTCAATATTTAGGGGAACATTAACATAGAAAGTTTTCAATCTTTAGATCAGATAATGGAACCAAATTTATAATAAATAGAAAGTTTTCAAGTCTCTTTAGAGAAAAAAATATTATACATCAAACAACTTGTATATATACTCCCGAACAAAATGGTGTATCAGAAAAGAAAAATAGAAATTTAGTAGAAATGTCACGATCTTTATTATTTCAAAATAATATTCCTAAAATTGATTGGTTAGATGCCGTACTTTGTGCCACTCATTTAATCAATTGATTACCTACTGTTAATTTAGAAAACAAAAGTTCATTAGAAATTCTTTATCAATGAAAAATCACTTATGACCATATGAGAGTATTTGGTTGTACAAGTTTCGTACATATCAAAAAAAATGACAAGCTTGATTTTGAATCACCAAAAACTATTTTCTTAGGATACTCATCTTATAAAAAGAGCTATAAATGCTATGATTTAATTAATAAAAATTATATCTTTCTAGAAATGTTTTATTTTTTGAAAATGAATCATATTTCAAAGAAAAATAAATATTTCATCAAACATATTTAAATAATCAAAACGACAATATAGTTTTGCCTTAGATGATTTGAATTTTGTTTCTAGAAATAATCATCAAGTTGAAATTAACAATCAAGAAAATGAAACTAATAATGACATAAATGAAAATGAAACAAAAGAAAATTTACATGATAGAAGAATATAATCTAGGGAACGATAACCATCAACTAGACTTAGAGATTATGTGACCTATTAGGTACAATACCCAATTGAAAATTTTGTTTCATATGATAACATCTCAACCGAATACTATACATTTATCACTAGTATTGAAAAAGAATTAGAACAAAAAAATTACCAAGAAGCAATTAGAAGTCCAATTTGGTGTAAGTCTATGGATGAGGAATTAAAAGCCTTAGAACAAAATCAAACTTGGAAAATTGTCTCCCTACTAAAAAATAAAAAGCCGGTTGATTGTAAATGGGTGTATAAAACCAAATATAATAGTGATGGTACCATAGAAAGATATAAAGCGAGACTTGTAGCTAAAAGATTTACCCAAACCTATGGCATAGGCTATAATGAAAATTTTGCACCGATTGCAAAAATTAATACTGTAAGAATTTTATTTTCTATAGTTGTAAACAATAGTTGGGATCTCTACCAAATGGATGTCAAAAATGCATTCCTTCAAGTAACACTTGAAGAAGAGGTGTATATGACATTACCACATAGTCATAGATTGGAAACAAATTGTAACTTGGCTTGTAGGCTTAATAAATCAATTTATATTGAAGCAATTTCAATGGGCATGATATGGCAAGCTTAGCTCTAATTTAATTTCTTGCAATTATAAAATTAGTAATGCCGATCATTCTTTATTCACTAAATGTGACGGTATCAATATTACTCTCATTTTAGTATATGTAGATGACATCATAATCACCGGAAATAATTTCGAGTAAATTCAAAAAATTAAGAAACAACTAAAAAAAAATTTGACATAAAAGATTTAGGATATCTTAAATTTTTTTTTAGGAATAGCTAGCCATTTTGGATAAAGGACTTTTTATTTCTCAAAGAAAATATACACTTGATTTGTTAAAAGAAACCGGTAAGTTAGGATATAAACCGGCGTCTACCCCAATTGATAACAAATATAAATTAAATAATGAAAATGGTGAACCTTTAAAAGATATAAATCAATTTCAAAGACTTGTAGAAAAATTGATATATCTAACGGTTACACGTTGGGATATTTCTTTTTTTCGTAAGCCAAATTAGTAAATTTATGCACTCACCAAAAACACCACATTTAAAAGCCATAAATAGAATTTTGAGATTTTTAAAAAATAATCGTGGCAAAGGTATTTAGATGAAAAAATGATAATTCTAATGATAGAAAATCAACAACCGGTTTTTTCACATTTGTAGGCAGAAATCTAGTCACGTGGAAAAGCAAGAAACAAAATGTTGTAGCACAATTAAGCGCCGAAGCCGAATATCGTGTCATGGCATCAACCGCAAGTGAAATTAACTTGGATCAAACAACTTCTATTAGACATGAGATTTAAAACTCAAGCTCCGATGAAAATGTATTGCGACAATAATTCGGCACGACACATAGCTTCCAATCCTGTGTTTCATGAGTGCACAAAGCATATAGAAGTAGATTGTCACTTTATTAGAGAAAATGTTCAAGCAAAAGAAATTGAAATACCATACGTAAAAAGTGAAGATCACATCTTCACTAAAGGCTTGGATCCGGGTCCATTTGAGAAAATTACAAGCAAGCTATGACTGTACGATATATACATTCTTAGCTTGAGGGGGAGTGTAAAAAATAACGGCTAGTTTAGGGAGTAGTGTATATTAATAAGTTAGGAGATAGTTATAAGTGGGTTAGTGGTTAGTAGTTGGTAGTTGTAATTAATAGTACAACGACTAGTTTTAAATTTGTTCTATAAATAAAGATACATGTAAAGCTTAAAATAAGAATGCAATAATAAGTTATTTTATTTAATCTCTTCTCTTGTCTTATAAAAAATAACTGATTGTTGATATGTCTATTAGAGGCTAAACAACCCTTCTCTAGGGTTATAGCTTTGTAAATCTAAATTCTTATAGGTTTAATTTAGTTTAAGTTTTTTTTTATGATTACTCCTTACACTTAATTTAATTCCTTGTGTATTTTATCAATTGTGTTTTGAGAATTGTCCACTTGATAATGGCCATACCATGTGTCTTTGTAGTATTTCGTAGCTAATGAATAATGACCCTTGTTTACATGGGCTCATGCAGTTATTCAAAATAAATAAGTAAATAATTCCTGCAACATGTTTTTAATTGTAAATTGTCTCCAAGAAATTGATTGCACAAAGTAACTTCTAGACCATAGTAACTAAAGCTTGAAGTCAATATTCCTAAAATAGTCCAAAACACATAAGATCACAAAGTTTAGGAACGACAAGAATGTGTTTAAAATTTGCATAAAATATTCAACGACAATACATAACAAATGAAAATAAAAAAGAAGGATAGAGAGATTGACATGATGCTCTCACTCTCTCAGTACATCCAAAAGAACTGATAACATCTCCACAATACATCCCACGGTAATGAAAGCATTAAGCACACACTCCAAAGAATAATTAGTACAGAAAACTGACCAACTAGGTAGTAATAATGTGTCCAATTTTCTTGATATGGTCATTCAAATACTTAATCATCTGACGAAGCAATGGATCATTCATTTTCCATATTACAATGTCACAATCTGTCCATATTATGATTCTAACAGTGTCAAGGTAATCCCTATGAAAAACTTGTACTGTTTCCACCTCACTTGGCTCTTCTGGAGCATCTTCTAATGGCTTTCATGTTGAAAATGTGTCATATATGTTAGTGCAAGTAGATACCTAATTAATTATCATAATATTCTGATAAAAGTATTTAACATAAAAAACTTAGTTTAAATTAGAGTTGTTACTTTCTCCAATTACCCGGTTCAAATCTTGTCTCGACCCATATCCAAACTGAAACCTACTGCTACTAGTTCCAACTAAATTGTGTAGGGTATGTTTTAATCTACCTACATAACCCAAATCAGATCTGATAGCAGTATAAAAACATGATATCAAACTAATATGTTAAAAGTTATGATATAGTATATATGATAATTAATGTTCATGAATACAACTGTAGGATGATATTTGGGAATGTCAGGAACTAAAATGTCTTAGTAAAAAAGGTTTATCACATGCTTAGTCATGAGATAAACCCGACCATTCACAAAAAAAGTTATGGGTATCGACATCTGGACTCGACTCGGTTTAAAAATAAAAAGTGCTTCAAAATTTTAAAAAAAAAAATTTAAGGCACCAAAATAAATTATTTGTACCGGTTTTATCTTTGCCAGTTGGTAAAAAATAAATTATTTGGGCAAGGCACCCTTGATTTTTGACTCATAAACTCAAATAAAGTACAAAATTGTATACTTGTGAATACAAACCTCTGTATTTAGATTTATTTGACTTTATTAAATGATAAACAAGAACACAATTTAATACTTTAACATATTATTGTTAAGAAAGAGAGTGTGTGTGTGTGTGTGTGTGTCTGTGTGAGAGAGAGAGTGAGAGAAAGTACTTTAAGTAGCCTCAAAGTGAGCTTATGTAATTGGGGAGAATGCCGTAGGATTAAAGCAACTAAATTTTTTCCCTTGGTCAAATTCAACAAATTCAATCTTCCTAAATCCAAAGTCTTCAAGTTGTTGAAATTTATGCGGTCCGGAATATTTTTCTCAAAATTTTCCTGCACATTACAAAACAAATGTTAATTTCACTACAGAAATAGCCATCTGAAATTGTCAATTATATCTAATAAAATCTTAAATGTAAATCAATATATAGGATATAGCAGCATCATATTTAGAAATTGTAACTTTATTTTCTATTGATGCTTATCCATCATCATGATCAGGTAAGGTGACAAACCATGTATCGTAATCCCAGTATTAAAACAAATAGATTTTACAAGTACCATTAAATATTTTATGCAACAAAACAACTTTGAAAAAGGTATTGTGGAACCATAATCTACATACACCAAACTTTCTTTAAATTTTTCATATATTTAATTAAGAAACAATGTAATATGTTACAGAACATTGCTCTGGTTCATAAGAGTGCATTATAATAATTAAAAAAAAAACTTTTGATTTCATAAACAGAGAGAAAGTGTACCTTCTGATTCCACAATTCAAGCTTCATAGTTGAAACATTTGAAAGACCTCTGAGAATGTTCAGAGCATCATCAAATAAAACTTCATTTATATCTAATGTCATGTCCGCATTTACTACGGATATAGTATTCTTTAGTGAAATGCAGCTTTTTCCAAAACGAGAATCAATGTCCAAAGAAATAAGACTGGGACAACAAATTTTCATTTGGTTGAGATAACAACAGTTCTCAAGAGCTAATGTCTTCAATACCTTTGAGGAAATGTTGGAAAAACCCAAATCACAAGAAAATAGATACAGGCTTTCAAGGGCAGGGCACCTCAAAAAAAGCTGTCGTCCAAAATTATCATCAAGATCTACATGCTCCAGGTTCAAAACTTTCAGAGAAGGTAGGTTTATTAATTTCGGTCCAATGAAAGTTATCGGATTATTTGTGAAGAGAGACAACTCGATTTCTTGTAGACTTGGACAAGAGAAAAATAAATCGGACATATCCAACATATTTTTTCCACAAATGAAGACACTGATGACTCTAGGAATTAGAGTGGCTACCCGGTCGAGCCATTCCCTAGAAACTTTAGACCAGTTTTCATTGATACACCTTACATATTGAAACTTATCCAAGTATAATCGCCCTCTATTTTTCAAGACCCCATGCACAAATTGATCAAACTTATCCCTTCCTAGTTTAATCTTTTCGTCATTCATTACATCACAACTCAAGAATTCGCCAAGTTCAAATTTAAGAACAGGCACAAATTTCCAAGTGTGTCTCCATCTTTTGGCCAAAATACATGTTTGTACAGCCTCTCTTGTACTTAGGAAGGAGAGAACATGTATTAGAAGATCATCTGGCAATGTGCTTATTCTGTCTACTTCTACATTGTTTCTCCTACAACGTCTCTTGGTATTTGTCATCTTCAAACTACTTGCTCATGCAACTTAGCGTGCACAAATCCTGTTTTTAAATACACAAAATGTACAAGATTTTAAATATCATGAACAAAGTCATGCAACTTAGCGTGCACAAATTAGATTTTAAGTATCATGTACAAGATTACAAATCCTGGAAAAATTTGCCCAACGACTCATATTACTGTACCCTAAATCATTGTCGATCGTAAGGCACTTATTTAAAAAAAGGGATCTGGTAATAGAATATGACTTACAAATAATTGTATTAGTTCAACAGTATAAGAATGTTATTTCTGGTACACAGTCTGAAGACAACACAAGATAAGATAAGAGAGCAATCTACCTCTAATCTTCTAAATCAACTAAAATTGTTTTCAAGTCGTCAAACACTTTTATCATAAGTAAAAATTGTAAAATTGGGGTGGTGGGCGGTATCTAGGGGTTTAATTAGTATGTAACAGGAAGTGGTAAATTATAAAATACCCGGACATACCTTTATATGAAGGACATTGCCAAATTATCAACCAAAGTTTTCAAGTAAAAGAAAGGAGAAAAGATGTTCCAACTGAATAGCCCACTAAATAATCTAAAAATAATACCTTAAAATAGGTTGACATCCTAAAAAAAATAATTGCAATATATATATATATATATATATGTTCCGAAAAAAAATATGCTAAAAATAATATCAGAGGCATAAAATGAATCTACCAACAATAGCACCCACACGTCTATCCAATAAGATGAACGCTATGACCATCCATCTAGGACGAATCCTAGGTAAATGATCTTATTTAATTCAGATTTTTGATAAATTAAGTAATTTTAGAATAAGAATTAAATGTATCAAAAAAATTATTAAATATTTTTAATTCAAGTCATAATTTTTCATTTCTCGAAATTAAGAATACCAGCTATTATTATGTCTTTTGATCAAGCCTATGTTAATGTTCTGCTAAATATTGAAAAAGAAAATGCAAAAATCATCCGCACAAAAATGAAGTCATCAATTCAATGCCACATAAATCATGCCGTTGACATAAGAATAAATAAACCAATTCAAGCTAGACTGCTAGAGACAGACACTACAGCAGGAAAGACTTTCAGAGACCGGTTTTCCGGTCTCTGATAGTCACGTCGCCGGTCGCTGATAGTCATTCCGGTCTCAGAAAGCCGATTCCGGTCTCTGATACTCCGGTCGCTGAAAGCATTGTCGCAGATACTCTTCTGATGACGTCACCGATCGCTGAATGACGTCATCCGGTCGCTGATACTTTTTCTGCGACCAATTTTTTTGTCGCTGTTGTTTTTTGCTGACGTCAGGAAAAAGATATCGGCGACCGTGAATCGACGGTCGCTGATAGTTAAATCCGGTCGCTGATACTATTCTGTCAATTTTTTTTTGTTATTTACTTTTCTGTCAATTTTTTGAGTTTTTTTAATTTTACTTTTCTCAAAACATACACAATAGGTCGATTCAATTGTAACGTCAAATATCATACAAAATTACAATTTTGATTTGAGATGCAACAGTAATAATATCAACACAACAATTCTAATTTTGCCAAAGTATCAATTACAATTTCCTCAAAATTCTCAAGTCATGAAATAAAAAAAAAGCACATATTCCTCAAAATTCTCAATTCTAATTTTCTCAAATTAAGCTAGCTTATTGATATTTTGCACAATATCAAACACCCACATTTAACAAAACAACACATATCAATGAATTTAATAAAGCCAGGAAAATCAACAACCCGCACTCAATCGATCAATACCCCAATTCATCACAAGAACTCACAATTTATCACATCTCGAGCAACAATCAATCAAGAAAAAGGGCTTGAAATTACCCAAAAAAGGCTCCAAATGCAAAAAAAGGCAGCAACAGTCGCTTCTCTATCATCAACATATGGTGCTGTTAAATCCCTCTGCACATAACCAATTTTCAATAGCAAATATTAATCTCACCAACAATTAACCAACAAATTGTTTGACACAGGGACAGAAGTGGAAATAACAACATAAAATGCTGATTTTGCATTTCAAAAAAGCTAACTTTGAAAATGCCTAATAAATAGCAGAAAAATGCTAAAAATATGAAATCAAGTTCTAGTGTATTTGTTTTTGAGCCCTTTATTTAGCTGTGTTTTATGTTCTTAATTTGGTCCCTCGATTTTTCTCTACTGGCTGACCAGTCAGAGGTCATGTGAAGCACTTTGAGTGCCAGTGGTACCAGTTATAATTTATATCAATAAAAATCATAAATGCGTTATTCTTGCATAATTAAGCTTTAGTACAGATAGCTATACAAAACCCTAATTGTGCATAATTAAGCTTTAGTACCAGTTTTATACAGGAAAACCCTAATTGTACTAAAGCTTCATTATTAAGTAAACAAAACTTTAGTACCATAATTGTTTGTCTCATGCAAATTCTATAAACAAAACTACCATTGATTCAAATAATTTCATAAAGAAAAATAAAAGAAAAACAATTTCATATAAAATGAAGAAGAGAAATACCTGGAAGTGCTCAAGTTCGCCATTTCTTATGTCACATGCATGAGATACTGTACTGGTAAAAAGATGAAAATCAAGTTGTTACCAATGTATGTACTGGTAAAAAGATGAAATAGACATTAAAGAAAAGAAAGAATAACCTGAGATGGTGCAAGCTTGATTTTGTGATGGTGCAAGCTCTGAATTGTTAACTATTGGAGGCAAGCTTGACAATTCTGGACGGTAAGCTTGACGGTGACATGGAGACCTTTCCAGTCCTTAGCTTGTCTTTATGCTCTACATATTTATTTTGACAAAACTCAAGTTTCTAGTCTTCAAGTATTGAGAAACTTGATTGAATTGGTTTAAATAAATCAATGAATTGAATTGGTTTTCTGAAAGTATTTAATATATAATTAATAAGGTTACATATAACATTCTCATAAAAATTATCATAAAACATTATCCAAACACTAAATAAATCATCAAATTAAGTTAAAATGCTGTCAAATGTTATATCCTAGACATTAAATTGTGTTCACAAAACAAATGGAAGAGAATTACCTTTTTGAGAAAGGGGACGACAAATTCCAGCCTTTTAGCCAAACTGAAAGAGTTGCAATGTAATGCTTAAGTGCTGATCATGGATCAGGTGTTATGGAATTCAGATTGGGAGAGAGGAGAAGAGGGGAGAACAAACCGGATCTGTTAGCGCTGACGAGGAGACAGCGAGAGGCGGGAGAGACGCAGAAATATTAGCCTTTTATTGTTTGATTGAATAGAGCACATAAAATATCTCACAAAAACATAAAAAAAGCACAATTAAGCTTCAGTCTCAGCAAATATCGTATAGGTTAGTTCAATTTCACAGATACCAACTCTCAGTTGAAATGGTGAATGCCTTAATTTGGATTTGCCCTTTACTTAATTTACTCAATATTCCTCCTATTCACTAAAATTGACAAAAACAAACAATTAACCAAACACAATTACAGACTGATACTGGTAATCACCTGTTCTTTTACTTGCAGGAATAATACAAGAAACTAGTACTCAGATCCTTGAGAAAAGCACTTCTTAGAGGTTGTGCCGAGAATCAAGTTGTGAAATTGAAAGAAATATAAGAGTAAAAAAACAAAGATCGTGTACCGACAGAAGAAGAAGTGATGGCCGATCCACAACCGAATGTCTTGAAACACGCATTGACGATCTTTCCAGACTGTTCATCGACCTTAATCTGAAGTTTCATCACATCGCCGCAAGCCGGTGCTCCGACCAGCCCCGTCCCAACTGTCGGATCGTCTTTATCAAACGATGGTTGGCCGTCGTAGGAGACGGGTGACGCGGGAAGAGAGCGCGGGAGGAGAGGGGTGGCACGGGAAGAGAGGGGTGGCACGGGGGAGAGGGGTGGGGCGCGCGGGAGGAGAGCAGTGGCGTCGGTTTTGATTTTGGGGAAGGGTTTTGATCGGGGCTGTTTTGATTTTGGCGGAGGAGAGGGTTTTGATACTGGCGCGCGTTTTATTTTTTCAGAAGCCGCGTTTTTTTTCAGCGACACTACAAAAAAAAAAAAAATTTCAGAGACCGTTTTTGGCGCCGGTCGCTGATACGGTCGCAGAAAATTCTGGTCGCATCCGATTTTTGTTATATTTTTTTTTTTTGGAAAAAATATATTTTTTGCGACCGGTATTGGCGCCGGTCGCTGATACCGGTCGCAAAAAATCCGTTTTGCTGTAGTGAGAATAGCACCACGAATCATAATTAGCTCACTCCGTTTCTATTTTCTAAACATGAACTATAATTAAACAACATGCTTTATAAAAAAAATATTACATTCCAATTTAACAATAATGATTAGGATTTAACAATAATTATTAGGTGATCCGACATTGCATAGAAGCTAATGTCGGATGTTTGTAATAAAGCCCATTACAAACATCCGACGAAAATCCCATTTCTTGGGCTCCCGTCTCCTCCCGAAGATTCTGTTACAACCACTTAAGTAACTCATATTTTGAATTTAGATCAAGAATGTTCGACCAGAATCTGAGCCAATCCGGCCCGAGATGGAATGACCCGAGCCCCATCAATATTCGTGTCCTAACAGATCGGACGGTCCTGATCCAGACACAACATTTGTGTTACAGTAGGACTGTATTTCAGTATTTCTTGTTTCCGTAGATCCTTGGTGTAAAATTGCAATCTGACGGTGAAGAAAACTTGTAACTCTATTTTTTCTTTTCCTCGCATCAAATTGCAATCCATTCCTTTCTCAGCTTTGTATCAACACAAAGAAACCCTAATCGAAAGAAGTCTGTGATTAGCTAAGGCAGCCATGTAGTTTGGCTTCTCATATCCTCTCCAGATCTCGCCAAGTAGCATCTCTATCTCTCTCCTCATTCTGTCTCCTAGATATGATAGATGATTTGATCTGATTGTGTCTCCTTTTGTTTAACGAGTTAGGGTTTGTCTGAATTAGATTGGTTTTACCTGATATCGTGACCTGGTTCTTATATTGAAGTTATTGTTTTACTTGAGTTAGTGTTTACGAACTTTTACTGTAAATATAAATAAATTCGATAAGCTACATGTAAGGTTTGAGAAACAAAGATTTAATAGTAATGGTGTTGATATAGTGAAGTCTTTCTTTCCATTGTAAAATTTCTCCATTACTCTAAAAATGGAGGTCTCCATTATCTTGTTAATGTTCTATTTCATACAAACAGGATGTAATCAATTGGTAAATGTAAAATTGAAAATAACATATTTTAATATAAATAAATAACATGCTTCAAAAAGAATATAGGTAAATAACAATTTTAGTATCAATGTGTTCATGAATTTTGTATACAATATTACAAATTTCTTCTATGATAAATAAATCTATTTGTTAATACTAATAATTATGAATTACGGAGATTGTGAAACAAATTATTGTGCCAATATTAAGTGTTTTTTCTCAATATAATATCAATAATAGGAACAGTAGTTTGTTCTACGGTCTGTACGTAATTCATAATTATTAGTATTAATTATTAACTTTATATATAATAGAAGAATTCTTTATCGTCATATGGCAAATTTATTAATCACGAAATTAAATTGTTATATACTAGCTGCATATCAGAAATAGAACAATGGATGCCTCCATTTGTAGGATAATGGAGACTTCAAATAACATGTTCTATGTTGAATTTAGATTTCAGAAAAAACCAATTGAACTCCTTGTTTGTGTAAAACATTTTGTGAAAATAGAAAGACTTTATTATTTGAACTCCTTATAATATTTGGGATCTTATTCTTCTACTTTGAAAACTTTTATAAATGCTCATTTAATAACTCTACATCAGCCGCCTCTCTTTATTCTACTTCCATAACTTTTGTAATTAGATTCATTTCATAAGTCTGCATCAGCAGCCACTCTTTATTTCATTTACGAGAAAATGAGCCTCTCTTTATTTCATGAGCAGCCTCTTTTTTTTTCCCATCTAAATGAAAAATGGTACACAATCTCCAGTACATGCTCATCTTTTGCTCTCCTCTATAATATCCATTGATGACAAAAGAAAGAAAAATAAAAAGAAGCCTCAGCTCCTCTTTGTTTTGCTCTTGATTGTTGAATTGTTATTAGAAATGAGAAAAATGATTGTTGAATTGTTCTTGATCTCCATTGATTGAAACAATTATTGTTCTTGATAAGGCTCTTAATTTGAAGGAATGATATAAAGATGACCACCTCAACATGTTAGTTAAAGTTTAGCAGAATGTGTCCCCTAATTAGAAAATTGTATTATGTTTTTTTTATGTGTGAGTCCAAAACATGACATATCTTAATTTTATTGATTTCCTCCATCATTGTATATTTAAGTATTACCAAGATGTGTGAAATTATAATCTAACAACGGAATTGTCAATATGGATGAATAGAGTATTAAAGCGATTAAACTATTATCATGGATAAATTAAGAATACATATGTCTTACAAACAATTTTTTTACTTAGAAATGCCGATATCCAAATTGATAACTTTGTACATCATATTTAAAAGTTTGTACATTTTTTTTTATTTGAAAATAGGATTTGTTCATGTTGAGTTCTTTGAGCAAGTAATTTAAAAATAAATAATAGCGAAAACCATTGTAGAAGAAACAGTGTTTATTGTTTAGTCATTGATTGAATAAACACTTTTTTCCGACAATTTTTCCAATACACGTGCTCTTCTTCCTATAAATTGTAGAAACTTGTATTTTGGATTTTGGAAAAACACTTTGACATTAGTATACCTGTTCTTAGATTTAAACTTGATTTATTCTTGATACTTAGTTATAATAAAAAAATTATGATAAAGAAGGAAACAATGTAATGATAAGTTTAAAAAATTTATGAAAGTATTTATTTTATGGCATTCTCCTACCTTTTCTTCAACTGTGCGCACAACTTAATTAATTAATATAGCACTCACTTATAAATTAAATCAAATACTTGGTTTGCAAATTATTCAATCTAAATCTATTATGAATATTTTTTTGTCATATAACTGAGAGTTTCTAAATTACATAGCAGCGAAATATTTCGTTAAAACTAATTTAATCAATCGATTTTATTGTCATAATGTTTGGTAACGAACCTAACTTGTTGCATATTATTTTTTTTACAAATATAGAATTCTGAATTAAATTGAAGATTTATCATGTAATTCATCAAACTCATTTATGATTTTTTCGAGTATCTTACCACTTCTTATAAATATATTTTTTCATATAGTTAATGTTTATTGGTCATAGTCCATTGTCATATAATTTGATATAGTTTTTTATTAAATTTTATAGGAAGATTTAGTGTACAAAATGTCACGCCTAAATTCTCCATTATTTTATAACATTTTTCTGGACTCTCAAATGATTTATATGAATTTTTCTAACTTTCTGATATTCTATATCAATTGTTTTAATACTGAGATAATTTTTATGAATTTTTCGAGTATCATTGTTTTCTAGACACTCGGACAATTTATGAAATTATTTTTTTTCTGGAATTTATTTGAATGTTTCTGTGATATCAGATATTTCAAGAGTTTTGTACTTATTTCGGGTCTTTGGTAAGTTTCAGGATTTTTGAAGGTGGATTTGGCAATTTTCATGCTCAAAGTCAAAGGATTTGTTTGGGAGTTTGGAAAACCACAAAGGACTCAAATATTGACGTGCAAACATTTAGGGTCCTTTCTGCAAAATCTGTGACCAAGATTTAATATATATATATGGTCGATTTTGGTTCTCATTTCATATCTAATTTGAGTTTTTCACCAAATTGATCGTCCTATATATTAAAATTCATTAAATGTTATTGTTTACCACATGTTTTTTTTTTATTCAGGACATATTCATACCATAAAACTCAATTTATATTTTTTTATTGATCTTTATTATAAGAAAATTATGCTTGATTTACATTATTTTTATGTTTATATATAATATATTTAGACATTTTATTCAAATAAAGAAATACCATTATTTTGCTTAGAATTTAAGATATTTTTCCAAACTTATAAAATGATAAAACATATCTTATTTAAGAAATTACCTATTTTATAATTAAACAATTTTTTAATTAGTTATTTCTTAATGTTTTAATAACATTTCCACCTTTGAAAATGTTTCAGATTACATAAGAAATGTTTTTTTAGAGTAAGTTGGCAACTTGCTGTCTTACGATTTCCATTGATAAAATAATAATTACATAGCTCAAGTGAGTTTAGATTGTCTGAATTATCTACTCTATACATATATTATTTATATTATAGTATATTTCTAAACTATCTACTATGTACAGATTATATAACAACTGTTTTCACACATATATTTCTAAACTAATATACAAATCTCTGTATATACAATTATTGTAAGTGAAATAGCGTAGTTTTCTTATTTGTATTAAAAATCTCAATTTTGAGATACGTGTTATATAGCAAACTACAAGTTTAAATAAAAATTTAAAATTACTTATCACCAATTTTGTACACTTATTTATGGTTTTTCCCAATATCTTAGCACTTTTCGGAAATATAATTCTTATGTGTTTGAATGTTAATGCCCATTTACAATAATTTTTTACAATGCAGATCATATCATATTTTATTGTATTATTTTACTCTACCTTTTATTAAATTCTAGGGAGAGGCGGTATATGAAATATCACGCCTAAATTACCTCAAGTTACAAAAATAATATGACCATGTCATGCATCCCACATGTAGCAGGAAAATTTACTAATTAGGTGCAGCAAAATATACATCTGACTGGAATTACTAGTCTTTTGGCTGGTTGTTACGACCTTGAAATGTCGCTCTACGCCATAAGTTAGCAACATCCTGTCATGTAGCCATAGGCTAACAATACGTACATTTTAGACCCATGAACTATCTATATAAGCTTAGCCCAACTAAGCCCATCTAAGCCCATCTAAGCCCAAATGGCATATGCTGGGCTGATGCAATATTCTCCAATATATGGGTTTGAAACATGAGAAGCAATTTAAACTCATATCCTGACTAATTTTACTAATTCAGGATTTAATTACAAAATCTGATTTTTAGTTAATTGAAAGCATAATCACCCCAACCCCCTCCTGCACACAAAAAATAAATGAATTTAAAAATCGTTTAAATTAATTCTTATAAATATTTGTCTTGAATCATCATAATAATGCAACATCCTCTTCTTTTCTAATGGAATGAGGATAAACTATCTTGATAAATGAAAATCCAATATTTTTTATGTTAGAGTCGAACTTGTGAATTCTAAATGTTTTTAGTATATAAATTTGAAATGGCTTTAATTAATTAATTTCTTACTTTAGGCATGGTACATGACTATTGTTTCCTCCATAGTTGATCTACTCTTGCTAAGAGTAGATATACATGGCTTCTATAATAAATTAATTCTTACAAAAAGTTGTAAGAACAAAATGAGCACAAACATGAATAAGATGATCAGTACCGGTTTAAAAGTTTTTTTTTTTTTTTTTTGGGTTACAAAAGCTGGAAATTTGGTGGAGAAATTGAAGTATTGTGTGGGCTGATATGCATCTTCAATTGTGCATATTTATGGAACTTCATCTAAACTTTAATAAATTAAATATATAATTGGCATTATGGGTGTTGATAACCCGTCCATTTAAATTGACAAAATATCAACTAAAATAACCCAAATTTTGAGTTTGAATCTTGACTGTCTGATCTGCTCTGGCACAAATATTAAAGAAGCTCTGCACCAGATCCAAACTCAAAATTTGGATCACTTTTGGGGATCCAGACCCACAATTTAACATCTTGTATGGGTCCAAACCGAATTTCAAAATTCATGGTTGAGATTTGAGATTGTATAAAACAGAAAAAGGAAATTATAAACCGAAAATTTAGAACTTCTCGTGTTTTTTTCACTCAAAATGACAAGGTAAAACATCTTATTAATTATATATGCTGGAAAATGGCTGCTATGCATGGAGTATTTCTGATCTGTCTTCCATGAATAAAAAGTCCAGCTCATTTTGGCAAAAATAGATTAAATCCTTAATTTGCTTGAATAGGATTAAAATGTTTCACTGTTTTCGTGTTATAATCATATGTCACATTCTTATTTTCGTGTTCAAAATCAAAACAATTGATCCGAACCGTTCAATATAATATCTCTATTAAATATGCTTAGAGAAAAAATATTAAATTTCTCGAGAACTTTTTGCTATATTTTTATCTTATTAAGATTACCATGGTATTGGCCCACTGTTCAATGAACACATCTAGGCCTGCTATTTGAGTAAATGGGCTGAGCAAGAACTAAGCTGTTATTTGACCGAGTAGAGAGAATCAAAATTATCTTTTCTTTTAAACCATGACAGAAGCTGTCACGGAGAGAGATTTGGGTCACTTGAAGCTGTCTTGGATAAGCTATGACGACCTATTTTAGGGGTGCAAACGAATTGGATAGTGGTAAAACCTTATCCGTATCTGCTTTTATTTTTTCGATACGGATACGAATCAAATATTAGATGGATACATATACAGATATCCACTATTTACAATGGTTAATAATATATTTTTTTTTCAAAATATATATTAAATTATATGTTATATATATACTATTAAAATACAAATAATCAAAATTTGAAACCATATCCGCATGGATATTCAGATATATTAGATATCCATATTTGATTTTCGAATACAAATTCAGATACAGACGGATAATATCCAACCTATTTGCACCCCTAGCCAATACCATAGTTTGTTTTGAAAATTTTACACTAAGATGACAATTCGCACGGGAGAAAAAATATAAAATTTTGAAAATTTTGAGCCGTCCAAATGGACTTCAGGAATTAAATTTCATTTTATTTCAAATTCCATCCATTTCCACTTAGAAGCTGCCGAACAGGTTCTTAAAGAATGAATGACATTTAACTCAAATCTTTGAACCAAGTATTGGTCCAAAATTTTTCAAAATAACTAACAACATTTCCACAATGCATCTGACACTAATGAAAGCATCAAACATGTACTCCCAAGAAGAATTAGTATAAAACACTGCTCAGCTAGCTAGTAATAATGTGTCCAATTTTCTTGATAAGGTCCTGCAAATACTTGATCATCAGACGAAGCAACGGATCATTAATTTTCCATTTTACAATGCAACCATATTTCGATTTTATGATTCTAACAGTGTTAAGGTAATCCCTCTGGAAAACTTCTACTGATTCATCCTCGCTTGGCTCTTCTGGAGCATCTTCTTGTGGCTTTCATGTTAAAAATGTGTCATATATGTTAGTGCAAACAAATATCTAATCAATGATCATAATATTATGATAAAAGTATTTAGCATAAAAAGCTTAGTTTAAATTATAATTGTTACTTTTCTCCGATTACCCGGTTCAAATCTGGTCTCGACCCATATCCAAACCGAAACCTACTGCTACTAGATCCATCTAAATTGGGTAGGGTATGTCTCAGTAAATATAACCTATTAACTTATGAGTAAAATTATAGAACTAAAATTTCTATCTATGATCTGAATTTTATCCAGTCCCGACTCTATAATGGGTAGCGCTTGGTTTTAATCTACCTACATAACCCAAATCAGATCAGATGGCAGTATATACAAAATTGATATCATACTAATATGTTAACAATTGTGATAGAATATATATGATAATTAATATGTTCATAAATCCAACTGTAGGATGTATTTTAGAATGTCAGGAACTAAAATGTCTTAGAAAAAAAGGTTTATCAGATGCTTAGTGGCCCGTCCTCGACTGTTTACAAACAAGTTATGGGTATCGACATCTGGACCCGACCTGGTTCAAAAATAAAAAATAAAAATCTACTGGGCAAGAGGCAGCCTTGAATTTTCCCTCACATTGACTCATAAACTCAAATAAAGTACAAACCTTTGTATTTTGATTTATTCGACTTCATTAAATGGAAAACAGAACACAATTTAATACTTTAACAGATTATTATTAAAAAAAAAGTGTGTGTGTGTGTGAGAGAGAGAGAGAGAGAGTACTTTAAATAGCCACAAAGTGAGCTTCTGTAATTGAGGAGAATGCCGTAGGAAGAAAGCAACTAAATTTTTGCCGTTGGTCAAATTCAATCTTCCTAAATCCAAAGTCTTCAAGTTGTTGAAATTTATGCGGTCGGGAATATTTTTCTCGAAATTTTCCTTCACAATACAAAACAAATGTTAATTTTATTACAAAAATAGCCACCTGAAATTGTCATTTATACAAAATCTTAAAAATTAAATCAATATATAGGTTATAGCAACATCATATTGAGAAATTGTAACTATAAACCACACCTATATATCTACACCATATGCAACAATTTCATCGTTCGTAAATTTATTTTCTATTGATGCTTATCCAACGTCTTAATCTGGTAAGGTGACAAACCATGCATGGTAATCCCAGTATTAAAACAAATAGATTCTACAAACACAAAATAAATATTATATGCAACTAAACAACTTTGACAAAAGGTATTGTGTAAACATAATCTACAAACACCAAACTAAACCCTAAAAGCCTAAACCCTAAACCCTAAACAATGTATTATGTTACAGAACATTGCTCTGGTTCATAAGAGTGCATATGAAAAAAAAAACAGAGAACTTTTGATTTCATATGCAGAGAGAAAGTGTACCTTGGGATTCCACAATTCAAGCTTCATAGTTGAAACATTTGAAAGAACTCTGAGAATGTTCCGATCATCATCAAATAAAACTTCATTTACATCTAATGTCATGTCCACATTTGCAAGGGATGTAGTATTCGTTAGTGAAATGCATCTTGATCGAAAACGAGAATCAATGTCCAAACAAATAAGACTGGGACAACAAATTTGCATTTGTTTGAGATAACGACAGTTTTTTAGAGCTAATGTCTCCATCACCTTTGAGGAAATGTCGGAGAAACCCAAAACACAAGAAGATAGATACAGGCTTTCAAGGGCAGGGCACCTCAAAAAAAGTTGTCGTCCAAAATCATCATCAAGATCTACACGCTCCAGGTTCAAAACTTTCAGAGAAGGTAGATTTATTAATTTCGGTCTAATGAAAGTTATCTGACTATGTGCGAAGAGAGACAGCTCGATTTCTTGTAGGCTTGGACAAGAGAAAAATAAATCGGACATATCCAACATATTTTTTCCACAAATGAAGACTCTGATGACTCTAGGCATTAGAGTGGCTACCCGGTCGAGCCATTCCCTAGAAACTTCAGACCAGTTTTCATTGATACCCCTTACATATTGAAACTTATCCAAGTATGAATGTCCTCTATTTTCCAAGACCCCATGCACAAATTGATCAAACTTATCCCTGCATAGGTTAATCTTTTCTTCATCTGTTTCAGCATAACTACTCAAGAATTCTCTAAATTTGAAGTTAAGAACAGGCACTGATTTCCATGTGTTTCTCCATCTTTTGGCCAAAATACATGTTTGTACAGCCTCTTTGGTACTTAGGAAGGAGAGCACGTCTATTAGCAGATCATCTGGTAAAGTGCTTATTCTATCTATTGCGACATTGTCTCTTCTACAACGTCTCCTGGTATTGGTCTCTATGTGGAAGGTCATGAGTTTGAAACTCAAATGGAGGAAATCCTTTGTTATATTAACAAGGGTATTAAATAGTTGGGTGGTTTGACCTTCAACTTTCCTCAAAAAAAATGTCTCCTGGTATTTGTCATCTTCAAACTACTTGTTCATGCAACTTAGCGTGCACAAATCCTGTTTTAATTACACAAAATGTACATGATTTTAAGTATCATGAACAAAGTCATGAATTTGGATTTGGACATCCCTAGAAGAAAAATGTTTGTACATGCTCTACTGGAAAAATTCGCCGAACGACTCATATTACTATTACCCCAAATCATTGTCAATCGTTAAGGCAATTATTTAAAGAAGGGATCTAGTAATAGAATATGTTCCTAATAATTGTATCAGTTCAACAGTATAAGAATATTTTTTCTGCTCCACAGTCAGAAGACAACACACGATAAAATAGAAAGCAATCTACCTCAAACCTTCGAAAAAGCCTGAAATTGTTTTCAAGCTAGTCGTCAAACAATTTTATCGTAAGTAAAAGTTGTGAAATTGGGGTGGTGGGCGGTATGTAGGGGTTTAATTAGTATGTAACTGGAAGTGGTACATTATAAAATACACGGACAAACCTTTATATGAAGGAAATTGCCAAATCATCACCAAAAGTTTTAGAGTAGAAGAAAGGAGAAAGATGTTGCAACTGAATAGCCCACTAAATAATCTAAAAATAATACCTCAAAATAGGTAGACATCCTAAAAAAAATATTGCAATATATATATGTTCTAAAAAAAATATGCTAAAAATAATATCAGAGACATAAAATGAATCTACCAATAATAGCACCCACGCATCTATCAGAGACATAAGATGAACGCTATGACCATCCATCTAGAACAATTCCTAAATGATCTTACATAATTCAGATTTTTGATAAATTAAGTTATTTTAGAATAAGAATTAAATGTATCAAAAAATGTATTAAATATTTTTAATTCAAGATATAATTCTTCATTTATTAACAGTGTTGGTACACACGGATACTTCTACGAGCCCATCTGTTATCCGGATGGACCAGCAACTCCTCAAGGCATGCACCAAAGGTGATTTCAGCCTTTGTATCGACTTCATTGATGCAAACCCTGATATCCTGCTCGCTACCACTCCTTACTCAAACAATTATCTTCACATTGCCGCCATGCTTGGCCATTAGGAGTTCGCAAAAGAGGTCTGGTCAAGAGCCACTTCCCTCTTCTATGGCATCAACGATGATGGCAAGACCCCCACTAATAGCTGCTCTAATGGCGGCTAACCTTTTATTGGCTTGACATTATCACTGCTGCAACACAATATATGCAACATGATGATTTGGAGGAAGGGAGGCCATTAAACCGCATGCTCTTGAAGGTCGATAGACTTGGAGAAGCAATGCAGAATGGCTATGAAATTTTGGCACTACAGCTCTTGGAAATAGAGGCACGACTGTCAGAGCAAGTTATCAACACAGGTGAGTCCGATGTTTATGGCGGCCCGCAGATGATTTTATGAAGTTGTAGAGCGATTGCTAGATATCCCGTCTTCAACAAATTGTGGTCCCAAAGATTAGTCAGCTATGCATGTTGCTGTGAAATATGATGCATCAAACCAATTTATAGTTTTTTCCAGTATCTTACCACTTCTTAAAAATATAATTTTTTCTGACCGTTAATGTTTATTGGCCATAGTCCATAAATATTAAGTATGCATATCATATATGCCATATAATTTGATACAATTTTTTATTAAATCCTACAGGAAGATTCAGTGTACAAACTGTCACGCCTAAATTACCCTTGAGTAGCAAAACTTGTATGAACATGTCATGGTTCCCACATGTAGTTTGCATATTTACCAAGTTATAGAAAAATATACATATGAATTGGATTACTTGGCAATTGTAAGAATTCATTCCATTGGCTAAAAGAAAGTGTAAATTTGAAGCCTATGAATTATATATATGGGTTTAAGCCCAAATAAGCCCAATAAGTCTGTTAATTCCAAGTCCTTTTCTTGGGCTATTTCCTTGTATTCTGTTTTAGTTTAGTTAGTAGCTGAGGTGAATTTAGGGTTTGTTGAGTCATTCTTTATAAATAGAGAGATCCGAGTTGTAACTGTAAAGCTTGATGAATGAGTTATCTAATTTATATACATTTTTATTTTTTTCCTCTATTACCTAAAGTTTTCCTATCGAGTTATTAATTACTTTGATGAACTTCTCTGAGTCATTACTGTAGTTGTTAAATATTAATTTAGACCATTGTTTACCACAGTTTAGTTGAATTTACAAAGCTTAGAAGAGATGATGAGACTTTTATTATAAATATATAATGTATCAAGCTCAACTAGCATAAAAAACCAGGAAAACTAAGAAACAACGAGGCAGAAGCATTAAAATGCAATCAAAGTTGCAGTGATATACAAAGTGGGGCAGAGCAAACTTTTTATTTACAACACACAAAAAAAAAAAAAAAAACTTAAAAGAGAAAGCCAATATATACATGCAAATAACACGTAATGAGGAAATAAAAACCAAATATAGTGCAGATTGCACAAAATTAGAAATAAATAATTACCAATAATATACACAAAATCCAAGTCAAGTATCTAATATATTAACGATGTAGATGATAACTAGCAATAGTATAGTGAGTCTGTATTGCTGAGAGAATAAGCAATGTTGCACCAGCCAACAACGAGATGACTGCGCTCCCATGGACTATTAAAATATTTGTGCCACAATATCGCAAATTGATGGTTCCAATTGGAATTATAGTAACTATTAAGATCATCAAACTGCTTTTGACAGTAATTATTGTTATAATCAACCAAACAAACATTACCGATATCATTGAAGTACAAGCCATTTGCCTGCTGGATAGTGTGTTAGTGATTACACCATGTCGCTCAAGTAACTCTACATCCTTTTCTGAATTGATTAGTCCATCCAGAAGTAAAACATAGCTTGTCAAGAATCGCTTATTTGAAGGCATGCAATCCTCAAAAGCAATGAGGTTTGCAAGTAAAGTTGTGTGATTTGGGTCGAGATGCAGATGCGGCATCTGCATGATGCCATGTTGGAAAGTTATATCAAAGCCATCCTTATGTTCTCTCTTCTGAAAATTCACATCGGCCCTTTTGTAAAGCTCATATGCATTTTTTATTCTTTTGTGTGCATTACTGCGGAGGTGAATTTTCCCCCAGCTTGCACTCACCTTATAATTGTGGGGACATTCTAAAGGAATACTTCGACCTTTTGAAGGAGATAGTATGCACCATTTCCAGTAAAGGTCGAGCAAATGTTTTGGGTCAGTAGGCACGGCTTGTTCATCAAATTTCCATGGCATATCTAACCATATAAATGGTTTGAGCTCTATGAGGAATTCATTGATGAAGATTGTGCTTTGGTTTTTCTCTTGAGAGAGAGTGGATTGTGATAACTGGCTTTCGCTTTGCTCACAAGAGAGAGTGGAATTTGAATTAGAACTAGATGATGAATATTCTGAAGGTGTTACTGGTGGGATCAAGTTATGGTTGCTAAGGAAGTAATAAACTTTCTCCAGAAAAAATAAGGGAATTTGGTTTTCCAGGAGCACCAAGTCAAACCTTATCGTTTTAAGGTCAAATCCTGGATAAAACATACACTCCTCTCCATCTCTAGATAAAACCTGGATGAATTAGGTTGGGTAAGTTGGAGTCCCAGTAAGCATCAATTAATGCAAAGGTTATTGTATTATATATGTTCGTTTTGAAATTATATGAAATTATGATCAATTAATGCAACTAAAGATTGAGTAAATGAATGAACATTAAAAGCTTTGCGTATATATACTAATTTTCTTGTATTAATGTTATGAAACATTAACTGAATTATTTTTTATATATATGTTGATATACTAATTGATGAACACTAGAAATTTAATGTATAAAAGTGAATATTAATGTACTAACCGATCTGATTTAAATATATATATATATATAGCGACAACACCTGCTGTGAATTCATTCTTATTTTAATTAGTGGAACTAATGACGACTCAAATTTGACATCTCTATTCTATTATTAAGCATGTTGGGTGTCCGATCCGTCAACGGCTACGATTGAGAGATAAAACTTTGGATTTGATCTCAGCTCTCCAATTACATATTTTGTCTTCTTTTGATTAAATGCATCTGTTTTATGTATAGAAGTCTAAATTTAGTTAAAAACATACCCACCACATATGCTGCCACACGATATATTACAATCAAAATTAAATAAATTTTGAAATTTAGCAATATATTTATCCGTTTCCTTATTTTTTTTGTTTCCATATTTCTCCTCTTCAATTGAGAAGACTCCACCTTCCATTTTCTAATTTATTGTTTCCTTCGTTTTTATACGGATCACAATGAAAATCATTTTTTTTATTTCCTTATTTCTCTTTCTTTGTTTCTATACATATTGGTGTGAACAATTTAGAATATATTTCTGATATATAATATATCAATGTGTGTGTGTGTGTGTGTGTGTTCTAAATTGAAAACAAAGAAGAATATAAATTGGAACACGTGTGTAAATATATATTTTTCTTATAATATGTGTGTGTGTGTGTGTATCATGTACATACACACGATAACACTTTTTATTTATGTTTTTTGATATCATATTATATGTTGGTATTGAATTGTTGTATGATATTTGATATTAGATTCGAATCGAGCTATTATTTGATATCATTGGTACTTAAAAATAAAAAATCATCACATCATCAAATTGTTATCAGAGGTCACGATTAAAGTTAATTAAAAATACATAATCATATGAATTTTCTATTAACATGTGTTTTAATTTTTAAATAATTATTATTTTCATTGATATATTTGTTTTTTATAATATGTCCCCGTTGCAACGCACGGGTATGATACTAGTATATACTAATTCATTTTCTATCGTACCAATTGAAAACTCATTCTCGTTTAATTAGAAAAAATAATTGACACAGTGTGCATCTTTATAAATTTTGGTCCGCTGACGTCATCTAATATTTATCTAGGAATTCTCTAAAGTGTGAATATAAAAAGATAACACTTACCATGCATCATTTTTACTAGGGATGAAATCTTATCTCCTTATTCTTTTATTATTTTATGTCACTTTCAAACATATATATAAATAACTCAGGAATCATTCTTATGAAAATTTGTGACTAATTTTAGGTGATGTCAGCGGATCAACATTTATAAAAAAAATCAATTGAATCAAATGTTATTTCTAATAATTAAACTAAAACGAATTTCCACTATTTTCTGCTACACACTAAAAACCTTTAATCTCGGTTAGCAATGTTAGTAAGATCGGACCTGATATAGACCTTGTGATGCTCTGGGTCAATGATTTATTGATCGGATTGGTAGGTCCACTAGTCCAATTGCCCAGTAACAGAACTCAAGCTAAGTCACACCTCGGTTTAAATTAGCAGTGTTGATTAAGGACTGTCTTTTACAGTACACAACGATTTATCTCAACAAGTCTAAAGACAAAATGAACTAAAAAAAGGAACTCAAAAGGATATAGCCCAATCTAAAGTTCGATCAAAAATAGTCCAATCATTTATACAAGATCTTAAAAAAGCTTGTGTGAAAATCAAAACACAAAAAAAATCCGACTTAGCACTAAAAATAAGCATTATTCCTATAAGATCATAAATAGAAAAATAAAAACAAGTTCATTTCCTTATAAAAAAAAACCACCAAAACGCATGTAAATCTTCCGCTTCTAGCCTTTCATCAGATCTGCAAAACCAAAAATGTCATTGTTTTCTTGTCAAAGATAAACTTCGAAATTACATATTTTTCCCATATTATCATAGTTTTCCTTCTAAATTTTAAAAAATGACAAATTTACCCATCCTATTGCCTTTTTTTCAAACACATTTGAAATTTATAAAATACTTATTTTACTATTTATTAAATAAAATAAAAAATATGTAGCATCTTGAAGAAAAATATCAGTCTTTTAATTGATAGGTTCCCGAGGACAGATTACTATTGTTTTCTTCTCTACTTTTGGTATATGTTTGTGACATTCAAATAATTTCTAGTTTTTTTTAGTTCGGAGTTATTTTATAACATTTTTCTGGACTCTCAAATTATTTATATAAAATTTTCTAACTTTCTGATATTCTGTATCAATTGTTTTAATAGTCAGATAATTTATATGAATTTTCCGAGTCTCGTTGTATTCTGGACACTCGGACAATTTATTGCATAATTTATGTGATATTCAGATATATATTTCAAAAGTTTTGTACAGATTTCGGGTCTGGTGTAAGTTTCAGGATTTTTGAAGGTGGATGTGGCAATTTTCATGCTCAAAGTCAAAGGATTTGTTTGGGAGTTTGGAAAACCACAAAGGACTCAAATATTGACGTGCAAACTTTTAGGGTCCTTTCTGCAAAATCTATGACCAAGATTTAATATATGGTCGATTTTGGTTCTTATTTCATATCTAATTGAGTTTTTCACCAAATTGGTATTTGATCCGGGACGAAATGACAATAAAACAATTAATAACTATCTTTACTAATTTTAGATTTATATTTTACTAATTTAAGATAGTTTGTTCCAAGTCCAGTGAAAATGTATGGACAAAAGAAATTGTAAGCCTCCTATATAAAGGAGCAAAAATGTAAAAGAAAAGGGGAAGAAAAACCAAAAAAGAAAAGAAAAACAATCATGTCTCCTATTTTTTGGAGAAAATAAATATTCAAATATAGTGATTTGTGTAAAAGTTATTAAATTCTTATTACTCTTATACGAATCAGTATTGTTTACCACATTGTTTTTTTTTATTCAACATATTCATACCATAAAACTGAATTTATATTATTTTTATTGATATTTATTATAAGAAAATTATGCTTTATTTACATTATTTTTATGTTTATATATAATCTATTTAGACATTTTATTCAAATAAAAAATACCAATATTTTGCTCATAATTGAAGTTATTTTTCCAAACTCAGAAAATGATAAAAACGTATCTTATTTAATAAATTACCTATTTTATAATTAACCAAAAATATGTTTTTAATTAGTTATTCCTTAATGTTTTAATAAAATTTCCACCTTTGGAAATGTTTCAGATTACATTAGAAGTGTTTTCACACATATATTTCTAAACTAAGCTACAAATTCATATGCATGTTGTAAGTGAAATAGTGTAGTTTTCTTATTTGTATTAAAAATCTCAATTTTGAGATACGAAGTTTAAATAAAAATTTAAAATTACCTATCTCCAATTTTCTACACTTATTTATGGTTTTTTCCAATATCTTAGCACTTTTCTGAAATATAATTCTTATATGTTTGAATGTTAATGCCCATTCGCAATAGTTTTTTATAATGCATATTATATCATATCATATCATCATATATATCATCATATCATATCGTATTGTATTATTTTACTCAACCTTTTTATTAAATTCTAGGGAGATGCAGTGTATGAAATGTCACGCCTAAATTACCTCAAGTTACAAAAATAATATGACCATGTCATGCTTCCCACATGAACAGGGAAAATTTACTAATTAGGTACAGGGAAAATTTACATCTGACTGGAATTACTAGTCTTTTGCTTGAAATGTCGCTCCAAGTCTTAAGTTGGCAACATCCTGTCATGTAGCCATAGGCTAACAAATACGTAAAATTTAGACCCATGAACTATTTATATCAGCTTAGCCCAACTAAGCCCATCTAAGCCCAAAGGGCATATGCTGGTCTGATGCAATATTCTCAAATATATGGGCTTCAAACATGCGAAGCAATTTAAACTCATATCCTGTCCAATTTTACTAATTCAGGATTTAATTACAAAATAATACACGAAACTATATATCATCTTCTTTAAAATAAATGAATTTAAAAATCGTTTAAATTAATTCTTATAAATATTTATCTTGAATCATCATTATAATGCTACATCCTCTGCTTTTCTAATGGAATGAGGAGAAACTATCTTGATAAATGAAAATCCAATATTTTTATGTTAGAGCCCAACTTGTGATAATCTAAATGTTTTTAGCATATAAATTTGAAATGGCTTTAATTAATTAATTTCTTACTTTAGGCATGGTACATGACTATTGTTTCCTCCATAGTTGATCTACTCTTGCTAAGAGTAGATTTACATGGCTTATATAATAATCTAGTTAGCAAAGTTTAAATTTATCAAATTTGACCAATATTAGCCTTTTTCATACTCTCATTTGACTTCAATTGACTTTTCAAATCTGCATTCAAAATATAGAATTCCGGATTTCTTTTTTAGACCTCTTTGCTATTTGAGCGCAAACATAAATAAGCTGTAAAAACAAAAAGTTGTAAGAACAAAATGAGCGCAAACATAAATAAGCTGATCAGTATCGGTCTAAATTTTTTTTTTTTTTTTTTTACAAAAGCTGGAAATTTGGTGAAGAAATTAAAGTATTGTATGGGCTGATATGCATCTTCAATTGTGCATCTTTATGGAACTTCATCTAAACTTTAATGAATTAAATATATAATTGATATTATGTGAGTTGATAAACCTGTCCATCTAAATTGAGTAAATATCAACTAAACAAAATGTTTTCTATATATGTCACTTATTCGTTTTGTACACATTCATAGAAAATTTCCCAAGAATTTCAAAGTTTAATTTTGTCTTCATTACATTTCTAATACTTTCATTTGCAAAATTCATCATTTTATTCTTTCTATAATGACACAAGAAATTTTGTATATATTAAAAGCAAAAAAGCTCATATGCAGCAACCTTCATTACATTTCTAATAATGACACAAGAAATTTTGTATATATTAAAAGCAAAAAAGCTCATATGCAGCAACCTTCATTACATTTCTAATAATGACACAAGAAATTTTGTATATATTTAAATTCTCATATGCAGCAACCTTCATTACATTTCTAATACTAAAAAATGCTCTAACTCAACTCGGCTCACTTTTGAAAGAAAAAAGCTCGGCTCGACTCGACTCATGTAAACACTCGGCTCGACTCATGAGCTCGCGAGCCGACTCATATTATATGTTGAAAAAATGATCATTTAACTATTTTACAAGATACTTCTGCCTCATTTTGGTATATTACAACTTGTCTATAAGGTTGCTGCATATGAGAATTTAAACTTACGTTACTCAAATTAGCAGTGTTGTCGCACTAGCCCATCTATTGATTTCATGCTGGACATATATAAAATTTCCTCCCCGGATTCTGTTTGGTCTTCGAAAGCTTCACAACAGTCTGCTTGAGACATCTATCACAATTATAAGGTTCTGATGAGTAACGACTACTTTGGCTACTCATTTCGCCTATATAAAACAAAAAATAACATTAATTAACTAAACCCTAATTTAAATTAGTTGTTCCCTAATTTAAGAAACCATTCAAAGTAACGATTAAAATAAACATAAATTAAATGAGGGAAGAGTGATGTAGCATACGATCAAATTAATGACTCCGGGAGAGGAAATACTGATCTTTGTCCGTCGATCGATTTGGGAAGTTAAAATTTACAGCGAGCAATATAGCAGAATACTTAATTTGGGGATATAGTACTGGAAGGCTCTGGAGAGAGATGAATCGATCGACCTAGGGTTTATTGGAATATATAAAATATATAATAGCATCACCATCAGTTCAATATGGTAACGAGTTATTACTACTTTATACTAAACCAACGGATCATGTACATAACGGATGGTAAAATTAACCCCCTCAGTGCCATCGGCCGGTTAGCTGAACCGATATTAAAGAGTCGCTCAATACTAACTGTTCGTGAAATTTAATCGATGGAAAAGGAGGGAGTCCATCAACGCCATCGGTTTTGTACCCATAACAGATGGTAAAAAGTTCAAAGTAATTACAATGCTGCCACTCGTGACGTCCACCATTTGTGCGGAAGCACATTCAATGAAAAAATGTTTTTTGTAGTAGTGATCTCAGCCTGAATCCGTTAGTCAGAAAACACTCTGTTCACCCCAGCTATTGGACTTGTACAAATTTGAAGTTGAACATGTAGGTAGTTTGAGTTTTGCCGGTTAATATAAAGAATACTCAAATTGGTTTAGCCAATTAATTACAATGAAAATGACAAAACAGGATCTCAGAAAGGACGAATTGGTCAAATACCAGTCAGATTTCAGGTCAAAAAATAGATTAAATGAGTATATAAAATTGTGTAAAAATAATAAATAAGATGGACATGCATCCGAGAAACTTTAATCTATAATTTAAACCTCATGTCATGAGTAAAAAAAGTTGGAAAACTATCTAACAATTCATGCTACTTAATTTATCCTAAATCAGTTGACTCAATAGTTTGTATTTTCTGATCATTTATTTGGTATTAGTAAAATGTTTAATTGTTTGGAATGCTTTGTCAAAAAAAAAAAAAATTGGAACCATGATTTAGTCATACAATTGCAACTCACATAACCAAATTTTGGTTGCTTGGTATATTTTACTAATAGTTATTTACTATGATTTCAAATTGAAAAATAAGTTTATGTGCCAGAAAGCAAATATTATAGTTTAATAGTGTGATTAAAGTCAAACTGAGATATATTTAATTTAATTAAATTCGTAATATTATGTTAGATTTTTATGTGTTGCAATTAGAACGTACTTATGTGCGAGAATACTCACATCATTTTTCGTTGGGAAATTTTATAAAATGCCCTTCTTACAATAACTATCAAACACAACACCCCTCCTCTGAAATTATTAACAAAATGCCCATGTGGATCTAATATTTCCCTTCCACTCCCTTCCCCATTTCTCCCTCCCACTTATTCTCTCCCCCTCCTTTTGAAAACCAACTGCTCTGTATTCTCCTTTTTTTTTTTCTTAATGTGATGTATAATATAATTAGCTTGGTAGTGCCTAGCTACTTCAGGTTAGATATCTCTGACATTATAATACCTTAATTTTCAATGAAGTGTGACCTCAGCAATGAACAGTGCCACTCCTCTTGGTTACCGTCGGATCCAAGATGGATGGCTTAGGTTATTTTCAGCTGACGTCGGCTGATGTAATCATACAAAATTCCTCTCCCGTTTATAAAGAATTTTTGTTGTGCCATCCGTCACTTCTCTCTTCCTCCATGCTAGCCACGTGGTCAGTCTGCGCTAGGTGTTGCTCGACGCTCTCCCTGAGTTCCCGGTTGTCCTTTCTAGCGGGCCTCTCACTTATTTCACTGAACTCTCCCTTACGTCTATTTGTCTTTTCTCTCTTAGGTGGACCTCATCTCCTTTCTTCTCTCCCCCGTTTCTTTCAAAAAACACTAACCCCACCTCTCTCTCCCCATTGATCGTGCCACCATCGGAGCGGCTGTTGGCACCGCCGCTGAAGCCTTCACTTGGGCACTCTCCTCCCCTTCGACGCCGTCTAGGATCTCAGGTACAGTCCTCCTCCGCCTTATGCCGTTGTTTGATCTTTGGCTTTTTCCTTATGAGTTTTATTTATCTGACTTCAAAGTGTTTGGGCTTATTCTAAGGTAATGTTGAAGGAAATGTTCTTCAAGCTTCAAGTAAGTTCTTTCTCAACAAAATGTTACCTTCTGTTTTTTTAATTTGTATTTCTTATTTTCCTATTTGGAAAGTTCTTCCAGCGAATCAAATTGAGATATTAATCATGAATTTAATCTCCAATTAAAATCAAATTTAGCCTTAATCAATAGTAGTTGACCGTGCAGTCTAGCCCCAATCAGGCTTCAATTCTCCTTGACATAACACCATTAAGTCCCTTTTACGTCAATTGCAACTAAAAACCAAGCAAGACCAAAGAGAAACCAAATTGCTCATTGATATCCATCCAATATTAGAGCAGAAGTTCAATGTATGCAACTATATATTTTTTTTTCAGATTGCTAGTCTACTATTTTGTATTTCTTTTTCCAGTATTGCTTTATACTAAACAAGTCATGTACTTACACAAATCAGGTACGCCATTTCCTACCAACAAGCATGCTAAATAAGAAAAATAATGACAACCTGAAAGTGAGTTAACGAATGGCATTGACATCAAAATTGTGGTATGGTAAGCTATTCTGGTAAGAAGCAGTTGGAACGTTTTCCTCTAATTTATCCAATACTATGAACCAAATCTGAAATTGATACCAAATGCTAACAGTAAAAAATTTAAATCTTTACAATTTTAAAATAACATACACCTTTGCCCAACTCTACCTAGATGACTTTAAGGTTTTAGTTAGTTCTAATGCTATGCAGTTTCCTATACTCACTGCTATGGATCGAGTCAGACTCTACTTAATCCTGTGCTAAAGGTGGTGTAATTAATTAAATATTTTCTTCATTGTTTTCTTTCTCACTGATGTTTTTTTCTTTTTTTGTCGTGTGTGTATCTTTTTCCTGATGGGGGATATAGGTAAATTTGGGGGATTGGTTAAAGGTGATGGTCGCAAGTTGTAGGTAGTCTGACAAGGTGGTGGACACCAGCATAGAAATGGAACCATTTACTATGGCACGCAAAAGGGCACTTTTGACTACTTTGAGATGTGTTGGCGCAGATTCCGACAAGAAACCAAAATGTGTCAGGTGGTTTGCATGCTTGGCGCTGATGAGACTATCCGTTGTTCGGTATGTTCATGGTTCCGAAAATCGGCCGATTCCGAGTTGACTCGGCCGAGTCGACTCGGAATCGGCGGTGTCCGGGCCGAGTTTTACCCGATTCTCACGCCTATGCGAGTTTTTCAGCAAAACTCGGATGAACAGTGCTTGACTCGGCCGAGTTATCCGATTTTCCGGCCGAGTCAAGCCGAGTTACACCGAGTTGAGCCGTGTTAGACCGAGTTGAGATGAGTTTTAAAGAAACTTACACGGCGAGCGAGTTTTCTTCGAAAATCTTGGTTGAAAAGTGATGAATCGGCTGAGTGAAGCAAGTCTGCACTGATTCCAGACAGATTCTCACGTTTTGAGTTGATTGTCTCACCGATTCTGCATTTTTTTTTGTTCAATTTGGTTTTGCTAAGTAACTAGTGCAGAGGAAAGGGCGAACGGGTTGAATTTGACCCATGTGGACGTCGTGAAAAAGAAGGAGATATGGGTGGGTTGGTCAATGCGTAAATGAAAAAGTAGAGATATGTGGGCCCCTCAAGAGCGGGTTGAATTTCTTTCTTTTTTTGAGTTCCAGGTTGAATTTCTAACTGGAGAAGAAATAGACACTCATCCACGTGAGTGAGAGATTATTTCTTGAAAGGAAAGATATATGAGTCTCTCAAGAGAGAAGAAATGAAAAAATAAATTTTTTGTCGGACTCCATAATTTTTTTACATTTCACAAAAAAAAATGAAAGGAATGACAGGAATGGGGAAATGACATCCTACTAATTTTTTATTTGACATTAATGTTTTTATTTTTTGATTCTCAACAATAATATTTTCATTTGTATTTTAATTCAGAGGACAATGAAATAATTCAGCCAGTTCGACATAGCTTCCGGCAATAAAAATGTGTTATATTTATAATATTTGTAATACATTATATAATTAATGGATTATTTGAGTGTAATATTGTCTTAATTAACATAGTTTTTTTACAAATTATTTTTATCAATTTTTTCTTATTTTTTGGCTACAAAACAAGGGTTCTGCCAAAAAAACCCGAGTTACCGATCCGATTCTTCCGATTCCGGCCGATTCATCCGATTCTGACTCGGCGGTCAAAAATCCGATTCCGATTCCGATTCCGAGTTTCAGAACCTTGTTTTTAATTATGTAAATTTCAATTTGTTCTATGCAATTTTAGTCATATGTGGAACTGTTGAAGGAATGCGGAATAGATATATCATCATAGTTCGCCATTAACTTAAAGGATGGGGTGTATGTACTGAGTGGCGATTTTTTGGAATATTGTGGTTCAATTGTTGATTCTTGCCAGAATTGTGTTGCAGTTGGAATCAATTGCACACCTCCTAGATTGTTTCTTGGTTTAATTATTTCCATCTGCTTGAGTTGTACATATCATGATTGTTCTTCCTTGAAAGCAAAATTGACTAAATTACCCCCTGATTCTGTCATCTTAGACACAACCAAATATTTTATACCCACATCATAGAAGCTTGAGTTTAGAAACTGACTATATTGCTCTTGATGTTGTCATCTCATAGAAGCTTGGAACCAAATGTAGAAATATTTTGTATTTGGTTTCAACTTTATTATTTCAACTGGGAGAAAATCCAGGAGCATGACACATTGAAGGTAGAGCTGAAATTGTCCCATTTAATTAAATATATCTTTTCAACCTATTAGTTTGAAGGTGTTCTTTGCAAATAAAAGTTACTGGCAGGATATAGTATAATTCCCAAACTGCAGCACATTCTAGCCTGCCTTGGTCTTTTGAAAGAAGTAAATTATTGAGTGTTTTTATAAAATGTTTGGCATTATTTCGAGAAACTTTGAATTGGTTATTTAATTGAATGAAATTTAATTATGAGGGATTTATGTTGATTTAGGTTGCTGTGATGTTTCCTGAAGAAGCCTTCATAGTTGTGCAGAAATCCTTTGATCCGAGAAAGGTATATTGAAACAATAAGAAAGCCGCTATTTTTTGTAATACAAATGCTAAATACAATCAAAAGTGTGAATTTGTGGATGTCATATTTAGTTAGGGAAAATTAACATAATAGTATTGTTATGGAATTGCTCAAGGTTACGATACGTTTGGTTTACTTATTTATAAAAAAATCGATGATATATTTTGTTCTCTTAACTATGTTGCTGCATTTGTGATGAGGAGAAATGCATTAATTTGGTACAACGAATGAAGATTTACTATTTTGTTCTTAGTGACTAGGAAAGATGTATTCAGCTGATAGTCCTGATATAATTAGTGATAGAGAATTAAACAACGATCGATATTGCTGATCGCTGTGTCCATTTAACTCTCTATTATTGCTATTTGACTCTTACTATTGTTACCATACAGAAGAATGAGAAGAAAATGTCACCACGGAAAAATGAAAAAAAAAAAAAATGAGCATACCAACATACACAAAAAAAAGGTTGCGGCGTAGCCGCAACAACGATGCAACTAGTTTATTCCAAAATTGCAATGAGATTTGGTACGGAAATTCGAAGAATGTTGAAGCTTAATTAATAATTGTTTAAATTAAGGATATGGAAAATATGTAGTCTCGATTTTGCATTTAATGTAGATAGTTTATTGGGGCCCACTGAGGCACATAAGTGCATAACTTTGTGCAATATCTGATTCAGTGACAGCGTTAACCCACAAGTATCATCTAGTTTTGAGTTCGTCAATTTATGTTTAAAGACTTGAATTGTAAATATAGTCCTTGGTGTTTATGCCTTATTAATGATGAAAAACAATAGTGTTTACACATGTCTCCTGATAGCTTATTACTTACAAATCATTTAAATTCTGCTTAGACTCTACCATTAATCTAATGATTTTGAATTTTTGATTGAATTTGACAATTATTTAATTGGTAACTATTAAGTCTGAATAAAGCCTCAGTCCTCATTAAACTAGGTAAATGGAACCAAGACAGTAAATTAAAGTAATGAACTTCTCAAATTGCGAGTCGGTCAGTAGGAATCGGATACAAATAGGTAGAATTTATATATAAGGAAAAGAGTATAAGTGGGAGGGAGAAAAGAGGGAGGGAGAGGGAGACCCGCAAGAACATTTTGTTAATAATTTTAGAAGAGGGGCATTTTGTTTGATGGTTTTGGTAAGGAGAGCATTTTATAAAATTTTCCTTTTTTGTTGGTTTTTTTCCAATATCTTAGTACCTTTCGGTAATATAATTCTTATGCGTTTGGAAGTTAATGCCCATTCGCAATACATTTGAAGTAATGCATATCATATTATATCATTTAGATGGAACCTTTTATTTAGAAATAAAAGATGCAGAACATGAAATGTCACGCCTAAATTACCCTTAGTTACAAAAAAAGTATGACCATTTCATGCTTCCCACATGTAATTTGAATAATTATACTAAATTATAGAAAATTATGTGCATGTGATTGGTTTATCGTATGAATTACTACTTGCCAAGGCTTAAGGGACAGTTCAATCCAAGACAATTAAGTAGGCAACATCCTGCTATTTTGCCATAGGTTTAAAAAAACGTAAATTTGAAGCCCATAATAAGCCCAAATAAGCCCTAATGAGCTTAAGCTGATTTGATACAATATGCTACAATACATGGGCTTCAGTCATGCGAAGCCCAAATAAGGCCTAATTAGACATTCAATTAATTTTATTTTTTAATTAAGAAGTCTAACAATTTTTTTTAAATATTGTACCATTTATACAGTTGGCACACAAGCATGCATCAGAATAAATTTACAATATTAAGAAAACAAAATATAAGCATAATATTTAAAGTACCTAGGCTCATCCACCAAAAAAAAAATGAAGATTTAAATTAAATTATTGTAAAAAATTTATCTTGAATATTCGTGATGAAATATTGTGCCATTATCACCAGTGGTGACAACATCCTTTTGTAATTAATAAAACATTCTTACAAATGAAATGAGGAGAAAATATATTTAATGATCAGTGAAAGTCTAATATCTTTATATGCATCATATATGGGCAATCTAGAAGTTTTGAACATATAAATTTGTAATGAGTTTATTTAATTTATTACTTTAGGTATAGTACAAAACTATTTACTCCATTGTTGACTCTTGCTAAAGGTAGATTTACATGGCTTATATAATAATCTAAGGTAGAAAAGTCTAAATTTATTAAATTTGACAAATATTAGCCTTTTTCTTACCATCACTTGACTTCAGTTGACTTTTTCAAATCTACATTCAAACTGTAGACTAGTGGACCTCACTTGACCAATATTAGTCTTTAAGTGTACCTCTTTGCTATGTGACTTGCTCACTGACTAGTAGACCCCACAAAAAGTTGTAAGAACAAAATGAGCGCAAATCTAATAATCTCTGATTACTGCTAGTCTAAAGGAAATTGAATTATTTGCCCATTTAGCTCACTCACAAAATGAGCAAGAGAAATTAAAAAAAAAAAAACATGTGATCCGTGAGATAATCTTTTTAAAAACTTTTTATGAAAAGAGGATGTGATCCGTGAGATTATCTTTTTTAAAACTTTTTTTTGAAAATGATTGTTTTTTGTTTTCCATCCTTTTTTTTTACAAAAGTAGGAAATTTGGTGAAGAATATATCTCATTTTGTTTTCACAATGCGTCCACACTATTTTTTCTATTGTTTCATATGAAATTGTAGTATAAGCTAACTAGATTAATTATTAATTTATTAGTCTTTTTCATAATGGTTTTCTTGAATTTGTTTATATTCATTTCATTTAAATTATGTCTCTTCATTTTCTTATTTGTTTAATAACACAAGAGGTTTTGTTTATTTAAAAACTTAAATCACATACTTATTCAAAATTTTCAAAAAATTAAATAAATCATTGATTTCATGTTCTTCCTATAATTAATTTACAATTCATCTCCATTTATTAAATATTTTACAGGAATAACTAAACAATGTATTATTGCTGAAAAATCAACATTAGAGTGGATGACTAAAATAATAAAATGAAATTTCAACATTAATTAAGAAGATTTACATTACTGTTATGGAGATTTTTATGCGCTATTATGGTATTATTGAATTGAATCTCTTAAGAAAAACAACCACTCAAGATGGACTTGATTTCAATGGAGTAAAAAAAATCAAATTTATTATCAATTTTTATGTTAAATTTGACTAACATGTTATGTTAACAAGGTTAACATATCGAAGATATATTTGATAAAATTGTATGGTGCTCAATAACACTATTTAAATAAATTAAATGGTAAAGTAATTAAATTATATAATAACACTATTAAAGTAAATTTTAAATACGTGTTATTATTTTGTGTTTCAGGCAAAACCGGTTCAAATTCTTTTTATTGGTAAAAAATTTAAATTTTAACATCTTCGAAATCATTATAATTTTATATAACAAATAAAAATGCAAAATTTATTATCTTTATTTCTCAAAACTTGTTTATGGTTTCTTACATCATCTTAGCACATTTTGTAAATATAAATAAGTGTTTGAAAATTAATGTCCATTAAAATTAAATTTTTAAGTAATGCATATATATCATATTATGTCATTTTATTCAATTTTTCATATATCCTAGGAGATGCATGCAGTGTGTGTATATATATTATGATAGATACAAAACTGTTGGTATATGAGCCTTTTTTACGTCACTTCATATGTTTTCTGATTTATAACAAACTAAATTGATAGAAGCCACCAAGCAGGAGATAACAGATGTCAGATGACATGCTGAGTCGAAGCCAAAAAACAAAAGTAATCACCATAAAACTTCATAACCAAAGTATTCATTTTTACTAAACAAAAGTATCCGTACCTACAAATTTTATAAAAAAACAAACAAATTTCTTCTCCAATTAACAATTCATCATCTATTACCAGTCAGTTCATCCACAATATATCACAAATAATCAAAGTTCAAAAAAAATCCCAACAAAGAAAATCACAAATACAACAAAATCAAACCAGCACTTCATCACCAACCCCAATTAACAGTTGATCAGACCTTATCCAGTGTATGTAAATTTATTCCTATCATCAATCAGAAATCGATACGTAAGAAGAAAACGCTCATTACTTATCATTACCTACAATTTTTAACATAAATGATTAGTTAAACAAAAAAATGAAATATGAATCATAATTTATGAATCTGAAGTAAAATCAATAACCTGATTGAAATCAAGTTGGATATTTATGCTGAGGCAATCAATATATCGAATAACAAAAATTGCAGTCTTTTGAGACTGCTTCCTACTTGGGACAATCCATCCACTTATATGCAACATTTTCCCATTAATCGTCACCTAAACAAAATATGGTAATAACTAACGGATCAAGAATTTGTAATTATCAAATGTATTTATATTAATTAAAAAAAATAAAGAACAAAATATACTCACCAAGTTTTCAAGAAAGGAAATTTTTTACCCAGTGCATAGTATTGATATGCAGTTCAAAAGAGTGCTCATTTACCCCCTATCACCTTCCACAGAATTGTACATTTCTATTTTTTTTTGCCTCCAGCTCAACTGCAGCAAGCATACAGTGACCATAACCACAAAAATTAATAAAAAAAACATTTGCAACTGTCAAATTACCTCGAAAACAAATGAGGCTGACAAGCGAAGAGGTTGTGGAGTGGATTGATTGGTCCCATATCCTACAATATTACAAAATTTATAAAAAAAATTGCAAATATTTTTTAAAATAAATAAAGAGAAATTAAGTCTTAATATTGTGATTAAAGTCAAAATTAGATAAATTTGATTTAATTAAGTTTGTAATGTTATGTTAGATTTTTATGTGCTTTAAGTAGCATTTACTCGTGTGCTGGAATACTTACACCATTTTTCTTTGGTTTTTTCTAATATCTTAATTAGTACTTTCCCATAATACAGTACTTTCTTATGCCTTTGAAAATTAATGTTTATTCGCAATAGATTTTAAGTAATGCATATCATATTATCATATCATTTGACGCACCTTTATTTTAGAAGATGAAATGTCACACCTAAATTACCCTTAGTTACAAAAATAGTATGACTATTTCATGCATTCTACATGTAAGAATTAAGGCCCATATTTCATGTATTTATTTTTTTTTTTTAGGAAAAACTGATGTCTTAACATAGTTTGTTGTATTGATACAGTTGCAGAAGACTGCAACTAATGTTACATTTCGTGTATTTTAAAGCAGGATTTGTGCACACTGAGTTTTTGAGAGACATTGTAGGATAAACAATGTAGCCACTGACAAAATAAGCACTTTGAACAACGATGTTCTCTTCTTACTCAATGTATCTCTTTTATACATTAAATTAAACTTCATTTTGATATGCAAATTGATCCGTCTTAATCAACTGTGAATATTTTCAGATATGTAACTTTAACAGTGAGCGATTTGTAAATTTACAGAACAGTGAATGTTTTTTTTGTCAAATAACATAATCAATTGATGACATGATCATACCATCTAGTACCAGACTCAACTTGTTGCTTAGGATCATATTTTTTTTTTTAATCTATCTAGAAGTCTGAATTGAGTTTAAGATTTCTCACCGCTATATAATGCTTCAAAACCATTTATGATTTTTTTTTTTTCCATCATGGTTCGTGCAGCATGCAGGTGGTGATGCAGCAGAATCTGTGACCAGGATTTAATACATGGTCGATTTTTGTTTTTATTTCATATCTAATTAATTGAGTATTTCACCAAATTGATTGTATTATATATATCAAAGTTCGTCAAATCTAATTGTTTACAAATAGTTTTTATGTAGAGAACATATTCATACTATATATAAAACTAAGTTATATTATTTTATTAATCTTTATTTCAGAAAGTTATGCTTGAATATTTAAATTCTTTTTATGTTTATTATCTATTTAGACAATTTATTCAGATAAAAAATTACCATTATTTATGTTAGTAATGGAATTGTTACAATAATAATAACCTAATAAAACATATATTTTTTTGAAGAAATTATTTATTTTATAATTGACCATATATAGGCTTTTTAGAATAAAAGCTGAAAATTAAGACTTAAATACTTTAATTTATTTCCTTAATGTTTTAATTACCTTGCTGCCACCTCTGGAAATGTTTAAGATAATACAAGAAGTGTTTAAACATATTTTCAATTATTATCTTATAGTTAGATGTATTTTTATGTACATTTATTATTTTCTGTTCATTTTTCAATATAGTCAAGTAGGCATTTTATGTAAATTTTGTTTCTCCATGTAAGCTTTATAGAATGGGAACATATATATCTGCAGTCATATATATGGGTGCCTTTTATATGTACTGTATGAAAGCCAAATCCAAATTTAAATCACACAATATTATGAGCTCATCAAAAAGCTAAGATGCTGAAAGTATACTTTATTATTTTAAACGGTTCTTTACACATTTTATACTCTAAAACATATATTAAAGTTCTGAAATGCAAATCAGGTCATGTGGAATAGTTACTGCTACAATTTTCATTAATTTGAATAAAAAAATTATTTATTTAATTTTCAAACCCTAAGCAAAAAAATAAAAATAAATAAAAAGGAAAAAGGAAAAAGAGGCATGCATTTCTCACAAGAAAATCAAAAGTTAAAAAAATTTATTTCTTAAAATCTTCTAACAATTTTGGCAATACTTATGCATGTTTTCAATGCACCTTTTTTCTCTTTTTCTGACTTACCTTTTTGTTTGGCTTTGAAATAGTGTAGGTTTTTTTATTTGCATTAGAAATCTCAATTTTGAGATACATTTTATATAGCAAACCACAAGTTTATTACCACATGTTAGGATGTTTTGAATTTTCAAAACTTATTTATGATTTTTTCCAATATCTTAGCATTTTTCAAAATTATGCAGACATATCATATTATCATGTCATATCATTTTACTCGACCTTTTATTAAATATTAGGAAAATGAGTGTATGAAATTTCACACCTAATTACCCCCAAGTAACAAAAATAGTATGACCATCTCATGCTTCCCACATGTAGCAGAAATATTTACTAATTAGGTATAGCTAAATATATATACATCTGAGTGGGATTACTTATCTATTGTTGATCCTAGCTGTAACACTGTGAACTTTTAAAATTCAGATTAATGAAAATAATATGTGGTTAAATCGAATAATATATATATATACGTGTATACGAAATTAGTGACGTGGATGATGAACAATAATTATACGATTTATTGTGTTAAGGAAGAGGAGCAATAGGTGTTATATAAATCATTTAATCAATATCGAACAAGTGGAGGGTTTATTTTGCAAAAAGACCACTTACAAGTGGGGGCCCCTTGTCATTCTTCTCTCTTCCCCTCCTTCCTTTCTTTTCCTGCGCCCCCTCCCTTTTCCTTTGCTTCCGCCAAGAGAGACAGAGAACGAGAGAGTGAGAGAGAGATCTAAACCCCCCCGGTGACCGTATTTCACGAAAACGGAGATTTAGGAAGAGGAGCTCAAATCTCGTACATCCATCCGTTCCATCGGTAATTCCCCTTTCTATTTCTCTCTCATTTCGTGATTCCTTGTTTTTAGGGTTTCGGTGAAAACCCGTAGAATCGTACCAAATTGATTATTCCGTGCCTTTGTTGTTTCTAAAGTATAAATTGATTGATTTCGTGTTCCAAAGTGCCACCAAATTTCCAATTTACGGATTTTCCCAAATTTCTCGATTCCGTGTTTTTAGGGTTTCGGTGAAAACCCGTAGAATCGTACCAAATTGATTATTCCGTGCCTTTGTTGTTTCTAAAGTGTAAATTGATTGATTTCGTGTTCCAAAGTGCAACCAAATTTCCAAATTACGGATTTTCCCAAAAATTGATTAGGGTTTAAATTGTAAAAGTGCCGGAATTTAATAAATTGACCTATGGATAGATCCTAACGAGCACGGCTAGCGGGATTGACGAGCTTACCGAGTCACGAGATCACGGACCCTCTACGTGCCCTACATAACCAGGTGCGGAGGTTCACGGGATCTGTTTTGGGGTTTATTCGTAGAACTAAATAACGGTGCATATTAATATATTTATGTTGATTGCTTGATTTAAATAAACTGTGCATAGCATGTTGAATCTCTGATTGAAAGCATTTGTTGCCGCATTGCATTAATTGTGATATTAGTGTAATTGAATTGTATAACTGTTATGATTCTCATGTTGGTACGGTTTATCGATTGTTGATCTGTCGTTTTGAATAAGTGAGTGGAACCACAGTATGACTTGGATTGATTGTGTGAAGTGAACAGTGTATCATAGTGGAAAGTCTAGCTAGCTACTAGACTTTCATCCAGGACCCTTATGCGCATCTGGAAAATGGCCCTAGTGAACCCAGTACCGGTTGGGTAAGGGAAGTGCAGTGTAATTTTAGGTAGAACTGTGGTTCAGTGATTCAGTGAAAGTGTCAGTGATTTCTTATTGAGAAAAGTGATATTCTGTTGCATATTCGCGGAATATGCCCGTGTATATTTTAAGTGATGAATTGATGAGATTGTATGACTTGAAACCAGAAAATAGAACTGTTAAGCCGGAGGTGATCGATAGTTGATATATGTACCTCATAACCAGACTTATATATATATTATATCTGTAAAACCAAATCTTTCTGGAAATTCGTTGATTGATGTTGATTTTTGTGAATTGAAACCCGTTTGAATCTATTCCCGGTACATGTGCATTTATTATTATTGGTGAATAATTAAATAGAAGCTCTATTGCTAGTGTATTTAGTTCTGGTGATGGATTTCTCACAAATCCAGTAGCCCTGTTAAATTCCGCACTGAGAAAACGGATGACAGGTTTTCTCACCCCCTCCCCTCGGGGAATTTTTCCCTTTGAACTGATATGTGCAGGTAAACGCGAGTGAAGTGGGACTCGGGCTCGACTCGTGAGTATAGGCCGAGCTAATAGGTTATGCCAAACCCTTTTTATGCCATTTTGAATGTGTAGTTGAACCCGTAGTCGGTTATTTTGATGTATAAGTTATTATCGAACCGTATTATGTTATAAAACCATAACGGTATGTTTTAAATGGTTGTTATGATATAAATGTTGAAATTGCATGTTAAACGTCATTAAAATTTCTAATGAATGGGGAATAATTGTTTAGTTATACGGGGATTTGAACGGGTTTGAAAACGGGGTGAAATTCCACGAAAATGGGCAAAGGAATGAAAAACAGTACCCTTATTGCGGGCCGCAATAACCCTATTGCGGGCCGCAATGAGAGTAGACAGAGGAAATTTCGCAGATTAAAACCCAAACAGGTCATTGCGGGCCGCAATAAATTCATTGCGGGCCGCAATAAATTCATTGCGGGCCGCAATGAATGGATGCAGAGGCCAACCAGGTCATTGTGGGCCGCAATAAATTCATTGCGGGCCGCAATGAATGGAGGCAGAGACAATTTGCAGAGGCTGGAAATTTTGGAACTTGTTGCGGGCCGCAACAGCCCTATTGCGGGCCGCAATGGGGATTCTGAAAAATGCTATTTTGAGTATAACTTAGGCAAATTAAATCGGATTTGAACCAAACTTGTTTTAAATCAAATCATATGATAATTTGACTAATCTGGACCGCCGGTTAAAGGATTTTCATGCAATTTGACTTCTCCAAAATAAAATTTTCCGTGCTCTATTGAGCGGTGCTTCTTAACCTCAGACAACTCTCGCAGGGGGCTGCCGCCCCCCTGCCACCCCCCGCATACTAATAGAATCAGGCCCACCCACATAAAAATATAATAATATAAATATAAATCCGCATGCATGAACAAAACCGCATTTTAAAACAAAACTGCGCGACCCCCTGTTCCGGGGTGTGACAGTTTTAAGATAGAAATTACCACTATTTTGTTTTGTTCTACGACTTTGAAATGTCGCTCCAATGCCATAGGCTATAAACACGTAAATTTGAAGGCCCATGAAAGAACTTATAATAGCTTACCCCAAATAAGCCTAAGTTGGTCTGATACATTCTCCAATATACGGGCTTCAATCATGCGGAACAAACTTCACCCATATCCTAGCAAGTCTAATGTTTATAATTGAGGACTTAACTACAAAATATGTAAAAAAATTTAATTGAAAAGCATTAAGCACCTAGAAATCCCCAAACACCCCAACACCCCCCCCCCCCCCCCCCCCCCCCCCCCCCCCCCCCCCCCCCAAAGCCCACAACCCCACACACATAGAGTGAGAAAAATGGCACAGCGGATCCGACTCCATTATGAAACAACATGGCATATGTATCGGTTACGTGCCGTGATCATTTTTTGAAAATTTGGCACGACACGGCACGTGAAAGATATCTGATTTTTTATTAATACCCTAAATAATAAAGATAATATCAAATATGCCCTCAAAAAAAAATTTCAAATATGCCCTGACCACCCAAGTTTTTCTACCAGACCGCCTCGTGTTGGGGCGGTCAACTTTTATTTTTTGACCAAACTGCCCAGAGGCGGGGTGGTTAGCTACAGTATTTTTTTTATATAGATTTTTTAAAGATCTTATGTGTAACATTACTCAAAATATAAATATAGATTAATTATTAGGAGCGGTATATAAAATGTCTTGAATAATTTATTTTATTAAACATAGAGGATAAAAAAAATGAATAGATTGATAAGATGTAGTTAAATTATTTTATGGATAATTATGACAAACTGTATATATCAATATGTAAATTTTAAAAACATTTAAAATTCTCAAATCTTTGTTAAAATAAGAAATGTACATCAACGCACGTGTGTGTGTCTCTTTCTTTATTGTTCTTTCATCCGAGTGAGTCTTAATTAAGAAATTAGCTTTAAGCAAACTTAGGTGCTGTTTTAACTGTTGAATTAAATTAACAAAAATGTTTCTTAATATCTGGAGCCAATCAAGTATTATATACATATGATAAAAGCCTAGTCAAATATCTTGGTGAAGTAGTTATTTCCATGTAGGAATCATTAAACTCTTACTTAATAGTTTACAATCACACGTGGCTTTCTTTCTTTTTTATTTAATACTAGTATCTTAATTCTTCATAATTAGGTAACTATATATATATATATCAGCAAGACCCCTATATATGCAATGAAATTTCTTCCATATAAGCTCAGCTTTAATAGTTGCGCAAGGATTATAGAAAAGACAGCTGAAATGAGATCTTGTGCAATTTATGGAGCTTTTGGGTGTGACAAAACTTCTTTTATCTTTGATATACTTGACCTTATGACAGAACAATTTTTATATGTACATCCTTAACTCATATAATGATAAAACATATCTTATTTAATAAATTACCTATTCTATAATTAACCAAAAATATATTTTTAGTTAGTTATTCCTTAATGTTTTAATAGCATTTTCACCTTTGGAAATGTTTCAGATGACATAAGAATTGTTTTCACACATATATTTCTAAACTAAGGTACAAATCATTATGCATGTTGTAAGTGAAATGATGTAGTTTTTTTATTTGTATTAAAAATCTCAATTTTGAGATACGAAGTTGAAATAAAAATATAAAATTACTTATCTCCAATTTTCTACACTTATTTATGGTTTTTTCCAATATCTTAGCACTTTTCGGAAATATAATTTTTATATGTTTGAATGTTATAATGCCCATTCACAATAGTTTTTTATAATGCATATCATATCATATCATATATATCAATATATCATCATATCATATCGTATTGTATTATTTTACTCAACCTTTTTATTAAATTCTAGGGAGATGCAGTGTATGAAATGTCACGCCTAAATTACCTCAAGTTACAAAAATAATATGACCATGTAATGCTTACCACATGAACAAGGAAAATTTACTAATTAGGTACAGCAAAATATACATCTGACTGGAATTACTAGTCTTTTGCTTGGTTGCTACGACCTTGAAATGTCGCTCCAAGTCTTACGTTGGCAACATCCTGTCATGTAGCCATAGGCTAACAATACGTAAAATTTAGACCCATGAACTATTTATATCAGCTTAGCCCAACTAAGCCCATCTAAGCCCAATCGGCATATTCTGGTCTGATGCAATATTCTCAAATATATGGGCTTCAAACATGCGAAGCAATTTAAACTCATATCCTGTCTAATTTTACTAATTCAGGATTTAATTACAAAATCTGATTCTAATCGTTTAAATTAATTCTTATAAATATTTATCTTGAATCATCATTATAATGCAACATCCTCTTCTTTTCTAATGGAATGAGGAGAAACTATCTTGATAAATGAAAATCCAATATTTTTATGTTAGAGTCCAACTTGTGATAATCTAAATGTTTTTAGCATATAAATTTGAAATGGATTTAATTAATTAATTTCTTACTTTAGGCATGGTACATGACTATTGTTTCCTCCATAGTTGATCTACTCTTGCTAAGAGTAGATTTACATTGCTTCTATAATAATCTAGTTAGCAAAGTCTAAATTTATCAAATTTGACCAATATTAGCCTTTTTCATACCCTCATTTGACTTTAGTTGACTTTTCAAATCTACATTCAAACTACATAATTTCAGATTTTTTTTTTTTTTTTTGGGGACCTCTTTGCTATGTGACTCGCTCACTGACTAGTGGAATCCCACAAAAGGTTGTAAGAACAAAATGAGCTCAAACATAAATAAGCTGATCGATCAGTACCGGTCTAAAAGATTTTTTTTGTTACAAAAGCTGGAAATTTGGTGAAGAAATTAAATTATTGTGTGGGCTGATATGCATCTTTATGGAACGTCCTCTAAACTTTAATGAATTAAATATATAATTGATATGATGGGAGTTGATAACCCAGTCCATCAAAATTGAGAAAATATTAAATTAACAAAAAGATTTCTATGTCACTTATTCGTTTTGTACACATTCTTATGGAATCAACTCATTTAAAAAAAATCATCATTTTCTTCTTCTTTTTAATGATACAAGAAATTTTGTATATCTTAAAAGCATAACAAATATTCATGCTCATTTTCCAAATATCAAATAAATAATTTATTGACTTGCTCATGTAAACTCAAATGGCCGAAATTTTTTTTTTACCACCTCAATATCTCAAAATTACCATATATGCATAATCAATCTCGAAATTCGGACCTTACCATCCCATTATACAAAACTAAAAAATTACATTGTACGAAATTAATCTCGCATGACGTGTTAGTCATTCGCAGGACCATATGAATCACAAACAATTATACTAATTAATCTAGTAAATAAAGATATATAAAATTCAACAAAAATAAATTTTAATTTCAACAAAATTAAAAATCTTTTACTAAAATTGTATGACCATTTCATGCTTCCACATGTAATTTGAATATTTACTAAAATTTGTGTCCATTTTAGGTATTTTTAAGTCTTTTACATGTTGGTGTTATTTATTTTACAATTTGGTCTCTGTATCTGTCTGAACCAACTGATTTACCAAAACAGGTCGATTTCTCATTTTTTGTGTTTGTGCTATAAAAAAATTAAGAATCAAGAGCTCCAAGAATCCATTGTTCATCAAATTTAAATGTTGAAAGGCTGTCAAAGCCTGGATTTTGCGGGGTGGTCGCTGGTTTGCTTGAAATGATAATGTTCTTTTCACTAAAATCTGGACATGATCATCAAGATAGCTTAGTGTTAGGAATATGAGTGACTCAACACAGTATATATTGATGCCTACTCACACCCACTAGTGGAAAAACTGAAATCAGGATCGGCCTATTTGGATCGGTTGTATGAACCAACCGATACTAATACCTATCTGGATCGGTTTTATCAATAAAACCGATACTAAAAACTAATGAAAGCACAGCACATGAACTAATTGGATTGGTTCCTAGCTAAGAACCGATCATAATACTTGATAATTAGGATTGGTTCTTAGCTTAGAACCGATCCAGATACTATCTGGATCGGTTCCTAGCTAAGAAAGTATCTGGATCGGTAATAATAAAAAAAAAAAAGTATCAGGATCGATCCTGATACTATTTTTTTTTTTTTTTTTTTTTTTTGCAAAACCAACTTTGAAAAAAAAATAGTATTAGAATCAGTTGTTTCAAATAACCAATCCTAATACTATTTTTCTTTTTTTTGCAGAACCAACTTTGTGTGGTGCGCTGTAGTCTAAAATGCTCTGTTCAAATTAAAAGCAAATTGGCACAGTGACAGCTTCAAAATTGAGATAGCAAATTTCATTTTATAATTAAATTTAAGTTTAATTGATTTATGAATTGAAATTTCTACAAATTAGTTTTTTTCAATATTTTAAAATATTTATGTTTGTAATTTTAATATTGAGAAGTATATGTAATTAGGCATTTGTGTTATATGTAATTAGTGTGGTGATTAATAGAATATATATATATATATATATATATATATATATATATATGGCTGTTGTATATGGCATGTGGTTCAATTATAAATTTTTTTTGATGAAAATTAATGTAATTTATATTATTAAAATTTATGTGATAATATAATTAATTATTTGACATTAATATTTCATTTTGAAGTCATTTTGACTATTGAATTTTTTTATACAATCATGCATGATGCATCAATGACTTGTGCCATATAATAATATACATAGGACTTGAACCCTTGTTGTGTGGGGTTGTGAAGGAACAAATACGAACATCAACATTTGGTCGATCGGAACCATTAAAATGAAAGAATGTCATATTAATTTCACCATTATAAAATTTGATACAATTCGGGATTCGTTTACTAGTTCATCAAAGCAAAACAATATAGCAACATCGCACGGCCGTAAATAGTTTACGTTTGATCAAAACTTACAGTTGTCGGGCCTTCGGCACTTTTACGTTATTAAAGTTCTATGTTATATCTTGATCATTTTAAAAATTATAACATGTCATTTAATTACAGACCCACCGTTGGATGATCATGCAGAAATGAATGGTCTGCATTCCATTTAACAATTTGATGCCATTAATAATAATAAAATTGTACAAAATTGATCATAGTAGAGTTGATTTGGCCATACAAACACAAATAAATATTTTTTATATTTTTCACATTTTTCTTAATATTTATCCGTGTACATGCATTACCAAACAGAAAAGAAAATAAATGGTAGCCGTTTGATGGTTGATAAACCATCAATATGAGTGGGGTTTACCTCAGTGATTCTTCTTATATATAGTATCAGGATCGGTTTTTTATAAAAAACCGATCCTGATACTATTTTTTTTTTCAAAGTTGGTTCTGGAAAAAAAAAATAGTATCAGGATCGGTTGTTTATAAACAACCGATCCTGATACTATTTTTTATTTTCAAAGTTGGTTCTGCAAAAAAAAAAAAAAAAAAAAAATAGTATCAGGATCTGTTGTTTATAAACAACCGATCCTGATACTGTTTTTTTTCAAAGTTGGTTCTGCAAAAAAAAAAAAAAAATAGTGTCAGGATCGGTTGTTTATAAACAACCGATCCTGATACTATTTTTTTTTTTCAAAGTTGGTTCTGCAAAACAAAAAAAAAAAAAAAATAGTATCAGGATCGGTTGTTTTATAAACAACTGATCCTAATGATAACTCCCTATATAACCTGCTTAGGGTTCTTCTTATTTTCATTTCGCGCCTCTCATTTTCAACTTAGCGTCTCTCTCTCTGTCTCTGTATCTCCCTCTCAAAATCCTCAGTACTCTTTGTCTCTCTCTCTCTGTCTCCGTCTCTCCCTCTCCTCCGTCTCTCTCTCTCTCTTTCTCTCCGTCTCTTCCTCTCAAAGCCGAGCCTCTCGCACCTCCGGCTCAATTGTGTCAGTTTTTAATTTTTTTTATTGTTTCAAAAATTAATTAATGGTGTTTGTATATTGTTTTACAGTCTTGAGGACATCTCGCTCAAGTTACTTAATCATCCGGCCGATCAACTATCATGGTATTAGCTTTATCTAATTTTCTCATTATTATACTTTTAAAACACATTTTTTTGTATTTTTTATTGGAAAATGTTTTTCCATCTAATTGTTACCTTTGTTTTTGTTTTTAGGGTCTTTTTTAATCTCAAGTGATGTAATTGCAAAAGAGGTAATTATTGATTTTTTTTATTGTTGTGTTTTACATTAATTGCATAAATGTGTGTTAATTGAAGAAATAGTCCAATTAGTCACTTGTATGTTTGTTAATTAATTTTTTTTGGATTTAAATTTCTTGTTATAGTATGTAATGCTTCACGAAATGTTGGTTCTTGAAAAAAAAAAAGAATTATGATCGGTTGTTTCAAAGAACCGATCCTAATAGTACTATTAGGTTCGATTTTTTGAAACAACCGATCCTGATAGTTTCTATTTGGATCGGTTATTTAACCGATCCGGATTATTGTAGTATCAGTATCGCCTTCATCAGGATCGGTTGTATTCCGATACTAATATGTGTATATAACCGATCCTGATTCCATATTTTCCACTAATGACCTTTACACTCTATCTTTCACTATATGCACATCAATTCACTTTTTACCCCTTTGCTTCATGTAATCTAGTACACATGGCTTGTCCTTAGCCTTGCATTAGGGTTTAAATGACAATGTTGTGCATTATAGGTCCATTTTAATTGAAGAGATAGTGAAGGAAGCCAGCTGACTTAACCTTACTGCCTCTCTTTCTTTTCATTTTATTATTTTCCATTTTTTGTTTTATTCTTCTATTCCTTTGATTAAATGATTTCAACTAATCAAATGTAAAGAGAAGCCAGCTGGCTTAACCCGTACATTCTCATGATTTCCATCACTTAATTAGGAACTAATGAATTTGAATCCTATTATTTATCCATTGTCATTCTATTTATCACACTAAAATACAAATTTGATTTTCTTTTCATAAGAAAAAGGTAAGAAATCAGAGAACATATTTTTTGTATATTTTCTTTAAGTAACACTTGTCAGATTTCTTTATGTGATTTTAAAAAGTCTTAAGCTTCATTTCATTAAAAGAATGAAGAAGGTTTCTCAAGTGAAATAGAAGTCCACAGAGAAGACCTTGCTTCTTTATTTATCTATATTTTCATTAAAGATCTACACCTATCAAAACAGCAACTAAAATATTATATGCTTATATTACTCAAATCAAGAAGTAGAGATCAATAAGAGACTCCAAAGAAAGATCAAAAGATCAGCAGCGGATTAAAGGAAAAGGAAAAGATGAGAAGAACTCAAATTCAAAGAAAAATAGAACAAAGAAGCAAGAACTCCAAACAAAACAGTGACACAAAAATTAGAATTTCAAGCTCCAAGTAAGAGCACTTTCATTTATCCATAGTTTATTTACATCAAGACCTTTAAGTCTTTACATTGCAAAAGAACTAAATTCCTATTCTATTTGGATTTGAGGCAGCAGGGGTTTGATTTGTGTTGTTTCGTTTTTGAGATGTGTATATTATGGCTTTGGGGTGTTTTAGAGGTGTAGTATAGGTTTTTTTTGAGGCGCAAGGGGATTTGTATTTTGCTGTTTATGAAGGTGTTATGCGGCTGTGTATTGTGTTGGAGCTCTCATGGAGGTTGTGTATTGAGATGCAAGGTGTAGGTGTGTTGGCCGTGGGTTAAGGTTCTGTGTCTTGGTGTTAGAGATTTTCTTCCTTCAACAGGGCTGTTTATATAGGCTAGGCAAGGGCTTGGAGCTAGGGTTTTAGCAGCAGGGGTTGGATTGATGAGCTGGTGTGATCCAGGGTGTCTATTTTAATTTTGATCGAATGACAACTGACCTGTTGTTCTTGCATTTGTTTGTATCTTCCATTTGAGCCGTTGGAGAGCTGGAGGAGAAGATGACTTTAAACCATATGGATTCGGCACTGTGAGCCATGTAGGGAACTTCGGATGGAGCTTCGCTGCTGATTGGTTGAAGTAGGCGGACCCCACGTGTCAGGTTTAATGATAGAAGGAGCAGCCGAAGTTTTGAAATTTGCAGCAATGAAATTCGGCCTATTAAATGCAATCCGATTCATTTCTTCAAGTCGGCTTTTAATTAATTTCTCTATTCAATTTGACATAGCTCGAACCACTTCTTAGCCTAGCTAATTTATTATTTTGCCATTTTATTTCAACCCAAAACCGTGAGCAGCTTCAATTGTTTTCTTGCTTTTATAATGGGTTTGTTCAATACTCTCCATTTCATACCTCCATTTCTTCTATTTTTCAGCATTTTTATTCATTTCTAAATTTCATTTTTTTTATGGTTCAACACAGTCATAGACGTGTCATCATGGCTCTCCACCAATGGGTACGGACCCAGTATTAGGGTTGGCAATGGGCCGAGCCCACAGGTATTTTGTCAATTCCAGGCCTGGCCTGCCTATTAAAAACTAACGGCCCGCCTGCCTGGCCTGATCTAACGGGCCTGAAAATTTAGGCCTGGCCCGCCCATGGGCTTCCCCATCATTCCTGTGCCCGCCTGCACCTGCCTGTCTGCGCCAATGGGCCGCCTTACCCGGCCCGGCCCGGCCCGGCCCGGCCTGCCTGGTCCCATCCAACAGCAATTTACAATCTAAGTTATACACCAAATTCTAATTTAACAATAAAATATCATACAAACAAATACAAACAATAGACACAATTAAATTACACAACATAGAAATTACCAATAAAACCCATACAAATACAATCAGTACACAAAGTTCTAACATAATTTGACATTCCAACATAATATGAAGTTCCAACAAAACACTACACAAAGTTCCAAAAAAGTTTAACACTATAACATAGTTAAAACACAAAAAAGATTACACAAAGCACATTCTCTGATACAATCAGCTCGATGCCACATAATCTGACGTTGTTTTTCTTTCTCCAATATAGAACATCTAGCAAAATTTAAATAATATATGAAGATTAGACTACAAATAAGACTCCAAATAATTAGACATATAGCAACTATGATAATTAGACTACAAATAATAAATGAGATTTAACTGGAACTTGTCCACTTTTACCAGATCAAAATGGTACCAGATTGGTGCAATATCAATAGATATATATAAAAAAAAACAGTAAATCAAGTGAACCTTGCATACCCAATAGTGGTAATCAAGTGAGACCAAAAAATTCTAACAGGGATGTAAATACATAATACTTAACTACTTGATATCATGGCTACTTGATACTTGACTACATGAATTTAAATCTGAAGAGTATATGAGACCAAAAACATACATGAGACTTGACTACTTGACTACATGATAATATATGAGGCCAAAAATGCAAACAGCTAAGTGGAAGATACTAATTATGCATACCATTTATTCCTTCAAGAAGTATTCTCTGCTGGCTGCTGCACAGCAAATTTTCAAAGCAGATCTAATCAGTTCGTCTAATATGAATTCATACTAACACATCCAAAAAAGTGCACTATAAATTAAATCAAATTAAGATATGGATATATGAATTGAGACTTCATTTGTCAATTGTCATTGTATTTAACTACTAATTAATCTAGGGGTTATGCTTGGTATAATCAGGGCTTACTACAATCAGAGAAGAGGAAAAAAAAAAATACCAGCTTTAGGGGTTCACTTGGCTGGCTGATCAAGAGAAGAGAGGAGCGACCCAGATCTGTCATCTGTGGCAGAGAACTAGTAGCGGGGCAGAACGGCGCCTCTCGGAGTCTCGGAAGTAATCAACCTATAATCTTATACAGCAGATTTCAGTCAGAATCGAAACTAATATAGTCAAAATCAGATTCTTCACCAGAAAAATCAGATTCTTTCGCAAAAAAAATCAGTCTAAAAAATGGGATTCTTTACAACATATTTCAGATTCTTTACCAAACATTAAAACCAAAAAATGGGACAAAACCGAGGTGACTGAAATGAGAAAAATTCAAAAGAGAAAAGAAAAAAAAACAAGAAGCAAACTTACTCAGTCGGCTGCAATCTTGGACGGTAGTGAGGTTTGACGGAGAAAGGTGGAGGTGGTGAGGCTTGTCGGAGAAAAAAACGAGAAGCAAACAAGAAGTGGCTGTGAGGCGACGAAAGGAATGGAGCGGCTGTCACTGTCAGGCAGTGACGAGAGGAAATGTGAAGGCGACGAAAGGAAAGGTGGAGGCGGCTAGAAGCTTTAAAGAAATGGGGGCAGGGGAGCGGCTGGAGGCGAAAAATGGGGGGAACAACTTTCTATAGAGGCGAAAGAGAAAATGTGAGGAGCGGCTGGAGATTTGTGTTTTCGCAAGTCAGAGAGAGATAGAGGTTAAAATTTAAACCCTAAACATATCGATAGGCCCATCAGGCATCCTGCGGGCTTCAGCAGAATCCCAGGCCTGTCCTGTCCTGTATCTGGGCCCGGCCTTACCTGGCCCATCATAGTGCCGGGCTGACCGGGTAAAGGCCGGGCCGGGCAGGCATGACCGGGCCACCGGGCCAAACGGGCTTTTCTGCCATCCCTACCCAGTATAGACCTTGTTTGAAAAAAAAGAAATGAATTTAGTATGAGAAAATTGAAGTAGATTAAGAACAGTATCGATACTGATCTAGTACAGACCTTGTTTGAATAAAAAGAAAAAAAAAAGAAATCGATCGAGATCAGTCTTGTATTAACAATGAAAAATCAAGTGAGTTGTTTCGAACTATGATTTAGTAAAAAAAAAATGTGTTTATTACTTACGAAGTGAAAATAAAATGTGTAATTAATTAGAACCATAATAGTTTCTATATGTTTACTAACTTCAAGTTATTCTCTTTATCTTAACTCGGTTGACTTAGTAAAATGTGTAATTGTTTGAAACATTTTGTCAAAAAAAAAAAATAGTTGTTTGGAAGCATGATTTATTAATACAATTGCACATAACAAAATTGCTTGATATATTTTACTAATAGTTATTTATTATGATTTAAAATTGAAAAAATAAGTTTGTGTGACGGAAAGCAAATATTATAGTTTTAAGTCAAACTGAGATAAATTTAATTAATATAATTAAATCATAATGCTATTTTAGATATTTATGTTTTGCAATTAGGAAGGCTTATGTGCTGGAATATTCATACCATTTTTCGTTGGTTTTTTCCAATATCTTAGCACCTGTCACACCCCGGAACAGGGGGTCGCGCAGTTTTGTTTTAAAATGCGGTTTTGTTCATGCATGCGGATTTATATTTATATTATTATATTTTTATGTGGGTGGGCCTGATTCTATTAGTATGCGGGGGGTGGCAGGGGGGCGGCAGCCCCCTGCGAGAGTTGTCTGAGGTTACGAAGCACCGCTCAATAGAGCACGGAAAATTTTATTTTGGAGAAGTCAAATTGCATGAAAATCCTTTAACCGGCGGTCCAGATTAGTCAAATTATCATATGATTTGATTTAAAACAAGTTTGGTTCAAATCCGATTTAATTTGGCTAAGTTATACTCAAAACAGCATTTTTCAGAATCCCCATTGTGGCCCGCAATAGGGCTGTTGCGGCCCGCAACAAGTTCCAAAATTTCCAGCCTCTGCAAATTGTCTCTGCCTCCATTCATTGCGGCCTGCAATGACGTGGTTGGCCTCTGCATCCATTCATTGCGGCCCGCAATGACCTGTTTGGGTTTTAATCTGCGAAATTTCCTCTGTCTACTCTCATTGCGGCCCGCAATAGGGTTATTGCGGCCCGCAATAAGGGTACTGTTTTTCATTCCTTTGCCCATTTTCGTGGAATTTCACCCCGTTTTCAAACCCGTTCAAATCCCCGTATAACTAAACAATTATTCCCCATTCATTAGAAATTTTAATGACGTTTAACATGCAATTTCAACATTTATATCATAACAACCATTTAAAACATACCGTTATGGTTTTATAACATAATACGGTTCGATAATAACTTATATATCAAAATAACCAACTACGGGTTCAACTACACATTCAAAATGGCATAAAAAGGGTTTGGCATAACCTATTAGCTCGGCCTATACTCACGAGTCGAGCCCGAGTCCCACTTCACTCGCGTTTACCTGCACATATCAGTTCAAAGGGAAAAATTCCCCGAGGGGAGGGGGTGAGAAAACCTGTCATCCGTTTTCTCAGTGCGGAATTTAACAGGGCTACTGGATTTGTGAGAAATCCATCACCAGAACTAAATACACTAGCAATAGAGCTTCTATTTAATTATTCACCAATAATAATAAATGCACATGTACCGGGAATAGATTCAAACGGATTTCAATTCACATCTCATCAACATCAATCAACGAATTTCCAGAAAGATTTGGTTTCACAGATATAATATATATACGTCTGGTTATGAGGTACAGATATCAACTATCGATCACCTCCGGCTTAACAGTTCTAATTTCTGGTTTCAAGTCATACAATTTCATCAATTCATCACTTAAAATATGCACGGGCATATTCCGCGAATATGCAACAGAATATAAATTTTCTCAAAAAGAAATCACTGACACTTTCACTGAATCACTGAACCACTGAACCACAGTTCTACCTAAAATTACACTGCACTTCCCTTACCCAACCGGTACTGGGTTCACTAGGGCCATTCTCCAGATGCGCATAAGGGTCCTGGATGAAAGTCTAGTAGCTAGCTAGACTTTCCACTATGATACACTGTTCACTTCACACAATCAATCCAAGTCATACTGTGGTTCCACTAACTTATTCAAAACGACAGATCAACAATCGATAAACCGTACCAACATGAGAATCATAACAGTTATACAATTCAATTTCACTAATATCACAATTAATGCAATGCGGCAACAAATGCTTTCAATCAGAGATTCAACATGCTATGCACAGTTTATTTAAATCAAGCAATCAACATAAATATATTAATATGCACCGTTATTTAGTTCTACGAATAAACCCCAAAACAGATCCCGTGAACCCCCGCACCTGGTTATGTAGGGCACGTAGAGGGTCCGCGATCTCGCGACTCGGTAAGCTCGTCAATCCCGCTAGCCGTGCTCGTTAGGATCTATACATAGGTCAATTTATTAAATTCCGACACTTTTGCAATTTAGACCCTAATCAAATTTTTTTTTTTGGGAAAATCCACAAATTGGAAATTTGGTTGCACTTTGGAACACGAAATCAATCAATTTACACTATAGAAACAACAAAGGCACGGAATAATCAATTTGGTACGATTCTACGGGTTTTCACCGAAACCCTAAAAACACGGAATCGAGAAATTTGGGAAAATCCGTAAATTGGAAATTTAGTGGCACTTTGGAACACAGAATCAGTCAATTTACACTATAGAAACAACAAAGGCACGGAATAATAAGTTTGGTACGATTCTACGGGTTTTCACCGAAACCCTAAAAACAAGGAATCACGAAATGAGAGAGAAATAGAAAGGGGAATTACCGATGGAACGGATGGATGTACGAGATTTGAGCTCCTCTTCCTAAATCTCCGTTTTCGTGAAATACGGTCACCGGGGGGGTTTAGATCTCTCTCTCACTCTCTCGTTCTCTGTCTCTCTTGGCGGAAGCAAAGGAAAAGGGAGGGGGCGTAGGAAAAGAAAGGAAGGAGGGGAAGAGAGAAGAATGACAAGGGGCCCCCACTTGTAAGTGGTCTTTTTGCAAAATAAACCCTCCACTTGTTCGATATTGTTTAAATGATTTATATAACACCTATTGTTCCTCTTTCTTAACACAATTAATCGTATAATTATTGTTCACCATCCACGTCACTAATTTCGTATATACGTATATATATATATATATATAATTCGATTTAACCACTTATTATTTTAATTAAATCTGAATTTTAAAAGTTCACAGTGTTACAGCACCTTTCGATAATACAATTCTTATATGTTTGAGAGTTAATGCTCATTCGCAATAGATTTTAAGTAATGCATATCATATTATATCTTATCATTTGACGCACCTTTTATTTAGGAAGATGCAGAACCATGAAATATCACGCCTAAATTACTCTTAGTTACAAAAATAGTATGACCATTTCATGTTTTCCACATTTAATTTGAATATTTACTAAAGTATAGAAAATGATACATGTGATTGGTTTATCGTATGAATTAATATTGCCAAGGGACAATTCAATCAAAACTATAAGTGGGCAATATCCTGTCATTTTTCCATAGGCTTAAAAAAAGGTAAATATGAAGCCCCATGTTAAGCCCATGTTAAGCCCATGTTAAGCCCAAATAAGCCCTAATTAATTAGCTTAAGCTGATTTCATACAATATGCTACAATACATGGGCTTCAATCATGCGAAGCCCAAATAAGGCCTAATTTGTCATTCAATTAATTTTTTTTTCATTAAAAAGTCTAACTATTTCTTGTTAAATATCAAACCATCTATACAGTTGACACACCTACATGCATCAGAATAAATTTACAATATTGAGAAAACAAAATATAAGCATAATAAGTAAAGTATCTAGACCTCCACCTAAAAAAAATTAAGGTTTAATTTTAATTATTTTGAAATTTTTATCTTGAATCTTGGTGATGAAAGATTGTTCCATTATCACCAATGTTGGCAACATCATTTTCTCATTAATAGAACACTCTTACAAATGAAATGAGAAGAAAATATATTTATTGATCAGTGAAATTAAGTCTAATATTTTATATGCATCATATTTTCATATATGGCAACCTAGAAGTTTTAATTGAAGATATAAATTTGAAATAAGTTTATTTAATTTATTAGTTTAGGCATAGTATAAAACTGTTTACTCCATGGTTGAATCTTGCTAAAGGTAGATTTACATAGCTTATATAACAATCTAGGTAGCAAAGTCTAAATTTATTAAATTTGACCAATATTAGCCTTCTTCATACCATCATTTGACTTCAGTTGACTTGTTCAAATCTGCATTCAAACTGTAGACTAGTGGACCTCATTTGACCAATATTAGCCCTTTTGTGGACCTCTTTGCTATGTAACTCGCTCACTGACCAGTAGACCCCACAAAAAGTTGTAAGAACAAAATAAGCGCAAACCTAATAAGCTGATTAGTACCAGTCTAAAGGAAATTGAATTATTTGCCCATTTAGCTCAATTAGATAATTAATATTATTTTATGCCAGCTGGAGGAACATTTATCTTTTATTATGTTTCTTTTTGTATTACTTCAAATATAGATGAAAATATGTACACTAATAAGGAAGGTAGATCAGCTGCAAAAGGTATGCCCTAGCCACCATAATATCTGTTATAACTTATAAGAGAAGGATGTTCTCTCTTGTAGAAGGCATGTACTCAGATTTTACCATTGAAATAAAATAAGGGTGGAAAGGGAGTTTCACGGGAGTTGCGTTATTTACTTTATTTCTCATAAGTTGTCAATAACTTGATCATTCAATATGTTAGAAAAAGAAAAAAATGATTAACCAACTTGAAATATATATATATATATATATATATATATATATATATATACACACACACCATACAACTTAGGTCAGGTAACTTTGTACGAATTGCCACTCTATGAATAAAGAGGTAGAAAAAAAATTGAAACATCTGCTGTGTATCTGTTCAAATGTGAAATAAATCTCATTATCCACAAAAAATGTGAACTGAATTTAATATCTCAGGTAATCCGGGAAATATCATAATGTGTGATCTCTTGACGATTGCAACACTGCAAACGCATATTTTAGACTCGCGCGCGCGTATACTAGTCTAAGCTGAGTGATTTGTGGCCCCACTGGAAATCAAATTATATTGTATTTCATCTATTTTCAAAGAAATATATTCAACATTTCGAATATTTTAATACAAAAAATAAAAAGAATTAGAAATTTCTGTTTTTTTTTTAAAAAAAAAAACACAACTTTCCGGTTAATCACTAACCGGTTATATTTTGAGAATTCGGGAAACCACTGACCGGACATTTGTCCCAAATCCGGTTATTGGATAACCAGTTTGGGTAGTTTTCGATTTTCAGTCCGGATTTGGATATTTTTTTAAATTTTATTTATTTTTTGGATATAAATAAAAAAATCGGCAAAGACCATACAATAATTCAGAACGTACCAATCAGCAATCACATGCATTATCAGTAAACGTACCAATCAAGCTCTTAATGAAGAGAAAGTAGTAGACCCAAACGGATATTAAATTTCTGATAGGTATCATGTGTGACTTTTCTTTCTGTGGATTTTTTGTTACACGAATGCATGACACAATGATTCAGTTTCCACGCATGTATATATATATTTTGTGAAAGACTCGCTGCACCTTCAGCTATTGGTCACAAAATATATCTACTGAAAAGGTTGAAGAAATTCTCACAAAATTAATTGTTCACAAAATATTTAGTGAATTTTAAGTTTCCGATCGACAACTTATCTCCATGCATGTATCACAACAGACCACCGACACAGCAAATCAGATAAATGATCCATTGCAAACCAAGGCGACCGTCTACTCCAACTCAGAAATAATTTTCCCTTTTTTTTTTTCTTTCTCATTCTATGAATATAATTTGCTATGCAACTGTTTATTTTTCTGCTTACACCCCAGTAATATTAATCAAAATTTCAATGCATGAAAACTTTATTTTTAAAATTGTTGTTTTTCAAAAAATTCTAAACCGTCAAAAAACAACAATTTTCAAGAATTCTAAAAAAATAGTAAAAAAATAAAAAAAAATGTCAAATTTTGGTCTCCCAGCACAATTTGACATGGAGATCGTGTTTAATGGTTTGGATCGACTATTTAAACTTTACAATCACAAAATGTGAGCATGAAGTAAAACAAGTCCTTTAATTATAAGTCATTTATGTGATTTCAAAATTCAAACAGTCGATCCGAACCGTTCAACATGATCTCCATATTAAAATGTGCTTGGAGACCAAAGTTTATATTATTTTTTTTAAAATTGTTTGCTATTTATTCATAATTTTTGTGTTGATAGTTTAAGTTACGTTGGTTTGAAGTTTTTTTGTCTCTGATCACATTTGAAGTATACAACCATGACTAGCCCGAAAAAAAAAAAAATCATTTTCGTTGTTGAATTCCACATTTGAAGCAAATCACTCACCTTTTGCATCATTGTTATATTCCTCTACCATTTTGAGTTTGTTGCAGTGACATGGCGCATGGCTCATATGAATTGCATTTTCCCAATCCCATTCAAGACTATTCAACATAGAAGGAAGAGAAAAAAGAAAACGGAGAGACCAAATTAGAGCTGTACTAACGAAACAACAATTTCAAAGGTGGAGTATATAACAAAATTGCAAAAAGAGTGGTTAACATATCGATCCCATAGATAAGAATAAATTAAAATTTTGGACAGAAAGCAAATTAACTAGAATATACGGACCTCAAATATTTAATCTTCGTTACTCTAATAATAAAACTATTATATTCATTTAATGTTTGCGTGGTTGCTATAATGGCTTAGTTATTTTAAACGATTAACGAGCATTTTTATATCTAACAAGTCGTTGAAATTATTATATACTTGAGAAAGGAGAGGTAGCACAATTTGCTAGAAAAAAGTTTTAGAGTTGTTGTACTAAAAGGTTGAGAGTTCGATTTCTCGTCACGATTTCACAGCTTCTGTGAAGATTTTCAAAAAAAAAGAAATTATTATATACTTCTAGTGGTGCACACCAACTTAAGACTGATTGGATTAGATGTCAACTACGCATTGTTTGAGTCGTATTTTTGCTCTCAATAATTTAATATCCGTGTGGTCACACCATATTTGTAAGACTGACTGGACTCATTCAAAGGTGGATTCACAGTTATAATTTTCAGATCTCAATATTTCTCCAGCAATCTATTCTCTGTTGGTTTAATTTTGGAAGACGATGATGCGTTCTTTTCAAGCGCATCCTCTAATTTTCCTAATTAGCATAATAATTTATGGCAGTTTTGCACTTGCCAGACCAAATTTTTGGTACTGTCAGGCGGATTGGGGATTCTTCACAAATGGAAGCACTTACGAATCCAACCTTAAGCAACTCGTCGCCTCGCTAGCTTCAAACGCGGCCAAATCCGGGAGCTTCTACAGTGACACAGTCGGTGCAGGGACCCCCGACCAAATAAATGGCAAAATCATGTGTTATGCCGATGCCAACCGAGATGATTGCCTAAATTGCCTCAAATTGGCAGCATATGAAGTGACAAACTTATTGATATGCGAGTACAGGAAGACCGCTTCCACTCATTACAATGCATGTTTCCTTCACTACTCAAATATAAACTTCCTCTCCATTTCACAAAGTTTTCAACCTTCTTGCTTACAGACGGATCAAAAGATGTCTGGAAAAGACTTCCTGAATAGTTCATCTGTGCAATCACTGATATCTAGCATAACGGCTGATGCATCTAACTTGGATCAAAAGTACGCAACTAACAAGACAAACTACTTGGCAGGCCAAACCGTTCAAGCGCTTGTGCAGTGCACGAGAGACCTTAAAGCTGGCGAGTGCACTAAATGCATAGAGAGTTACATTGCATATGCAAATTCATCCAAACCAAATTGCTCGGACCAGCAGGGTGCACGCATCATGGGCCCAAATTGCTACATAAGATATGAGTTATATTCCTTTGATGTTGCCCCGTACACGGTGCCCTCTCCCCCTCTCTCATCTCCGTTACCTCCTTCAATATCACCCGTTCCTCCGGCTGTACCTCCATCTTCCGTTCGGGGTTCAAAAAGTAAGAAACCAAAGGTTATTTTCTTATACATGATAATTCAGTGCACTAGCTTGCTTTTTCTTTTCTTTCCATGAAAAACTGACGAATGATTCCTAATCCTTTCTGGTAGTCAAATCCTTGTTCATTATAATTATTTTTTATTATACTATGAAAAATTGAAAATCACCTTTTTTTCATAAAATAAAAGTAATTTAACTCCTCCAACTTTTCTAATTTTTTTTTCATGCTTGAAATCACCAAGGATCAATTTCGACCATCATAGTTGCTGTCTCAGTAACTGCTGGACTAGTACTTCTTTCAGCGACTTTAATTTTACTGTGGAGGAGGAGAGTGAAAAAGCAAAGCAGAACAGGTAGTTCTCATTTGATAATAATTTGAACATAATTGTGGTTGGTTGACAATTTGACATGGGAACCACTTTTATTATTGTCTGTCCTGTTGTTAATTAATTAAGTAACCCTTGACAATGACTTATTAAATATATCTAAACTCTAAGAGAATTATTTTAATTTCAAAGAATTTTTATCTGTCTTACTTGCAAGTTAGCTGCTAGATTACATCTTAGTTTATCTCAATGGATATATGAGTTAATGGTAAGTGACTAGGTTCCATTGCGACAGATATAAGTATTTTTCTTACATTTTATATACTTTTTTTTCTGTTTCCATTTTTCCATCATATCATGCTTTTTGTTCCTACAAAGTTCATATTGATTGATTAGAATAACAGTAGATTCTATGTTTCATTGTAACCAGAGGATGATTGTCTGTCCAGTAGCTATCTACAAGAAAATCTCGACACAAATCTTGAGCTCATTCTTAACCCAAGTGCAGAATACCAAGTTTTTGACTTGGATACCTTGAGAAATGCTACTCATAACTTCTCAGAAAAGAATAAGCTTGGACAAGGCGGTTTTGGTCCCGTCTACGAGGTAAATACATGTTAACAACAGAATATTTACTAAAAGCACTCTAATGGCATATTCCGCTGTGGATCCTGAAAACATGTCTACAGTGACCCTCATAAAAATGTCGTTTCAAACTGAGATAGTGAGGCATGCTAACGATTGCCTTATCTCAGGTCAACTAGTACAAGCAAAATCATTATTCTTGAAAATTTACTATTAGAGTGTGCTTATAACTACTTTGTTTAGCAAAGGGATAGAAGCGGAGGAGAGAAGGCAGTGAGTTCACTTTCTGTACATCCCAAATCAGGATTTACAGAAAGTCAGAAATCACTAAATTTGCATGCAAAGCTCACCATGTCTCCCCTTTGCTTTCCTCTGAAATTTTTGCGGTTTTGGAGCAAGTAACCCGGTACAATCAGATCTGGTCATGCCTTCTCTCCCCTCCCTTCTCTCTCCTAGATGCTTTCTGGAGCACGCCCTTAGAGTTAAATCAACCGTAGAGAAATTTTGATCATTGGTCAACCATCTATAAAAGCTCAAAGTAAATAGAGTCCATAATTTATATTCAAACATGAAAAATTTGCAGGGAACCCTTCCAAATGGTCAACAAGTGGCAGTGAAAAGACTGTCCGGAAGTTCACTACAAGGGCTGAGAGAGCTGAAAAATGAGGTTGAATTCCTTGCAAAGCTTAAGCATAAGAATCTTGTGCATCTGGTGGGGTGTTGTATACAAAAGAAGGAAAATATTCTTTGCTACGAGTTCCTTCCAAATGGGAGCCTCGACAAGATTCTCTTTGGTATTTTTAACTAAATCAACTGTAACTCTTCAAAATTTTGCTTCAATTTATTTTTATCTAATCCAGAGCTATATATTAACTGACTGTGTGATTAATGCAGCAAAGGATGCACCGAAACGGTTAGAACTTGGCTGGAAGATCCGCTACAAAATAATTGAAGGCATTGGTCGTGGGTTGCATTATCTCCACGAGGAATCACAACTAAAAATTATACACAGAGATCTGAAGGCAAGTAATATATTGCTTGACAAAGACATGATCCCCAAAATTTCTGATTTCGGTCTTGCAAGGTTCTTTTCGGAAGATCAAACTCATATAGACACCTCAATTATTGCTGGAACTTTGTAAGCCCATAATTGCTACTTTTTGGACAATCATCTTATTTTTTCTTGAATTCTGTAAATTTAGGAAAATGATTCTTAATAATATACATGCAGTGGATACATGGCCCCAGAGTATGTTATGCATGGAAATTTCTCTGCAAAATCAGATGTTTACAGTTTCGGTGTTTTACTTCTGGAAATTGTTACGGGTCAGAGAAATAGTTCCTTTGCAATCTCAGGCCGTGCTTCAAACCTCGTTAGCTATGTAAGTCATAAGAAATTTAAACAATTTAATTTCCATGCAATGCTATAACTAATTTCGGACCTAATAAGTTATAAATTAAGCGATCAAGAGGTTTAGATATAAATAAGCAAATATTAGATGCAATTCATGAGATTTATGAATTCCTTCATGTAGGCATGGAACCATTGGAAAAACAATACAATAGATGAACTAAAAGATCCAATGATAGAGGATATGTATTTTGAAGATGTCACCAAATGTGTTCATATAGCATTACTTTGTGTGCAAGAAGAGCCAAGCGTCAGGCCCCATATGGAGGCCGTGAACCGCATGCTCGCTGGCAGTGCCATTCCAAATCTTCCTTCAACATGGAAGGCTTTTATAGATATTTCCATGAGCAAGGAGAGTTCCATGGCAATGCTAAGTAAATTTTCGGAGAGGAGTTCAGACAGCAATACCACGAGAAGCAATACCACGGGTAGTAGTTTGGCTCAAGAAGAACAATAACAAAGTTCAAAGTTTAGCGCCTAAAACCATCCATATGTCTGAAAGAGCAGGTCAAAGGCATAAAAGGCCCATATCTGGGTATCTATACTGCTTAATTCATGGCCCAAATTAGCACAGCTAAATTTAAAATAGTTAGTTTATTATGTTTTTATGATAAATCGTGTGTGCACTTTGTCTGAACTCTGAATTACCACTGTTAGAATTCTTTAGTAATTATTTGTATATTAAATTAACTAGAGATACTTCCTCTTCGTTGCATGAGATGATACAACCAACTCAAATTTTGTAGTTTGTGAACTTTTAAATTAAGTACTCTCTTTTTCCTTTTTCTTATTATTTCTTTTTTGCTTTTGCAATTAGTAGTGTGTAAGCTTTGTTCATTTTAATTTATGTACCTCTAAAATAGTTGCAACCTTTCCAGTACCTCTAAAATTATACTCTTTTCAATCTTTATTTTCAAATAGTGGCACAATAAAATTAATATACTCTTTTCAATCTTTATTTTCAAATGTGGGACTAAATAGTTGCAACCTTTCCAGTACCTCTAAAATTATATATACTACATCATGATAATGATAATAATTTTTAATTACGTACCAGCAAACTATTCCAATATATTAAAACACAATGCTGTATGTGTGGACTACACACACACACCCTTTTATGTAAACAATAAGAAGAAAACACCTACAATTAAGTTACATATATACATATATATCTTATTAACAATTCAACACGTCTGAGCCAATTTTTTTATTGTGCCCCATTGCATATGAGGTACAGTAGAGAATCTTATTTTGAGCCAAAATTTGTGCCCATATATTGGCCCGTACTATGAGAAACTAAAGGACCGAAATGTCTCCTCAACCGAATTTCCCAAACGTATCCGTACCATAAATACTTGTGGGGAACCACTTAATTACATGGAGGGAACCATGCATGTTTTTAGAAGTAGATTTTTTTTTCCCTCAGTTCAATTTTAGATTAGCAACATTTGCCTTGACAACAACACACATTTTTTGTTGATTTTTTATTGATAACCCGGTTGATTTGGTGAATTTGATTAAGTATTAATTAGAATTATCAATTTAACATAAAAAAATTCTGTTGACAAAAAATATATAGCAACATACAAAATTTTCTGATTGGCATCATTTGAATTTGCATATAATTTAGTTACATTACAAATTGTTTTCTTATATCAATTGTTTTCTTATATCATTACTATCAGAATCAGACTTTCATACAGCCGACCCTAATTTTTGAATTTCTATTTTGACTGGGTAATTAAGTATCGGGTCCATATCGGTATTGGATACGTGTCCAATACAGGTACGATGTCCATACAGAAGTATTGGAGTAACATAGGCATAGGCTAAAGGGTGAAATAAGAGATTTAGTCCTTGTTATTCCATCAAATGAATATTAATTGAGCTGGACTAAGATAATATAAGTCAATCTTTAAATCGGTCTAAATTAAACCATCTCATATGATGGTTTAATTTTATTGTACGTCATGACCTAACTCGAATGAATATAATAATCTAGTATTAGTATATAATTAGTATATTATTATTAATAATTATTATTAATATATAATTATATAATTAACATCTTATATTGCTAATATATTAAATGAGGAGGGTTCCAATGCCTCATTTTTTTTCATACCTCATCATACCTCATATTTTATATTTTCGTTTTCTTCATATTCAAAGTCTAAATTGTCGATCCGAACCGTTCAACATGATATCCATACTAAAATATGGTATATAATTAGTATCTTATTATTAATCATTATTATTAATATAAAATTATATAATTAATATCTTATGTTGTTAATATATTAAATAATTATTACAATAATATTATAATATATACAGTTATTATTAATATATTAATATTACATAATTAGAATCTTATTATTAATAATTATTATTAATATATAATTATATAATTAATATATTATGTTGTTAATATGTTACATAATTATTATAATAATGGTATAATATATTATAGTTATTAACTTATTATTAATATATTAACAACATAAGATATTAATTATATAATTATATATTAATATCTTATGTTGTTAATATATTAAATAATAATTATAATATATGATAAGTTATTATGCATTTTTTAATATTATATCTTATTATTAATAATTATTATTAATATATAATTAATATCATTTCAAACTCAAGCATGGATGTTTTACTAATCTATTAGTCATTTCAAACTCTTTTTTTCTAGAATGCACAAATTAAGTATCTCAATATGTCTATATGTGTTAAGTAACTGGCCCGAAGTTTAAACAAAATATAAATCTCAAATTCTCCAATTCTTCAAACTTATTTAAGGTTTTTTCCAATATTTTAGCAATTTTCCTAAATATAATTCTGATGTGTTTGAAAGTTAATTTACATTCACAATAGATTTTAAGTAATGAATATATATCATCATATCATCTCATTTCATTCAATCTTTTATAAATCCTAGAAGATGCATGCAGTGTATGACATGTCACGCTTAAATTAATCCAAATTACAAAAATAATATGACCATGTCATGCTTCCCACATGTAGTCTGAATATTTACTATTGTTGATAATTCTAGCGACCACTACTTACTTTTTTTGCATGTTTTTTGCTACTACGTACTTTGAAATGTTGCTCCAAGACATAAGTAAACAACATCCTGCCAAGTAAACAATAATAAAAAAATTGATAAGTGTAAAATTAAATCTTTGTTTGAATGTTTAATTTTGACTAATTATAATAAAATTTATTTTATTTAATTATTAATACGAAACACTAATCTTGTGCAAAAGATATCCGATTAATGGTAATATTGTTTTTCATTGGTTTTTTCCAATATCTTAGCATCTTTCGAATATACAATTGTTATGTGTTTGGAAGTTAATGTCCATTCAAAATAAATTTTAGTAATGCATATATCTCATATCATTTGATTCAAAACTTTTTATTAAATCCTAGCAAGATCCAGAGTATGAAATGTCACGACTAAATTACCTTTAATAACAAACATAGTATGACCATTTCATGTTTCCCACATGTAGCTTGAATTTTTACTGAATTATAGCAAAATATACATAAGATGGGCTTACTAGGCTATTAATTGTTTATCGTATGAATATACATGTAGTTTGAATATTTACTACTTGCCAAGAAACGATTCATTCCAAGCCATAATAGACAACATCATGCCATTTTGACATAGGCTTAAAGAAACGTAAACTTGAAGCCCATGACTAGTCCAAATAAGCCCATGAATCCATGCTGGTTTGATACAATATGCGACAATATAATGGCTTCAATCATGCGAAGCAAATTTGACCCACATCCTAACAAGCCTAATTTTACTAATTTGGGATTCAATTATAAAATCTGATTTCATTTTGAATTGCAAAGTATAAAAAATAGGAGAGGAGGGTTCCAATGCACCCAATCTAAAGAAACTAAATTTGTAAAATTTCTGTCAATAAAATATATATTACTAGTATATATACTTCTATTTTAACATTATATTTCGGAAGTAAGGTAGAACATATGTAATAATTTATTGTGTCAATTTGAGTTGATATTTATTTGTTATTGTGTAATTTCTCTTCAATAGTACAACGTTGTACTTAACAATGAGACATAATCTTGTAGTACCATAATAACCAAAATATTGCTTCTGATCTAAATGAAAAGACTGGTTCTGACAGGTGGGGTCCCACCTCTCCAAATTTGGATTGATTCCAGATCTAGCTGTGATACCGTAATCAACCAAGAATGCCAACCAAAAGGAATCTATTAATAATAAGGAGACTCACAGATGGGGCACGGCTTTTCATCTAACTGGCCCTGATGCTCGTGGTTTGAAGAGGTATGTATATTATTGTTCCATATAGGTAAACTGAACAAGTAATTATTTGAGCTAGTTGTACTACTGAAGAACTTTATAAATCAATGGTTGAGTTTTTTTTTTTTTTTTTTTTTTTCCTTTTTTAGTATTGTCATTGTCCTAATAATTAGTATACACACTGATTTTCAGTCATTCAGAAAAAATAGTTTGCAGAAGAGAGGGATAGGAACCATGAGACAAAAATTGTTCGCTGGCACCAACATGTAGAAGAACTGGATGGGACCTGGACAGGTCAAGAGGTAAAAACAGCAATTACCTGATCCCATGGAATAATTATATTGATGTGTGTATTGCAAGTTTACATTCTACCAGTACCCATTCGATGTGAATATATTAACTGAGAAATCGAATTTACAATGAAGGATTAAATTATTCAAATGCTGGAAAGACTATATATATTTTGTTATATTTGGTTTGTTAATTTATATAAAAGTTATCTGCAAAATCGAGAAAAAATTAAACGAGGTAACTAGTTTCATGAACTTACAGTATATATGTTGAGTTTGTTGAGATTCGCCACATTGATTTGAGGGGCAATTTCTTGTATACTTCTCAAAAACTTTCAAATTACATATTTTTCTAAAGTTCAATTATGATATTTACACTTCTAAATTTCAAAAACTCACATATTTACCCATTTTATTGCATTTTCTTTTCAAACTAATTTGAAATTTATAAAATACCCATTTTACTCTTTATTAAAAAAATAAAAAAAATATATGTCATTCTAATTAGTCGGTTTCCGAAGACAGGTTAATATTTTTTTCTGCTCTACTTTTAGTATATGCTTGTTTGTGTGTCAGAACTAAGAAGTAGGGAAAATAACCATTTCGAAATATGATATTATGAAGTTTTGAGAGGAGATAAGTATTTTAAAGTTTTTGAGGGGTATGCGTGACATTCCACCTTGATTGTTTTAAGGTAACAATATATTTTACAATTTAGACACTTTTGTGTATTATCTCTTCTTCCCCCTCTGAAATGTTTAGATGATAAAAGAAGTGTTTTCAAACATAATTTATATTTTAATCTTATTTATTACATGTTTTTTATCTACATTTATTATATTTTATTCATTTTCAAATCATAGTCAAGTAGGCGTTTTTGTAAATTTTATTTCTCCATGTAGACTTCATAAAATGAGCAATAAATCTGCAGCAAAGCACATGAGTATCTTTTCTAAGTATTGTATATAATCCAAACTGAAATCACATAAATGTTTATAAGCTAATAAAAAAACTTAAGATAATAACATTTTTTCAAATATATTTGATTATTTTAAAAGATTTTGAAAAAAATTTTATGATAATAACATATAATAAAGTTTTTCATTAAAAGGAAAGTTAAACCCTGGCCACAATAACCAAGGTGGGATGTTTTCCTAACTATTAGTCACTGTAAGCTCCTTATTTCTAATTTATTGCATCACTTTATTTTGTTTATTCTCTTTTACATTTTTTTTTTCTTTTGTAAATGTCTTATATGCATAAATTATCTCAATATTTAGATATGTACATGTTAAGTAACTGAAAAAAATATAATTTTTCAAATATCCAATTCTCTAAACTTATTTATGGTTTTTTCCAATATCTTAGCAATTTTTCTAAATGTCTTATGTGTTTGAAAGTTAATTTACATTCGCAATAGATTTTAAGTAATGAATATATATATAATCATATCATCTCATTTCATTCAATCTTTTATAAATCCTAGAAGTTGCATGCAGTGTACAACATGTCACGCTTAAATTAATCCAAATTACAAAAATAATGTGACCATGTCATGCTTCCCACATGTAGTCTGAATATTTACTATTGTTGATAATTCTAGCAACCATTACTTACTTTTGCATGCGAAGCAAATTTAAATTTTGGACTAAATAGTTGCAACCTTCCCAGTACCTCTAAAATTATATATACTACATCATGATGATGATAATAATTTTGTATTACGTACCAGCAAACTATTCCATTATATTAAAACACAATGTTGTGTGGACTTCATTATTTGCAGAAGCAGAAACTCTCGACATATAAGTGCTTTTACACATAGACACCCTTTTATGTAAACAATAAGAAGAAAACAACTACAATTAAGTTATATATATACATATCTATCCTATTAACAATTCAACATGTCTAAGCCATTTTTTTATTGTGCCCCATTGCATATGAGGTACAGTAGAGAATCTTATTTTGAGCCGAAATTTGTGTCCATATATTGGTCCGTACTATGAGAAACTAAAGGACCGAAATGTCTCCTCAACCGAATCTCCCAAACGTACCCGTACTATAAATACCTATGGGGAACCACTTAATTACATGGAGGGAACCATGCATGTTTTTAAAATTGGATTTTACTTTTCCTCAATTCAATTTTAGATTAGCAACATTTGACTTGACAACAACACACATTTTTTTGTGATTTTTTATTGATAACCCGGTTGATTTGGTGAATTTGATTAAGTATTAATAAAATAAGAGAAATTTAGATATATACCCATCATAACTTCATCAATTAGATATTTCCCCACCAACATTTCAAAATTAGTTATTTAACCATCTAAACTTACCTAATTTATTAATATCCCCATCTTTTTATTTAATCACTTAAAGTAAAAATTAATATTAATAAAACATTAAAAGGACTTTTTTGTCCTTGCTGACAAAAGTAGGAAGCAAAAAATATCATCTACGTTCGTCAATGGATCTCAAAACGAAGGCTCTCAAGCCTACTTGCGATTATGACAGTAATATGATTTCAACTTCGCTTCCCCCCAACAGACATGCAAACAACACATGAGATAGTTAATAGAGAAGTTTTCGTTTGGTTAGACAAAAAGTGGTAGCATGTCAAATAAGTCCTTCCCTTTTTGGTTGAAAGATAAGTAGAAAACTCATCCAAGTAGTAAAAAGTGTGTACAGTGCTACGCCTTCTCTCCATCGTAAAAAAGAAAGTAAACAAATGCTCAGAAAGTGATTAAAATACAGAGAGTTTGTAATTTTGTATCATTCGAACCAAATAAGACAACGCTATAAACCCCCCCTCACACTCTCCAAATAAAGCACAACAAATGAATAACGCAAAAGTCTAGCATGTCAATTTCCAAGTTATACTTGATCAGTTGATTGTTCTCCTTGGCGCTCTCGTTTGCACCGCAACCGCAATTCCTGCAACTAATGACAAGCATGTGAATGTGAAAGGAGTCTCCACTGGTGGAGATGCTGCAGACTCAAAAATTCTAGGTCTAGATATTCCTGCAATTCCTGCAATTCCTGCATACTCAAAATTGATGCAAGTGTTGGAACTCTAGGTCAAGGTACTCAGGGAACTCGGGGAACTCCAGGTACTCGGACTGGTCCAGGTGCTCCGGCTGCTCCGTGTCCTCGGGGTAGATGGACTGCTCCAACTACTACGACTGCTCCGACTATTCCGGGTAGGGGTACTCCGGGAACTCCAGGTACTCCGGGTACTGGGTGCTCCTCCGGATAGGTGCATCTGTGGGACCCACTGCAGCGCTACCTCCCGTGTTGGGCTAAATGTTTGAGATGGCATCAAATCTAGATGGTTCAGTATAATTAATTAGCTAGTTACTGTAACTGTGATATGATGCCAGCTAGTATGTTTTATTTTGTCGCAATAAGGTGATTCCGATTCATCATCTGTATTGAATCATGTCTATCGCTGGTAGTCTGCCTAATTACTTGAGTTTACAGAGTTGTTACTGCTGATTCTATAAATCAGTTGCAATTCTATATGTTATATGACAACTATGCAATTTTCAAATTCATGTCAAAATAAATGAATGCCAAATTGCCAATAAATTTAAGCACTGAAAGTTTCTCTCAAAAAGTATAAAAATATTTGTCCTCTTTATTAAAATTGATAAACCTAAGATAAGCTATGACTGGTATTGGTAAAGAACCAGCAGAAAGAAATTTCCAGCTATTGAAAAGTCCTATATAGAGTATATGTGTACCTCTTCAGACATGCATGAATATTTCCTTCTCCTTGGATCTTGTATACATACTGCACACAAGATTAGTAAATAAGAACTCTCTGAACAATAACAAGTTAAAATCACGGTATTCTTTTTTTTGTATATGTGCCACTATAATGAAGCAGTACATTCCTTGATACACAAATGATCAACTAACCAGATGACAAGGTGCTTGTGTTATATGCAATATTTACTAAGTACGTACCTACCTACTTTTAATTTATTATTTCCTAACAGAATTTAAAAACTGGTAGATACCTATTAGGTAATTAGATTAACACTTGCATCAATTTTTGAGTCTGCAGGAATTCCCGGAATTGCAGGAATATCTAGACCTAGAATTTTTTAGTCTGCAGCATCTCCACCAGTGGAGACTCCTTTCAATTAGTTGTAGAGAGATCTCTTGCGGTTGCGGTGCAAACAAGAGCACCAAGGAGAACAATCAAGTATAACTTGGAAATTGGAAATTTTGCAGGAATATCTAGACCTAGAATTTTTTAGTCTGCAGCATCTCCACCGGTGGAGACTCCTTTCAATTAGTTGTAGAGAGATCTCTTGCGGTTGCGGTGCAAACGAGAGCACCAAGGAGAACAATCAAGTATAACTTGGAAATTGGAAATTGGCATGCTAGACTTTTGTGTTATTCATTTGTTGTGCTTTATTTGGAGAGTGTGAGGGGGTTTATAAAATAAGACAACGCTACTGTGAAATGATTATTCAAAAATTACTTTTTATAAAATATAATTTACTCATTTTCTGTTTTTTATTTGTCCCTATATCTAGGCTAGGCCAATTTGGGATTCCTGTAGCTTTGAATTAGATTGCAAAGTTTAGGAAATAAATCTGCTACAGTTCTAAGGAATCGTAGGAACCTGCTTTTCCAAATCCAACCACTCATTTATTTAGAGATTCGTGCATAAAAATCAACTGTTTTTGGAATTCATGCATTCTAAAATATTGATAGTTAGATTTGAAAAAGGAGGGTCCTACAATTCTTGTTGGAATCGTATTTTCCAAAGTTTATAGAAAATGACATCTATGAATTTGAGAGGCATGGCTGAGAGCTGTTAGAAAAGGCTATTGTTTTCTAAAGAGGCCATCGGAGTAACAATCAACCTCAATGCCTAGAAAATATGAAGCTTAAAGCATATCTCAGTTAATGGGAAGTGACAAATTATTTGAGGTCGGAGAAAAAGAAGAGGGAGAGGCTAGTAACACTGTATTTTTAAGCAAGGATAAAACAGTCATTTTAATGTTTTATTAATATTAATTTTTATTTTTAGTGATTAAATTAAAAAATGGGGATATTAATAAATTAGCTAAGTTTAGATGGGTAAATAACTAATTTTAAAATGTTGATGGTGAAATATCTAATTGAATAAATTATGATGGGTATATATCTAAATTTCTCATTAAAAGAATTATCAATTTAACATAAAAAAATTCTGTTGACAAAAAATATATAGCAACATATATACAAAATCTTCTTATTTGCATCATTTGAATTTGCATATATTTTAGTTACATTACAAATTGTTTTCTTATATCAATTGTTTTCAAATTGAGTGTGCTTGATTTGAATTTACTAATTTGAGAAAACGAGTATACAATAAATAATAAAATTATCAACGTTCTGGAAATACTATATTTTGTTACATTTGGTTTGTTAATTGAATTAAAAAGACAATTCTGCCTGTTCAATATGATTAAAATAATATATGTTGGACATATTTGTTTCTCTTTCCTTTATCTTTTCAAAAAAAATTAACACATTGTTAATTTTATTTTCTGTGTACTTAATTTACGTTGTTATATATGTTATTTTACAAAAACATAATATGTCTGATCAGAATCGGACATTAATAAAGCAATAAGGATCTGATTCATCACTATCAAGATCAGAGATTCATACAGCCGACACTGATTTTCATCACTATCAGAATCAGACTTTTATACAGCCGACCTAATTTTTGAATTTCTATTTTGGCTGGGTAATTAAGTATCGGGTCCATATCGGTATTGGATACGCGTCCGATATGGGTACGATGCCCATACAGAAGTATTGGAGTAACATAGGTATAGGCTAAAGGGTGAAATAAGAGATTTAGTCATCATTATTCCATCAAATGAATATTAATTGAGCTAGACTAAGATAATATAAGTCAATCTTTAAATCGGCCTAAATTAAACCATCTCATATGATGGTTTAATTTTATTGTACATCATGACCTAACTCGAATGAATATAATAATCTAGTATTAGAATATAATTAGTATATTATTATTAATAATTATTATTGAGGAGGGTTCAAATGCCTCCATGTTTTTGTGCCTCCATCATGCCTCCATCTCTCTCCATTATTTTCAAAGTTCAAACAGTCGATCCGAACCGTTCAATCTAACCTCCATACTAAAATATGTTTGGAGACCAAATTTTATATTTTTAGGAATTTTTTTACTATTTTTTTAGATAGGTACAAAAATACTGCTTTTAGATGGTTCAGATTTATTGATTTTGTACCTATCTAAAAAAATAGTAAAAAAATTCCTAAAAATATAAAATTTGGTCTCCAAACATATTTTAGTATGGAGGTTAGATTGAACGGTTCGGATCGACTGTTTGAACTTTGAAAATGATGGAGAGAGATGGAGGCATGATGGAGGCACAAAAACATGGAGGCATTTGAACCCTCCTCATTATTATTATATAATTATATAATTAACATCTTATATTGCTAATATATTAAATAATTATTATAATAATATTATAATATATTATAGTTATTATTAATAAATTAATATTATATAATTAGTATCTTACTATTAATAATTAATTATTTAGACTTCTAAAACTTTAGTCCTTCAACAACTCTTACCAAACAAGAAATATCTTAAGCCATGATCTAACTTTAGACCGATCTAAGTTGAAATAAGTAATTTAGACCTTCTTAACTTTAATCTGCAATCAAACACCACCTTCATTAATAACCTCGTAGCTAATGTAGGAATCTATTATAGCTTGTACATACATATCGAGCAGGGATTATTTAGAGCGTGTTTGGCAGATGGACGAGAATAGGAATAGGAATGGGATTGCAAAAATTTTGAACTAAATTTTACTGTTCGCGTGGGAAAAAAAAATTCAGTCTGAGTGAATTTTTTTTTTCCCACGGGAACAGTAAAATCCGAACACGCCCTATATGTTTGTTCACATGGGTGTTTGCAGTGGATCTGATTTTTTATTATAGTTTGTACATATGGAACAGGGACTATATATGTTTGTTCACATGGGTGTTTGCGGTGGGTCTGATTTTTTAAATTCTTGGTATCTTATACGGAGAAGCTTCCCCGAAGTTTCCTTCAAGATTTCGGGGCCGTCCACTATAATTATATAACTGAAATTTTACTATTAACAAATCTATGGTTCAAAGGATTTTTGTTTTACGTTGTTTGGACAAGTAGAAGACCCAAGGCTAGGGGTGCCAATGAACCCGTTTACCCAATTTCCATTTACTTCATCCATTTCGTTTTTGATAAGACAGATATGGGTAAAAAAAAAAAAATGTTAACTTATTGGGTATAAGTATGAATAAAAAAAAAATTCGTTAGATAAACAAATATATATATAGTTATGGAGTGAGTCTATGGTACTATGCATATCACGGGTTGGTCCGTAATACGGCTCAATATTCGACTTTCAAAATTCTAACGGTCGATCCGAACCATTCATCTTGTTCTCCATATATATTAATATGTGTTTGGAGACCAAATTTTATATTTTTTGAAATTTTTTTACTATTTTTTTAGATTTATTGAAAATCATTGTTTTTGGATGATCCAGAATTTTCAAATCAAGTGATTTTCTAAATATCTAAAAAAATAGTAAAAAAATTTCAAAAAATGTAAAATTTGGTCTCCAAATACATATTAATATGGAGAACAAGATGAACGGTTCGGATCGACCGTTAGAATTTTGAAAAGTCAAATATTAAGCCGTATTATGAACCAAATCGTAATATGCATAGTACCATAGACTCACTCATAGTTATGGATAAAAGTTATTTCGTACCCTATGGATAATGAATAATTATATAAAAATTTAAAAGCATTATATTCAATTTATTCCTTTTTAAAGTTTTTCATATTGTTGTATCCACTCTAATCAAACTGATGATAATTGTTTTTCCTTTTTCATTACAAAAACAACAAATCCAAACTGTTAGATGTTCAATCTATATTAAAATGTGTTTGGAGACCAAATTTTACATTTTTTGGATTTTTTTTTACTATTTATTAAGATGGTTTGAAATTGTTGTTTTTAAATGGTGCAAAATTTTAATAAAAACAGCGATTTTCAAACCATCTTAATAAATAGTAAAAACAATTTAAAAAATGTAAAATTTGGTCTGCAAGCACATTTTAATATAGATTGAACATCTAATAATTTGAATTTGTTGTTTGAACATCAAATACTAAGATATGACCCCGTAAGCACTTAGGTCGAAGTGCTACCGGTAGCAATTTAGTCATATTCATTATGTTATTAAGATAATATATTTTGTGTTTTGTAATTTTTGTTATATGAAGTGAGCTATAAGTATGTGCATCTATTGTGTCTAATTTAGAGAATATTAAAGACCTTAAATATAATATTTTTACTATTTTTTATGATTTATGAAAGATGACAAAAGAGACCTAAAAATTGACAATTTTCTTTTATTTTTACCAGTAGATTTCGGTTGGATCTGGATTGCGATCAGATCTGAACTGGGAAATCCGGGTTAAGTAACAAGTCTACAGTAAACTAAGCTTATTATGCTAAATACATTTATGAGAATATAATGATCATTGAATAGCTATTTCCTTACACTAACATATATGGAACATTTTTAACATCAAAGATATCTAAACATGATCCAAAAGAGCCAAGCAAGGAGGAATCAATAGAAGTTTTCCAGAGGGCTTACCTTGACACTGTCCGAATCACAATTTATCAGGCACCATACTGTGGCATTGTTAAATGGAAAATGAATGATCCATGGTTTCGTCCGATTATCAAGTATTTGCATGACCTTATCAAGAAAATTGGAAATATTATTACTAGCTGAGTATGTGTTCAATACTTATTCTTCTTCGGAGTACGTGCTTAATGCTTTCATTAGGATCAGATGCATTGTGGAGATGTTGTTAGTTATATTGGATGTCCTGAGAGCTGCATGTCAGTGTCTATATCCTTCACTTTTTGTTATTATTTGCTATGTGTTGTCCTTGAATTTCTGATGCAAATTGTAATAACACTTATGTTGTTCCAAAACTTTGTGATCTTAGATGCTTTGGATGATTTAGGAATGAGTTTAAGGTCTAGATGCTGTGATCTAGAAGTTGCTTTGTGCAATCAATTTCTTGGAGACAATTTATAATTGAATAAAAGTAGCAGGTATCATTTCCTTATTTATTTTGAATAACTGCACGGGTGCATGCAAATAACGGTCATTACTCAATACGCTTTGTCCTGATATCAAATAGTTTTGACTTTGGCATAAGTCGGAGATGGTTTTCTCGTCTTCTTCTGTAGTTAGGTTCATGTAGGATCCTCCGGCGGTTGAGTCTATTGCTTGTCTTGCATAGGCTTGCAATCCGTTGTAAAAGGATTGAAGCGTAAGCCACTTCTCCAGTCCATGGTGAGGACATTCCTTCTCAAAATTTCTAAAGCGGTCCCATGCGTCGCTTAGATTTTAGACTTTAGGGTTTAGGGTTTAGGGTGAGCATTTTTTTGTTACAATTTCTAGTAGTGTCATAGTTATCATTTCCTTATTAAACTTTAGAATTTACATAGTTATCATTTCCTTTAGTAGGAGCCGATGGATTAGGAGCTTCACTGTTTTTTTCGTCATTTTTGCGTATTTTGGGAATTAGAAATATCTAGTCATTGCTAGCTCTTTTGATCTAGAATTACAACTTTTCAATATTGCATAGTTTTTATAATATTTGAACAGCTTTATCACGAACTGAGAAAGCATCAATTCTCTCTGCCAAAAATAGCTTGAATAGAATAAATCTACAAAATCAAATTAGTTGCTTTCAGTTCAATAATGCCTTATATTCACCAAAACCATACTAAGACAAATATATATATATATATATATGTCTATACACAATTACATATTTTAAATTTTAGAACCATATTGTCAAAACCATCAAAGAAAACCGATCTAATTCAGACAAACCTAACTCGTAAATCAAAAGGAGACACAATCATGAGCAAATAAACTGCTACATCTCTATCTTTTCATCAATCGCACCTTTCATTTCTCTCCTTTTAATGATCAGAACAGATTTTTCAGGGGAAAACACAATGAAATTATGATAGATCAAATCATATATCAGATCTAGAGAGACATAGAATGAGAAGAGAGAGAGAGAGAGAGAGTGCTTTCTCAGTTCGTAATAAGCTGTTCAAATATAATAAAAACTATGCAATATTGAAATTATAAATTTTCATATGTGCTTGCTGGCACATGTTGAAAAGAAGAAACGAGTCTATTTTCTCAGGAAAAACCACTCCAACACACTTATTGGCAGACCGTATTATCCAAGATGGAAGACTATGGCTGAAATTTTGCAACACTGGCACGCGCCGATTGATGGGCACTAACCTACTGCCGGACCCAGACTGATGCTGAGTATTATCATAGCTATCATAGCTACTGTGCAATGATATCATAGCACTGATGCTGGTGTGCTATGGATGTCTTTCTGTCAGATTGTGCTTATGGATGTTTCTGTGTGGTTTTTTTTGGTTGTTTTTTTTGTCTCAATTTAAGGTTTCATGAAGAAACCTGCTACTTTGTTGTTTTGTAAGATGTAAAATCCTATGATAGCTGTATAGGAGGTATAGAAGTGCGGCTGTAATGGGAGCCTCCTGATGTCTGTAAGGATGTTTTATAATTTTTAATACATTTAAATTGGCAGCTGCTGCCAATCTTTCAAAAAAAAAAAAACAGAGAGAGAGAGAGAGAGATAGTGAGATGATACTTGGCGAGATTTGGAGAGGATACGAGAAGCCAATGTCATGGCTGCCTGAGCTAATCACAGACTTCTTTTGATCAGGGTTTCTTTGAGTAAATAAAGATAAGAAAGGATTGCAATTTGACGGCAGGAAAAGGAAAAGAGAAGAAAAATTAATAATATAAAGCTGAGTTACAAGTTCTCCTCATCGTTATATTACAATTTTGCAGTACGGATCTGCATAAGTAACTCAAATTTGTAATCATTAATTCATTATTGTTAAATTGGCAGGTAATAATTAAAGTTTGGTTACCAATATCGATAGTTCATGTTTAGAAATTCGGACAAAGAAGTGAGGTAGTGATTATTGGTGTTGTTTTCTCTGTCTTGAATTGGTTTTATATTTATTCTTGTGTCAACGATGTGATTTATGTTGCATTGATTACTTCATTTTTGCGCAGATCTTTTGGCATTTTTGTTTCAATATTTAGGGGAACATTAACATAGAAAGTTTTCAATCTTTAGATAAGATAATGGAACCGAATTTATAATAAATAGAAAGTTTTCAAGTCTCTTTAGAGAAAAAAATATTATACATCAAACAACTTGTATATATACTCCCGAACAAAATGGTGTATCAGAAATGAAAAATAGACATTTAGTATAAATGACACGATCTTTATTATTTCAAAATAATGTTCTTAAAATTGATTGGTTGGATGCCATACTTTGTGCCACTCATTTAATCAATAGATTACCTACTGTTAATTTAGAAAACAAAAGTTCATTAGAAATTTTTTATCAATAAAAAATCACTTATGACCATATGAGTGTATTTGGTTGTACAAGTTTCATACATATCAAAAGAAATGACAGGCTTGATTTTGTATCACAAAAAACTATTTTCTTAGGATACTCATCTTATAAAAAAAGCTATAAATGCTATGATTTAATTAATAAAAAATTATATCTTTCTAGAAACGTTTTATTTTTTAAAAATGAATCATATTTCAAAGAAAAAGAAATATTTCATCAAACATATTTAAATAATCAAAATGACAATATAGTTTTGCCTTAGATGATTTGAATTTTGTTTCTAGAAATAATCATCAAGTTGAAATTCACAATCAAGAAAATGAAACTAATAATGACATAAATAAAAATGAAACAAAAGAAAATTTATAGGATAGAAGAATATAATCTAGGGAACGATAACCATCAACTAGACTTAGAGATTTGATGTGATTTCTATGTAAGTAATAAATCCTAGTTTATACTCAATTTGGTTGCAAGTGTACAACCTTGTCAAGTAGTACTTAGGGATCGTCTCCACAGGGATAAGTTGGAATATCAACTCTAACCTAACAATTTAATTTAGTAAAAGTGAAATAAAAATATTTTTGTTTGTTCAAGTGGTTTGTTTGATAGTGATCAAACTGAATTAAACTAAAGTCTTAAGGCGAAATTCAGTTTTTAACAAGAATGAGAAATTAGGGTTTCTTAGGGTCCCTATCCACTAATGTCATGATTAATTGGTTTATTGAATTTGTTCTTATAATTATGAAGGCACAGTTGGATGTTATAAGTACAAAGTGATATCTCTATATTAATACCATCTTTAAATTAGAATAAACGTCACCTCTCGGTACTTGGCTATACTAATCTAAAGTCATTAAGTTCTTTACTGTCCCAATTGATCTAGAAAGCTATTCTTCACCTCTCGGTACGTGGTACAATTTTCTAACCTATTGGGTAAAGCCCGTATAAAACAAGCGTCGCCTCTCGGTACTTAGCCTATCAAATACCCTATTCCTTATGGTCTGGATCTAATATTCAATTTCTCAATTGCAAATACCAAATTCTAAGATTTCATGCGATTTCGATTAAGTCTTCACAATCAATTAAAATAAAGAATAGATCATAACAAAGAACAACAATATATGAAACAAAACCAACTAAATCATAACAAAAGTTTCAAGTACAACCCTAATCAACCCTAGAAAGGTCCTTAGCTGATCATGGCTAAAGCACAAATGAGAATAAAAGAGTAAAAGAGTTCCAAAAGAAAGAAATTAATATAACCAATCGATGAATTTGATATCTTCTTCTCTCTTCTTTTTCTCTCCTTTTTTTCTCTCTATTTTCTCTCTCTAAAATGTCTAAATTTGTCTCTAAAAACCGTTCACTTCCTCCAGAAATAAAAATGACTAATAATAACAAAACAGAGTTATGAAACCGCCTTATTGCGGGCCGCAACGAATGGAGCAGTTAAGCTTTTTTTCATCTTCAGAAAATATGAACTTCATTCCGGGCCGCAACCAATTTCCTTGCGGGCCGTAATAAAAGTGCAGGAAATGTTGTCTGAAAGCTGGCTCTGTCTGATAATGTTGCGGCCCGCAATAACTTCATTTTGGTCCGCAATAAATGTGAAAGCTGCTCCAAATTTCGTGCTGACTTGCTACAGATCACCCGTTTTGCTCCGTTAAGCTCCAAGCACTTGATTACCTGCAAAATAAATATAACTAGAGCGGTAACTCAAACTTTTGGATATTTCTAACCTAATTAAATCTAATTTCAACAAAACTCAGCTTAATTTACATAACAAACCCTAGGTTTCAATAAATATAATTTTGGCTTATCAAGATTATGTGACCTATTCGGTACAATACCCAATTGAAAATTTTGTTTCATATGATAACATCTCAACCGAATACTATACATTTATCACTAGTATTGAAAAAGAATTAGAACAAAAAAATTACCAAGAAGCAATTAGAAGTCCAATTTGGTGTAAGTCTATGGATGAGGAATTAAAAGCCTTAGAACAAAATCAAACTTGGAAAATTGTCTACCTACTAAAAAAATAAAAAGCCGGTTGGTTGTAAATGGATGTATAAAACCAAATATAGTAGTGATGGTATCATAGAAAGGTATAAAGCGATACTTCTAGCTAAAGGATTTACCTGAACCTATGGCATAGGCTATAATGAAACTTTTGCACTGATTGCAAAAATGAATACTGTAAGAATTTTATTTTCTATAGTCGTAAACAATGGTTGGGACCTCTACCAAATGGATGTCAAAAATGCATTCCTTCAAATAACACTTGAAGAAGAGGTGTATATGACATTACCACATAGTCATAGATTGGAAACAAATTCTAACTTGGCTTGTAGGCTTAATAAATCAATTTATATATTGAAGCAATTTCCACGGGCATGGTATGGCAAGCTTAGCTCTTATTTAATTTCTTGCAATTTTCAAATTAGTAATGCCGATCATTCTTTATTCACTAAATGTGACGGTATCAATACTACTCTCATTTTAGTATATGTAGATGATATCATAATCACCGGAAATTATTTCGAGCAAATTCAAAAAATTAAGAAACAACTAAAAAAAAATTTGACATAAAAGATTTATGATATCTTAAATGTTTTTTAGGAATAGAGATAGCCATTTTGGATAAAGGACTTTTTATTTCTCAAAGAAAATATACACTTGATTTGTTAAAAGAAACCGGTAAGTTAGGATGTAAACCGGCCTCTACCCCAATTGATAACAAATATAAATTAAATAATGAAAATGGTAAACCTTTAAAAGACATAAATCAATTTCAAAGACATGTAGAAAAATTGATATATCTAACGGTTACACGTCGGGATATTTCTTTTTTTCATAAGCCAAATTAGTAAATTCATGCACTCACCAAGAACACCACATTTAAAAGCCATAAATAGAATTGTGAGATTTTTAAAAAATAATCCTGGCAAAGGTATTTAGATGAAAAAATAATAATTCTAATGATAGAAAATCAACAACCGGTTTTTTCACATTTGTAAGTGGAAATCTAGTCACGTGAAAAAGTAAGAAACAAAATGTTGTAGCACGATCAAGCACCGAAGCCGAATATCGTGCCATGGCATCAACCACAAGTGAATTAACTTGGATCAAACAACTTCTATTAGACATGAGATTTAAAACTCAAGCTCCGATGAAAATGTATTGCGACAATAATTCGGCACGACACATAGCTTCCAATCCTGTGTTTCATGAGTGCACAAAGCATATAGAAGTAGATTGTCACTTTATTAGAGAAAATGTTCAAGAAAAAGAAATTGAAATACCATACGTAAAAAGTGAAGATCACATCTTCACTAAAGGCTTGGATCCGGGTCCATTTGAGAAAATTACAAGCAAGCTATGATTGTACGATATATATATTCTTAGCTTGAGGGGGAATGTTAAAAATAACGGCTAGTTTTAATATTTGAATTGTAACGGCTAGTTTAGAGAGTAATGTATTATAATTAATAAGTTAGGAGATAGTGGTTAGTGGTTAGTGATTAGTAGTTGGTAGTTGTAATTAATAGTACAACAGCTAGTTTTTAAATTTGTTCTATAAATAGAGATACATGTAAAGCTTAAAATAAGAATGCAATAATAAGTTATTTTATTTAATCTCTTCTCTTGTCTTATAAAAAATAACAGTTTTGATTGTTGATATGTCTATTAGAGGCTAAACAACCCTTCTCTAGGGTTATAGCTTTGTAAACCTGAATTCTTATAAGTTTAATTTAGTTTAAGTTTTTTTTATGATTACTCCTTACACTTAATTTAATTCCTTGTGTATTTTATCAATTGTTTTTTGAGCATTGTCCACTTGATAATGGCCATACCATGTGTCTTTGTAGTATTTCGTAGCTAATGAATAATGACCCTTGTTTACATGGGCTCATGCAGTTATTCAAAATAAATAAGTAAATAATTCCTGCAACATGTTTTTAATTGTAAATTGTCTCCAAGAAATTGATTGCACAAAGTAACTTCTAGACCATAGTAACTAAAGCTTGAAGTCAATATTCCTAAAATAGTCCAAAACACATAAGATCACAAAGTTTAGGAACGACAAGAATGTGTTTAAAATTTGCATAAAATATTCAATGACAATACATAACAAATGAAAATAAAAAAGAAGGATAGAGAGATTGACATGATGCTCTCACTCTCTGAGTACATCCAAAAGAACTGATAACATCTCCAAAATACATCCCACGGTAATGAAAGCATTAAGCACACACTCCAAAGAAGAATTAGTACAGAAAACTGACCAACTAGGTAGTAATAATGTGTCCAATTTTCTTGATATGGTCATTCAAATACTTAATCATCTGACGAAGCAATGGATCATTCATTTTCCATATTACAATGTCACAATCTGTCCATATTATGATTCTAACAGTGTCAAGGTAATCCCTATGGAAAGCTTGTACTGTTTCCACCTCACTTGGCTCTTCTTGAGCATCTTCTAATGGCTTTCATGTTGAAAATGTGTCATATATGTTAGTGTAAGTAGATACCTAATCAATTATCATAATATTATGATAGAAGTATTTAACAAAAAAACTTAGTTTAAATTAGAGTTGTTACTTTCTCCGATTACCCGGTTCAAATCTTGTCTCGACCCATATCCAAACTGAAACCTACTGCTACTAGTTCCAACTAAATTGTGTAGGGTATGTTTTAATCTACCTACATAACCCAAATCAGATATGATAGCAGTATAAAAACATGATATCAAACTAATATGTTAAAAATTATGATATAGTATATATCATAATTAATGTTCATGAATACAACTGTAGGATGACATTTGGGAATGTCAGGAACTAAAATGTCTTAGTAAAAAAGGTTTATCACATGCTTAGTCATGAGATAAACCCGACCATTCACAAAAAAAGTTATGGGTATCGACATCTTGACCCGACTCGGTTTAAAAATAAAAAAGTGCTTCAAAATTTTGAAAAAAACAATTTAAGTGCACCAAAATAAATTATTTGTACCGGTTTTATCTTTGCCAGTTGGTAAAAAATAAATTATTTGGGCAAGTCACCCTTGATTTTTCCCTCACATTGACTCATAAACTCAAATAAAGTACAAAATTGTATACTTGTGAATACAAACCTCTGTATTTAGATTTATTTGACTTTATTAAATGATAAACAAGAACACTATTTAATACTTCAACAGATTATTGTTAAGAAAGAGAGAGAGTGTGTGTGTGTGTGTGTCTGTGTGAGAGAGAGAGTGAGAGAAAGTACTTTAAGTAGCCTCAAAGTGAGCTTATGTAATTGGGGAGAATGCCGTAGGATTAAAGCAACTAAATTTTTTCCCTTGGTCAAATTCAACAAATTCAATCTTCCTAAATCCAAAGTCTTCAAGTTGTTGAAATTTATGCGGTCCGGAATATTTTTCTCAAAATTTTCCTGCACATTACAAAACAAATGTTAATTTCACTACAGAAATAGCCATCTGAAATTGTCAATTATATCTAATAAAATCTTAAATGTAAATCAATATATAGGATATAGCAGCATCATATTTAGAAATTGTAACTTTATTTTCTATTGATGCTTATCCATCATCATGATCAGGTAAGGTGACAAACCATGTATCGTAATCCCAGTATTAAAACAAATAGATTTTACAAGTACCATTAAATATTTTATGCAACAAAACAACTTTGAAAAAGGTATTGTGGAACCATAATCTACATACACCAAACTTTCTTTAAATTTTTCATATATTTAATTAAGAAACAATGTAATATGTTACAGAACATTGCTCTGGTTCATAAGAGTGCATTATAATAATTAAAAAAAAAACTTTTGATTTCATAAACAGAAAGAAAGTGTACCTTCTGATTCCACAATTCAAGCTTCATAGTTGAAACATTTGAAAGACCTCTGAGAATGTTCAGAACATCATCAAATAAAACTTCATTTATATCTAATGTCATGTCCGCATTTACTACGGATATAGTATTCTTTAGTGAAATGCAGCTTTTTCCAAAACGAGAATCAATGTCCAAAGAAATAAGACTGGGACAACAAATTTTCATTTGGTTGAGATAACAACAGTTCTCAAGAGCTAATGTCTTCAATACCTTTGAGGAAATGTTGGAAAAACCCAAATCACAAGAAAATAGATACAGGCTTTCAAGGGCAGGGCACCTCAAAAAAAGCTGTCGTCCAAAATTATCATCAAGATCTACATGCTCCAGGTTCAAAACTTTCAGAGAAGGTAGGTTTATTAATTTCGGTCCAATGAAAGTTATCGGATTATTTGTGAAGAGAGACAACTCGATTTCTTGTAGACTTGGACAAGAGAAAAATAAATCGGACATATCCAACATATTTTTTCCACAAATGAAGACACTGATGACTCTAGGCATTAGAGTGGCTACCCGGTCGAGCCATTCCCTAGAAACTTTAGACCAGTTTTCATTGATACACCTTACATATTGAAACTTATCCAAGTATAATCGCCCTCTATTTTTCAAGACCCCATGCACAAATTGATCAAACTTATCCCTTCCTAGTTTAATCTTTTCGTCATTCATTACATCACAACTCAAGAATTCGCCAAGTTCAAATTTAAGAACAGGCACAAATTTCCAAGTGTGTCTCCATCTTTTGGCCAAAATACATGTTTGTACAGCCTCTCTTGTACTTAGGAAGGAGAGAACATGTATTAGAAGATCATCTGGCAATGTGCTTATTCTGTCTACTTCTACATTGTTTCTCCTACAACGTCTCTTGGTATTTGTCATCTTCAAACTACTTGCTCATGCAACTTAGCGTGCACAAATCCTGTTTTTAAATACACAAAATGTACAAGATTTTAAATATCATGAACAAAGTCATGCAACTTAGCGTGCACAAATTAGATTTTAAGTATCATGTACAAGATTACAAATCCTGGAAAAATTCGCCCAACGACTCATATTATTGTACCCCAAATCATTGTAGATCGTAAGGCGCTTATTTAAAAAAGGGATCTAGTAATAGAAGATGACTTACAAATAATTGTATTAGTTCAACAGTATAAGAATGTTATTTCTGGTACACAGTCTGAAGACAACACAAGATAAGATAAGAGAGCAATCTACCTCTAATCTTCTAAATCAACTAAAATTGTTTTCGAGTCGTCAAACACTTTTATCATAAGTAAAAATTGTAAAATTGGGGTGGTGGGCGGTATCTAGGGGTTTAATTAGTACGTAACAGGAAGTGGTAAATTATAAAATACCCGGACATACCTTTATACGAAGGACATTGCCAAATTATCAACCAAAGTTTTCAAGTAGAAGAAAGGAGAAAAGATGTTCCAACTGAATAGCCCACTAAATAATCTAAAAATAATACCTTAAAATAGGTTGACATCCTAAATAAAATAATTGCAATATATATATATATATATATATATGTTCCGAAAAAAAATATGCTAAAAATAATATCAGAGGCATAAAATGAATCTACCAACAATAGCACCCACACGTCTATCCAATAAGATGAACGCTATGACCATCCATCTAGGACGAATCCTAGCTAAATGATCTTATTTAATTCAGATTTTTGATAAATTAAGTAATTTTAGAATAAGAATTAAATGTATCAAAAAATTTATTAAATATTTTTAATTCAAGTCATAATTTTTCATTTCTCGAAATTAAGAATACCAGCTATTATTATGCCTTTTGATCAAGCCTATGTTAATGTTCTGCTAAATATTGAAAAAGAAAATGCAAAAATCATCCGCACAAAAATGAAGTCATCAATTCAATGCCACATAAATCATGCCGCTGACATAAGAATAAATAAACCAATTCAAGCTAGACTGCTAGAGACAGAATAGCACCACGAATCATAATTAGCTCACTCCGTTTCTATTTTCTAAACATGAACTATAATTAAACAACATGCTTTATAAAAAAAATATTACATTCCAATTTAACAATAATGATTAGGATTTAACAATAATTATTAGGTGATCCGACATTACGTAGAAGCTAATGTCGGATGTTTGTAATAAAGCCCATTACAAACATCCGACGAAAATCCCATTTCTTGGGCTCCCGTCTCCTCCCGAAGATTCTGTTACAACCACTTAAGTAACTCATATTTTGAATTTAGATCAAGAATGTTCGACCAGAATCTGAGCCAATCCGGCCCGAGATGGAATGACCCGAGCCCCATCAATATTCGTGTCCTAACAGATCGGACGGTCCTGATCCAGACACAACATTTGTGTTACAGTAGGACTGTATTTCAGTATTTCTTGTTTCCTCCCGTAGATCCTTGGTGTAAAATTGCAATCTGACGGTGAAGAAAACTTGTAACTCTATTTTTTCTTTTCCTCGCATCAAATTGCAATCCATTCCTTTCTCAGCTTTGTATCAACACAAAGAAACCCTAATCGAAAGAAGTCTGTGATTAGCTAAGGCAGCCATGTAGTTTGGCTTCTCATATCCTCTCCAGATCTCGCCAAGTAGCATCTCTATCTCTCTCCTCATTCTGTCTCCTAGATATGATAGATGGTTTGATCTGATTGTGTCTCCTTTTGTTTAACGAGTTAGGGTTTGTCTGAATTAGATTGGTTTTACCTGATATCGTGACCTGGTTCTTATATTGAAGTTATTGTTTTACTTGAGTTAGTGTTTACGAACTTTTACTGTAAATATAAATAAATTCGATAAGCTACATGTAAGGTTTGAGAAACAAAGATTTAATAGTAATGGTGTTGATATTGTGAAGTCTTTCTTTCCATTGTAAAATTTCTCCATTACTCTAAAAATGGAGGTCTCCATTATCTTGTTAATGTTCTATTTCATACAAACAGGATGTAATCAATTGGTAAATGTAAAATTGAAAATAACATATTTTAATATAAATAAATAACATGCTTCAAAAAGAATATAGGTAAATAACAATTTTAGTATCAATGTGTTCATGAATTTTGTATACAATATTACAAATTTCTTCTATGATAAATAAATCTATTTGTTAATACTAATAATTATGAATTACGGAGATTGTGAAACAAATTATTGTGCCAATATTAAGTGTTTTTTCTCAATATAATATCAATAATAGGAACAGTAGTTTGTTCTACGGTCTGTACGTAATTCATAATTATTAGTATTAATTATTAACTTTATATATAATAGAAGAATTCTTTATCGTCATATGGCAAATTTATTAATCACGAAATTAAATTGTTATATACTAGCTGCATATCAGAAATAGAACAATGGATGCCTCCATTTGTAGGATAATGGAGACTTCAAATAACATGTTCTATGTTGAATTTAGATTTCAGAAAAAACCAATTGAACTCCTTGTTTGTGTAAAACATTTTGTGAAAATAGAAAGACTTTATTATTTGAACTCCTTATAATATTTGGGATCTTATTCTTCTACTTTGAAAACTTTTATAAATGCTCATTTAATAACTCTACATCAGCCGCCTCTCTTTATTCTACTTCCATAACTTTTGTAATTAGATTCATTTCATAAGTCTGCATCAGCAGCCACTCTTTATTTCATTTACGAGAAAATGAGCCTCTCTTTATTTCATGAGCAGCCTCTTTTTTTTTCCCATCTAAATGAAAAATGGTACACAATCTCCAGTACATGCTCATCTTTTGCTCTCCTCTATAATATCCATTGATGACAAACGAAAGAAAAATAAAAAGAAGCCTCAGCTCCTCTTTGTTTTGCTCTTGATTGTTGAATTGTTATTAGAAATGAGAAAAATGATTGTTGAATTGTTCTTGATCTCCATTGATTGAAACAATTATTGTTCTTGATAAGGCTCTTAATTTGAAGGAATGATATAAAGATGACCACCTCAACATGTTAGTTAAAGTTTAGCAGAATGTGTCCCCTAATTAGAAAATTGTATTATGTTTTTTTTATGTGTGAGTCCAAAACATGACATATCTTAATTTTATTGATTTCCTCCATCATTGTATATTTAAGTATTACCAAGATGTGTGAAATTATAATCTAACAACGGAATTGTCAATATGGATGAATAGAGTATTAAAGCGATTAAACTATTATCATGGATAAATTAAGAATACATATGTCTTACAAACAATTTTTTTACTTAGAAATGCCGATATCCAAATTGATAACTTTGTACATCATATTTAAAAGTTTGTACATTTTTTTTTATTTGAAAATAGGATTTGTTCATGTTGAGTTCTTTGAGCAAGTAATTTAAAAATAAATAATAGCGAAAACCATTGTAGAAGAAACAGTGTTTATTGTTTAGTCATTGATTGAATAAACACTTTTTTCCGACAATTTTTCCAATACACGTGCTCTTCTTCCTATAAATTGTAGAAACTTGTATTTTGGATTTTGGAAAAACACTTGGACATTAGTATACCTGTTCTTAGATTTAAACTTGATTTATTCTTGATACTTAGTTATAATAAAAAAATTATGATAAAGAAGGAAACAATGTAATGATAAGTTTAAAAAATTTATGAAAGTATTTATTTTATGGCATTCTCCTACCTTTTCTTCAACTGTGCGCACACCTTAATTAATTAATATAGCACTCACTTATAAATTAAATCAAATACTTGGTTTGCAAATTATTCAATATAAATCTATTATGAATATTTTTTTGTCATATAACTGAGAGTTTCTAAATTACATAGCAGCGAAATATTTCGTTAAAACTAATTTAATCAATCGATTTTATTTTCATAATGTTTGGTAACGAACCTAACTTGTTGCATATTTTTTTTTTTTTACAAATATAGAATTCTGAATTAAATTGAAGATTTATCATGTAATTCATCAATCTCATTTATGATTTTTTCGAGTATCTTACCACTTCTTATAAATATATTTTTTCATATAGTTAATGTTTATTGGTCATAGTCCATTGTCATATAATTTGATATATTTTTTTATTAAATTTTATATGAAGATTTAGTGTACAAAATGTCACGCCTAAATTCTCCACCAACACAAAATAACCTCTAACCACTAGACTAAGAGTAGATATGTGTTATTTTATAACATTTTTCTGGACTCTCAAATGATTTATATGAATTTTTCTAACTTTCTGATATTCTATATCAATTGTTTTAATACTGAGATAATTTTTATGAATTTTTCGAGTATCATTGTTTTCTAGACACTCGGACAATTTATGAAATTATTTTTTTTCTGGAATTTATTTGAATGTTTCTGTGATATCAGATATTTCAAGAGTTTTGTACTTATTTCGGGTCTTGGGTAAGTTTCAGGATTTTTGAAGGTGGATTTGGCAATTTTCATGCTCAAAGTCAAAGGATTTGTTTGGGAGTTTGGAAAACCACAAAGGACTCAAATATTGACGTGCAAACATTTAGGGTCCTTTCTGCAAAATCTGTGACCAAGATTTAATATATATATATATGGTCGATTTTGGTTCTCATTTCATATCTAATTGGAGTTTTTCACCAAATTGATCGTCCTATATATTAAAATTCATTAAATGTTATTGTTTACCACATGTTTTTTTTTATTCAGGACATATTCATACCATAAAACTCAATTTATATTTTTTATTGATCTTTATTATAAGAAAATTATGCTTGATTTACATTATTTTTATGTTTATATATAATATATTTAGACATTTTATTCAAATAAAGAAATATCATTATTTTGCTTAGAATTTAAGATATTTTTCCAAACTTATAAAATGATAAAACATATCTTATTTAAGAAATTACCTATTTTATAATTAAACAATTTTTTTAATTATTTATTTCTTAATGTTTTAATAACATTTCCACCTTTGAAAATGTTTCAGATTACATAAGAAATGTTTTTTTAGAGTAAGTTGGCAACTTGCTGTCTTACGATTTCCATTGATAAAATAATAATTACATAGCTCAAGTGAGTTTAGATTGTCTGAATTATCTACTCTATACATATATTATTTATATTATAGTATATTTCTAAACTATCTACTATGTACAGATGATATAAGAACTGTTTTCACACATATATTTCTAAACTAATCTACAAATCTCTGTATATACAATTATTGTAAGTGAAATAGCGTAGTTTTCTTATTTGTATTAAAAATATCAATTTTGAGATACGTGTTATATAGCAAACTACAAGTTTAAATAAAAATTTAAAATTACTTATCACCAATTTTGTACACATATTTATGGTTTTTTCCAATATCTTAGCACTTTTCGGAAATATAATTCTTATGTGTTTGAATGTTAATGCCCATTCACAATAGTTTTTTACAATGCAGATCATATGATATTTTATTGTATTATTTTACTCTACCTTTTATTAAATTCTAGGGAGATGCGGTATATGAAATATCACGCCTAAATTACCTCAAGTTACAAAAATAATATGATCATGTCATGCCTCCCACATGTAGCATGAAAATTTACTAATTAGGTACAGCAAAATATACATCTGACTGGAATTACTAGTCTTTTGCCTGGTTGTTACGACCTTGAAATGTCGCTCTACGCCATAAGTTAGCAACATCCTGTCATGTAGCCATAGCCCAACTAAGCCCATCTAAGCCCAAATGGCATATGCTGGTCTGATGCAATATTCTCCAATATATGGGTTTGAAACATGAGAAGCAATATAAACTCATATCCTGACTAATTTTACTAATTCAGGATTTAATTACAAAATCTGATTTTTAGTTAATTGAAAGCATAATCACCCCAACCCCCTCCTCCACACAAAAAATAAATGAATTTAAAAAACGTTTAAATTAATTCTTATAAATATTTGTCTTGAATCATCATAATAATGCAACATCCTCTTCTTTTCTAATGGAATGAGGAGACACTATCTTGATAAATGAAAATCCAATCTTTTTATGTTAGAGTCGAACTTGTGATATTCTAAATGTTTTTAGTATATAAATTTGAAATGGCTTTAATTAATTAATTTCTTACTTTAGGCATGGTACATGACTATTGTTTCCTCCATAGTTGATCTACTCTTGTTAAGAGTAGATATATATACATGGCTTCTATAATAATCTAGGTAGCAAAGTCTATATTTATCAAATTAATTTGACCAATATTAGCCTTTTTCATACCCTCATTTGACTTCAACTGACTTTTCAAATCTGAATTCAAAATATAGAATTCCGGATTTTTTTGAGATCTCTTTGCTATTTGACTCGCTTACTAACTAGCGGTCCCCATAAAAAGTTGTAAGAACAAAATGAGCACAAACATGAATAAATGGGCTGAGCAAGAACTAAGCTGTTATTTGACCATGGTATTGGCCCACTGTTCAATGAACTAAGCTGAGCAAGAACTAAGCTGTTTTTTTTTTTAAGATTACCATGGTATTGGCCCACTGTTCAATGAACACATCTAGGCCTGCTATTTGAGTAAATGGGCTGAGCAAGAACTAAGCTGTTATTTGACCGAGTAGAGAGAATCAAAATTATCTTTTCTTTTAAACCATGACAGAAGCTGTCACGGAGAGAGATTTGGGTCACTTGAAGCTGTTTTGGATAAGCTATGACGACCTATTTTAGGGGTGCAAACGAATTGGATAGTGGTAAAACCTTACTCCGTATCTGCTTTTATTTTTTCGATACGGATACGAATCAAATATTAGATGGATACATATACAGATATCCACTATTTACAATGGTTAATATTATATTTTTTTTTTCAAAATATATATTAAATTATATGTTATATATCTACTATTAAAATACAAATAATCAAAATTTGAAACCATATCCGCACGAATATTCAGATATATTAGATATCCGTATTTGATTTTCGAATACGAATTCAGATACAGACGGATAATATCCAACCTGTTTGCACCCCTAGCCAATACCATAGTTTGTTTTGAAAATTTTACACTAAGATGACAATTCGCGCGGGAGAAAAATATAAAATTTTGAAAATTTTGAGCCGTCCAAATGGACTTCGGGAATTAAATTTCATTTTATTTCAAATTCCATCCATTTTCACCTAAAAGCTGCCGAACAGGTTCTTAAAGAATGAATGACATTTAACTCAAATCTTTGAACCAAGTATTGGTCCAAAATTTTTCAAAATAACTAACAACATTTCCACAATGCATCTGACACTAATGAAAGCATCAAACATGTACTCTCAAGAAGAATTAGTATAAAACACTGCTCAGCTAGCTAGTAATAATGTGTCCAATTTTCTTGATAAGGTCGTGCAAATACTTGATCATCAGACGAAGCAACGGATCATTAATTTTCCATTTTACAATGCAACCATATTTTGATTTTATGATTCTAACAGTGTTAAGGTAATCCCTCTGGAAAACTTTTACTGATTCATCCTCGCTTGGCTCTTCTGGAGCATCTTCTTGTGGCTTTCATGTTAAAAATGTGTCATATATGTTAGTGTAAACAGATATCAATGATCATAATATTATGATAAAAGTATTTATCATAAAAAGCTTAGTTTAAATTATAATTGTTACTTTTCTCCGATTACCCGGTTCAAATCTGGTCTCGACCCATATCCAAACCGAAACCTACTGCTACTAGATCCATCTAAATTGGGTAGGGTATGTCTCAGTAAATATAACCTATTAACTTATGAGTAAAATTATAGAACTAAAATTTCTATCTATGATCTGAATTTTATCCAGTCCCGACTCTATAATGGGTAGCGCTTGGTTTTAATCTACCTACATAACCCAAATCAGATCAGATGGCAGTATATACAAAATTGATATCATACTAATATGTTAACAATTGTGATAGAATATATATGATAATTAATATGTTCATGAATCCAACTGTAGGATGTATTTTAGAATGTCAGGGACTAAAATGTCTTAGAAAAAAAAAGGTTTATCAGATGCTTAGTGACCCGTCCTCGACTGTTTACAAACAAGTTATGGGTATCGACATGTGGACCCGACTCGGTTCAAAAATAAAAAATAAAAATCTACTGGGCAAGAGGGAGACTTGATTTTTCCCTCACATTGACTCATAAACTCAAATAAAGTACAAACCTTTGTATTTTTATTTATTCGACTTCATTAAATGGAAAACAGAACACAATTTAATACTTTAACAGATTATTATTAAAAAAAAGTGTGTGTGTGTGAGAGAGAGAGAGAGAGTACTTTAAATAGCCACAAAGTGAGCTTCTGTAATTGAGGAGAATGCCGTAGGAAGAAAGCAACTAAATTTTTGCCGTTGGTCAAATTCAATCTTCCTAAATCCAAAGTCTTCAAGTTGTGAAATTTATGCGGTCCGGAATATTTTTCTCGAAATTTTCCTTCACAATACAAAACAAATGTTAATTTTATTACAAAAATAGCCACCTGAAATTGTCATTTATAACATACAAAATCTTAAAAATTAAATCAATACATACGTTATAGCAACATCATATTGAGAAATTGTAACTATAAACCACACCTATATATCTACACCATATGCAACTATTTCATCGTTCGTAAATTTATTTTCTATTGATGCTTATCCAACGTCATAATCTGGTAAGGTGACAAACCATGCATGGTAATCCCAATATTAAAACAAATGGATTCTACAAACACAAAATAAATATTATATGTAACTAAACAACTTTGACAAAAGGTATTTTGTAAACATAATCTACAAACACCAAACTAAACCCTAAAAGCCTAAACAATGTATTATGTTACAGAACATTGCTCTGGTTCATAAGAGTGCATATGAAAAAAAAAACAGAGAACTTTTGATTTCATATGCAGAGAGAAAGTGTACCTTGGGATTCCACAATTCAAGCTTCATAGTTGAAACATTTGAAAGAACTCTGGGAATGTTCCGATCATCATCAAATAAAACTTCATTTACATCTAATGTCATGTCCACATTTGCAAGGGATGTAGTATTCGTTAGTGAAATGCATCTTGATCGAAAACGAGAATCAATGTCCAAACAAATAAGACTGGGACAACAAATTTGCATTTGTTTGAGATAACGACAGTTTTTTAGAGCTAATGTCTCCATCACCTTTGAGGAAATGTCGGAGAAACCCAAAACACAAGAAGATAGATACAGGCTTTCAAGGGCAGGGCACCTCAAAAAAAGTTGTCGTCCAAAATCATCATCAAGATCTACACGCTCCAGGTTCAAAACTTTCAGAGAAGGTAGATTTATTAATTTCGGTCTAATGAAAGTTATCTGATTATGTGCGAAGAGAGACAGCTCGATTTCTTGTAGGCTTGGACAAGAGAAAAATAAATCGGACATATCCAACATATTTTTTCCACAAATGAAGACTCTGATGACTCTAGGCATTAGAGTGGCTACCCGGTCGAGCCATTCCCTAGAAACTTCAGACCAGTTTTCATTGATACCCCTTACATATTGAAACTTATCCAAGTATGAATGTCCTCTATTTTCCAAGACCCCATGCACAAATTGATCAAACTTATCCCTGCATAGGTTAATCTTTTCTTCATCTGTTTCAGCATTACTCCAGAATTCTCTAAATTTGAAGTTAAGAACAGGCACTGATTTCCATGTGTTTCTCCATCTTTTGGCCAAAATACATGTTTGTACAGCCTCTTTGGTACTTAGGAAGGAGAGCACGTCTATTAGCAGATCATCTGGTAAAGTGCTTATTCTATCTATTGCGACATTGTCTCTTCTACAACGTCTCCTAGTATTGGTCTCTATGTGGAAGGTCATGAGTTTGAAACCCAAATGGGGGAAATCCTTTGTTATATTAACAAGGGTATTAAATAGTTGGGTGGTTTGTCCTTCAACTTTTCTCAAAAAAAATGTCTCCTGGTATTTGTCATCTTCAAACTACTTGTTCATGCAACTTAGCGTGCACAAATCCTGTTTTGAATTACACAAAATGTACATGATTTTAAGTATCATGAACAAAGTCATGAATTTGGATTTGGACATCCCTAGAAGAAAAATGTTTGTACATGCTCTACTGGAAAAATTCGCCGAACGACTCATATTACTATTACCCCAAATCATTGTCAATCGTTAAGGCAATTATTTAAAGAAGGGATCTAGTAATAGAATATGTTCCTAATAATTGTATCAGTTCAACAGTATAAGAATATTTTTTCTGCTCCACAGTCAGAAGACAACACACGATAAAATAGAAAGCAATCTACCTCAAACCTTCGAAAAAGACTGAAATTGTTTTCAAGCTAGTCGTCAAACAATTTTATCGTAAGTAAAAGTTGTGAAATTGGGGTGGTGGGCGGTATGTAGGGGTTTAATTAGTATGTAACTGGAAGTGGTACATTATAAAATACACGGACAAACCTTTATATGAAGGAAATTGCCAAATCATCACCAAAAGTTTTAGAGTAGAAGAAAGGAGAAAGATGTTGCAACTGAATAGCCCACTAAATAATCTAAAAATAATACCTCAAAATAGGTAGACATCCTAAAAAAATAATTGCAATATATATATGTTCTAAAAAAAATATGCTAAAAATAATATCAGAGACATAAAATGAATCTACCAATAATAGCACCCACGCATCTATCAGAGACATAAGATGAACGCTATGACCATCCATCTAGAACAAATCCTAGATGATCTTACATAATTCAGATTTTTGATAAATTAAGTTATTTTAGAATAAGAATTGAATGTATTAAAAAATGTATTAAATATTTCTAATTCAAGTCATAATTCTTCATTTCTTAACAGTGTTGGTACACACGGATACTTCTACGAGCCCATCTGTTATCCGGATGGACCAGCAACTCCTCAAGGCATGCACCAAAGGTGATTTACTTGTTTGATGCAAACTCTGATATCCTACTCGCTACCACTCCTTACTCAAACAATTACCTTCACATTGCCGCCATGCTTGGCCATTAGGATTTCGCAAAAGAGGTCTGGTCAAGAGCCACTTCCCTCTTCTATGGCATCAACGATGATGGCGAGACCCCACTAATAGCTGCTCTAATGGCGGCTAACCTTTTATTGGCTTGACATCATCACTGCTGCAACACAATATACACAGTCGATAGACTTGGAGATGCAATGCAAAATGGCTATGAAATTTTGGCACTACAGCTCTTGGAAATAGAGGCACGACTGTCAGAGCAAGTTATCAACATAGGTGAGTTCGATGTTTATGGCGGCCCGCAGATGATTTTATGAAGTTGTAGTGCGATTGCTAGATATGCCGTCTTCAACAAATTGTGGTCCCAAAGATTAGTCAACTATACATGTTGCTGTGAAATATGATGCATCAAACCAATTTATGGTTTTTTCCAGTATCTTACCACTTCTTAAAAATATAATTTTTTCTGACCGTTAATGTTTATTGGCCATAGTCCATAAATATTATGTATATCATATATGCCATATGATTTGATACATTTTTTTATTAAATCCTACAGGAAGATTCAGTGTACAAAATGTAACGCCTAAATTACCCTTGAGTAGCAAAACTTGTATGAACATGTCATGTTTTCCACATGTAGTTTGCATATTTACTAAGTTATAGAAAAATATACATATGAATTGGATTACTTGGCAATTGTAAGAATTCATTCCATTGGCTAAAAGAAAGTGTAAATTTGAAGTCTATGAATTATATATATGGGTTTAAGCCCAAATAAGCCCAATAAGTCTGTTAATTCCAAGTCCTTTTCCTGGGCTATTTCCTTGTATTCTGTTTTAGTTTAGTTAGTTAGTAGCTGAGGTGAATTTAGGGTTTGTTGAGTTATTTTTTATAAATAGAGAGATCCGAGTTGTAACTGTAAAGCTTGATGAATGAGTTATCTAATTTATATACATTTTTATTTTTTTCCTCTATTACCTAAAGTTTTCCTATCGAGTTATTAGTTTGATGAACTTCTCTGAGTCATTACTGTAGTTGTTAAATATTAATTTAGACCATTGTTTACCACAGTTTAGTTGAATTTACAAAGCTTAGAAGAGATGATGAGACTTTTATTATAAATATATAATGTATCAAGCTCAACTAGCATAAAAAACCAGGAAAACTAAGAAACAACGAGGCAGAAGCATTAAAATGCAATCAAAGTTGCAGTGATATACAAAGGGGGGCAGAGCAAACTTTTTATTTACAACACACATAAAAAAAAAAAAAAACTTAAAAGAGAAAGCCAATATATACATGCAAATAACAGTAATGAGGAAATAAAAACCAAATATAGTGCAGATTGCACAAAATTAGAAATAAATAATTACCAATAATATACACAAAATCCAAGTCAAGTATCTAATATATTAACGATGTAGATGATAACTAGCAATAGTATAGTGAGTCTGTATTGCTGAGAGAGAACAAGCAATGTTGCACCAGCCAACAACGATATGACTGCGCACCCATGGACTATTAAAATATTTGTGCCACAATATCGCAAATTGATGGTTCCAATTGGAATTATAGTAACTATTAAGATCATCAAACTGCTTTTGACAGTAATGATTGTTATAATCAACCAAACAAACATTACCGATATCATTGAAGTACAAGCCATTTGCCTGCTGGATAATGTGTTAGTGATTACGCCATGTCACTCAAGTAACTCTACATCATTTTCTGAATTGATTAGTCCATCCAGAAGTAAAATATAGCTTGTCAGGAATCGCTTATTTGAAGGCATGCAATCCTCAAAAGCAATGAGGTTTGCAAGTAAAGTTGTGTGATTTGGGTCGAGATGCAGATGCGGCATCTGCATGATGCCATGTTGGAAAGTTATATCAAAGCCATCCTTATGTTCTCTCTTCTGAAAATTCACATCGGCCCTTTTGTAAAGCTCATATGCATTTTTTATTCTTTTGTGTGCATTACTGCGGAGGTGAATTTTCCCCCAGCTTGCACTCACCTTATAATTGTGGGGACATTCTAAAGGAATACTTCGACCTTTTGAAGGAGATAGTATGCACCATTTCCAGTAAAGGTCGAGCAAATGTTTTGGGTCAGTAGGCACGGCTTGTTCATCAAATTTCCATGGCATATCTAACCATATAAATGGTTTGAGCTCTATGAGGAATTCATTGATGAAGATTGTGCTTTGGTTTTTCTCTTGAGAGAGAGTGGATTGTGATAACTGGCTTTCGCTTTGCTCACAAGAGAGAGTGGAATTTGAATTAGAACTAGATGATGAATATTCTGAAGGTGTTACTGGTGGGATCAAGTTATGGTTGCTAAGGAAGTAATAAACTTTCTCCAGAAAAAATAAGGGAATTTGGTTTTCCAGGAGCACCAAGTCAAACCTTATCGTTTTAAGGTCAAATCCTGGATAAAACATACACTCCTCTCCATCTCTAGATAAAACCTGGATGAATTAGGTTGGGTAAGTTGGAGTCCCAGTAAGCATCAATTAATGCAAAGGTTATTGTATTATATATGTTCGTTTTGAAATTATATGAAATTATGATCAATTAATGCAACTAAAGATTGAGTAAATGAATGAACATTAAAAGCTTTGCGTATATATACTAATTTTCTTGTATTAATGTTATGAAACATTAACTGAATTATTTTTTATATATATGTTGATATACTAATTGATGAACACTAGAAATTTAATGTATAAAAGTGAATATTAATGTACTAACCGATCTGATTTAAATATATATATATATATAGCGACAACACCTGCTGTGAATTCATTCTTATTTTAATTAGTGGAACTAATGACGACTCAAATTTGACATCTCTATTCTATTATTAAGCATGTTGGGTGTCCGATCCGTCAACGGCTACGATTGAGAGATAAAACTTTGGATTTGATCTCAGCTCTCCAATTACATATTTTGTCTTCTTTTGATTAAATGCATCTGTTTTATGTATAGAAGTCTAAATTTAGTTAAAAACATACCCACCACATATGCTGCCACACGATATATTACAATCAAAATTAAATAAATTTTGAAATTTAGCAATATATTTATCCGTTTCCTTATTTTTTTTGTTTCCATATTTCTCCTCTTCAATTGAGAAGACTCCACCTTCCATTTTCTAATTTATTGTTTCCTTCGTTTTTATACGGATCACAATGAAAATCATTTTTTTTTATTTCCTTATTTCTCTTTCTTTGTTTCTATACATATTGGTGTGAACAATTTAGAATATATTTCTGATATATAATATATCAATGTGTGTGTGTGTGTGTGTGTTCTAAATTGAAAACAAAGAAGAATATAAATTGGAACACGTGTGTAAATATATATTTTTCTTATAATATGTGTGTGTGTGTGTGTATCATGTACATACACACGATAACACTTTTTATTTATGTTTTTTGATATCATATTATATGTTGGTATTGAATTGTTGTATGATATTTGATATTAGATTCGAATCGAGCTATTATTTGATATCATTGGTACTTAAAAATAAAAAATCATCACATCATCAAATTGTTATCAGAGGTCACGATTAAAGTTAATTAAAAATACATAATCATATGAATTTTCTATTAACATGTGTTTTAATTTTTAAATAATTATTATTTTCATTGATATATTTGTTTTTTATAATATGTCCCCGTTGCAACGCACGGGTATGATACTAGTATATACTAATTCATTTTCTATCGTACCAATTGAAAACTCATTCTCGTTTAATTAGAAAAAATAATTGACACAGTATGCATCTTTATAAATTTTGGTCCGCTGACGTCATCTAATATTTATCTAGGAATTCTCTAAAGTGTGAATATAAAAAGATAACACTTACCATGCATCATTTTTACTAGGGATGAAATCTTATCTCCTTATTCTTTTATTATTTTATGTCACTTTCAAACATATATATAAATAACTCAGGAATCATTCTTATGAAAATTTGTGACTAATTTTAGGTGATGTCAGCGGATCAACATTTATAAAAAAATCAATTGAATCAAATGTTATTTCTAATAATTAAACTAAAACGAATTTCCACTATTTTCTGCTACACACTAAAAACCTTTAATCTCGGTTAGCAATGTTAGTAAGATCGGACCTGATATAGACCTTGTGATGCTCTGGGTCAATGATTTATTGATCGGATTGGTAGGTCCACTAGTCCAATTGCCCAGTAACAGAACTCAAGCTAAGTCACACCTCGGTTTAAATTAGCAGTGTTGATTAAGGACTGTCTTTTACAGTACACAACGATTTATCTCAACAAGTCTAAAGACAAAATGAACTAAAAAAAGGAACTCAAAAGGATATAGCCCAATCTAAAGTTCGATCAAAAATAGTCCAATCATTTATACAAGATCTTAAAAAAGCTTGTGTGAAAATCAAAACACAAAAAAAATCCGACTTAGCACTAAAAATAAGCATTATTCCTATAAGATCATAAATAGAAAAATAAAAACAAGTTCATTTCCTTATAAAAAAAAACCACCAAAACGCATGTAAATCTTCCGCTTCTAGCCTTTCATCAGATCTGCAAAACCAAAAATGTCATTGTTTTCTTGTCAAAGATAAACTTCGAAATTACATATTTTTCCCATATTATCATAGTTTTCCTTCTAAATTTTAAAAAATGACAAATTTACCCATCCTATTGCCTTTTTTTCAAACACATTTGAAATTTATAAAATACTTATTTTACTATTTATTAAATAAAATAAAAAATATGTAGCATCTTGAAGAAAAATATCAGTCTTTTAATTGATAGGTTCCCGAGGACAGATTACTATTGTTTTCTTCTCTACTTTTGGTATATGTTTGTGACATTCAAATAATTTCTAGTTTTTTTTAGTTCGGAGTTATTTTATAACATTTTTCTGGACTCTCAAATTATTTATATAAAATTTTCTAACTTTCTGATATTCTGTATCAATTGTTTTAATAGTCAGATAATTTATATGAATTTTCCGAGTCTCGTTGTATTCTGGACACTCGGACAATTTATTGCATAATTTATGTGATATTCAGATATATATTTCAAAAGTTTTGTACAGATTTCGGGTCTGGTGTAAGTTTCAGGATTTTTGAAGGTGGATGTGGCAATTTTCATGCTCAAAGTCAAAGGATTTGTTTGGGAGTTTGGAAAACCACAAAGGACTCAAATATTGACGTGCAAACTTTTAGGGTCCTTTCTGCAAAATCTATGACCAAGATTTAATATATGGTCGATTTTGGTTCTTATTTCATATCTAATTGAGTTTTTCACCAAATTGGTATTTGATCCGGGACGAAATGACAATAAAACAATTAATAACTGTCTTTACTAATTTTAGATTTATATTTTACTAATTTAAGATAGTTTGTTCCAAGTCCAGTGAAAATGTATGGACAAAAGAAATTGTAAGCCTCCTATATAAAGGAGCAAAAATGTAAAAGAAAAGGGGAAGAAAAACCAAAAAAGAAAAGAAAAACAATCATGTCTCCTATTTTTTGGAGAAAAGAAATATTCAAATATAGTGATTTGTGTAAAAGTTATTAAATTCTTATTACTCTTATACGAATCAGTATTGTTTACCACATGGTTTTTTTTTATTCAACATATTCATACCATAAAACTGAATTTATATTATTTTTATTGATATTTATTATAAGAAAATTATGCTTTATTTACATTATTTTTATGTTTATATATAATCTATTTAGACATTTTATTCAAATAAAAAATACCAATATTTTGCTCATAATTGAAGTTATTTTTCCAAACTCAGAAAATGATAAAAACGTATCTTATTTAATAAATTACCTATTTTATAATTAACCAAAAATATGTTTTTAATTAGTTATTCCTTAATGTTTTAATAAAATTTCCACCTTTGGAAATGTTTCAGATTATATTAGAAGTGTTTTCACACATATATTTCTAAACTAAGCTACAAATTCATATGCATGTTGTAAGTGAAATAGTGTAGTTTTCTTATTTGTATTAAAAATCTCAATTTTGAGATACGAAGTTTAAATAAAAATTTAAAATTACCTATCTCCAATTTTCTACACTTATTTATGGTTTTTTCCAATATCTTAGCACTTTTCTGAAATATAATTCTTATATGTTTGAATGTTAATGCCCATTCGCAATAGTTTTTTATAATGCATATTATATCATATCATATCATCATATATATCATCATATCATATCGTATTGTATTATTTTACTCAACCTTTTTATTAAATTCTAGGGAGATGCAGTGTATGAAATGTCACGCCTAAATTACCTCAAGTTACAAAAATAATATGACCATGTCATGCTTCCCACATGAACAGGGAAAATTTACTAATTAGGTACAGGGAAAATTTACATCTGACTGGAATTACTAGTCTTTTGCTTGAAATGTCGCTCCAAGTCTTAAGTTGGCAACATCCTGTCATGTAGCCATAGGCTAACAAATACGTAAAATTTAGACCCATGAACTATTTATATCAGCTTAGCCCAACTAAGCCCATCTAAGCCCAAAGGGCATATGCTGGTCTGATGCAATATTCTCAAATATATGGGCTTCAAACATGCGAAGCAATTTAAACTCATATCCTGTCCAATTTTACTAATTCAGGATTTAATTACAAAATAATACACGAAACTATATATCATCTTCTTTAAAATAAATGAATTTAAAAATCGTTTAAATTAATTCTTATAAATATTTATCTTGAATCATCATTATAATGCTACATCCTCTGCTTTTCTAATGGAATGAGGAGAAACTATCTTGATAAATGAAAATCCAATATTTTTATGTTAGAGCCCAACTTGTGATAATCTAAATGTTTTTAGCATATAAATTTGAAATGGCTTTAATTAATTAATTTCTTACTTTAGGCATGGTACATGACTATTGTTTCCTCCATAGTTGATCTACTCTTGCTAAGAGTAGATTTACATGGCTTATATAATAATCTAGTTAGCAAAGTTTAAATTTATCAAATTTGACCAATATTAGCCTTTTTCATACTCTCATTTGACTTCAATTGACTTTTCAAATCTGCATTCAAAATATAGAATTCCGGATTTCTTTTTTAGACCTCTTTGCTATTTGAGCGCAAACATAAATAAGCTGTAAAAACAAAAAGTTGTAAGAACAAAATGAGCGCAAACATAAATAAGCTGATCAGTATCGGTCTAAATTTTTTTTTTTTTTTTTTACAAAAGCTGGAAATTTGGTGAAGAAATTAAAGTATTGTATGGGCTGATATGCATCTTCAATTGTGCATCTTTATGGAACTTCATCTAAACTTTAATGAATTAAATATATAATTGATATTATGTGAGTTGATAAACCTGTCCATCTAAATTGAGTAAATATCAACTAAACAAAATGTTTTCTATATATGTCACTTATTCGTTTTGTACACATTCATAGAAAATTTCCCAAGAATTTCAAAGTTTAATTTTGTCTTCATTACATTTCTAATACTTTCATTTGCAAAATTCATCATTTTATTCTTTCTATAATGACACAAGAAATTTTGTATATATTAAAAGCAAAAAAGCTCATATGCAGCAACCTTCATTACATTTCTAATAATGACACAAGAAATTTTGTATATATTAAAAGCAAAAAAGCTCATATGCAGCAACCTTCATTACATTTCTAATAATGACACAAGAAATTTTGTATATATTTAAATTCTCATATGCAGCAACCTTCATTACATTTCTAATACTAAAAAATGCTCTAACTCAACTCGGCTCACTTTTGAAAGAAAAAAGCTCGGCTCGACTCGACTCATGTAAACACTCGGCTCGACTCATGAGCTCGCGAGCCGACTCATATTATATGTTGAAAAAATGATCATTTAACTATTTTACAAGATACTTCTGCCTCATTTTGGTATATTACAACTTGTCTATAAGGTTGCTGCATATGAGAATTTAAACTTACGTTACTCAAATTAGCAGTGTTGTCACACTAGCCCATCTATTGATTTCATGCTGGACATATATAAAATTTCCTCCCCGGATTCTGTTTGGTCTTCGAAAGCTTCACAACAGTCTGCTTGAGACATCTATCACAATTATAAGGTTCTGATGAGTAACGACTACTTTGGCTACTCATTTCGCCTATATAAAACAAAAAATAACATTAATTAACTAAACCCTAATTTAAATTAGTTGTTCCCTAATTTAAGAAACCATTCAAAGTAACGATTAAAATAAACATAAATTAAATGAGGGAAGAGTGATGTAGCATACGATCAAATTAATGACTCCGGGAGAGGAAATACTGATCTTTGTCCGTCGATTGATTTGGGAAGTTAAAATTTACAGCGAGCAATATAGCAGAATACTTAATTTGGGGATATAGTACTGGAAGGCTCTGGAGAGAGATGAATCGATCGACCTAGGGTTTATTGGAATATATAAAATATATAATAGCATCACCATCAGTTCAATATGGTAACGAGTTATTACTACTTTATACTAAACCAACGGATCATGTACATAACGGATGGTAAAATTAACCCCCTCAGTGCCATCGGCCGGTTAGCTGAACCGATATTAAAGAGTCGCTCAATACTAACTGTTCGTGAAATTTAATCGATGGAAAAGGAGGGAGTCCATCAACGCCATCGGTTTTGTACCCATAACAGATGGTAAAAAGTTCAAAGTAATTACAATGCTGCCACTCGTGACGTCCACCATTTGTGCGGAAGCACATTCAATGAAAAAATGTTTTTTGTAGTAGTGATCTCAGCCTGAATCCGTTAGTCAGAAAACACTCTGTTCACCCCAGCTATTGGACTTGTACAAATTTGAAGTTGAACATGTAGGTAGTTTGAGTTTTGCCGGTTAATATAAAGAATACTCAAATTGGTTTAGCCAATTAATTACAATGAAAATGACAAAACAGGATCTCAGAAAGGACGAATTGGTCAAATACCAGTCAGATTTCAGGTCAAAAAATAGATTAAATGAGTATATAAAATTGTGTAAAAATAATAAATAAGATGGACATGCATCCGAGAAACTTTAATCTATAATTTAAACCTCATGTCATGAGTAAAAAAAGTTGGAAAACTATCTAACAATTCATGCTACTTAATTTATCCTAAATCAGTTGACTCAATAGTTTGTATTTTCTGATCATTTATTTGGTATTAGTAAAATGTTTAATTGTTTGGAATGCTTTGTCAAAAAAAAAAAAAATTGGAACCATGATTTAGTCATACAATTGCAACTCACATAACCAAATTTTGGTTGCTTGGTATATTTTACTAATAGTTATTTACTATGATTTCAAATTGAAAAATAAGTTTATGTGCCAGAAAGCAAATATTATAGTTTAATAGTGTGATTAAAGTCAAACTGAGATATATTTAATTTAATTAAATTCGTAATATTATGTTAGATTTTTATGTGTTGCAATTAGAACGTACTTATGTGCGAGAATACTCACATCATTTTTCGTTGGGAAATTTTATAAAATGCCCTTCTTACAATAACTATCAAACACAACACCCCTCTGAAATTATTAACAAAATGCCCATGTGGATCTAATATTTCCCTTCCACTCCCTTCCCCATTTCTCCCTCCCACTTATTCTCTCCCCTCCTTTTGAAAACCAACTGCTCTGTATTCTCCTTTTTTTTTTTCTTAATGTGATGTATAATATAATTAGCTTGGTAGTGCCTAGCTACTTCAGGTTAGATATCTCTGACATTATAATACCTTAATTTTCAATGAAGTGTGACCTCAGCAATGAACAGTGCCACTCCTCTTGGTTACCGTCGGATCCAAGATGGATGGCTTAGGTTATTTTCAGCTGACGTCGGCTGATGTAATCATACAAAATTCCTCTCCCGTTTATAAAGAATTTTTGTTGTGCCATCCGTCACTTCTCTCTTCCTCCATGCTAGCCACGTGGTCAGTCTGCGCTAGGTGTTGCTCGACGCTCTCCCTGAGTTCCCGGTTGTCCTTTCTAGCGGGCCTCTCACTTATTTCACTGAACTCTCCCTTACGTCTATTTGTCTTTTCTCTCTTAGGTGGACCTCATCTCCTTTCTTCTCTCCCCCGTTTCTTTCAAAAAACACTAACCCCACCTCTCTCTCCCCATTGATCGTGCCACCATCGGAGCGGCTGTTGGCACCGCCGCTGAAGCCTTCACTTGGGCACTCTCCTCCCCTTCGACGCCGTCTAGGATCTCAGGTACAGTCCTCCTCCGCCTTATGCCGTTGTTTGATCTTTGGCTTTTTCCTTATGAGTTTTATTTATCTGACTTCAAAGTGTTTGGGCTTATTCTAAGGTAATGTTGAAGGAAATGTTCTTCAAGCTTCAAGTAAGTTCTTTCTCAACAAAATGTTACCTTCTGTTTTTTTAATTTGTATTTCTTATTTTCCTATTTGGAAAGTTCTTCCAGCGAATCAAATTGAGATATTAATCATGAATTTAATCTCCAATTAAAATCAAATTTAGCCTTAATCAATAGTAGTTGACCGTGCAGTCTAGCCCCAATCAGGCTTCAATTCTCCTTGACATAACACCATTAAGTCCCTTTTACGTCAATTGCAACTAAAAACCAAGCAAGACCAAAGAGAAACCAAATTGCTCATTGATATCCATCCAATATTAGAGCAGAAGTTCAATGTATGCAACTATATATTTTTTTTTCAGATTGCTAGTCTACTATTTTGTATTTCTTTTTCCAGTATTGCTTTATACTAAACAAGTCATGTACTTACACAAATCAGGTACGCCATTTCCTACCAACAAGCATGCTAAATAAGAAAAATAATGACAACCTGAAAGTGAGTTAACGAATGGCATTGACATCAAAATTGTGGTATGGTAAGCTATTCTGGTAAGAAGCAGTTGGAACGTTTTCCTCTAATTTATCCAATACTATGAACCAAATCTGAAATTGATACCAAATGCTAACAGTAAAAAATTTAAATCTTTACAATTTTAAAATAACATACACCTTTGCCCAACTCTACCTAGATGACTTTAAGGTTTTAGTTAGTTCTAATGCTATGCAGTTTCCTATACTCACTGCTATGGATCGAGTCAGACTCTACTTAATCCTGTGCTAAAGGTGGTGTAATTAATTAAATATTTTCTTCATTGTTTTCTTTCTCACTGATGTTTTTTTCTTTTTTTGTCGTGTGTGTATCTTTTTCCTGATGGGGGATATAGGTAAATTTGGGGGATTGGTTAAAGGTGATGGTCGCAAGTTGTAGGTAGTCTGACAAGGTGGTGGACACCAGCATAGAAATGGAACCATTTACTATGGCACGCAAAAGGGCACTTTTGACTACTTTGAGATGTGTTGGCGCAGATTCCGACAAGAAACCAAAATGTGTCAGGTGGTTTGCATGCTTGGCGCTGATGAGACTATCCGTTGTTCGGTATGTAACGTATGTTTCACTTATGCAGATATTAATTTTGTTCTTTTATTTTCCTGTTAATTAACCAGGCTCAATTCAAAACATTTAATTCATACTTTCCTCGGCTTTTCCATTTTTTCCTGTTTTGTGTATCAGTTATTGAGATTAGATTTGATGTGCTGGCAGCGGTTCTTATTATGATCTGTTCCTGTACATGGAACTAGCTATCAGTAATTTTTTATACAATTGAGATTTTCGATACTATTTTTGTAAGATTTCTAAATTTTACCACTGCATTTTTTCTTTAGTAAAAGAAATTGCATGTTCACTTCATAAAAGAAGACCAGGTTTTATGTGATGCATACTTGATATTAGTGTTGGCATGTGAATTGAAAGTAGTGAAAATTAATTTCAAGGCCAATTAGAGGTTTTCTAGGAAAGATTGGAATGATTTAATTTCTTCTCTTAAATTCGTATTAGTTTGGCATCCATGCTCTGTGTAGTCTTCATCCTATATATATTCATCATAACTATGACATTGACTCATTTGGCTTGAGTATGAACCCTCTCTGTACCTCTCTCTCTCTCTTCTAGTATCAAATTTCTATAGCTAATTTAGGGTTATAAATCAGAAAGGGGCTTGAATTTTATTATTCTGAATACTTGAGAGTTAATATGTGCGATTTATGAAGCCCGTGGCTCGGCTGAATCAGTTAACGATGACCAAAGTTTTGTAGGTATGATATTTAACCTTGATTAGTATCTTAAGTTCACTTCCATGCGGACTTAGATACTGCATTTTAGATTACACCAGGTTAGATTTTATGAAATTATTTATGTCCTTCTCATAGGTGGATGAGTATGATAGGAATAGGAGAGGTTTAAAATAAGAGTCGTTCTCCCGTTAAATTGTACATAGTAGGTTTGACCATAACTGTATTTATAGCTGGGGTTAAATAGCCAAATCCACAGTCAAGGAAGGCTTCCATAATTTACTGTTCACTCCTTAACTGTAAACAATTTGTCGAACATAAAGGGATACCATAAAGTTGTATTCAATTTCGCAACGGATGCAATTTAAAACTAAATTACGCTCAAGTTTAGCATAATTCACCTGGTACATCACTATATAGTAAAAAATGATAACTTTTCAAGTTGAGCATAATTCACCTGCCACTGTCAGAATGCAAAAATAAATTAAGTTTCATAAAAAAAAGAGACTTTGTACTATGATAGATACATGGTACGTCACTGAGTTAAATGCAAGACTGATTACTAGCGATGGTTCTAGCTGTCTATCTCCAGCACAAAGGTATATTACTGTTCTTTTGTGCTTTTTATTTTTAAATTGTATTGCTTTTTCACTGATTGTTATTAGCAAGAAGAAATATTTGGATTTTGCTTCAGAAAATTGCGAAGGCTTCAGGTTAAGGCTAAAGCGAGTCCCGACTTCATTGCATTTGGAACAATTCCTAACAAAACAGAGACAGGTAACACTTGGAGTGCATCTTGATGTCTTTTCTATGGTAACTAAATTAGGAATGTTTTTAATTATGTAAATTTCAATTTGTTCTATGCAATTTTAGTCATATGTGGAACTGTTGAAGGAATGCGGAATAGATATATCATCATAGTTCGCCATTAACTTAAAGGATGGGGTGTATGTACTGAGTGGCGATTTTTTGGAATATTGTGGTTCAATTGTTGATTCTTGCCAGAATTGTGTTGCAGTTGGAATCAATTGCACACCTCCTAGATTGTTTCTTGGTTTAATTATTTCCATCTGCTTGAGTTGTACATATCATGATTGTTCTTCCTTGAAAGCAAAATTGACTAAATTACCCCCTGATTCTGTCATCTTAGACACAACCAAATATTTTATACCCACATCATAGAAGCTTGAGTTTAGAAACTGACTATATTGCTCTTGATGTTGTCATCTCATAGAAGCTTGGAACCAAATGTAGAAATATTTTGTATTTGGTTTCAACTTTATTATTTCAACTGGGAGAAAATCCAGGAGCATGACACATTGAAGGTAGAGCTGAAATTGTCCCATTTAATTAAATATATCTTTTCAACCTATTAGTTTGAAGGTGTTCTTTGCAAATAAAAGTTACTGGCAGGATATAGTATAATTCCCAAACTGCAGCACATTCTAGCCTGCCTTGGTCTTTTGAAAGAAGTAAATTATTGAGTGTTTTTATAAAATGTTTGGCATTATTTCGAGAAACTTTGAATTAGTTATTTAATTGAATGAAATTTAATTATGAGGGATTTATGTTGATTTAGGTTGCTGTGATGTTTCCTGAAGAAGCCTTCATAGTTGTGCAGAAATCCTTTGATCCGAGAAAGGTATATTGAAACAATAAGAAAACCGCTATTTTTTGTAATACAAATGCTAAATACAATCAAAAGTGTGAATTTGTGGATGTCATATTTAGTTAGGGAAAATTAACATAATAGTATTGTTATGGAATTGCTCAAGGTTACGATACGTTTGGTTTACTTATTTATAAAAAAATCGATGATATATTTTGTTCTCTTAACTATGTTGCTGCATTTGTGATGAGGAGAAATGCATTAATTTGGTACAACGAATGAAGATTTACTATTTTGTTCTTAGTGACTAGGAAAGATGTATTCAGCTGATAGTCCTGATATAATTAGTGATAGAGAATTAAACAACGATCGATATTGCTGATCGCTGTGTCCATTTAACTCTCTATTATTGCTATTTGACTCTTACTATTGTTACCATACAGAAGAATGAGAAGAAAATGTCACCACGGAAAAATGAAAAAAAAAAAAAATGAGTATACCAACATACACAAAAAAAAGGTTGCGGCGTAGCCGCAACAACGATGCAACTAGTTTATTCCAAAATTGCAATGAGATTTGGTACGGAAATTCGAAGAATGTTGAAGCTTAATTAATAATTGTTTAAATTAAGGATATGGAAAATATGTAGTCTCGATTTTGCATTTAATGTAGATAGTTTATTGGGGCCCACTGAGGCACATAAGTGCATAACTTTGTGCAATATCTGATTCAGTGACAGCGTTAACCCACAAGTATCATCTAGTTTTGAGTTCGTCAATTTATGTTTAAAGACTTGAATTGTAAATATAGTCCTTGGTGTTTATGCCTTATTAATGATGAAAAACAATAGTGTTTACACATGTCTCCTGATAGCTTATTACTTACAAATCATTTAAATTCTGCTTAGACTCTACCATTAATCTAATGATTTTGAATTTTTGATTGAATTTGACAATTATTTAATTGGTAACTATTAAGTCTGAATAAAGCCTCAGTCCTCATTAAACTAGGTAAATGGAACCAAGACAGTAAATTAAAGTAATGAACTTCTCAAATTGCGAGTCGGTCAGTAGGAATCGGATACAAATAGGTAGAATTTATATATAAGGAAAAGAGTATAAGTGGGAGGGAGAAAAGAGGGAGGGAGAGGGAGACCCGCAAGAACATTTTGTTAATAATTTTAGAAGAGGGGCATTTTGTTTGATGGTTTTGGTAAGGAGAGCATTTTATAAAATTTTCCTTTTTTGTTGGTTTTTTTCCAATATCTTAGTACCTTTCGGTAATATAATTCTTATGCGTTTGGAAGTTAATGCCCATTCGCAATACATTTGAAGTAATGCATATCATATTATATCATTTAGATGGAACCTTTTATTTAGAAATAAAAGATGCAGAACATGAAATGTCACGCCTAAATTACCCTTAGTTACAAAAAAAGTATGACCATTTCATGCTTCCCACATGTAATTTGAATAATTATACTAAATTATAGAAAATTATGTGCATGTGATTGGTTTATCGTATGAATTACTACTTGCCAAGGCTTAAGGGACAGTTCAATCCAAGACAATTAAGTAGGCAACATCCTGCTATTTTGCCATAGGTTTAAAAAAACGTAAATTTGAAGCCCATAATAAGCCCAAATAAGCCCTAATGAGCTTAAGCTGATTTGATACAATATGCTACAATACATGGGCTTCAGTCATGCGAAGCCCAAATAAGGCCTAATTAGACATTCAATTAATTTTATTTTTTAATTAAGAAGTCTAACAATTTCTTTTTAAATATTGTACCATTTATACAGTTGGCACACAAGCATGCATCAGAATAAATTTACAATATTAAGAAAACAAAATATAAGCATAATATTTAAAGTACCTAGGCTCATCCACCAAAAAAAAAATGAAGATTTAAATTAAATTATTGTAAAAAATTTATCTTGAATATTCGTGATGAAATATTGTGCCATTATCACCAGTGGTGACAACATCCTTTTGTAATTAATAAAACATTCTTACAAATGAAATGAGGAGAAAATATATTTAATGATCAGTGAAAGTCTAATATCTTTATATGCATCATATATGGGCAATCTAGAAGTTTTGAACATATAAATTTGTAATGAGTTTATTTAATTTATTACTTTAGGTATAGTACAAAACTATTTACTCCATTGTTGACTCTTGCTAAAGGTAGATTTACATGGCTTATATAATAATCTAAGGTAGAAAAGTCTAAATTTATTAAATTTGACAAATATTAGCCTTTTTCATACCATCACTTGACTTCAGTTGACTTTTTCAAATCTACATTCAAACTGTAGACTAGTGGACCTCACTTGACCAATATTAGTCTTTAAGTGGACCTCTTTGCTATGTGACTTGCTCACTGACTAGTAGACCCCACAAAAAGTTGTAAGAACAAAATGAGCGCAAATCTAATAATCTCTGATTACTGCTAGTCTAAAGGAAATTGAATTATTTGCCCATTTAGCTCACTCACAAAATGAGCAAGAGAAATTAAAAAAAAAAAAACATGTGATCCGTGAGATAATCTTTTTAAAAACTTTTTATGAAAAGAGGATGTGATCCGTGAGATTATCTTTTTTAAAACTTTTTTTTGAAAATGATTGTTTTTTGTTTTCCTTCCTTTTTTTTTACAAAAGTAGGAAATTTGGTGAAGAATATATCTCATTTTGTTTTCACAATGCGTCCACACTATTTTTTCTATTGTTTCATATGAAATTGTAGTATAAGCTAACTAGATTAATTATTAATTTATTAGTCTTTTTCATAATGGTTTTCTTGAATTTGTTTATATTCATTTCATTTAAATTATGTCTCTTCATTTTCTTATTTGTTTAATAACACAAGAGGTTTTGTTTATTTAAAAACTTAAATCACATACTTATTCAAAATTTTCAAAAAATTAAATAAATCATTGATTTCATGTTCTTCCTATAATTAATTTACAATTCATCTCCATTTATTAAATATTTTACAGGAATAACTAAACAATGTATTATTGCTGAAAAATCAACATTAGAGTGGATGACTAAAATAATAAAATGAAATTTCAACATTAATTAAGAAGATTTACATTACTGTTATGGAGATTTTTATGCGCTATTATGGTATTATTGAATTGAATCTCTTAAGAAAAACAACCACTCAAGATGGACTTGATTTCAATGGAGTAAAAAAAATCAAATTTATTATCAATTTTTATGTTAAATTTGACTAACATGTTATGTTAACAAGGTTAACATATCGAAGATATATTTGATAAAATTGTATGGTGCTCAATAACACTATTTAAATAAATTAAATGGTAAAGTAATTAAATTATATAATAACACTATTAAAGTAAATTTTAAATACGTGTTATTATTTTGTGTTTCAGGCAAAACCGGTTCAAATTCTTTTTATTGGTAAAAAATTTAAATTTTAACATCTTCGAAATCATTATAATTTTATATAACAAATAAAAATGCAAAATTTATTATCTTTATTTCTCAAAACTTGTTTATGGTTTCTTACATCATCTTAGCACATTTTGTAAATATAAATAAGTGTTTGAAAATTAATGTCCATTAAAATTAAATTTTTAAGTAATGCATATATATCATATTATGTCATTTTATTCAATTTTTCATATATCCTAGGAGATGCATGCAGTGTGTGTATATATATTATGATAGATACAAAACTGTTGGTATATGAGCCTTTTTTACGTCACTTCATATGTTTTCTGATTTATAACAAACTAAATTGATAGAAGCCACCAAGCAGGAGATAACAGATGTCAGATGACATGCTGAGTCGAAGCCAAAAAACAAAAGTAATCACCATAAAACTTCATAACCAAAGTATTCATTTTTACTAAACAAAAGTATCCGTACCTACAAATTTTATAAAAAAACAAACAAATTTCTTCTCCAATTAACAATTCATCATCTATTACCAGTCAGTTCATCCACAATATATCACAAATAATCAAAGTTCAAAAAAAATCCCAACAAAGAAAATCACAAATACAACAAAATCAAACCAGCACTTCATCACCAACCCCAATTAACAGTTGATCAGACCTTATCCAGTGTATGTAAATTTATTCCTATCATCAATCAGAAATCGATACGTAAGAAGAAAACGCTCATTACTTATCATTACCTACAATTTTTAACATAAATGATTAGTTAAACAAAAAAATGAAATATGAATCATAATTTATGAATCTGAAGTAAAATCAATAACCTGATTGAAATCAAGTTGGATATTTATGCTGAGGCAATCAATATATCGAATAACAAAAATTGCAGTCTTTTGAGACTGCTTCCTACTTGGGACAATCCATCCACTTATATGCAACATTTTCCCATTAATCGTCACCTAAACAAAATATGGTAATAACTAACGGATCAAGAATTTGTAATTATCAAATGTATTTATATTAATTAAAAAAAATAAAGAACAAAATATACTCACCAAGTTTTCAAGAAAGGAAATTTTTTACCCAGTGCATAGTATTGATATGCAGTTCAAAAGAGTGCTCATTTACCCCCTATCACCTTCCACAGAATTGTACATTTCTATTTTTTTTTGCCTCCAGCTCAACTGCAGCAAGCATACAGTGACCATAACCACAAAAATTAATAAAAAAAACATTTGCAACTGTCAAATTACCTCGAAAACAAATGAGGCTGACAAGCGAAGAGGTTGTGGAGTGGATTGATTGGTCCCATATCCTACAATATTACAAAATTTATAAAAAAAATTGCAAATATTTTTTAAAATAAATAAAGAGAAATTAAGTCTTAATATTGTGATTAAAGTCAAACCTAGATACATTTGATTTAATTAAGTTTGTAATGTTATGTTAGATTTTTATGTGCTTTAAGTAGCATGTACTCGTGTGCTGGAATACTTACACCATTTTTCTTTGGTTTTTTCTAATATCTTAATTAGTACTTTCCCATAATACAGTACTTTCTTATGCCTTTGAAAATTAATGTTTATTCGCAATAGATTTTAAGTAATGCATATCATATTATCATATCATTTGACGCACCTTTATTTTAGAAGATGAAATGTCACACCTAAATTACCCTTAGTTACAAAAATAGTATGACTATTTCATGCATTCTACATGTAAGAATTAAGGCCCATATTTCATGTATTTATTTTTTTTTTTTAGGAAAAACTGATGTCTTAACATAGTTTGTTGTATTGATACAGTTGCAGAAGACTGCAACTAATGTTACATTTCGTGTATTTTAAAGCAGGATTTGTGCACACTGAGTTTTTGAGAGACATTGTAGGATAAACAATGTAGCCACTGACAAAATAAGCACTTTGAACAACGATGTTCTCTTCTTACTCAATGTATCTCTTTTATACATTAAATTAAACTTCATTTTGATATGCAAATTGATCCGTCTTAATCAACTGTGAATATTTTCAGATATGTAACTTTAACAGTGAGCGATTTGTAAATTTACAGAACAGTGAATGTTTTTTTTGTCAAATAACATAATCAATTGATGACATGATCATACCATCTAGTACCAGACTCAACTTGTTGCTTAGGATCATATTTTTTTTTTTTAATCTATCTAGAAGTCTGAATTGAGTTTAAGATTTCTCACCGCTATATAATGCTTCAAAACCATTTATGATTTTTTTTTTTTCCATCATGGTTCGTGCAGCATGCAGGTGGTGATGCAGCAGAATCTGTGACCAGGATTTAATACATGGTCGATTTTTGTTTTTATTTCATATCTAATTAATTGAGTATTTCACCAAATTGATTGTATTATATATATCAAAGTTCGTCAAATCTAATTGTTTACAAATAGTTTTTATGTAGAGAACATATTCATACTATATATAAAACTAAGTTATATTATTTTATTAATCTTTATTTCAGAAAGTTATGCTTGAATATTTAAATTCTTTTTATGTTTATTATCTATTTAGACAATTTATTCAGATAAAAAATTACCATTATTTATGTTAGTAATGGAATTGTTACAATAATAATAACCTAATAAAACATATATTTTTTTGAAGAAATTATTTATTTTATAATTGACCATATATAGGCTTTTTAGAATAAAAGCTGAAAATTAAGACTTAAATACTTTAATTTATTTCCTTAATGTTTTAATTACCTTGCTGCCACCTCTGGAAATGTTTAAGATAATACAAGAAGTGTTTAAACATATTTTCAATTATTATCTTATAGTTAGATGTATTTTTATGTACATTTATTATTTTCTGTTCATTTTTCAATATAGTCAAGTAGGCATTTTATGTAAATTTTGTTTCTCCATGTAAGCTTTATAGAATGGGAACATATATATCTGCAGTCATATATATGGGTGCCTTTTATATGTACTGTATGAAAGCCAAATCCAAATTTAAATCACACAATATTATGAGCTCATCAAAAAGCTAAGATGCTGAAAGTATACTTTATTATTTTAAACGGTTCTTTACACATTTTATACTCTAAAACATATATTAAAGTTCTGAAATGCAAATCAGGTCATGTGGAATAGTTACTGCTACAATTTTCATTAATTTGAATAAAAAAATTATTTATTTAATTTTCAAACCCTAAGCAAAAAAATAAAAATAAATAAAAAGGAAAAAGGAAAAAGAGGCATGCATTTCTCACAAGAAAATCAAAAGTTAAAAAAATTTATTTCTTAAAATCTTCTAACAATTTTGGCAATACTTATGCATGTTTTCAATGCACCTTTTTTCTCTTTTTCTGACTTACCTTTTTGTTTGGCTTTGAAATAATGTAGGTTTTTTTATTTGCATTAGAAATCTCAATTTTGAGATACATTTTATATAGCAAACCACAAGTTTATTACCACATGTTAGGATGTTTTGAATTTTCAAAACTTATTTATGATTTTTTCCAATATCTTAGCATTTTTCAAAATTATGCAGACATATCATATTATCATGTCATATCATTTTACTCGACCTTTTATTAAATATTAGGAAAATGAGTGTATGAAATTTCACACCTAATTACCCCCAAGTAACAAAAATAGTATGACCATCTCATGCTTCCCACATGTAGCAGAAATATTTACTAATTAGGTATAGCTAAATATATATACATCTGAGTGGGATTACTTATCTATTGTTGATCCTAGCTGTAACACTGTGAACTTTTAAAATTCAGATTAATGAAAATAATATGTGGTTAAATCGAATAATATATATATATACGTGTATACGAAATTAGTGACGTGGATGATGAACAATAATTATACGATTTATTGTGTTAAGGAAGAGGAGCAATAGGTGTTATATAAATCATTTAATCAATATCGAACAAGTGGAGGGTTTATTTTGCAAAAAGACCACTTACAAGTGGGGGCCCCTTGTCATTCTTCTCTCTTCCCCTCCTTTCTTTCTTTTCCTGCGCCCCCTCCCTTTTTCCTTTGCTTCCACCAAGAGAGACAGAGAACGAGAGAGTGAGAGAGAGATCTAAACCCCCCCGGTGACCGTATTTCACGAAAACGGAGATTTAGGAAGAGGAGCTCAAATCTCGTACATCCATCCGTTCCATCGGTAATTCCCCTTTCTATTTCTCTCTCATTTCGTGATTCCTTGTTTTTAGGGTTTCGGTGAAAACCCGTAGAATCGTACCAAATTGATTATTCCGTGCCTTTGTTGTTTCTAAAGTATAAATTGATTGATTTCGTGTTCCAAAGTGCCACCAAATTTCCAATTTACGGATTTTCCCAAATTTCTCGATTCCGTGTTTTTAGGGTTTCGGTGAAAACCCGTAGAATCGTACCAAATTGATTATTCCGTGCCTTTGTTGTTTCTAAAGTGTAAATTGATTGATTTCGTGTTCCAAAGTGCAACCAAATTTCCAAATTACGGATTTTCCCAAAAATTGATTAGGGTTTAAATTGTAAAAGTGCCGGAATTTAATAAATTGACCTATGGATAGATCCTAACGAGCACGGCTAGCGGGATTGACGAGCTTACCGAGTCACGAGATCACGGACCCTCTACGTGCCCTACATAACCAGGTGCGGAGGTTCACGGGATCTGTTTTGGGGTTTATTCGTAGAACTAAATAACGGTGCATATTAATATATTTATGTTGATTGCTTGATTTAAATAAACTGTGCATAGCATGTTGAATCTCTGATTGAAAGCATTTGTTGCCGCATTGCATTAATTGTGATATTAGTGTAATTGAATTGTATAACTGTTATGATTCTCATGTTGGTACGGTTTATCGATTGTTGATCTGTCGTTTTGAATAAGTGAGTGGAACCACAGTATGACTTGGATTGATTGTGTGAAGTGAACAGTGTATCATAGTGGAAAGTCTAGCTAGCTACTAGACTTTCATCCAGGACCCTTATGCGCATCTGGAAAATGGCCCTAGTGAACCCAGTACCGGTTGGGTAAGGGAAGTGCAGTGTAATTTTAGGTAGAACTGTGGTTCAGTGATTCAGTGAAAGTGTCAGTGATTTCTTATTGAGAAAAGTGATATTCTGTTGCATATTCGCGGAATATGCCCGTGTATATTTTAAGTGATGAATTGATGAGATTGTATGACTTGAAACCAGAAAATAGAACTGTTAAGCCGGAGGTGATCGATAGTTGATATCTGTACCTCATAACCAGACTTATATATATATTATATCTGTAAAACCAAATCTTTCTGGAAATTCGTTGATTGATGTTGATTTTTGTGAATTGAAACCCGTTTGAATCTATTCCCGGTACATGTGCATTTATTATTATTGGTGAATAATTAAATAGAAGCTCTATTGCTAGTGTATTTAGTTCTGGTGATGGATTTCTCACAAATCCAGTAGCCCTGTTAAATTCCGCACTGAGAAAACGGATGACAGGTTTTCTCACCCCCTCCCCTCGGGGAATTTTTCCCTTTGAACTGATATGTGCAGGTAAACGCGAGTGAAGTGGGACTCGGGCTCGACTCGTGAGTATAGGCCGAGCTAATAGGTTATGCCAAACCCTTTTTATGCCATTTTGAATGTGTAGTTGAACTCGTAGTCGGTTATTTTGATGTATAGGTTATTATCGAACCGTATTATGTTATAAAACCCTAACGGTATGTTTTAAATGGTTGTTATGATTTAAATGTTGAAATTGCATGTTAAACGTCATTAAAATTTCTAGTGAATGGGGAATAATTGTTTAGTTATACGGGGATTTGATCGGGTTTGAAAACGGGGTGAAATTCCACAAAAATGGGCAAAGGGATGAAAAACAGTACCCTTATTGCGGGCCGCAATAACCCTATTGCGGGCCGCAATGAGAGTAGACAGAGGAAATTTCGCAGATTAAAACCCAAACAGGTCATTGCGGGCCGCAATAAATTCATTGCGGGCCGCAATGAATGGATGCAGAGGCCAACCAGGTCATTGTGGGCCGCAATAAATTCATTGCGGGCCGCAATGAATGGAGGCAGAGACAATTTGCAGAGGCTGGAAATTTTGGAACTTGTTGCGGGCCGCAACAGCCCTATTGCGGGCCGCAATGGGGATTCTGAAAAATGCTATTTTGAGTATAACTTAGGCAAATTAAATCGGATTTGAACCAAACTTGTTTTAAATCAAATCATATGATAATTTGACTAATCTGGACCGCCGGTTAAAGGATTTTCATGCAATTTGACTTCTCCAAAATAAAATTTTCCGTGCTCTATTGAGCGGTGCTTCGTAACCTCAGACAACTCTCGCAGGGGGCTGCCGCCCCCCTGCCACCCCCCGCATACTAATAGAATCAGGCCCACCCACATAAAAATATAATAATATAAATATAAATCCGCATGCATGAACAAAACCGCATTTTAAAACAAAACTGCGCGACCCCCTGTTCCGGGGTGTGACAGTTTTAAGATAGAAATTACCACTATTTTGTTTTGTTCTACGACTTTGAAATGTCGCTCCAATGCCATAGGCTATAAACACGTAAATTTGAAGGCCCATGAAAGAACTTATAATAGCTTACCCCAAATAAGCCTAAGTTGGTCTGATACATTCTCCAATATACGGGCTTCAATCATGCGGAACAAACTTCACCCATATCCTAGCAAGTCTAATGTTTATAATTGAGGACTTAACTACAAAATATGTAAAAAAATTTAATTGAAAAGCATTAAGCACCTAGAAATCCCCAAACACCCCAACACCCCCCCCCCCCCCCCCCCCCCCAAAGCCCACAACCCCACACACATAGAGTGAGAAAAATGGCACAGCGGATCCGACTCCATTATGAAACAACATGGCATATGTATCGGTTACGTGCCGTGATCATTTTTTGAAAATTTGGCACGACACGGCACGTGAAAGATATCTGATTTTTTATTAATACCCTAAATAATAAAGATAATATCAAATATGCCCTGACCACCCAAGTTTTTCTACCAGACCGCCTCGTGTTGGGGCGGTCAACTTTTATTTTTTGACCAAACTGCCCAGAGGCGGGGTGGTTAGCTACAGTATTTTTTTTATATAGATTTTTTAAAGATCTTATGTGTAACATTACTCAAAATATAAATATAGATTAATTATTAGGAGCGGTATATAAAATGTCTTGAATAATTTATTTTATTAAACATAGAGGATAAAAAAAATGAATAGATTGATAAGATGTAGTTAAATTATTTTATGGATAATTATGACAAACTGTATATATCAATATGTAAATTTTAAAAACATTTAAAATTCTCAAATCTTTGTTAAAATAAGAAATGTACATCAACGCACGTGTGTGTGTCTCTTTCTTTATTGTTCTTTCATCCGAGTGAGTCTTAATTAAGAAATTAGCTTTAAGCAAACTTAGGTGCTGTTTTAACTGTTGAATTAAATTAACAAAAATGTTTCTTAATATCTGGAGCCAATCAAGTATTATATACATATGATAAAAGCCTAGTCAAATATCTTGGTGAAGTAGTTATTTCCATGTAGGAATCATTAAACTCTTACTTAATAGTTTACAATCACACGTGGCTTTCTTTCTTTTTTATTTAATACTAGTATCTTAATTCTTCATAATTAGGTAACTATATATATATATATCAGCAAGACCCCTATATATGCAATGAAATTTCTTCCATATAAGCTCAGCTTTAATAGTTGCGCAAGGATTATAGAAAAGACAGCTGAAATGAGATCTTGTGCAATTTATGGAGCTTTTGGGTGTGACAAAACTTCTTTTATCTTTGATATACTTGACCTTATGACAGAACAATTTTTATATGTACATCCTTAACTCATATAATGATAAAACATATCTTATTTAATAAATTACCTATTCTATAATTAACCAAAAATATATTTTTAGTTAGTTATTCCTTAATGTTTTAATAGCATTTTCACCTTTGGAAATGTTTCAGATGACATAAGAATTGTTTTCACACATATATTTCTAAACTAAGGTACAAATCACTATGCATGTTGTAAGTGAAATGATGTAGTTTTCTTATTTGTATTAAAAATCTCAATTTTGAGATACGAAGTTGAAATAAAAATATAAAATTACTTATCTCCAATTTTCTACACTTATTTATGGTTTTTTCCAATATCTTAGCACTTTTCGGAAATATAATTTTTATATGTTTGAATGTTATAATGCCCATTCACAATAGTTTTTTATAATGCATATCATATCATATCATATATATCAATATATCATCATATCATATCGTATTGTATTATTTTACTCAACCTTTTTATTAAATTCTAGGGAGATGCAGTGTATGAAATGTCACGCCTAAATTACCTCAAGTTACAAAAATAATATGACCATGTAATGCTTACCACATGAACAAGGAAAATTTACTAATTAGGTACAGCAAAATATACATCTGACTGGAATTACTAGTCTTTTGCTTGGTTGCTACGACCTTGAAATGTCGCTCCAAGTCTTACGTTGGCAACATCCTGTCATGTAGCCATAGGCTAACAATACGTAAAATTTAGACCCATGGACTATTTATATAAGCTTAGCCCAACTAAGCCCATCTAAGCCCAAATGGCATATGCTGGTCTGATGCAATATTCTCAAATACATGGGCTTCAAACATGAGAAGCAATTTAAACTCATATCCTGTCTAACATTTTACTAATTCAGGATTTAATACAAAATCTGATTTTTAGTTAATTATAAAAAGCATAATCCCCCCCGCCCCCCTCCCTCTACACAAAAAATAAATGAATTTAAAAATCGTTTAAATTAATTCTTGTGAAATATTTTCTTAATCATCATAATAAAATGTTGTGTCATTAATTAATGGTGGCAACATAGTCTTTTTTTTCTAATGGAATGAGGAGAAACTATCTTGATAAATGAAAATCCAATATTTTTATGTTATAGCCCAACTAGTGATAATCTATATTTGTTTAGCATATAAATTTGAAATGGGTTTAATTAATTAATTTCTTACTTTAGGCATGGTACATGACTGTTTCCTCTATAGTTGACTCTATCTAAAGGTTTACGTGGCTTCTATAATAATCTAGGTAGCAAAGTCTAAAGATAAAATTACAATAATAAGTTGTTTTCTTACATCTCTTCTCTCTTACAAAAATTAACAGCGTCTTTATTTTTCTATTTTTTTGTGATACACTACTCCGCAATCCTTCCATGTTCTAATATGCCCAAATTTGTTTTTATTAAAATATTTTTTTTCTCGAAAAAGACATTTCGATTAAGTTGACTTACTGTCACGGACCAAAATAATTATTTTAAGAAAAAAAAATTGAAAAAGATTAAAAAAAAAGTTTATTCTAAATATAAATTAGGCTTATTTTGAAAATTCCATAATATTAGTCAAAAAAATTAAACAATCAAAAGTTCGTTTTTATTAGATTGACATCTGGTAAATACTTATTATTGAACCTAAATTACAAGATATAACCTGAATACATTATCAAAAGTGTTTAATTGTTCGTGTTATATTATTCTACTTTAAGTTACTAATTCAGGAATTATGTTAATATACTAACGTATGTATCAATATTCTAACAAGTCAAATATTGTGTTTTTTTCATGTTGAAACGGTCAATTCACGTACTCAATAAATATATCATTTTCTCGTAGAATACAAAATTTGACGGTTGAATTTTATTTTCCTTTTTATAATTTTGTAAAATATTCATCTTTGATACGCAAATATAGCAATATTTATATTATATTAGGTTCAACATTCAATCCAAAAATCACAAATAATAATGATATTAAGCGAAGCATTTAAAATATCTTTCAGGCTCTATAAAAGCAATTTTTATAGTATAAATTTAACACCAGACGGATGGGAGCAGTTTTAAATAAATGAGCTGGAAATCTGATCGTCAGAGTGCGGTGTTATGTTAGTACTGTGTGACGATGAGTAAATCCGATCGTCGGAGTGCGGCGGTGGTCGGAAGAGTGGATCCGGTCGCGAAGCGAGATGAAGATTAAGATATTAGAGTGATTATGAGTTTATATAAGTATAATTATAAGAGTAGATCTAAGATTTTAGAGGGTGATTAAGGATGATTAGAGTAATTTTGAGTAATTTAGATGATTTCGTGAGAATAAATGAGTAGATTTAGGAATTATAGTCACTTGACTCATTGTAAATACGTTTTTTATCAATCGAATTGTTAGTAGGCATTTAAAGCCGCTAACCTTAAAAAAAAAAATGAGTTGGAAATCTGAATAGAAAATCCTTATAAACATTGAAAGTCAAAAATATTTTTAAAATTATCTCCTTCTCTAAATTTATTTTGGCTTCAAATATTTTTAGTCAATATTTGAATTAAATTTTAAACATGTTTTTGGGGAAAAGAGGGAAAAGAGAGGTAGTTGGGTTAGAATTCACATCCTGCCCGGTACTGTAAAAGGGAATTTTTTTTAAAATAGTGGATCCGGATAATACAGCTCCCTGTGCTAGTTGGGATCTCAAAGCGACTGAGAATAAATCTCAACCGGAATATTGAACCGTTGGGTTATCAGTTCAAAGGGATAAGAGACTCGCTTACCATTGACAAATTGCTACAACGCGTTATTGGATTACATCTTATATATAATTGTTTTCTTTTTTATGTATCGATTTCGGAGCACAAGAAGAAATAAATATGAACCAGATCTCTAAACAGCTTCGTAAAAAGAGATTTGACTTCCCTTTTTTGTACAGATGATGTGTCCTTTTGGTCTATTTTTATGCAATTTGCCATGAGCAAATTTTTTTTTTACTTTCTTTCTGAAAAAGTAAACCTACATTCATAGGGACTATAAATAGAGCGAATTCAATGCGGAAAATACTTATACTAAATTTGTTTCCACATTTTAATGAGTAAATACGAGTACGAATAAGAATAGTAAATCAATGTTAAAATTTAAAACTAAAATCCGTCGAACAAATACATATATGGAGCAAATAATCTACGAATATAGAGTCATGTGAACTTTGAGAAAAGAAATCAGAACATAAAATTATGAAAATTAAGAAAAACAAATTAGAAAGTAAAACAAAAATGGAGGTGTCCATGAACAAATGAATGGAGAAAAGAAGAAACGAAAGAAAAAAAAAACATTAAAAAAAAAGGTAGCACTTGCTCTGGACTCGAGTTCAATACGTTAATTTGTCAAACAATTAATAGGTAAATGAACTTGGGATATTTATATAAGAGTAAGGCAAGCATACATTAACGTGAAGTTAAATTTACCCTCCATTGGATATAGAGATGTAATTAAATTGGTGTCGAGGTGTGACTAGTTACACTGTAACTTGGTTCACATGTGGTGTCTTCCTCTTGATAAGCACATCATGTCCTAATTGCTCTTAATTAATGGCAGTTTATAAGGGCTTGACCAACATCTCTTTTGTTCCAATGATTTCACCTTACCCGGCCTTCTGCTATCGGTTCAAACCAAGTTACCGATAGAATTAGCTTGAATTTGAAACGTTTAAACCTTTCAACTTCAAGCATATCTTCACTCTCTATGAAGCTTTTAGTGAAATCTCTTCGCTTCCCTTTCCTCTCTCTCTCTCTCTCTCTAAGCATAAGTTACAATAAGTCATTTTTTGCTATTTCAAAGTCCGAACAATTGATTTGAAGCGCTCAACAAATGTACTTCAAAACAAAATTTATATTTTTTTGGAAATTTTTAACAATTTTTTTAAGATTTTTTTTTTATAAAATATTCGTGTTGCTCTCTAACAATGAGGAATCCATTAAGAGAGCCATTTTTTACCCGTTAGATGATTGCATTTCTGTAGTAGTGCCTCCTTGGGTCAGCGCTGAATGTGTTATGTGTACAGGAGGGCATATAGAATCAAGGGACCACCTATTTTGGAGATGCCGAATGGCAAAAGGATTCTGGAGGGCTTTTCTGGCATCAATCAACGTAACAGGACCGCGAGACAAATTAGCCATTACGGACGCATGGAGGGATCACAGGCGGACCTTAACAGGGCAAGGTAGAGTGAGATGGGATACTGCCTGGGCGGCTGGAGTATGGACTCTGTGGAGAGAAAGAAACCGGAGGATCTTCTCTCAGGAGCATAAGACGGTGCAAAGATTAATTAATGAAACAATTGAAGATACCGCCCTTTGGAATGCAAATTGTTAGTAAAAGGTTTGTCAGGGCGAGAATGGGCTCTGACGACCAAGCTAGAGTATTTGTAGTCCTAATTAGTGTTTTATTTAATAGCTGAGATTTAAAACGTGTATAGTGTAACCTCCCGTTGGGAGGGTGTAAATAAATTTTCTTTAATTAATATATCGACAGCAGACAACTTGCCAACTGTCCTTCAAAAAAAAAAGTAGCGCCTCCTTGGATATTAAAATTTATATATAATTTGTACAAACATCTAGCTAATTGTTGTAAACCCTTAATATATTTCCTTTCGACATGTAAGTATTTAGAAAAAAAAAAATTGTAGTTAATTAATACTGGACAAAAGTTACGATTATCAAAGCAGATAATTTAATAGAATGTTGCTCCTATAAAACTTTAGCTCTTTTTTTTTCTTAATTTAGTTAGTTATTTTTAACACATAATACATATAAAAATTTATAATTGTTTAAAATATATAATGTTAAAGTTCTTAAGACTTGTCTAGTTGATTGTACGGACCACAAATATTTAATCATCGTTACTCTGATCATACGTATGAATCATTCAAAAGTTATCTCTTTTTCTACGTATTACTCTAATAATAAAACTATTATATTCATTTAATATTTGCGAGTTGTTATAATGACTTAATTATTTCAAAAGATTAGCGCGTTATTTTATGCTTCGATTAGATGGAATCCTCTCGTTACTCTAAAAAAAATATTTGTCAACTACGCATTAATTGTTTGATGAGTCGTATTATTCACCAGCCATGGCATCTCTTGAAAAGGGAATCGTATTATTCAAGAAAGGTCTCCTAGCTAGATAAAAGAATATAGCGTTGTACCTCAAAGCTTGATTGGTTTGATGCAATGCAAAATTTAAAACTATATACGGATGATTTGCTTAAAACTCATGGGGAAAAATGTATAATGAAAAATTAAAATAGCTTCCTTACTTGACTAAGAGAGAAGAAAAGAAGGGTCATTTCTGTTTTTGTCAACGGCTTTGGACAAAGTCTCATTCAAATTAAGTCTAACCTAAACTGGCCAATCTGCATCAAAATTAGTATAAACATTTTGATTTAAGGATCGAGCCATTTAAATTTATTAAATTTTAAATATGTTTGCACGAATCTCAATTTAATAACTTAGATTTTGATAAGATACAGTCTGCGTGTGGTCAATATTCCCAACCCTAATTTAGATATCCGTGTGGTCAATATGGACCCCCACCATATATATTTGTATCCCGATTTTATTTATGATCTGAGTGATTTACTGTGGTGTCATCCACCAGACAATGAAAAATTGCGGGTTAAAATTTTTCAAGTATTAAATTACCCGCCACATTAAAACTATAGGGATCTGATGTGTCCTAAAAAAACATAAAAATAAAGTATTTCCTATTCTAAAAAATCAATAGATCTATTGTCTTTTCTATTAAAACTAATTTTAAATTTATAAAGTTCTTGACAAAGTATTAAAAAAGTATAAGAAATAACTAAAAAACAATAACTCTCATGGAGCTCCATTCTCTTCCTTTGTTTGATTAATTAATTTAAAATATAATTATAGAGTATTTTCGTGTGTTTGTTTCTGAACAATACACCATCATATATTAATCTGATTGCTAATCTATTCTGCCTTAAATTCATATTTCCTAACATATAGATATTGCCCTAATAACACATTTTCTTTACCTCATTATTTCTTTAGTCTAAGGTTGTCTAAATCTTCTGCCTTGTTCGCTACTCTTACTTTGATCTTATGTGACTCACATCAACGTGTCATTGTGTATATTCTGATAATTCTCATATTATCTTTTATCAAAAAGTTAAAATTTGTAGTATATGTAAGAAAAGTTAATATTCCGTCTCCTAAATGGTCGGTTTTCAATAGCAAATAATTAATTTTTCTACTTGTATAGTGACATTTAGGCATACGTTTATGTACAAATCACAAGTATAAAAATAACCATTTGCCCTCACAACCGATTAATTAGAAGACCAAAATTTTCTCTTAAACAAGTACATATATTTATTTTTTTTACTAAAGAATGAAATAGGTACTTTATAAATTTAAAATGAGTTTTAATAGAAAAGACAATAAATTGAGTAAATTTGTAAGACTTTAAAATTCACAAGGGTAAATATGATATTATAAATTTTAGAGGGGGAAATATGAAATTTCAAAAATTTTGAAGGATAAACATGAAATTTCTACCTAAAAATAAAACTGCATGCATGCAAGACTGACTGGACGCATATAAAGGTGGATTCACAGTTATCATTTTCAGATCTCTATATTTCTCCCGCAATCTATTCTCTGTTCAATTTTGGAAGACGATGATGCGTTATTTTCAAGCGCGTCCTCTAATTTTCCTAATTAGCATAATAATTTATGGCAGTTTTACACTTGCCAATCCAATATTTTTGTACTGTCACGAGGATTTGGAATTATACAACCAAACTTACGAATCCAACCTTAAGCAGCTTCTCGCCTCGCTAGCTTCAAGCGCGTCCAAATCCGGGGGCTTCTACAGTAATCACACAGTCGGTGCAGGGACCCCCGACCAAATAAATGGGAACATCATGTGCTATGCCGATGCCAACCGAACTGATTGCCTGGATTGCCTCAAAACTGCAGCAGATGAAGTGACAATGGTATGCCCGTACAAGGCCGTTATCACTTATTACAAAGCATGTCTCCTTCACTACTCAGATAAAAACTTCCACCCCCTTTCAGATTATTTTGAACCTTTTTGCTTACAGAAACCTGATAAAAACATGACTGGAAAAGACTTCCTGAGTAGGCCATCTGTGCTATCACTGATATCTAGCTTAACAGCTGATGCATCCAACTTGGATCAAAAGTACGCAACTAACAAGACAAACTACATGGCAGGCCAAACCGTTCAAGGGCTTGTGCAGTGCACGAGAGACCTTAAAGCTGGCGAGTGCACTAAATGCATAGAGAGTTGCATTGCATATGCAAAATCATCTAAACTAAATTGCTCAGACCAGCAGGGTGCACGCATCATGGGCCCAAATTGCTACATAAGATTCGAGTTATATTCCTTTGATGTTGCTCTGTACACGGTGCCCTCTCCCCCTCTCCCATCTCCTTTACCTCCTTCAATATCGCCCGTTCCACCGGCTGTACCAGTACCACCATCTTCCGTTCAGGGTTCAAAAAGTAAGAAACCAAAGGTTATTTTCTTATACATGATAATTCAGTGCACTAGCTTGCTTTTTTTTTTCTTTCCATGAAGAACTGACAAATGATTCCTAATCCTTTCTAGTAGTCAACTCCTTGTTCATTATACTTATTTTTTATTATACTATGAAATCACCTTCTTCCATAAAATGGAAGTAATTTACCTCCTCTAACTTTTCTAATTTCATTTTTTTTCATGCTTGAAATCACCAAGGCTCAATTTCAACCATCATAGTTGCTGTCTCAGTAACTGCTGGACTGGTACTTCTTTCAGCGACTTTAATTTTACTGTGGAGGAGGAGAGTGAAAAGGCAAAGCAGAACGGGTAGTTCTCATTTAATAATAATTTGAACATAATTGTGGTTGGTTGACATGGGTACCACTTTTATTATTGTCTGTCCTGTTGTTGTTAATTATTAAGGAACCCTTAACAATGACTTATTAAATATATCAAAACTCTAAGAGAATTCTTTAATTTTAGAGAATTTTTCTGAGTCTTACTTGCTACTTAGCAGCTAGATTACATCTTAGTTTATCTCAATAAATATATGAGTTAATGGTAGGTGACTAGGTTTCATTGCGAACGAGAAGTCATTTTGTTACATTTTATATACCTTTTTCTGTTTCCATTTTTCCATCATATCATGCTTTTTGTTCCTAAAAATGTTCATATTGATCGATTAGAATAACAGTAGATCCTATGTTTCATTGTGACCAGAGGATGATTGTCTGTCCACTAGTTATCTACAAGAAAATCTCGACACAAATCTTGAGCTCATTCTAAACCCAAGTGCAGAATACCGAGTTTTTGACTTGGACACCTTGAGAAATGCTACTCATAACTTCTCAGAAAAGAATAAGCTTGGACAAGGCGGTTTTGGTCCCGTCTATGAGGTAAATACATGTTAACAACAGAATATTTACTAAAAGCACTCTAATGGCATATTCCACTGTGGATCCTGAAAACATGTCTACTGTGGCCCTCATAAATTTACTATTAGAGTGTGCTTTATAACTACTTTGTTTAGGAAAGGGATAGAAGCAGAGGAGAGAAGGAGAGAAGGCAGTGAGTTCCCTTTGCTTTCCTCTGAAATTTGCGGTTTTGGAGCACCTAACCCGGTACAATCAGATCCGGTCACGCCTTCTCTCCCCTCCCTTCTCTCTCCTAGATGCTTTCTGGAGCAGGCCTTTAGAGTTGGATCAACCGTAGAGAAATTTTGATCATTGGTCAACCATCTATAAAAGCTCAAAGTAAATAGGGTCCATAATTTATATTCAAACATGAAAAATATGCAGGGAACCCTTGCAAATGGTCAACAAGTGGCAGTGAAAAGACTGTCCGGAAGTTCACTACAAGGGTTGAGAGAGCTGAAAAATGAGGTTGAATTCCTTGCAAAGCTTAAGCATAAGAATCTTGTGCAACTTCTGGGGTGTTGTATACAAAAGAAGGAAAAAATTCTTTGCTATGAGTTCCTTCCAAATGGGAGCCTCGACAATATTCTCTTTGGTATTTTTAACTAAATCAACTGTAACTCTTCAAAATTTTACTTCAATTTATTTTATCTAATCCAGAGTTATATATTAACTGACTGTGTGATTAATGCAGCAAAGGATTCACCGAAACGGTTAGAACTTGGCTGGAAGATCCGCTACAAAATAATTGAAGGCATTGGTCGTGGGTTACATTATCTCCACGAGGAATCACGACTAAAAATTATACACAGAGATCTGAAAGCAAGTAATATATTGCTTGACAAAGACATGATTCCCAAAATTTCTGATTTCGGTCTTGCAAGGTTCTTTGCGGAAGATCAAACTCATATAGACACCTCAATTATTGCTGGAACATTGTAAGCCCATAATTGCTACTTTTCTTGAATTCTGTAAATTTAGGAAAATGATTCTTAATAATATACATGCAGTGGATACATGGCACCAGAGTATGTTCTGCATGGAAATTTCTCTGCAAAATCAGATGTTTACAGTTTCGGTGTTTTACTTCTAGAAACTGTTACGGGTCAGAGAAATAGTTCCTTTGCAATCTCAGGCCGTGCTTCAAACCTCATTAGCTATGTAAGTCATAAGAAATTTAAACAATTTAATTTCCATGCAATGTTATAACTAATTTCGGACTTAAATAAGTTATAAATTAAGCAATCAAGAGGTTTAGATATAAATAAGCAAATATTAGATGCAATTCATGAGATTTATGAATTCCTTCATGTAGGCATGGAACAATTGGAAAAACAATACAATAGATGAACTAAAAGATCCAATGATAGAGGATTTGTATTTTGAAGAGGTCGCCAAATGTGTTCATATAGCATTACTTTGTGTGCAAGAAGAGCCAAGCGTCAGGCCCCATATGGAGGCCGTGAACCGCATGCTCGCTGGCGGTGCCATTCCAAATCTTCCTTCAACATGTAGGGCTTTTATAGATATTTCCATGAGCAAGGAGAGTTCCATGGCAATGCTAAGTAAATTTTCGGAGAGGAGTTCAGACAGCAATACCACGAGAAGCAATACCACGAGAAGCAATACCACGGGTAGTAGTTTGGCTCAAGAAGAACAATAACAAAGTTCAAAGTTTAGTGCCTAAAACCATCCATATGTTTGAAAGAGCAGGTCAAAGGCATAAAAGGCCCATATCTGGGTATCTATACTGTTTAATTCATGGCCCAAAATTAGCACAGCTAAATTTAAAATAATTAGTTTATTATGTTTTTATGATAAATCGTGTGTGCACTTTGTCTGAACTCTGAATTACCACTGTTAGAATTCTTTAATAATTATTTGAATATTAAATTAACTAGAGATACTTCATCTTCGTTGCATGAGATGATACAACCAACTCAAATTTTGTAGTTTGTGAACTTTTAAATTAAGTACTCTCTTTTTCCTTTTTCTTATTATTTCTTTTTTGCTTTTGCAATTAGTAGCGTGTATGCTTTGTTCATTTTAATTAATGTTCGAACACTAGCACCATAAAATTAATATACTCTCTTTTCAATCTTTATTTTCAAATTTTGGACTAAATAGTTACAACCTTCCCTGTACCTCTAAAATTATATATACTACATCATGATGATGATAATAATTTTGTATTACGTACCAGCAAACTATTCCAATATATTAAAACACAATGCTGTATGTGTGGACTATACTCACACACCCTTTTATGTAAACAATAAGAAGAAAACACCTACAATTAAGTTGCATATATACATATATATCTTATTAACAATTCAACACGTCTGAGCCAATTTTTTTATTGTGCCCCATTGCATATGAGGTACAGTAGAGAATCTTATTTTGAGCCAAAATTTGTGTCCATATATTGGCCCGTACTATGAGAAACTAAAGGACCGAAATGTCTCCTCAACCGAATTTCCCAAACGTACCCGTACCATAAATACTTGTGGGGAACCACTTAATTACATGGAGGGAACCATGCACGTTTTTAGAAGTAGATTTTTTTTCCCTCAGTTCAATTTTAGATTAGCAACATTTTCCTTGACAACAACACACATTTTTTGTTGATTTTTTATTGATAACCCGGTTGATTTGGTGAATTTGATTAAGTATTAATTAGAATTATCAATTTAACATAAAAAAATTCTGTTGACAAAAAATATATAGCAACATACAAAATTTTCTGATTTGCATCATTTGAATTTGCATATATTTTAGTTACATTACAAATTGTTTTCTTATATCAATTGTTTTCTTATATCATTACTATCAGAATCAGACTTTCATACAGCCGACCTTAATTTTTGAATTTCTATTTTGACTGGGTAATTAAGTATCGGGTCCATATCGGTATTGGATACGTGTCCAATACAGGTACGATGTCCATACAGAAGTATTGGAGTAACATAGGCATAGGCTAAAGGGTGAAATAAGAGATTTAGTCCTCGTTATTCCATCAAATGAATATTAATTGAGCTGGACTAAGATAATATAAGTCAATCTTTAAATCGGTCTAAATTAAATCATCTCATATGATGGGTTAATTTTATTGTACGTCATGACCTAACTCGAATGAATATAATAATCTAGTATTAGTATATAATTAGTATATTATTATTAATAATTATTATTAATATATAATTATATAATTAACATCTTATATTGCTAATATATTAAATGAGGAGGGTTCCAATGCCTCATTTTTTTCATACCTCATCATACCTCATATTTTATATTTTCGTTTTCTTCATATTCAAAGTCTAAATTGTCGATCCGAACCGTTCAACATGATATCCATACTAAAATATGGTATATAATTAGTATCTTATTATTAATCATTATTATTAATATAAAATTATATAATTAATATCTTATGTTGTTAATATATTAAATAATTATTAGAATAATATTATAATATATACAGTTATTATTAATATATTAATATTACATAATTAGAATCTTATTATTAATAATTATTATTAATATATAATTATATAATTAATATATTATGTTGTTAATATGTTACATAATTATTATAATAATGGTATAATATATTATAGTTATTAACTTATTATTAATATATTAACAACATAAGATATTAATTATATAATTATATATTAATATCTTATGTTGTTAATATATTAAATAATTATTATAATATATGATAAGTTATTATGCATTTTTTAATATTATATCTTATTATTAATAATTATTATTAATATATAATTAATATCATTTCAAACTCAAGCATGGATGTTTTACTAATCTATTAGTCATTTCAAACTCCTTTTTTCTAGAATGCACAAATTAAGTATCTCAATATGTCTATATGTGTTAAGTAACTGGCCCGAAGTTTAAACAAAATATAAATCTCAAATTCTCCAATTCTTCAAACTTATTTAAGGTTTTTTCCAATATTTTAGCAATTTTTCTAAATATAATTCTGATGTGTTTGAAAGTTAATTTACATTCATAATAGATTTTAAGTAATGAATATATATCATCATATCATCTCATTTCATTCAATCTTTTATAAATCCTAGAAGTTGCATGCAGTGTACGACATGTCACGCTTAAATTAATCCAAATTACAAAAATAATATAACCATGTCATGCTTCCCACATGTAGTCTGAATATTTACTATTGTTGATAATTCTAGCAACCACTACTTACTTTTTTTGCATGTTTTTTGCTACTACGTACTTTGAAATGTTGCTCCAAGACATAAGTAAACAACATCCTGCAAAGTAAACAATAATAAAAAAATTGATAAGTGTAAAATTAAATCTTTGTTTGAATGTTTAATTTTGACTAATTATAATAAAATTTATTTTATTTAATTATTAATACGAAACACTAATCTTGTGCAAAAGATATCTGATTAATGGTAATATTGTTTTTCATTGGTTTTTTCCAATATCTTAGCATCTTTCGAATATACAATTGTTATGTGTTTGGAAGTTAATGTCCATTCAAAATAAATTTTAGTAATGCATATATATCATATCATTTGATTCAAAACTTTTTATTAAATCCTAGCAAGATCCAGAGTATGAAATGTCACGACTAAATTACCTTTAATAACAAACATAGTATGACCATTTCATGTTTCCCACATGTAGCTTGAATTTTTACTGAATTATAGCAAAATATACATAAGATGGGCTTACTAGGCTATTAATTGTGTATCGTATGAATATACATGTAGTTTGAATATTTACTACTTGCCAAGAGACGATTCATTCCAAGCCATAATAGACAACATCATGCCATGTTGACATAGGCTTAAAGAAACGTAAACTTGAAGCCCATGACTAGTCCAAATAAGCCCATGAATCCATGCTGGTTTGATACAATATGCGACAATATAATGGCTTCAATCATGCGAAGCAAATTTGACCCACATCCTAACAAGCCTAATTTTACTAATTTGGGATTCAATTATAAAATCTGATTTCATTTTGAATTGCAAAGTATAAAAAATAGGAGAGGAGGGTTCCAATGCACCCAATCTAAAGAAACTAAATTTGTAAAATTTCTGTCAATAAAAAATATATTACTAGTATATATACTTCTATTTTAACATTATATTTCGGAAGTAAGGTAGAACATATGTAATAATTTATTGTGTCAATTTGAGTTGATATTTATTTGTTATTGTGTAATTTCTCTTCAATAGTACAACGTTGTACTTAACAATGAGACATAATCTTGTAGTACCATAATAACCAAAATATTGCTTCTGATCTAAATGAAAAGACTGGTTCTGACAGGTGGGGTCCCACCTCTCCAAATTTGGATTGATTCCAGATCTAGCTGTGATACCGTAATCAACCAAGAATGCCAACCAAAAGGAATCTATTAATAATAAGGAGACTCACAGATGGGGCACGGCTTTTCATCTAACTGGCCCTGATGCTCGTGGTTTGAAGAGGTATGTATATTATTGTTCCATATAGGTAAACTGAACAAGTAATTATTTGAGCTAGTTGTACTACTGAAGAACTTTATAAATCAATGGTTGAGTTTTTTTTTTTTTTTTTTTTTTTTTTTTTCCTTTTTTAGTATTGTCATTGTCCTAATAATTAGTATACACACTGATTTTCAGTCATTCAGAAAAAATAGTTTGCAGAAGAGAGGGATAGGAACCATGAGACAAAAATTGTTCGCTGGCACCAACATGTAGAAGAACTGGATGGGACCTGGACAGGTCAAGAGGTAAAAACAGCAATTACCTGATCCCATGGAATAATTATATTGATGTGTGTATTGCAAGTTTACATTCTACCAGTACCCATTCGATGTGAATATATTAACTGAGAAATCGAATTTACAATGAAGGATTAAATTATTCAAATGCTGGAAAGACTATATATATTTTGTTATATTTGGTTTGTTAATTTATATAAAAGTTATCTGCAAAATCGAGAAAAAATTAAACGAGGTCACTAGTTTCATGAACTTACAGTATATATGTTGAGTTTGTTGAGATTCGCCACATTGATTTGAGGGGCAATTTCATGTATACTTCTCAAAAACTTCCAAATTACATATTTTTCTAAAGTTCAATTATGATATTTACACTTCTAAATTTCAAAAACTCACATATTTACCCATTTTATTGCATTTTCTTTTCAAACTAATTTGAAATTTATAAAATACCCATTTTACTTTTTATTAAAAAAACAAAAAAAAATATGTCATTCTAATTAGTCGGTTTCCGAAGACAGGTTAATATTTTTTTCTGCTCTACTTTTAGTATATGCTTGTTTGTGTGTCAGAACTAAGAAGTAGAGAAATTAACCATTTCGAAATATGATATTATGAAGTTTTGAGAGGAGATAAGTATTTTAAAGTTTTTGAGGGGTATGCGTGACATTCCACCTTGATTGTTTTAAGGTAACAATATATTTTACAATTTAGACACTTTTGTGTATTATCTCTTCTTCCCCCTCTGAAATGTTTAGATGATAAAAGAAGTGTTTTCAAACATAATTTATATTTTAATCTTATTTATTACATGTTTTTTATCTACATTTATTATATTTTATTCATTTTCAAATCATAGTCAAGTAGGCGTTTTTGTAAATTTTATTTCTCCATGTAGACTTCATAAAATGAGCAATAAATCTGCAGCAAAGCACATGAGTATCTTTTCTAAGTATTGTATATAATCCAAACTGAAATCACATAAATGTTTATAAGCTAATAAAAAAACTTAAGATAATAACATTTTTTCAAATATATTTGATTATTTTAAAAGATTTTGAAAAAAAATTTATGATAATAACATATAATAAAGTTTTTCATTAAAAGGAAAGTTAAACCCTGGCCACAATAACCAAGGTGGGATGTTTTCCTAACTATTAGTCACTGTAAGCTCCTTATTTCTAATTTATTGCATCACTTTATTTTGTTTATTCTCTTTTACATTTTTTTTTTCTTTTGTAAATGTCTTATATGCATAAATTATCTCAATATTTAGATATGTACATGTTAAGTAACTGAAAAAAATATAATTTTTCAAATATCCAATTCTCTAAACTTATTTATGGTTTTTTCCAATATCTTAGCAATTTTTCTAAATGTCTTATGTGTTTGAAAGTTAATTTACATTCGCAATAGATTTTAAGTAATGAATATATATCATCATATCATCTCATTTCATTCAATCTTTTATAAATCCTAGAAGTTGCATGCAGTGTACAACATGTCACGCTTAAATTAATCCAAATTACAAAAATAATGTGACCATGTCATGCTTCCCACATGTAGTCTGAATATTTACTATTGTTGATAATTCTAGCAACCATTACTTACTTTTGCATGCGAAGCAAATTTAAATTTTGGACTAAATAGTTGCAACCTTCCCAGTACCTCTAAAATTATATATACTACATCATGATGATGATAATAATTTTGTATTACGTACCAGCAAACTATTCCATTATATTAAAACACAATGTTGTGTGGACTTCATTATTTGCAGAAGCAGAAACTCTCGACATATAAGTGCTTTTACACATAGACACCCTTTTATGTAAACAATAAGAAGAAAACAACTACAATTAAGTTATATATATACATATCTATCCTATTAACAATTCAACATGTCTAAGCCATTTTTTTATTGTGCCCCATTGCATATGAGGTACAGTAGAGAATCTTATTTTGAGCCGAAATTTGTGTCCATATATTGGTCCGTACTATGAGAAACTAAAGGACCGAAATGTCTCCTCAACCGAATCTCCCAAACGTACCCGTACTATAAATACCTATGGGGAACCACTTAATTACATGGAGGGAACCATGCATGTTTTTAAAATTGGATTTTACTTTTCCTCAATTCAATTTTAGATTAGCAACATTTGACTTGACAACAACACACATTTTTTTGTGATTTTTTATTGATAACCCGGTTGATTTGGTGAATTTGATTAAGTATTAATTAAATAAGAGAAATTTAGATATATACCCATCATAACTTCATCAATTAGATATTTCCCCACCAACATTTCAAAATTAGTTATTTACCCATCTAAACTTACCTAATTTATTAATATCCCCATTTTTTGATTTAATTACTTAAAAATAAATATTAATATTAATAAAACATTAAAAGGACTGTTTTGTCCTTGCTGACAAAAGTAGGAAGCAAAAAATATCATCTACGTTCGTCAATGGATCTCAAAACGAAGGCTCTCAAGCCTACTTGCGATTATGACAGTAATATGATTTCAACTTCGCTTCCCCCCACCAGACATGCAAACAACACATGAGATAGTTAATAGAGAAGTTTTCGTTTGGTTGGACAAAAAGTGGTAGCATGTCAAATAAGTCCTTCCCTTTTTGGTTGAAAGATAAGTGGAAAACTCATCCAGGTAGTAAAAAGTGTGTACAGTGCTACGCCTTCTCTCCATCGTAAAAAAGAAAGTAAACAAATGCTCAGAAAGTGATTAAAATACAGAGAGTTTGTATCATTCGTACCAAATAAGACAACGCAACCGTTTCCAAGTAATTAAAATGATACTAAACCCCCTCACACTCTCCAAATAAAGCACAACAAATGAATAACACAAAAGTACTCTAGCATGTCAATTTCCAAGTTATACTTGATTGTTCTCCTTGCCGCTCTCGTGTGCACCACAACCGCAAGAGATCTCTCTACAACTAATGACAAGCATGTGAATGTGAAAGGAGTCTCCACTGGTGGAGATGCTGCAGACTCAAAAATTCTAGGTCTAGATATTCCTGCAATTCCTGCAATTCCTGCAGACTCAAAATTGATGCAAGTGTTGGAACTCTAGGTCGAGGTACTCAGGGAACTCGGGGAACTCCAGGTACTCAGACTGGTCCAGGTGCTCCAGGTGCTCTGGGAACTCCGGCTGCTCCGTGTCCTCGGGGTAGACGGACTGTTCCAACTACTACGACTGCTCCGACTATTCCGGGTAGGGGTACTCCGGGTCCTGGGTGCTCCGGATAGGTGCATCTGTGGACCCACTGCAGCGCTACCTCCTGTGCTGGGCTAAATGTTTGAGATGGCATCAAATCTAGATGGTTCAGTATAATTAATTAGCTAGTTAGTGTAACTGTGATATGATGCCAGATAGTATGTTTTATTTTGTCACAATAAGGTGATTCCGATTCATCATCTGTATTATCAGTGTAATGCTGAGAATATGGTTGTATTGAATCATGTCTATCGCTGGTAGTCTGCCTAATTACTTGAGTTTACAGAGTTGTTACTGCTGATTCTATAAATCAGTTGCAATTCTATATGTCATATGACAACTATGCAATTTTCTAATTCATGTCAAAATAAATGATGCCAAATTGCCAATAAATTTAAGCACTGAAAGTTTCTCTCAAAAAGTATAAAAATATTTGTCCTCTTTATTAAAATTGATAAACCTAAGATAAGCTATGACTGGTATTGGTAAAGAACCAGCAGAAAGAAATTTCCAGCTATTGAAAAGTCCTATATAGAGTATATGTGTACCTCCTCAGACATGCATGAATATTTCCTTCTCCTTGGATCTTGTATACATACTGCACACAAGATTAGTAAATAAGAACTCTCTGAACAATAACAAGTTAAAATCACGGTATTCTTTTTTTTGTATATGTGCCACTATAATGAAGCAGTACATTCCTTGATACACAAATGATCAACTAACCAGATGACAAGGTGCTTGTGTTATATGCAATATTTACTAAGTACGTACCTACCTACTTTTAATTTATTATTTCCTAACAGAATTTAAAAACTGGTAGATACCTATTAGGTAATTAGATTAACACTTGCATCAATTTTTGAGTCTGCAGGAATTCCCGGAATTGCAGGAATTGCAGGAATATCTAGACCTAGAATTTTTTAGTCTGCAGCATCTCCACCAGTGGAGACTCCTTTCAATTAGTTGTAGAGAGATCTCTTGCGGTTGCGGTGCAAACGAGAGCACCAAGGAGAACAATCAAGTATAACTTGGAAATTGGAAATTTTGCAGGAATATCTAGACCTAGAATTTTTTTAGTCTGCAGCATCTCCACCGGTGGAGACTCCTTTCAATTAGTTGTAGAGAGATCTCTTGCGGTTGCGGTGCAAACGAGAGCACCAAGGAGAACAATCAAGTATAACTTGGAAATTGGAAATTGGCATGCTAGACTTTTGTGTTATTCATTTGTTGTGCTTTATTTGGAGAGTGTGAGGGGGTTTATAAAATAAGACAACGCTACTGTGAAATGATTATTCAAAAATTACTTTTTATAAAATATAATTTACTCATTTTCTGTTTTTTATTTGTCCCTATATCTAGGCTAGGCCAATTTGGGATTCCTGTAGCTTTGAATTAGATTGCAAAGTTTAGGAAATAAATCTGCTACAGTTCTAAGGAATCGTAGGAACCTGCTTTTCCAAATCCAACCACTCATTTATTTAGAGATTCGTGCATAAAAATCAACTGTTTTTGGAATTCATGCATTCTAAAATATTGATAGTTAGATTTGGAAAAGGAGGGTCCTACAATTCTTGTTGGAATCGTATTTTCCAAAGTTTATAGAAAATGACATCTATGAATTTGAGAGGCATGGCTGAGAGCTGTTAGAAAAGGCTATTGTTTTCTAAAGAGGCCATCGGAGTAACAATCAACCTCAATGCCTAGAAAATATGAAGCTTAAAGCATATCTCAGTTAATGGGAAGTGACAAATTATTTGAGGTCGGAGAAAAAGAAGAGGGAGATCAGGCTAGTAACACTGTATTTTTAAGCAAGGATAAAACAGTCATTTTAATGTTTTATTAATATTAATTTTTATTTTTAGTGATTAAATTAAAAAAATGGGGATATTAATAAATTAGCTAAGTTTAGATGGGTAAATAACTAATTTTAAAATGTTGATGGTGAAATATCTAATTGATAAAATTATGATGGGTATATATCTAAATTTCTCATTAAAAGAATTATCAATTTAACATAAAAAAATTCTGTTGACAAAAAATATATAGCAACATATATACAAAATCTTCTTATTTGCATCATTTGAATTTGCATATATTTTAGTTACATTACAAATTGTTTTCTTATATCAATTGTTTTCAAATTGAGTGTGCTTGATTTGAATTTACTAATTTGAGAAAACGAGTATACAATAAATAATAAAATTATCAACGTTCTGGAAATACTATATTTTGTTACATTTGGTTTGTTAATTGAATTAAAAAGACAATTCTGCCTGTTCAATATGATTAAAATAATATATGTTGGACATATTTGTTTCTCTTTCCTTTATCTTTTCAAAAAAAATTAACACATTGTTAATTTTATTTTCTGTGTACTTAATTTACGTTGTTATATATGTTATTTTACAAAAACATAATATGTCTGATCAGAATCGGACATTAATAAAGCAATAAGGATCTGATTCATCACTATCAAGATCAGAGATTCATACAGCCGACACTGATTTTCATCACTATCAGAATCAGACTTTTATACAGCCGACCCTAATTTTTGAATTTCTATTTTGGCTGGGTAATTAAGTATCGGGTCCATATCGGTATTGGATACGCGTCCGATATGGGTACGATGCCCATACAGAAGTATTGGAGTAACATAGGTATAGGCTAAAGGGTGAAATAAGAGATTTAGTCATCATTATTCCATCAAATGAATATTAATTGAGCTGGACTAAGATAATATAAGTCAATCTTTAAATCGGCCTAAATTAAACCATCTCATATGATGGTTTAATTTTATTGTACATCATGACCTAACTTGAATGAATATAATAATCTAGTATTAGAATATAATTAGTATATTATTATTAATAATTATTATTATATAATTATATAATTAACATCTTATATTGCTAATATATTAAATAATTATTATAATAATATTATAATCTATTATAGTTATTATTAATAAATTAATATTATATAATTAGTATCTTACTATTAATAATTAATTATTTAGACTTCTAAAACTTTAGTCCTTCAACAATCTTACCAAACAAGAAATATCTTAAGCCATGATCTAACTTTAGATCTCAATTAAATATAAATAATTTAGACCTTCTTAACTTTAATCTGCAATCAAACACCACCTTCATTAATAACCTCGTAGCTAATGTAGGAATCTATTATAGCTTGTACATACATATCGAGCAGGGATTATTTAGAGCGTGTTCAGCAGACGGACGGGAATAGGAATAGGAATGGGATTGCAAAAATTTTGAACTAAATTTTGCTGTTCACGTGGGAAAAAAAAATTCAGTCTGAGTGAATTTTTTTTTTCCCACGTAAACAGTAAAATCCGAACACGCCCTATATGTTTGTTCACATGGGTGTTTGCAGTGGATCTGATTTTTTATTATAGTTTGTACATATGGAACAGGGACTATATATGTTTGTTCACATGGGTGTTTGCGGTGGGTCTGATTTTTTAAATTCTTGGTATCTTATACGGAGAAGCTTCCCCGAAGTTTCCTTCAAGATTTCGGGGCCGTCCACTATAATTATATAACTGATCGAAATTTTATTATTAACAAATCTTTGGTTCAAAGGATTTTGTTTTACGTTGTTTGGACGAGTAGAAGACCCAAGGCTAGGGGTGCCAATGAACCCGTTTACCCAATTTCCATTTACTTTATCCATTTCGTTTTTGATAAAACAGATATGGGTAAAAAAAAATTTGTTAATTTACTGGGTATAGGTATAAATAAATAAAAAATTTCGTTAGATAAACAAATATATATATAGTTATGGAGTGAGTCTATGGTACTATGCATATCACGGGTTGGTCCGTAATACAGCTCAATATTCAACTTTTCAAAATTCTAACGGTCGATCCGAACCGTTCATCTTGTTCTCCATATTAATATGTGTTTGGAGACCAAATTTTACATTTTTTGAAAAAATTTTACTATTTTTTTAGATTTATTGAAAATCATTGTTTTTGGATGATCCAGAATTTTCAAATCAAGTGATTTTCTAAATATCTAAAAAAATAGTAAACAAATTTCAAAAAAATGTAAAATTTGGTCTCCAAACACATATTAATATGGAGAACAAGATGAACGGTTCGGATCGACCGTTAGGATTTTGAAAAGTCAAATATTAAGCCGTATTATGGACCAAATCGTAATATGCATAGTACCATAGACTCACTCATAGTTATGGATAAAAGTTATTTCGTACCCTATGGATAATGAATAATTATATAAAAATTTAAAAGTATTATATTCAATTTATTCCTTTTTAAAGTTTTTCATATTGCTGTATCCACTCTAATCAAACTGATGATAATTGTTTTTCCTTTTTCATTACAAAAACAACAAATTCAAACTGTTAGATGTTCAATCTATATTAAAATGTGTTTGGAAACCAAATTTTACATTTTTTGGAATTTTTTTACTATTTATTAAGATGGTTTGAAATTGCTGTTTTTAAATTGTGCAAAATTTTAATAAAAACAGCGATTTTCAAACCATCTTAATAAATAGTAAAAAAATTTAAAAAAATGTAAAATTTGGTCTGCAAGCACATTTTAATATAGATTGAACATCTAATGATTTGAATTTGTTGTTTGAACATCAAATACTAAGATATGACCCCGTAAGCACTTAGGTCGAAGTGCTACCGGTAGCAATTTAGTCATACTCATTATGTTATTAAGATAATATATTTTGTGTTTTGTAATTTTTGTTATATGAAGTGAGCTATAAGTATGTGCATCTATTGTGTCTAATTTAGAGAATATTAAAGACTTTAAATATAATTTTTTTACTATTTTTTATGATTTATGAAAGATGACAAAAGAGACCTAAAATATTGACAATTTTCTTTTATTTTTGGACCATTTTTTGTGATCTTTCATAAATCATAAAAATAGTAAAAATTGGTATTCTACGAGTTCAATATATAACCAATTTACTGAACTACTTAGTTCGAAGTTTCGAATTGGTTTCTTGAAATTTGGATCAGTAGCATTTCGGCCGAAATGCTACCGAAAGTATATTAGTCAATCTCTCTCTCTCTCTCTCTCTCTATATATATATAGAGAGAGAGAGAGTAAGGCTACCATGCTTTGCAAATTAAAGTAGGTGTTTTAATTTGCGCTCATATCTCTAGTTTCAAAATTCAAAACGTCGATCCGAACCATTCAAGTTGATATCCATATTAAATTCTGCTTGGAGATCAAATTTTATATTTTTTGAAAATTTGTTTACTATTTTTTTAGAATTATTCAAAATCACTGTTTTTGATCTTGATTTCTTGATGGATGATCCTTTTTTTATGCTTTTTGTGCCAAAATAGTGGCTAGCAAAGTCTGATCCACTGACAACCATCCCTTAAACTTTGGTGTCTCGACCTCTAACCAGCCCTCTGGACTCAACCAAACGTGTGTACCAGCAGAAAACCATAAGAAAAGCCTATCAATACTCAACTGGTACTGTTCAGCCCCAAAACAACCCCTTAAATAGAAATAAATGAAAAAACATAGCTCCGATCGAAATCAGCAAAACTGTTGTATATGCATGTAGTAGACACTCACGTGGACATAACAAAAAATGAATTTCTCAATTTGGAATTTTCTACAATTTATAATTAGTGTTTGAAGTTCAGACTTTGAAAATGGAACTGGTTCAGAAAAAATCAGCATCTTAACCTGAATCTGTCAGTCAGAAAATACCCTTCTCACCCCAGTTACTGGAGTTGTACAAATTTGAAATTGAATTTGTATGTAGTTTGAGTTTTTCTGGTTCCATTAATATAAAGAACACTCAAATTGGTTTAGCCAATTAATTATAATGAAAATAATAAAACAGGATCTCAGAAAGGGCAAACTGGTCAAATACCAGTCAGATTTCAGGTTGAAAAATGGATGACATATATGTGTATAAAATTGTGTAAAAATTGTAAATAAGATGGACATGCATCCCAGGAATTTGATCCTATAATTTAATCCCCATGTCATGAGTTAAAAAGATTGGGAAATGAATTGAAAAGGTGAAAAACCCAGCTGCAATACACAACACATCCCATCAACAAAAAATGAACTCTCTTCGGAACACCTTGATCTAAAGAAATGAACTTCAAGTGAAAAAATTGAAATTAATTAAGAAAAATACCGACACTGACCAAGTACTTACCTTCCTTGAATAAAAAGAAAAAAAAAACATAATTGTATATGACATCAGTCTTAGGACGTATTTTTGTGTTGCAATTAATTAAATTCGTAATGTTATGTTAGATTTTTATGTGTTGGTGCTCATACCATTTTTCATTGTTTTTTTTTTCCAATATTTTAGCACATTTCGATAATACAATTCTTATGTGTTTGAAAGTTAATGCTCATTCGCTGTACATTTGAAGTACGTAATGCATATCATTTAACGCACCTTTTATTTAGGAAGATGCAGAACCATGAAATGTGCCATAGGCTTAAAAATGGATGACATATATGTGTATAAAATTGTGTTCCATGTATATGACATCAGTCTTAGGACGTATTTTTGTGTTCCATGTATCATTTAAATTACCCTTAGTTACCAAAATAGTATGACCATGTCACGCTTCCCACATGTAATTTGAATATTTACTAAAGTATAGAAAAATATACATGTGATTAATTGGTTTATCGTATGAATTACTACTTGCCAAGGGACAGTTCAATCCAATACATTTAGTAGGCAACATCCTGCTATTTTGCCATAGGCTTAAAAAAAGGTAAATTTGAAGCCCATGATAAGCCCAAATAAGCTCCAATGAGCTTATGTTGGTTTGATACAATATGCTACAATACATGGGCTTCAATCATGCGAAGCCCAAATAAGGCCTAATTAGCCATTCAATTAACTTTGTTTTTTAATTAAATAGTCTAACAATTTCCTGTTAAATATTAAACCATTTATACAGTTGACACACCTGCATGCATCAGAATAAATTTACAATATTAAGAAAACAAAATATAAGCATAATAATTGAAGTATCTAGGCACCTCGACCAAAAAATAAATTCAGGTTTAATTTTAATTATTGTGAAATTTTTATCTTCAATCTTGGTGATGAAAGATTGTGCCATAATCACCAATGGTGGCAACATCCTTTTCTAATTAATGGAACAGTCTTACAAATGAAATGAGGAGAAAATATATTGATCAATGAAAGTCTAATTAAACATATAAGCAACATGGGCAATCTGTAGAAGTTTTGAGCATATAAATTTGAAATGGGGTTTACTTGATTTCTTACTTTAGGCAGAATACAAAACTGTTTCCTCCATGATTGATTCTTGCTAAAGGTGGATTTACATGGCTTATGTCTAAATTTGACCAATATTAGCCTTTTTCATACCCTCAAGGCCTCATTTGACTTCAGTTGACTTTTCAAATTTGCATTCAAACTATAGAATTCAATATTTCTTTTGTGTGGACCTCTTTTCTATGTGGCTCGCTCACTGATTATGGACCCCACAAAAGGTTGTTTTGCCCAGACATAAATATGCTGACAATCAGGTAATTTATGTGCCAACTCTGCTGACAGGAGAAATTCAAAATAAAAAATTGAGATGTGTCCCGTGAGATTTATCTTCTTTTTCTATATATAGATGTTTTTTTTTTTCATTTTGTTTATATTCATTTCATTTAAATTATTTTCTTTATTTTCTGATTTGTTTAATGACACAGGAGTATTTGTTTATTAAAAAACATAACATATATTTATGCAAAAATTTGAAAATATTAAGTAAATCAATGACTTCATATTCTTGTGTAATTCATTTACAATTCATCTCCATTTATAAAATAGTTAAAAAAAAATAACTAAACAATGTATTAACACTGAAATATCAATATGACAGTGAATTATTAAAAGTTTTACTAAAAAAAATTAATAACAAAAATAAAATATAAAATAATATAACGCAATTTCATAATTAGTTGAGGAGATTTACATTACTCTTATGTAGATGTGTATGTATTATTCTAATATTATTGAATCGAACTATTTCAAAATAAATCATTCAAATAAACTAAATAATAATGTAATTAAATTGAATAATGCACACTATTAATGTTAATTTTAAATACGTGTTATTTTTTGTGTTTCAGCTAAATCGGTTCAAAATATTTTTCTTGCTAAATTTTTTTATTTTTTTATTTATTCAAAATAACTACTATTTTATATTATAAATAATAATATAACATTATAAAATTTATTATCTCTAATTCTCAAAACTTATTTATGGTTTTCTCCAGCATCTTAGCACATTTTGTTAAGTATAAATTATAAGTAATTGAAAATTAATGTCCATTAAAAATGAATCTTTAAGCAATGCATATATATCATATCATGTCATTTCATTCAATCTTTCATATATCCTAAAAGATGCATGCAGTGTATGTATATATGAAATGTCACGCTCACACCATTGGAAAAAATAGAATCAGCATCGGTTATATACAGATATCAGTATCGGTTCACTACCGATTCTGATGAGGGCGATACAAATACTAAACAAATCTGTATCGGTTGTTACAACCGATACTACTAGTTACTATCTGCATCGGTTGTAATTAACAACCGACACAGATCTATATTGTAAATTAGATTTTTTAAAATTCAGTAAAATATTATCAGCATCGGTTGTACAATACAACCGATGCAGATATATATTTGAAAATATATTTTTTAAATTCAGAAATTCACTATCAGCATCGGTTGTACAGTACAACCGATGCAGATATATATTTGAAATTATATTTTTTAAATTCAGAAATTACTATCAGCATCGGTTGTACAGTACAACCGATACTAATACTCTGTTGAATTTTTAAAAAATATTTTTTATAAATGGCCAGCTTCCATATTTATTTAGCTGGCCGAAATTTCAAATTATCACAAATCCTAAATTCTCAATAAAACACATCCTAAATTAATTTTCAATAAAACACATCCTAAATTAATTATCAATAAAACACATCCTAAATTAATTATATATCATACACATCCTAACTTATTACAAAAAATTCTTGTTCCTAACTTCCTCTCGTCTTAATTTCTTTCAGCAAGACTTGGGCCCACATATGGCGAAACTCGGCCAAGCGTTGTACCGTATATTTAGCGGGAATATCCTGCATTTTTAGAATTTGTGAAGAGCATATATATACAATTAAATTGATTATATTTGAAGCAACAATTCTTATTTTTGAAAAATTTATAAATGCATATATACCTTCAATTGCGGAAAAACATGGAGACAGTGCTTTATTATGTCTTGCATGAGCAACATGGTATAATATGCACATTCCCAGCCGGCTGGTTGTTGTGGGCACTATATAACAAGTTTCAAAAAAATAAAATGTTTGTATTACGAGCATACAAATGACTTATATGTATATTCATTATAATTATATCGCAATAGGAACTATTACCTTGCAATCGTTACGAACCGTTAAAGAAGCACCCATTTCCTTTATGAAGACACTGTTGAAATATGAAAACATTGCACAATCAGTACTTGCGAGACATTTTTTAAATGATAATATAATAATGAAATCATTAGTATTCTAAACAAAACGTAAAATTTAGGAAAGGCACTTACTCCTCGATAGCAGCACTGATCATCAGCATTCTTTTAGACTTCTTATCGGAATCGTACACGTACAATGAACGTTCTGTTGGCATAAGTACGACCAATATCCAATGATTTCTGCATGTTAGGTTTGTAGCATGTCATATTATTCAATTTATATGAATTGAAAGAAATATAATAAAATTAGAATATATATATATGTAACACTAACATCTGATGGTATGGTATGAAGATTAATCTCTTGTCCCGATTTTCTCGGAGTGCTTTCCCTATGTATTGAAGAACACGTCCTCGGTCATCATTCAACAGGGTGGCATTCGTTTGACTGGGGTTCATGAAACCAACCTGCTCACCGGGATATTCCTCCTTGAGGTATTTGTGCCAATACCTACAAAATAAAGACACAAAGGTGATCTCAATTTTGTGAAACTTGAATTACAAGTACTAAAATTCTGCAATTATTACAAATATTAACTCACAGCATCCAGATCTGAACAACTGGTGCAGTGAGCCACTCCTGTGGAGTAAGCAAGGCCGCATAATCATCTGCATAGACGCGTATGGAGTCATCTGAACATAAAAGATCAGCTGGGGAATCGATTTCGATTGGGCTGCCATCTAGCTCCAAAAACCGATCACGAATATGCTTGAATGTCTGTCCCAGCTTGTCAAAATTGATACCATCAAATGCCTTGCAGTGACTCGTTGCTATCGGACCTCCGGGAATAATCATTTCTTTGCCTGGTTCCTGCAAAATTTCATAATAAATTGAAGTAAAATCCAAAATCATCTATAACTCTATCACACATATACTAATTCGGAAGTATAACAACTTGTAATAATAATATACCTCAGCTGAACCTATCACTATCATGGACATCGGCCATGCAGTGAAACTGCCGAGGACATCCTTTAGGGTTTCCTGCTCGCCATTTGGTACCGGTAATGGGTGATCTATGAAGTCCGCATCGAAAATACCATCAACCATTACTCTTGCATGGTCGAACGGCATCGGCCTGTTGTGAATTGTTCCACCGGGTGCAACTGGAACGTGAATTGTCCCCATGGCTACTTGAATAGTGTTCCCATTGACAACTGCCTGGAGTTTGCAGCTTAGTTCTGCCTCCTGTTCAGATATATGTATTTACTCGAATAAACTAAAACGTATGAACGGCACAACATGTAATGGAAAATAAATGGTGAAATTTGAATATTATTGAATTTGAATTTGCATTACCTCAGTATACTCGGAAAGATCTGTAATTGGTTTGACTGACTGGCTGCTGCTCTGAAGGACTGTTGGGGTAAACGCCTGAACTTGTTGGCCCATTGACTGCTGAACCAAAAGTGCAAGTTGAACCTTCATTTCTTCCCTCATTTTTGCTTCTAGTCTCACCTCTATTTCTCTTACTTTCTCCTTCATTTCTTCCCTCAGTTCTTCCCTCATTTTTTCTTCAGAACTCGAGGGAGCGCGTCTCCTCCTTATTGAGCTCTTCTCATATGTTTTTCTCATAGGGACCAAACCTCCCACTCCTCTCACCCTCCCAGGATGTTCCGGATTTGGCAGAGATTTTCCGAGAACATCGTCGTATCGTTCGACGGCCAACAAGCCTTGTTTCATAGCCGCCTCTTGTTCTTCCTGGAATGACAACATGTTATAAACTAATAAATTAAAGTAGAGATTTCAATGAATGACAATATCTAAAATTCTTAAACTAATAAATTAAAGTAGAGGTTTCAATGAATGACAATATCTAAAATTCTTACAATTTTCTCGATGACCGGTGTGTATGTTTCTGGATAAAAGCGTTCCTTGGTCTCCTTATCGAGCTTTTGTCTTCCTAGTCTCCAGGTGACATGCCTATGCTCAATCGACATATCAAGGACCTCTTCTGGTTTCAATGCACTTGTTGAGCCTTGGGAAGACGGATCACTAGATGCTTTCTGGTCTGCAATCGTCTGCATAGCATCTGTAAGCCTACTCCGAAAACCCTCGCCCATGTAACCTCTAGATCCTAAGAAATGCGGATACTCGTTTTTGTTCTGATTCTCCTTTCCAATCTTGCTAGCAGCCTACAATTAATATGTCAAGTCAATCATTGTAGGCCTTAATTATAAGAGAATTTGAATTCTTACTTAGAGATTAGGTAGGTGATCCGCATAAATAAACATACCTGAAACTCCTCCGTCTCTCGATACTTGACAAATACCTCCCAGTCTTTTTCTTCCATATTTTGCTTGGTAAAATCGGGCCTCTCACCCGCGCGCCACAATTTAGTCATCTCGGATCGCCACCTCCGGTGATAAGTAGCCATCTTCTGATAATAATAGTTCCTCACTTTGACGTCCTCTTTTATACCCCATCTCAGCTGCCAAACAAATAGAAATCAAAATTTAGAGTTAGATAATATCAAATGAAAGCTTGTGAACTTAGTACTACGTTATTTACCTTCACTGTTTCCCATATTTTCAGCTTGTTCTCTTCTGGAACATCTTTCCACAATACGAAACTTATAGGAATATTCCTTCTCACCATTATACCGAATTCCGTTGGAAAAGACGTTGTATCCCTAGTAACAACCGGCCTGTGAAACTTGTCAAGTTCCACCTCTTTCCCTTTCTCGTTAAACTTCTCCTTGATTGCATTAGGCCCTCTTCCTCGTTTCTTAGCCGAGGCTGTCTCACTATTGCTTTCCATATCTGAATTTGCAAGTCCAAATAAATCCAAGTCCAAATAAATTCAAAGTCCAAATAAATCCAAACTAACTTCAAACCAATTCAAATTAAATCAACAAATAAATCCAAACCAATTATTTTTGTTTGGTAACTAAACCAATTATTAACCCAAATTAGTAACAAGAATTTTCTAATGTATCTCTCGACAAAAATTAGTAACTAAACCAATTCTAATGTATCTCTCGACAAAAATTAGTAACAAGAATTTTCTAAATTCAATTGGTACCCGAATTAAATTGGTACCCGAATTATTTCTCAAATTGGTACCCTAATCTATCAAATTTGTAACAAATTTCTAACAAGTATATTCTTAAAATAGTTGGTACCCGAATTAATCAAATTATTTCTAACAAATTTCTAACAAATTTCTCTCAAATGTCAAACAAATCTCAAAAACAATTTCTAAATTCGGTTTGGTACCCGAATTGTAAACAATTTATAAATTCGGTTTGGTTGATTTGAAACCGAATTGATTTGATTTGAACTAATTTGAAACTACTTAAAATAGCAAAACTAAGATAGCAAAATTACCTAAAATGAGAGGGGAGTGGACTGAGAGGAGAGGGCCGAGAAAGGGAGCCGGCGGAGGAGAAAATAGGCCCGGGCCAACGGAGCGGCGGAGGAGAAGAGCAATGGAAACGGCTAGGTCACGGCTAGGTCACGGCGGAGAAGAGAACACAGAAACGGGTTTTGAGGTTTGAAATCAGGGCTAGGTCACGGCGGAGGAGAGGGTTTTGAGGTTTGCGGTTTTGGGTGTTTTGAAAAATTTGTAAGTTTTAAAGAATATAGAGGCGCTGGTTGGAGAGGGAAGCACTATCAGCATCGGTTCCTAGCTTAAGAACCGATGCTGATAACTATCAGCATCGGTTCTTAGCTTAGGAACCGATGCTGATAGTGATATTTATTTAAAATAATGCAGATTACAATCAGCATCGGTTCTTAAGCTAGGAACCGATGCTGATAGTGCTTCCCTCTCCAACCAGCGCCTCTATATTCTTTAAAACTTACAAATTTTTTATAAGAAATTTTAAATATAAAAAAAATGATGTTTATGTGTTATTTTATATTTTTGTATTTTAAATTTTAAAAAAAGAATTTTGGACCTGTTATTTTTTAATTTTGAATATAGAGGGGTAGCCTATCAGCATCGGTTCATAGATAGAAACCGATGCTGATAGTATTATATATATAAAATTATGCGGATTACTATCAGCATCGGTTCTGAAGTTAGGAACCGATGCTGATAGTGCTATTTATTGAAAATTGTGCTTTTTTAATTTTTGAATATGTATGTTATTTTAAAATATTAAAAAAAGGATGTTTATGTGTTATTTTATATTTTTGCATGTGTATGTCATTTTAAATATTAAAAAAACATGTTTATATTTTGATAAATGTGTGGAGGTTTTATATTTTGTATGTTACTTTAAAAAATAAAAAAGGGATGTTTATGTGTTATTTTATATTTTATAAATAAACTTGAAAATTATTTTGAAAAATTATTTAGTATAATTATTAGTTTATAAATTACTTTAGTACATAAGCTATTTTAAAAATTACTTATAAAATAAAATAAAATAAGCTACTAAAATAATAAACTTTAAAATTTAAAAATAAGCTAATAAATTACATATAACATGAAAAAAAATAAGCTACAACACGTGCTGAAGAATAACTTGCATGCTTCTCATCGTCGGGTGTTTCAATGCATTCTGGAAAAAAAAACCGTACCTTTTTTTGTCAGCAATATTAAAGATTATTAACTCACATTTTTTTTATTTTTTGACATACCAATATTAAATGTATGACATACCAATATTATGACTTGCCAATGGAAACTTCTTCAACCCATTCTCCTTCATCATGATCGATGCGCATGTGACCTGTTTCATTATCCTCAGCGCCCGGTAGAGATGACATGCCAGTAGAAAACGGTGGTATCTCATCAAAATGATCGTACGCTTCTTCGTCTTCCACATTATCAATCCCGATTATACGTCTTTTACCAGAGAGGACAACATGTCTTGAACGATTGGCGGGATCAGTTACGTAGAACACTTGCGTGGCTTGTCTTGCAAGTATAAATGGATCATCCTTATATCCAGCTTTACTGAAATCCACCAGAATAAAACCATCTTCATCGACTTTAACCTCCCTACGGTTATCGACCCATTTACACATAAATAACGGGATATTAAATCTTCTGTAATCGAGCTCCCAAATTTCTTCAATAAACCCGTAATATGACATCGATGCATGCGATGGTCCGGCACCTTTAGGATCTGACAAATCACTCGAAACAGCTACTAACGTCACTCCACTGTTTTGCACGGTACTCTTTGCATCTTGATTCCTTGTGTAAAATGTGTACCCGTTGATGTCATATCCTTGGAAGGTCCTCACGACATGAACTGGACCAAGAGCCAACAATTTGACAATTTCTTTAATGTTTTCTCCCTCCGGAGCTTGCATGACTCTACGTGTAAACCATCTTTCAAAAGTTTTATTGTGTTCGCCGATTAACCACTTATTAGATTTCTTAGGATTTTGTTGCCGCAAAAGAGTCATATGCTCGTCCCAAAAAGGTTGAACGTCAGTGAGGTGTTGCAAAACATGAAAATGTGCTAGTGACATTGTTGTACTATCAGGCACGAATAATTTCGCACCGATTGTCCCTACCCCGTGAAGTCTACCCTCGTGCCGAGATTTAGGAATGCCGATGGCTTTGACATCATCCATATAATTAGTACAAAACTCAATAACCTCTTCGGCAGTGTAAGCTCTTACGATGCTGCCCTCAGGCCGATATCGGTTCCTGACATATCCCTTTAACAATCCCATGTATCTCTCGAACGGATACATGTACCGCAAGAAAACAGGTCCACACATCTTAATTTCTCTAATTAGGTGAACGATTAAATGAACCATGATGTCAAAAAAAGACGGCGGAAAATACATTTCAAGATGACAAAGAGTGACAACAACCTCCTTCTGCAGAGCATCTAGCGTATCAGGATCATTTACTTTGCAACAGATGGCGTTAAAGAAAAAGCAAAGCTTCGTAATGGTCTGCCTAACACACTTTGGCAATATGCCCCGAATTGCAACAGGAAGAAGCTGTGTCATTAAAACATGACAGTCGTGAGACTTCATTCCTGTCAATTTTAAATCATCCAGTGAAACTAGGTTTTTAAAATTCGAAGAATATCCAGATGGAACTTTGACACCATGAAGGCATTCCAGTAAGCTTTTTTTCTCTGCTTTCGATAGCGTATGCATTGCGGGTTTTAGATATGTACAAGTTTTTCCTTTTTCTCTTTCCTTCTCTGCTGGTTGTAGATCTGGCCTTATGTTCAAGAATTGCATGTCTTTCCGAGCATTGATACCGTCCTTAGTTTTACTCGGAATATTCAATAATGTTCCAACTATGCTATCACACACGTTTTTAACCACATGCATCACATCGAGACAGTGTCGAACCTCTAAGTGCTCCCAGTATGGTAAATCCCAGAATATTGACATCTTCTTCCAACATATTTTCGGAGCCCCTTTCTTTCTCACCACCTTCTTTTTAAATTTACCCAATTGAACTTTCAAATCTTTCACTCGCGAATAAACTTGCTTACCGGTCAACGGATAATTTGCTTTGGTATTCTCGGTTTTTCCATTGAATTCTTTTTTTCTCTTTCGGTGTGCGTGGTTGGCAGGAAGAAATCTACGATGACCCATGTACACATTTTTAGAGGAGTTGGGTAGCCACACATCGACTGTATCATCCAGGCAAACAGGGCACGCTTTCTCTCCTTTGACACTATAACCCGACAAATTTCCATAAGCCGGAAAATCATTAATGGTGCAGAAAAGCATGGCCCGTAAAGTGAATTTCTCTTTGATGTATGCATCATACATTTGCACTCCGGGTTGCCATAATTCTTTTAAATCCTCAATCAATGGAGCTAGATACACATCTATGTCGTTCCCGGGCTGTTTGGGTCCTGATATGAGCAAGGTCAACATGATGTATTTGCGCTTCATACATAACCAAGGCGGAAGATTATAAATGCACAGTAGAACCGGCCAACTGCTATGCTTGCTGCTCATGGTACTGTGCGGATTTATTCCATCTGCACTAAGCCCAAGCTTTAGATTTCTAGGGTCACGTCCGAATTCAGAAAACTCTCTGTCAATATTCCTCCACTGAGGAGAATCAGCGGGGTGCCGCAATTTCCCATCTTTCTTCCGGTTTTCGGCATGCCAACGCAGTAATTTCGCATCTTTAGCATTTGAGAACAAACGTTTGAATCTCGGTTTTACGGGGAGGTACCACAATGCTTTTGCAGGAGGTCCTTTATTCGGTTTACGATCATCACTTTTATCACTGGCAATCTGCTTTGGTTTGTAACGTGATGCACCACATTTTGGACACTCGTGAAGGTCTTCATACTCATTTCGATATAATATACAATCATTTGGGCACGCGTGTATTCTCTGAACTTCCAAATCAACTGGGCACAATATTTTCTTTGCTTCGTAAACATTGGGTGGTATCTCGTTTCCTTCCGGAAGCATTTCTTTTAAAGTTTGTAATAGCTCAGTAAAACTTCTATCACTCCAACCGTTAGATGCTTTAAGGTTATACAATTTTAATACACCTTTCAATTTTGAAAATTTAAAACAACCAGGATACAATTCCTTATTAGAATTTTCGTACAAATTCTCAAACAAACAGTACTGCTTATCATTATCAAAATCCTCTTCGATATCACGTAACATTTGATCAAAATTATCACATTTATCTACCACTATATCATCATTTTCTTCGGTATGATACTCCTGTTGCTCAGTACGAGTACCTGCGTCGGTTTCCAATCCCCGTAAGTCATTCCCCTCATCTCGAACGGTATGGTATTGCTGATGCTCAGTACCAGTGCCTATATCGGTTGGAAAACTCTCACCGTGCCATATCCAACACTTATATCCTTGCTTGAATCCACGTCGGATTAAATGGCTCCTCACTTGGTTCGGGTTGGATAATTTTTGACCATTGTTACAATCACGACAAGGACAAGACATCATTGTACTCCTCCTAGTCGCCATATCTTCCATAGCAACTCTGATAAATTCCTCGACACCTGTCGTATATTCATCCGATAGACGTGATGTTTCGTACATCCAACTGCGGTCCATCTGCAATTATAGTAGAACACAATTAATTTAGAACAAGCTTGGGGTACTAAATTCTATTCACAATAGGGCTTACATGGGGCCTGGTTACCATCCTATCCCACTCTTTGAATACTACGTCTCAATTAGGATGTGACCACGTGTTAGTCGTGTTTTAGTATTTAAGAAAATTTCGGCAGCATTTCCCCTCAGTTCCCCGAGTATTCGGGGAACTAATAAGGAGAAATGCTGCAGAAATTTTCTTAAATACTAAAACACGACTAACACGTGGTCACATCCTAATTGAGACGAAGTATTCAAAGAGCAGTCCCAAAACGGGGACTATTCAAAATTAATCCCTAATGGATTAATTTTGAACGGGTATCATGACCTAAAGGCATTAATCATTCGGTTGTGGCTCATAAGACAGTACTCTAGCTACATACATAATACAAATCTATTTAGTCCAGCTATCGAAATACACATTCATGCACAAAACTAATTAAACATGAGTTTTATGTTATACTTACAACTTTTTTAGATGCCGTACCGAGTGAGATGAAAATCGCTGCACCAAATCTCTCAATAATAGCCAAACTACAAAATTAAATCATCAAAACCTAATTAAGGGATGTATATATATATATATAACATGGACTTGGCTACGGTGCTATGGGTTACATAGATGCCTCTCGTGCTACGGCTCAATATTTGAGTTTTCAAAACCCTAACGGTCGATCCGAACCATTCATCTTATTCTCCATATTAATATGTGTCTAGAGACCAAATTTTACATTTTTTGGAAATTTTTTACTATTTTTTTAGATTTATTGAAAATCGCTGATTTTCTGACAAATCTGGACCATAAAAAACAGCAATATTCAATAATTCTAAAAAAATAGTAAGCAATTTCCAAAAAATGTAAAATTTGGTCTCCAAACACATTTTAATATGGAGAATAAGATGAATGGTTCGGATCGACCGTTAGGGTTTTGAAAACTCAAATATTGAGCCGTAGCATGGGAGGCCTCTATGCAACCCATATATAGCATATTAGCCAAATCCTATATAACATATATATGATGCATGCTAGGGTATATATATATCAAAAGCTCATATATAGCATGCATGTGCAAATATAGTTATATCAAAATTTCATATATTTCATGAATTTCCTCATCTTCACAATAAAGAAAAGCTTCAAATATAAAAATGTATTAAAACCTAAAAGATAGATTAGGGTTTATAAAATGAGCCGAATTAGAGCTTAAATGGTGCTAGATCTAACATTAAACTTGAGAAAAGAAATGATCAATCAATTAATGAACCTGAGAAAAGAAGAGTGAGTTATCTGATCAATGCCCACTAAATTAGCTGCTGCGCCAACCAACGGAGGAAGAAAGAAGACTGATTCTGTGAAGAATCAGACTTAGGAAAAAGCTAAATAGCGACTATCAGTATCGGTTCTATCACTAAAACCGATACTGATAGTATCAGCATCGGTTTTAAGCTAAGAACCGATTCAGATAAGCCGATCTTGATTTCAGTTTTTCCACTAGTGCTATCAGCATCGGTTCTGAGCTTAGGAACCGATGCTGAAAGTACTATTTATTTAAATTATTACTATCAGCATCGGTTCCTAAGCTAAGAACCGATGCTGATAGTGCTATTTTTTTTAATTCCATAGAAAGATATTTTTTCTTTTGATTCCATAGAAGAAACAAGTATATTTTTTTTTATTCCATAGAAGAACCAAGAGTCGATATCACAAACTTCACTTGCTCTCTCTCCAGACTCCAAAAAGTCGGTATGGATTGAAACAAATTGCTCTTTTTAATAACTGGAGAGTACATGAGATTGAAACAAATTGAGCACTCCAGAAAGTCGGTATGGATTGTGGCTATCTCATTTTTTTCTCCAGTCTTCTTTTGAGGAGATGTAGGATTCAAAGTCTTTCTCCCCTTGATTTTACTCTAAGTTGGAGGATTCAAAGTCTTTACTTCTTTGATTTTATTTTGAGAAGACGGAATATTCAAAGTCTGATCTTCAATTCGTTAGTCTTTCTCCGCTTCGCCATTTCGCTTTCGCCTTCTATGTCGTCCGAAGATAATTTCGCCATTGCCGACTTTTTGGAGTGTGGAGAGAGAGCAAGTGAAGTATATGATATCGGTCCTTGGTTCTTCTATGGGATCAAAAAAAAATATACTTGTTTCTTCTATGGAATCAAAAAAAAAATATCTTTCTATGGAATTACAAAAAATAGGACTGTCAGCATCGGTTCTTAGCTTAGGAACCGATGCTGCTAGTAATCCGCATTATTTTAAATAAATAACACTATCAGCATCGGTTCCTAAGCTAAGAACCGATGCTGATACTTGATAATTAGCATCGGTTTTTAGTTTAGAACCGATGCCGATACTATCAGCATCGGTTGTAATATTAGAACCGATGCAATTAGCTCAGGTTCTGTGGTTTCAGTGGATATTAGTATCGGTTTTAGTTATAGAACCGATACTGATAGTTATGAGTATCGGTTGGTTCTTACAGCCGATTCAGATAAGCCGATTTTGATTTCTGTTTTTCCACTAGTGTCAAATTACTGCATATTACGAAAATAGTATGACCATCTCATGCTTCCCACATGTAGGTCAAATATTGTTGAAAGTCCATATGCAATGTTTTCATGCATCAAGAGCTAGAGCTCAAATGAACTTATAGAATATATTCAAAAATTATTTGAAAACTACTAATAAAATACGAGTAGCGATCCACTTATAATATTTTACAACATGATTTCTCAAATTTCAAACCGTTGATCTCTATAATAAAATGTACTTAGAGATCAAAGTTTACATTTTTTATTTACTATTTATTATAATGGATACAAAACTATTGATATATATAGTAAGGCTACACTACTTCGCTAATTAAACGGACTGTTTTAATTCGCGCTCATATCTCTAGTTTCGAAGTCCAAATAGCCGATCCAAACCATTAGATCTTTAATCTATATTAAAATCTGCTTGGAGACCAAATTTTACATTTTTTTTGAATTTTTATACTATTTATTAAGATGGTTTGAAAATCGCTGTTTTTAATGGTGCAGAATTTTAATAAAAACAGCAATTTTCAAACCATCTTAATAAATAGTAAAAAAATTTCAAAAAATATAAAATCTGGTCTCCAAGCACATTTTAATATAGATTAAATATCTAACGGTTTGGATCAGCTATTTGGATTTCAAAACTAGAGATATGAGCACGAATTAAAACATCCAGTTTAATTCGCGAAGTAGCGTAGCCTTACTCTATATATATATATATAGAGAGAGAGAGAGAGAGAGAGATAGGCTAATGTGCTTCCATAAGCACTTGGCCCGAAGTGCTGCCACCCCATTTTCGATTTTTCAAAATCCAAACAGTCGATCCGAACCGTTCATCTTGTTCTCCATATTAATATCTGCTTGGAGACCAAATTTTACATTTTTTGGAATTTTTTTGCTATTTATTAAGCCACTTTGAAAATCGCTGATCCAACGGTGGCTTGCCAAACAGTAAAATCAGGGGTTCACCGTTGGATCAGCGATTTTCAAAGTGGCTTAATAAATAGCAAAAAAATTCCAAAAAATGTAAAATTTGGTCTCCAAGCAGATATTAATATGGAGAACAAGATGAACGGTTCGAATCGACTGTTTGGATTTTAAAAAATTGAAAATCGGGTGGCAGCACTTCGGGCCAAGTGCTTATGGAAGCACATTAGCCTATCTCTATATATATATATATATATATAGAATATGCTAGCATGCTATGCATAGCATAGAAGCCCTCCATGCAACGGCTCGGATTTCGAGTTTTCAAAATCCTAACGGTCGATCCGAACCGTTCATCTTGTTCTCCATATGAATATGTGTTTGGAGACCAAATTTTACATTTTTTGGAATTTTTTTACTATTTCTTTAGATTTATTTAAAATCGCTGTTTTCAGCCAATCTGGACCATAAAAAAACAGCGATTTTCAATAAATCTAAAGAAACAGTAAAAAAATTCCAAAAAATGTAAAATTTGGTCTCCAAACACATATTAATATGGAGAACAAGATGAACGGTTCGGATCGACCGTTAGCATTTTGAAAACTCGAAATCCGAGCCGTTGCATGGAGGGGTTCTATGCTATGCATAGCATGCTAGCATATTCCATATATATATATATACTAGTTAAGTGTGGGATTGAAATATTATTTTGATTACTTTCTTTAGATGTGATTAATATTTATTTGATTTTGTCATAATGTATTAATCAATAATGAGAGACACAAAAATCAATGAATTCAATCGAGGAGTTAATAGATGGAAACACAAACAACCACATCAAACAGGACCACGGAAGATCCGGAAATGTATCCTTTGAGATATCCCAACTTTTGCATATTCTCTGAGATATCCCAACTTTTGCGTGACGCGTGTCCAGTGCCTATTCGGGGTGCTGCAGGGGGTCAGTATTATGTGTGTTTTGAGATTCGTGTGGAGCGTATTTAAACGGTTGGGATTTTCCATTATGTCACGCAAAGTTTGAGATATCTCAAAGGATACGAATTCGTGGAGAGAAGGGAAAATGCGTTGAGTGTGTGGAAAGAAGGAAAATGCGTGGAGACTTTGTTGAATTACTATGCGGCTTTTCATGTGATGGATACATCTTTAATTAAATTTAGAGTTTTACACGCCTGGCAACATGAAACAGGTATATAAAATCAAAATTATTTATTAAAGGCTGAGATTGAGATATGTTTTGATGAGTGGCTGAGATTTATAGAATGAACGGTTCAGATTTCCTCTTGACAGATAGAAGGTTGGATCCCAAAAAAATATACGTGCTATTATAGTAATTAGGATATATACGAGGGTTTTTTATGTCACTCCATATATTTTTTCTAATTTATCACTAAAAATAAATTGATAGAAACCACCAAGTAGGAGATAACAGATGCCAGATGGCATGCTGAGTCAAAGCCAAACATATTTTATCGAGTTATAGACTCAAAGCCTTCTAGCTCAAAATTAGAGGCACTATTCCAAGTCTAATTAAATACCAGATTCAGTTCACCACAAATAATAAATTGTAAAAAAAAATTAATTGGTGTTAGTCACTCTTATCTAGGGGTGAGTAAATTGCTCATAACTCGTGAGCCGCTCATAACTCGCTCACTAAATGCTCACTTGAACTCGCTCATTTATCCGCTCACTTAAACTCGCTTATTTATTAAATGAGCGAGCATGAGCATGCCCCAACTCGCTCATAACTCGCTCATTTAAAATTTTCCACATCTAATCCCGCCGCTACATTCAATCCCAAATATTCATAGTTTATACATTTATTTATTTTTTTAAACAGACGCCTCAAAACAGTGTGTTGTTGTTAGTTTATGTTTTTGGATTTATGTTGAATTTTTATTAGTACTGCTTTAGTTTTTGTTGATTGTTGTTTGTTGATGCTATTGTTAGTTTATGTTGTTATTATTTTATTTTTGTAATACCGTTGATTTTTTTGTTATTATTCTATTTAATTGAATTATGATAATTTATTAAATTTTAGTACTCATAACTCGTGAGCCGCTCATAACTCGCTCATTTAAAACTCGCTCATTTTCGACTCGCTCATTTATTCGCTCGCTTGGACTCGCTCATTTATTAAATGAGCGAGCACGAGCATACCCTAACTCGCTCATGCTCGCTCATTACTCACCCCTACTCTTACCTCATGATGCTTCTAGTAATTAATATTTCTTATCTAATTATCTCTCTTTATAGAAACCAAAAGGAATGTTCCAAACTTCCAAGAACTTCTCAAAGAAAAGTACAGTAAATATATTGTCATTTTTTACTCTCTTTTTTTTATATTTTTAACATGTCATGTACATATGGAGTACAATATATGAAGGGTTACAATAAGCATCAGATTAAATTCAGTTCCATATTAGCTTTATGAATAAAGCGGATGGATTCAGGACATAATTAAACAACCCAAAATGATAAACATTTATGTTTGTAATAATTATCATTTTTCATAATATATCAGATATTTGGAATAAAGGAAAATACATGTTCTTTAAACAAAAAAAACTTAAAAATTCATTACCAAAATTTATTCCAACCTCAGAATTTCTAGATAACCAAGGAAAGTAGTTGATTCAGATACACTTTGTCTTATGGTTGACACATACACTGATCTTTATTTAGAACTTTCCAATGCTCACACGTGTCAAAGTCTCAAAGCTAAGAGAAAGAACCCAACAATAATTAATGATTATTTAATTAATTAATAATTATTAACGCGGAGAAGGAAGTTCTTAGAAAAAAAATATTCAGTTCTCACCTCACATGGAATTCTGGAACGAAACGGTTGGTTCTTCAAAGGATAATTCCAGTTGTAATATATATCTAAATCTTTATCTTATTTAGTGTCGAGGAATGTTCCATGTATGATTCCATATGGAAAAATACTCCCATATAATATTAGAGGTACCGACATAAATTGGCCCCAGAAAAATTTAAAAGCCAATACCCACCCCCAATTCAAAGACAGTTGATTTAGCACCTTCTTGTTTCAATCTTTTTTATTTCACTGGTTAGTCAAAATATAATATATATATATATATGAGGTGGGCTACGGTGAGTTGCGAAGTAAAACACGTTTCTACTTCACGCCGTATTTTTATTTTGAAAGTCCAAACGACCGATCCGAACCGTTAGATGTTTAATCCATATTGAACTTTAAAATCGCAAAATATGAGCGTGAAGTAAAATAGTCGCTTTACTTTGCAACTCACCGTAGCCCATCTCTCTCTATCTCTCTCTCTCTCTCTCTCTATATATATATATATGAGGTGGGCTACGGTGAGTTGCGAAGTAAAACGCGTTTCTACTTCACGCCGTATTTTTATTTTGAAAGTCCAAACGATCGATCCGAACCGTTAGATGTTTAATCCATATTGAAATGTGCTTGGAGACCAAATTTTACATTTTTTGGAATTTTTTTACTATTTATTAAGCATTTTTGAAAATTGTTGTTTTGCTGTGATTAAAAAGCAGGTTTTTATTTATTTTTTTTATGTTTAAATACATTTCTACACGGACTTTAGTTAAATGTCCGTGTAGAATTGTCCTTTTTTTTCCCTTTTTTTTATGGCTAGTCTCCAATTTTGCTAGCCATTTAAAATTAGAATTTCAAAACAGAGAAACATTAAAGAGAGGTCTTTTAAACTCAAAATTCCAAAATTATACAACATTATAAATAATTTATGTACTCTAAATTATAAAAAATTATACAAATCCATATTGAGCATTACAAAATTTAAATTGAAACCACCTTGCCCACATACATCTGACATCGTCGATCTGCTCCTTGGTGTAACACTTTTGCTTTGGTACATACTACAATTATAATTTGGTATTAGTTAGTAATAAGAAAATGTAGAAGATTACAATTCATGCAACATATATATATACAAAGCCTTTTGTACATGCAATCTCATGTGATAAAACATAACATATACTCCTCAGGATCCAATATAATGTTTGTATAAAAGTATATCCTTACCACTTAGTAACCACATGATCAAGGTTTGGCCCAAAATTCGATAAGCTCAAATTGCCAAAACGCTTGGTTATGATCTAGTTTGGACCAAAATTTCATACAAACTAAGACGTATTAGATCCAACATATCAAAAAAGAGTATGCATGTGATCCATGACATGATGTCTCTTGATTAAAGATATCCAACATATTGCATCTCCAAATAACATTAGTCAACATATATGTGCATATATAATAGAGAATAAAAATTCTCAGTTAAAATTTTCATTCAAAATTATAAGAAAATATTTATACATAAAATTAATTGAATCTGTATAGCTTTTATACGAACCACTGAAAATCAATTTCGTAAAAAAAAAATTATTGCATATTATATGAATTTATGATTGCTCTGATATCAAATGATAGTCTTAATAATTCATGACGTGTTTTGCAATTAAAAAATACAAGCAATCTAGAATCCGTAAATCCAAAATAAAATAGCAAAGTAATTTAAATCTTACAGTTATGAAGTGCAAATATCTTTAGGCGGAAGCGTTAGTACTGATCTTCAATGGTTTTCCTCAGATCTGATGATGGAGGCCGTAGGTGTTTTCTTTACTTCTCACTTTCAAAGATCTCAGATCCGGCATCCTTATGCGCAGAAATCAAACCAGCATTCAATACACAGAGAGAGAGTATTAATTGATTAAAATGACGCTGGAAGGAGAAGGCATTTTATATAACCAAAACCTTAAAATAACATTTCTACACGGCTCTTTATTAAACGTCCGTGTAGCTCTCTCAAGGCTTTCTACACTGTTATTTAAACATAAAACCGTGTACAATTTCTACATTTCTACACGGCTCTTTATATAAAGGTCCGTGTAGCTCTATCAAGCGTTCTACATTGTTATTTAAAAAAACATCCGTGTACAATTCCTACCTTTCTACACGGTTCTTTAATAAATATCCGTGTAGCTCTTTCAAGGCTTTCTACACTGTTATTTAAACAATAATCCGTGTACAATTTCTAATAAACGTCCGTGTAGCTCTCGCAAGGCTTTCTACACTGATTCTTTAATAAATATCCGTGTAGAGATCCCATAGATATTTCGGGCTTCTAAATAATTACAATTTCTATACGGTTTTTATATAAAATTGTCAAATTCGTGTACAATATGCAATGTACAATGACCATTTTTGTAGTAGTGATTGTGTGAGAACGGTTACAGTAACAAATGATCGTAGCCCATCAAGTAAGAGTTTATCTTGCTTGCAACATCAATGAATTTTGGGACAGTAACAAATTCATGCATCAAAATAATCATAGAAACCAAATCCGATCACAATAGGCTCAATATGGAACTTTTGGTTAAAAAATTGTTACGATCTAATTTACAAGAAATCGTAATTTTGATTTGGATAAACTAATAATTTGGAGGGATTGGAAAGGTAGAATCGAAGAAACTTGAGAGCTGATAGTGCTAATGGTGTATGAAATCAAGAACTAGCAAGAAAATAGATCAGATAATATTCTGATATCTTTAATTATGTCAAAGTCTATACATTTTGAATTGAATTTTATTATGTCCTCTCTACAATATACAATTATATATTTATAGGTAACAACTCTATATATTTACTAGTTAATTGAACTGAAATTAACAATTGTTTACAATTATTAATTATAATTATGTTATAGTTTTAATTTAGTGTTGTTAATTATATTTGTAATTATGTTATATCATCTGAAATTAACTAATTACAAGTTTAACTACCTTGATCTGTTTGTTCACTGTTGAATCATAAGGATGGAGAAAAATATAGTCAAGAGTGAAGTCACTAAGTTATATGTTACTCCAAAAATTAATGTCATAACATGTATCCACTAACATTTTAGAACCAAGGGCCACAAATTGTTCAGTTGGAGAAATATTTTTCAGAAGTGAGAATGGATAAATATGCAATTTATTATCTCTAATTCTTTAAGAATGAATATTTATAGTTTTTCCAGGTAAATATGCAATTTATTATCTCTAATTCTTTAAGAATGAATATTTATAGTTTTTTCCAATATCTCAGAGCTACTCAAAAATATAATTTTTTATTTGTTTGAAAGTTAACGCATGTTATCAATATATTTTAAGTAATGCATATTATATCATATTATATCATTTGGCTCGAACCTTTTATTTAGGAACTTGCATAGTATGAAATGTCACGCTCAAATTATCCTCAATTACAAAAATAGCATGACCATTTCATGCTTCCCACATGTAATTTGAATATTTACTGAAGTCTATAAAAAAATAAATAAATAAATACACATGTAATGGATTTGCCATGAAACCCATTATAAGCCTGATAGGCCTAAATTATATACATATTTGATCTGATTTTTATCACAAAATAACACCAAATATCTTGTATTTTGAATATAAAGTAAATAGAATACACCTAGGATCAAGTTACTGCATTTGTTTTGTTTTAATTTGCAGAAAATGCAGAAAATGAAGAAAAACCGAAGAAAAATGTCCAGTGCGGACGCACGGTTTACGATACGGCCGCACTAAGTACTTAGATGGATTTATGGACGCTCGCCAATTTTAAAAATGTATAATAAGCTATTCGTCAAAATCCGTGCGGACGCACGGATATCGATGCGGATGAAATCTGAACGCACAGGAAAAGTCCGAGCCTAGTGCGGATCTCGATGCAGCCGCAGTGCGGATGGTGCAGACGCAGTGCGGACGCACTGTAGCAGAACGCATAACTGGAGCCTGATCTTAAAATAGCCATAACTTTTGACTCGTAACTCCGATTTAGGATTGCGACCACTTTTTGGAAAGCTAGGAAGAAGATCTACAACATGAGAAACTAAAAAAAGGAAATTTGGAGTCATTTGGACGCACTAAACTCGCAGACAGCCAAAATTACACGGTTTCTATTTTTGGCGCACCAAGGACACGTTTTTACAGCCAAATGTGGACAAGACAATCCTGGAAAACAATCCAAATATAGCACCCACTAACTCCACTTCCTAGCCTCTAAATTGGACATGGTCTTTAGTTATAAAAGAGGAGGTTCATTATCCATTCAAGACATCTCTTCGCAAAGATCCATCCATAATCATCTCTTCCCATCCATTATCTAATTCTCTCTCTCCACACTTAGCGATAAATTCTGAAGTAAGGAAAGTTTTCAAGCAAGGAGAATAAGGGTTTCCTGAGCAAGAAGTCGGCAAGATTGAGGGCTTTGATCAAATAAATGGTGTAATCATTTCTTTATTTCATTTCTTCTTACTTTGCCAACTTTTTGTAATGGATCTCTCGATGAGGGAGTAGTTCTCTCTCTAGGGGTTTAGGTCAATGCATGAACTTGTTTAATTATATCTTATTCGGTTATTTGTCTTTGTTATGATTGTTTATGTTAGTGTAATAATCTAGAAGTCAATAATACAATAATTTATCATAAAGCTTTGTTCATGAATTGGATGATTAATATCATTTTGTTGCCTTGAGTATTATTGCATTTATGGATCATTTCGAGTTCATGACTGAAATTGTGAAACTCCATAATATAGATGATATATACTCTTAAAAGGTCACTGACCAAGGTAATTAGCAGGAACACTAATTACCGCTGTAAGGTTAGTACGTGGATTAAATGATTGTCAAGTTTTACAGACCATAGACAAGGAGTTGTCATTTTAATCACATAGATATATGTTCCAGGAACATGATATCTGACAGACCCCAAATGAAACATTATACGGAATTGTGTTCGTGTCATTAATGATTTCATTCAGTGTTAAGTTCTAAAGTATGAGGTATTCATCTTTCCTACTAAGAAATGTATATGTGTGATTGTTATCAAACGCTGTCGGTAAAATGCAGTTATAACGGTAGCTCTTCGGTATACATGGCTTAGCTGAGGTAATGATGGTTTACCAAAAGTACTATTGTCCCTCGTATCTCTATACGAGCTATAGCATCACTGGGCCCCTTGATAGAGTAAGATTATCAGCGCGCGGTATGATTACAAGAGTAATTATATTTGATAATCTGCTCAAGATCAAGAAAAGATTAAGTTTACAAGGATGACACACACCTACCTTGAAACTAATATGATAGCTATGTGGCAAAAGAATTAACACGAGTAAATTGTTTACTGGATCGTGATATTGTACAGTACAGCATCATCTGTGTAATTGGATGGTCATAGTGTATACTGCCAGATGCCTCCTATGATTATAGAAGTTAAAACAGTTTTAACTCTATTTACCAACATAACACAGATCCTATTGGGTCACACCATATAGGAGTTAATCGCAGTAGTCCCGCTTTGGCATCTCTTTGTCATGCAAAGGATCCAAAGAAGTTAGGATGAGAGGAGAGTACCAAATTATGAATGCAAATACCCTAGGTTTGGATTAGGATCTAACCAATTTGTAATCTAAGCCGGAACTACAGAAATTAAGGTTAGGAATTTGGTGAAGAACCTAACCGTGAAGGCAAACCCTAATTAGGACATCTCAAATCGAATCGAGTATTGGTATGAAGGATTTAATCGTGAAGTATCAATATTTGAGGAGATGAGAGACTAACAAGAGCTCAATGGGTCTAGGTAACTAGGGTGGGGGACTTCATCGAGAAGTTCGAGTTACCTAGGCATGTTATTAATTCACGAAAGTGGCCCTTAATGACATATTAGATTAGAAACCTCATCAAATCATACATGAACTTAAACAAATACCGAATAGATAGAGTTAGCAAGGAAATGTAGACCAAAGACCCCTAGATCTCTAAATCTTGAAAACAAATCAATTCCTTTCTTTTGCTTTTATTTACAATTATTGTTTCAAACTCATTTTGGGTATTGAACCCAACCTTAGGATTTGTTAGAACAACCCCCCCCCCCCCCCCCCCCAATTTACTTTTATTGCACTTTACTTTCCTTTTATTTTCTGAAATTTATTACTAAAGTTTAAACTAAGTTTTTATCATACTCCCTGTGGTTCGACACCTCAAATACTACTTTGATAGAATTGTGCACTTGCAATTTAACTCAAACGCGTGTTAAAGGTTTAAAAGGTACATCTTATTGTACTGAAACTTTGTGCATACGCTTTTGCGCGCATCAAAGCCTAAATTAATAAGCAAAGTAAATTTGACCCATATCCTAGCAAGCCTTCTACTAATTCGGATTTCAATTACAAAATCTGATTTCTTTTTTTTTTCCTAATTGGAAAGTGTAAGAATTTCTTGTTAAATATAAACTATTTATACAGTTGACACACCTACATCAGCATAACTTTGGAAAAGTAAAATAATAAATTAAAACATAATAATTAAAACTATCTAATTAAGCATCTTTCCTCAATAAATTTAGGTTTTAATTTTAATTGTTGTGAATGACAAAATCCTTTTCTAATTAATGGAACATTCTTACAAATAATGATATGAGAAGAAATCCATATTGATCACTAGCTAGCTAGTTCACTACTTAAAAGTCTAATATTTTTATATTCATCATCGGCAATCTCCGCAAGTTTTGAGCATATAAATTTGAAATGGGTTTACTTAATTTCTTACTTTAGGCATAGTACAAAACTGTTTCCTCAATGGATGACTCTTGATAAAGGTAGATTTACATGTCTTATATGATAATTTAGGTAGAAAAGTCTAAATTTATCAAAGTTGACCAATCTTAGCATTTTTCATACCCTGCTTTGAGTTCAGTTAACTTTTCAAATCTGCACTCAAACTATATATGAATTCCAGATTTCTTTTTAGTGAACCTCTTTGCTTTGCTATGTGACTCGCTCATTAACTCGTGGACCCCACAAAAAGTTGTAAGAATAAAATGAGCACAAACATAAATAAGCTGCACAGAACCTGTCTAAAGGAAATTGAACTCTTTGCATGTTTAACTCAATTAGGTAATTAACATGTGTGCCACTGCCAACTCTTCTAGCAGGAGAAATTAAAAAGAACAAAAAAATAATAATAATTGAGGATGTGTTCCGGGAGATCATATTTTTCTTTTAAAAAAAAAAAGAGTTTCTTCTTTCCTCTGTTTTGTTTTATTTTTGGTTAAAAAAACATAAATTTGGTAACCAAAATCGATCTATTTATTTTGGCAATGCGTCGAGACTATTTTGTTCTCTTGTTAATTTCTAATGAAATTTGAGTATGAGCTAGATGGATATTTTTTTTTCTTACTCAAATATTTATTACTGTTTTTTTTAAATCAATTGTTAATTACTCAAATACTTTCAAACCGTGAACTATTCGTCAAATCTGTATACAAAGTTTAAGAATAGATATACCGAAATTGTTTATCTATTATTCGTAGGTATCCGATCTGTTTACACGCCTAAGTACACTAAAAAGTTGTTAAATGTGATATACGTACAATAATTTGGAACTTATAGAGAATAAACATGTGTTTGCATTAATGTGCAAAATAAATGAGAAATATATTTTCCGTAACTTAAATTATTAATGATACTATATATGATATGATTTGAGAGGCCGAGTCTACCATAATTTTTAAATACTGGATGTTATCAAATTCATTTTCTAGAGAAAACTGTTATAGTAATAATTTAATTCAGTTTATCCTAATTTTGCTTCTTCATTTTTTTTAACCATATTGTAGTAATAGTGGTGTCTAGCTATAAATCAATGCAAAACTAATAATATTTGCAAGAATAAAAGTGTTTTTTGTCAAAGGTATCCTCCCAGATACTTCTGTTATTAATACTGATATATTCGAAAATAGCAATTTATATTTGTGTACCCTCAGCAGTAGTCACTTTTTACTTTCGCGAATAGTGACATATTTTTTTACTTAATTAGACAAGTTGTATATATTTAATAAATTGAATATATAATTGACTTTTTTTAAGGTCAACTCCGCAATGGGAGTTGATAACCCTCTCCATCAAAATTAGGAAAATATCAACTTAACAAAAAAAAATATAATGTCATTTATTCGTTTTGTACCCATCTATGCAGAATTTCTTAAAAAAAACTTTTGTTATCTTCATTTCGTTTCTATTAATTTCATTTTAAAAAAAATCATTTCCTTCTTTCTTTAACGACCCAACAAATTTTGTTAATTTTTCTAAAATCATAACAAATATTTATTAAAAAATCCATATATCAAATAAAATTATTAACTAACATTCTTATTTTAGTTATACAACTTAGTTAAACTAAAACCTAGAAAAAAAAAAAGTAATAATGTCTTCTGACATATTGTACAATTTAGAAATTCAACACATTTAAATAAAAAAATTATTAACCTGACTGGATTTTTTCGAGAATGACAGGATACCTATGTTATTTATCGGGTCTAATTTATTTGGTTTTTAACCGAACAAGAAAAATTCGGTCTACGATCATTTGTTACTGTAACCGTTCTCACACAAGAAATTGGTCTAGTGCGGTTCAAAATTTAACCTTATTTTTGTATATTTTGATGGCTCTTTTACAATTTTTGTACATTTACTTTTTGACCCAAGTCCAAGGTTTTCATTGATATGGCTATCTATATTTTAACCAAAGCCCAATGTTGTAATAATCAATTTTGAGATACATGTTGTATAGCAAACCACATGTTTAAATACAAATATAAACGTATCAATTTTGGATATTCTAAATTTTATTTATGGTTTTTTCCAATATCTCACTTTTCAAAAATATAATTCTTATTTGGAAGTAATGCCCATTTGCAATAGTTTTTTTTTTTAGTGTAATGCAGATCATATCATTTTACTCAACCTTTTATTAAATCTTAGGAAGATGAGTGTATGAAATTGCACGCCTAAACTACCCCCAAGTAACAAAAATAGTATTACCATGTCATGCCTCCCACATGTAACAAGAATATTTACTAATTAGGTATAGCTAAATATCAAGGTTCTAAATAGCGATTATAGCGGCATAGCGGGGAGACCAAAAAAAAAAGCTATTGCGAATAGCGTAGCTATAGCGGAAGCTATCACACATAGCGATTTTCCCTTTTCAAATTTTATATTATATATTTCTACTAATTATCAACATAATCAATATTAGAGAATTTATGTAACAACTAAATGACAACTAATCTAAGTCTATACTTTTTATCAATTACGCAAATAAGAATGAAAAAAAATCTAAAAAGTAACATTATTTAATAGTTTATACTTCATGGTATTACATATTATAATAGACAAAGAGCAATTAATTTTATAAGGTAAATGAAGTCAATATACATATTTAAACATTTTATAATTATAATAATAATCAAAATCAGCTTTCAATTGAAACGAACGATAATAATTTTACAAACGAATACTATAAAAAGAGTAATCAAAATGAATAATTAGTATTTGAATATTTCTCGATATAGAATGATAGAATAAATCACAAATAAAAATAGAAGCATATAGTTTGGTTTAGTATACTTATCGTAGAAGACCATGTAGCATTAGAAATAAGAATAGAAGTACAGAAGTTCATATAAATTGCAAAAAAAAAAACCATGTAGCATAGCGGTAGCTATAGCGGGTCTCATATAGCGGTAATAGCGGTCAGCTATTATAGCTATAGCGGTCATAGCTGAGTTAGCGCAATTTTATCTCATAGCTTAGCGTTTATGGTCCGGAAAAGCTATAGCGCCGCTATAGCTAGCTATTTAGAAGCCTGCTAAATATACATCTGAGTGGGATTACTTATCAATTGTTGATCTTAGTTAGGCATTAGTACTATTTTGTTTTTTTCTACGACTTTGAAATGTCGCTCCAATGGTGAAAAGTATTAAGTACATCTCTATTCTTTTTTACAGCTAAATATACATCTGTATTCTTTTTTAATTGAAAAGTATTAAGTACCTAGACCCCCCCCCCCCCCCACACACACACACACACATAGAGTGAGAAAAATGGCACGGTAGAATCGGCTCCCTTACGGAACGGCACAGTACATGTGTCTGTTACGTGCTGTGATTATTTTTTGAAAATTTAACACAGCAAGGCATGTGAAAAATATGATTACGACAAAGCACGTTGTCACGTAAGTCATACGTAATTAATTAGAACCGTTACATCTTGATCAATTAGTGAAACTTGAATAAACTAATCTAAATTGTGAAAAAAAATAGTTAAACATGACCTAGTCACGTTTGGACACGGCACATTTGAGCACAGCATGACTCATGGCACGTGACCATCCCTCGACATTTTGGTAACGACACGGTACAACACGAGAAAATTTACTTAATCATAGTACAGCACGGGACCAAATTAAGTCAGTATTAGTCGCACACACAAAAATAAATAAATAAACTTAAAAATCTTTTAAATTAATTCCTGTGAAATTTGTAAATCTTCGTAATAAAAGGTTGTGACATTAATGGTAGCAACATCCTCTTCTTTTCTAATGGAATGAGGAGAAACTATCTCCATAAATGAAAATCCAATATTCTTATGTTATAATCTATATGTTTTTAGCTATTAATTTGGCATGGTACATGACTGTTTTCTCCATATATAGTTGACTCTTCCTAAAAGGAGATTTACATGGCTTATATAATAATCTAGGTAGAAAAGTCTAAATTTTAATATTAGTCTTTTTCATCATATATTCATATTTGATTTCAGTTGACTTTTCAAATCTGCATTCAAACTATAGAATTCCAGATTTCATTTTTGTGGACCTCTTTGCTATGTGGCTTGCTCACTGATTAGTAGAGTTAGACCACAAAAAATTATAAAAACAAAATGAGCGCAAATATAAATAAGCTGATCAGTACTGATGAAAAAGTTTTTCATTTTGTTACAAAAGCTGGAAATACTGTGAAGAAAGTATTGTGTGGGCTGATCATATGCATCTTCAATTGTGCATATTTATGGAACTTCATCTGAACTTTAATGAATAATATGTATATATAATTGATATCATGGGAGTTGATAACCTAGCCCATCTAAATTGAGAAAATATTTTCTATGTCACTAATTCGTTTTGTACACATCCGTAGAGAATTTCCAAGGATTTCATAGTTTTTGTCTTCATTACATTTTAATAATTTCATTTAAAATTTGTTTTCATCATTTTCTTCTTTCTTTAATGACGTCACAAGAAATTTTGTTTATCTTAAAAGGAAAACAAATATTCATGCTCATTCTTCAAATATCAAATAAATAATTTCCTGACTTTCTCATTTCAACTCAAATGGCCGAATTTTTTTTTTATTTACCATATCAATATCTCAAATTACCATGTATGCAGAACCAATCTCAAAATTAAAAAATTACAATGTCAACGAAACTAATCTGCGCATGATTTGTTAGTCATTCCCAGTACCATACGAATCACAAACAATTATACTAATTAAACTAGTCAATACAGATAAAATTAAACAAAATTCAAAATTCTCATTAATTAATAACTCCATTAACATAAGAGACAAAATAATTACAATCACGAAATATTTTATGACATTTACTGCACTAACATTCAAAATTTTATCAAAATAGATAAAATGTAAACACATATAACAAGGCATTACTTAGAATAACCAAAAATCCTACGCGGCACTAACAAACAATATCCTATAAAAAAAACAAAGAATTTAAACACAAGTAATAAGGCATACCTCGGAAGGAAAATATAACAAAACAAAACCTAATAACTACTGACAATGTCAATCCTAAAATAAAGATAACATTTAAAAAAAAAACCTTTTTTTCTTTAGTAACTGCCAAAAAGAAAACGGATGATATTTACACCAATAAAAACAACCAGAGAAACTCCACATACCGTGATCGTATGCCGTATGAGTACTCGTAAACATTTTCTCCAACTTTGCTCTTTATTGTGTAGTTCCCCGTTTTACTAGCAGTCATAAACGTGTCGTCATAGCTCTCCTTCAACCACAAAATAAAATTTAGAATTTCAGCACATTTTAAAAAAAAGTCATGAACCTCACTGGATTTTATCGGGCATGACTGGATATCACGAATATTTATCGGGTCCAGTTTATTTGGTTTTTAACAAAACCAGAAAAGTTCGATTTGAATGTTTTGGTTTTTCAGTTTAATTGGTCCGATGTGGTTCAAATTTAGCCTTGTTATTGTATATTTTGATGGCTCGTTTACAGTTTTTGTACATTTAAATTTTGACCCAAATTCAAGGTTTTCGTTGATATTATTTTCCTCTTAGTTTATTTGCACTATTCATAATGAGTGTTTCAAGTTCAGACTATGAAAATGTGACTGGTTCAGAAAAAAAAACAGCATCTCAACCTGAATCGATCGGTCAGAAAACATCTTGTTCACCCTAGCAACTGGACTTATAAAAATTTGAAATTGAACATGTATGTAGTTTTGGTTTTGCTGGTTCCATTCATTTAAAGAACACTCAAATTGGTTCAGCCAATTAATTACAATGAAAATGACAAAACAGGATGTCAGAAAGGGCAAACTGGTCAAATATCAGTCAGATTTCAGGTCAAATATGGATGAAATGAGTGTATAAAATTGTGTAAAAATTGTAAATCAGATGGACATGCATGCATCCAGGAACTTGATCCTATAATTTAAATCCCATGTTGCAATCAGATGAGTAAAAAAGGTTGGGAAACGAATTGAAAATGTGAAGAACTTAGATGCAATACACAACACATGCCATGAACAGAAAATGAACTATCTTTTGAAGACCTTCATCTAAAGAAATGAACTTGAAGTATGAGCAAATTGAAGTATATTAAGAACAGTACATAGTACCAATACTGAACCAATACAGAACTTGCTTGAATAAAAAGAAGAAGAAAAATGGAAAAAACAGAATTGGTAATGACATGAGTCTTGTATTAACAATGAAGAATCAAAAGCATAATCACGTGACAAGTTACAGCATAAGCCACTTTTCAGATCATTCATTTGGTATTAGTAAAATGTGTAATTGTTTGGAACATTTTGTTTGCATGGTATAGTTATACAATTGATACTCACATAACCAAATTGCTTGATATATTTTACTAATAATTATTTACTATGATTTAAAATTGGAAAATTAAGTTTATATGTTGGAAAGCAAATATTATAGCTTTAATAGTATGATTGAAGTCAAACTGAGATATATTTAATTTCATTAAATCCGTAATGTTATGTTAGATTTTTATGTGTTGTAATTAGAACATACTTATGTGCTGGAATACTCATACCATTTTTCGTTGGTTTTTTCCAATGTCTTAGCCCTTTTCGATAATACAATTCTTATATGTTTGAGAGTTAATACTCATTCGCTATAGATTTTAAGTAATGCATATCATATTATATCTTATCATTTGACGCACCTTTTATTTAGGAAGATGCAGAACCATGAAATGTCACGCCTAAATTACCCTTAGTTACAAAAATAGTATGACCATTTCATGCTTCTCACATTTAATTTGAATATTTACTAAAGTATAGAAAAATATACATGTGATTAATTGGTTTATCGTATGAATTACTACTTGCAAGGGACAGTTCAATCCAAGACAATAAATAGGCAACATCCTTCTATTTTGCCATAGGCTTAAAAAAATGTAAATATGAAGCCCATGTTAAGCCCAAATAAGCCCCAATGAGCTTATGCTGGTTTTATACAATATGCAACAATGCATGGCCTTCAATCATGCGAAGCCCAAATAAGGCCCAATTCGCCACTCAATTAATTTTATTTTTTAATTAAAATGTCTAACAATTTCTTGTTAAATATTAAACCATTTATACAGTTGACACACCTGCATGCATCAGAATAAATTTACAATATTAAGAAAACAAAATATAAGCATAATAATTAAAGTATCCAGGCACCTCCACCAAAAAAAAAAATTAAGGTTTAATTTTAAATATTGTGAAACTTTTATCTTGAATTAATCTTGGTGATGAAAGATTGTGCCATTATCGCCAGTGGTGGCAACATCTTTTGTAATTAAAGGAACATTCTTACAAATGAAATGAGGAGAAAATATATTGATCACTGAAAGTCTAATATTTTTATCTACAAAATTTGAGCATATAAATTTGAAATGAGTTTACTTAATTTATTACTTTAGGTATAGTACAAAACTGTTTACTCCATGGTTGAATCCTGCTGAAGTTAGATTTACATGGCTTATATAATAATCTATGTAGAAATTAAAGTCTAAATTTATTAAATTTGGCCAATATTAGTCTTTTTCATACCATCATTTGACTTCAGTTGACTTTTTCAAATCTGCATTCAAACTGTAGACTAGTGACCACATTTAATTTGACCAATATTTGCCTTTTTGTGGATCTCTTTGCTATGTATCTCGCTCACTGACTAGCTAGTGAACCCCACAAAAAGTTGTAAGAACTAAATGAGCCCAAACCTAATAAATAATAGGATTAGTTCTAGTCTAAAGGAAAGTTGTAAGAACAAAATGTTCTCATTGCAAGAGATATTGAAAAAAAAAAAATTGAGAATGTGATATCTGATATTATCTTTTTTTTAAAACTTTTTTTTTAAGGGTTGTTTTTTTCCTTTTTTTTTTACAAAAGCAGGAAACACTATTTTTTTCAATTGTTTCATATGAAATTGTAGTATAAACTAGCTAGATAGATTATTTTTACTCTTTTTTCATAATGTTTTTCTTCAATTTGTTTATATTCATTTCATTTAAATTATTTTCTTCATTTTCTTATTTGTTTAATGACACAATAGGTTTTGTTTTTCTAAAAACATAACACATATTTATGCAAAAAAAAATTTTAATATTAAATAAATCATTAACTTCACGTTACTGCTGTAATTCTTTTACAACTCATTTTCATTTATAAAATATTTTACATAATAATTAAACAATTTATTATTGCTAAAAAATAACATTAGAGTAAATGATTAATATTTTTACTAAAAACAAATAAATAACAATAATAAAATATAAAATAATAAAATGCAATTTCACCATTAGCTAAGAAAATTTATATTACTGTTATGGAGATTTTTATGCGCTACTATGGTATCATTGAATCGGATCTCTTAAGAAAAGAAAAAATTCAAGATAGACTTTATTTCAATGAAGTTAAAAAAAAATCTATTTTGATTTTAAATTGTTATGTTAACTTCCACTAACATGTTATGTTAACAAGGTTAACATATCGAAGATTTATTTGATAAAATTGTATAGTGCTAAATAACACTATTTAAATAAACTAAATAGTAAAGTAATTAAATTGTATAATAACACTACTAAAGTTAATTTTAAGTATGTGTTATTATTTTGTGTTTCAGACAAAATCAGTTCAAAATTTCTTTATTGGTAAAAAATTTCAATTTTGATATTTTCGAAATCATTATCATTTTATATGGTAAATAAAAATATAAAATTTATTATCTTTAATTCTCAAAACTTGCTTATGGTTTTTTCCAACATCTTAGCACATTTTGTAAATATAAATAAGTGTTTGAAAATTAATGTCCATTAAAAATAAATTTTTAAGTAATGCATATATATCATATCATGTCATTTCATTCAATATTTTATATATCTTCGAAGATGTATGAAGTGTATATATGAAATGTCATGCCTAAATTAACCGAGATTACGAAAATAGTATGACCATGTCATGCTTTGCACATGTACGATATTCAAGAATTGTTTAGAAAATATCAATAAAATATGAAGCTAATATCCAAATGATTGTTTCTAAATTTTCTAAAATGTTGTAAGATATTCAAGAATTGTTTACAACATGATCTCCATATTAACATTATATATTTACAACATTTTATAATATATATTTTTTTAAAATTTCAAATAATGAATTCAAATCATTCAACATGATCTCCATATTAAAATGTATTTGGAGATCAAATATTATATATATATTTTTACTATTTATTATGATGAATACAAAACTCTTAGTATATGAAGTTTTTTTACGTCACTCCATGTGTTTTTATGATTTATCACAAACTAAATTGATAGAAGCCACCAAGCAGGTGATAACAGATGCCAGATGGCATGCTGAGTCAAAGCCAAACCTATTTTGTCTGAGTTCTAGAATCAAAGCCTTCTACATCAAAATTAGAGGCACTACATGTCTACAACAAGTCTAATTAATTACCAGATTCAGTTCACCACAAATAATAAACTGTTAAAAAGATTAATTGGTGTTGGCTACTCTTACCTCATGATGCTTCTAGTAATTAATATTTCTTATCTATTTATATCTCCTTATAGAAACCAAAAGGAATTTTCCAAGAACTTCTTAAAGAGAAGTACAGTAAATATACTGTCATTTTTTACTCAATATATATATATATATATATATATATATATATTTTTTTTTTTTTTTTTTTTTTTTTTTTTTGCATGCCATGTACATATGGATTACAATATTTGGAGGGTTAAAATAAACATTAAATCAAATTTAATTCGATTTTAATTGGACAAATTTTGAAGCGAATTGAATAGCTCTGATCAGACAACCATCAAATCGACAACCCAATCTTATTACTGTCAGATTAATTCAGGACACAATTAAACAACTCAAAATGATGAAAATTTATGTTTGTAATAATCATCATTTTTCAAATTATATCAGATATTTGGAATAAAAAAATTTGTGCATGCTCTTTAAACAAAAACTTAAAAATGTAGTACTAAAATTTATTTCATCCTCATAATTTCTAGATAACCAAGGAATTAAAGCACCTGATTCAGATACACTTTATCTTACTGGTTGACACACACTGATCTTTATTTAGAACTTTCCAATGCTAACACGTGTCAAAGTCTCAAAGCCAAGAGAAAAAACCCAACAATAATTCATGATTAATAATAAATAATTCTTAAATTCTTTCTTTTGAACAAAAAATGTCTTTCACATAAAAAAAAATAAAAAACACTTCTTTTCAATGACAGTTCCAAAAAAACGTACTTCTATGTCAAAAAAACGTATTCGTAGAAATATCTGAAGAAAAAAAGCATATTTTCTGCAATAAGATTAGGGTGGCTATAAAGTGGTTCTTTAGCGTATTTGACGAGTTCAAGACGAAGTCTTCTGGGATATCTTGTGGGGTATATAGAATAGAAAAATTCTTGTTTTTCTATATTTTCCTTCAAATCTTTCAGTCTTTCCCCTTTCAATAAGAATTTTGGTACCAATCCGCTATAGATTATGACTCGTACAAATGTTTTCTTTGCTCTAACTCCTTTTTTTTCAATTCGTATACGTATAATTCCTTCAAAGCCCTTCTTTTTTTCACCTATCACAGCCGATTACTCCTTTTTTTGCATTGAAAAGATTGTCATTCTATGTCCAATAGAATGATCTAAGTATCGAGGTCAGAATCAATAATTCGGAATGGAAAAAAGACAAAATCGTTCCATTACGAGTTTCAATTTATTCATTTTGAATCATTTCTATCTTCTACTTCTTTTTTTATTTCCTTTTTTCCTGGATTCTTGATTTCATTTCGATGAATTATTTATTATTAATCATGAATTATTGTTGGGTTTTTTCTCTTGGCTTTGAGACTTTGACACGTGTTAGCATTGGAAAGTTCTAAATAAAGATATCGTTATAATAAGTATCTAAATCTTAATCTTATTTCGTGGCAAAGAATGTTCCATGATTCCAATTATAATATTAGAGGTACCGACTTAAATATCTAACTCAATACACTCAGAACTTGACAAGACTTATCCCTTAGTCACAATAATTGAATCACACGACAGCAAAATCCATAACAAAAAAGAAATGGTACACACGTGACTTAATCCGAAAATGGTCATGCCCTAGTCTAAAAAAATCAACTCACGCGACTTAGTGTATACACTTATGTTTGGATGTAGCGAGAATAGCGAGAATAGTGAGAACAGCAAGAATAGTATTGTTCCGATTCATTCAAACATACTCAGGAACAGCAAGAATAGCGTTGTTCTCGCTGTTCTCGCTATTCCTACAAAAACATGGAATAGCAAACGTATTCTCTCAAATGTTCAATCGCTGTTCTCGCTATTCTAAATGTTCAATCCAAACAACATTCCGAATAGTTTTGAGTTAGCGCTATTCTTAAATAGTAGTTATTCTAGCTATTTTTAATCTATTATTCTCAACAGTAGCTATTCTAGCAATTAACTACTAGTCAGTGTTTGATACATCCATGAATTATATCTCCCTCAGCTAGGGGTGAAAACGGAGCGGATACGGAGCGGATACGGAGCGGATAATGCTAATACCATATCCGCATCTGTCGGATAATGAGCGGATACGGATACGGATACGGATAGTAAACGGATATCAAAATTCAAAACCAAATCCGCCTTAAACGGATACGGATACGGAACGGATAGTCCACGGATACGGATTCGAATACGGATATAAAACGAATAATGGTCGGATAATTAAGATATATGAACTTCTAAAATACAAATATTAATTAAAACATTAAATATAAATATTAATGAACTTATAAGAGATGAAAGATAATCTATTCATATAATATATATATATCAAATAAGTGTATGGTAACAAAAGATGTTGTGGTGTAGTGGTTTGAAGCTTGGTCTTAAGGCATTGAGATGGGAGGACATGGGTTCAAATCCCACCTATAGCAAATATTTATTCCTCTTTTATATGGGTTTGGCCAAATTATCCGAATCCGGATAATCCGGATATCCGCTCCGTTTAGGACTCCGAATCCGTATCCGTATCCGTATCCGGATCTTTTATGGATTTCCGAAAATTATCCGAATCCGTATCCGGGAATTATCCGAATCCGGATTATCCGGATTCGGATTATATCCGGATACGGAGCGGATATCCGCCGGATAATCCGGCTCCGTTTTCACCCCTACCCTCAGCTCAAAGAACCCAATTAACAAATATATCTCCATATGATGAAAATTACTTAATCACCTAAATACCTCAAATAATCCAAGTTTGAAAATTCCAATTTAATTCAACAAAAATTGAAATTGCCGTATTTAACACGAGGCCAAATCAAACTTGATTAAAAATGATTTCGAGACAATAATTAGAAGAAATTTCTGGCTTAGGTGGCTCACCAGGCAGTAGCGAAATTCTTCGCCGAAATCATGGCTAGGGAGAAAACAACAACGTTGTATCATGGCGCGGTCCATGGCAGAGAGGTGGAAACGGAGAGAGATCTAGATTAATTGTTGAATCTTAACAGTGGAAACAAATATCAAATTTTCTCCTCTTTTTTTTTTTCTTCTTCTCTATGATTGGAACATCTTCTATCTAACCAAGCTCTGATACTAATTTGTTAGAGTTTCGACGAACAAGAGACAAGAAATAATAGACAAAATTTATGAAAAAACTTAATTATATTCCTTACTTCATTCTTACATAAAATACAAATGATAGAATTTATAGCAACACAAATCTCTAAAAGATAACTCTATAAATGGTATATCATAAAATTTATATACTAAAATACTAAATTTTTCTTCCTTAATATAGCATGTCAAATATAACCTACTATTCTGATATCATGTTAAATCAAATCTGATAAAAATACATGATGAAAATACATGATCAGATGAAAAACATACATACCAAGAATAAATAAAGGAAATCTGCACATGCTCTTAAAACAAAAACTTAAAAAATTTAGTACCAAAATTTATTTCAACCTCAGAATTTCTAGATAAGGAGAAGCACACACTGATATTTTTAGAACTTTCCAATGCTCACACGTGTCACACTCCCAGAGTTAAGAGAAATAACCCAACAATAATTAATGCGGAGAAGGAAATTCTTAGAAAAAAAAAAATTCAGTTCTCACCTCACATATATGGACTTCTGGAATCAAACGGTTGGTTCTTCAAAGGATGCTTCCAGTTATAATAAATATCTAAATATATCTTTATCTTATTTAGTGGCAAAGAATTTTCCATGTATGATTCCATAGGGAAAATTACTCCCCATATAATATTAGAGCTACCGACTTAAATTTGGCCCCAATCCTGATTTAGCAGCTTCTTGCTTCAATCTTTTTTATTTCACTGGTTAGTCAAAATATAATATATATATATAGAGAGAGAGTAGAACTAGAGTGCTCTTAACTCTAAAACTCATCAAATCGATTTCAAATAACGAATTCGAACTGTTGAAATCCGCTTACCTTACGTGTGATGCATCTACATGTGAAATTTTTAAACATTCTTTTCCACCACAAAGTATTAGTTCGGTTCAGTGACTTGACACAGATGAGAACGTCCTTTTCCGCCACAAAGTATCTAGAATATGAAAAAAAAACGAAAGTTCGATGTTAAGGCGAAATGTGGAACTCTCATTTGATTATGACAAGATTCGTTTGTTTTCTTTCTGAACTTCGTTCGTTAATTATACCCATGTTTGCAATCTATTATATCACATGCTCGCAACAATACTAGAGGTTCTCTGCGATTGAATCTATACATCTTACAACATAGCGAGTCACCAACAGAGACAAAGTAACCCACCACGAAAATGCACATACTGTTTGGGCCGCATTGGATCCATCATTTTAAATCTCTCAACACCTTCCATTACCGTGTAGCACATGAGGAATGTGAAAATTGAGTATGATGGACAGAAAGAGATGGAAATAATGTGGAAATTGAGCCAACTATTAAAAGAGGATGATTCATATAAAACTATGCTTCGTTATTATTAATAGTTTTCTTTTATATTTTTTTAATTCTTAATTAGTTAGACTGTCAATTTGTCACAAGTGTTGTATAAATAATTTATATCATATCACAAGTAATATATTAACACCAAATTTATTAATATTATTCTTACTATTATTTTTGCTTAAAAGATATCATAATGATGATATGATTTTTTTCCCATTGAACTAGTCTAAATAAATCAAAAATCTTTGCAACTTACAAAATGCAAAATCACTAGAATTTTAGCCTTTAAAATTATATTATACCGAGGCAAACAAAAAAATGTAGCTCATTAAATAAGTAAAAAAAATATTAATTTTTTTATAATAAAATGTTGTTATAAGATAATTTACAAAAAAAAAAAAAAATCTTGATTTAAGAAGAGATATTGATAAATTGACTTAGATGAAATTTATCTTAAAGCGTGATTTATTTCCAAATTAAATGTTGTAATTAATTACGCGTTTTTAATTTAATTTAATTGACAAAACTTATAATTCTCTTAATTGTCCCAGTACACAAAACAACTCAATTTAATTCTCTTAATTGCTAGAAGCATCTCTCCTCTTTAAAACAAAAAAAAAATGTCTTCCTTTATGCAATAAGAAAAGGACATTTTATTGCTTATCATATTAAATTTGGTTTGATATTCCTTAATATTCGCGTGTTGGTTCTGATCGGACGGTCCAGATGTAAACAGAAATATCTTGAATATTCCGATTCCTTGTGGAAAGCGTGCCTAAAGCCGTCATGGACTATTGTTTTGAGCCAACGGCTGAGATTTCATCTCTGTCTACCTCCCGAATCACGCCTTTTCAAGTTCTATAAAAAAAATTAAAAATAGAACAAAAAAGAAAAGAAAGAAATTTCGCACACACGTAGGCAACTTTTTAGCCACGCGCTCAGTTCCCACTAGACACTCAAGAGAAGGTCTCCTCTCCTCTCTCTCCATATATAAAACCAAACCATACCAAAACAGAGCGCACCACAATTCCAATTCCTCTTAAGAAAACAGAGCACCTAAGCTAACTAACCACACAGCAATGCAAACTGTACCAAGCTTGACTAAGCTATGCACACTTGGCCACGGCACAACTGCCACAGTCTCTCTCGCCTCAGACCTCGACTCGGGCCGTCTTTTCGCAATCAAGTCTGCCGAGGTCTCAATTTCATCTCCATTACAGCACGAGCAACGTATCCTCTCCAGTCTCAGCTCACCTCATATCATCTCTTGTTATGGCTCGTATATCTCGGATTATCAATTTCACCTTCTTCTTGAGTTTGCCTCTTGTGGGTCCCTCTTCGATCGCATTAACGGCCACACCGGAGGCCACTTAGATGAGCACAACATAAGATCGTACGCCAGAGATATCTTGCTGGGTCTCTCCTATCTTCACTCAAACTCAATCACTCATGGTGACATCAAGAGCCAAAATATATTAATCGGTTCTGATGGTCGTGCAAAGATTGCTGATTTCGGTGCTGCGATGCAAACGGGTGGGACCCATGATCGGAAACCGGGTCGATTATCGGGTACACCGTCTTTCATGGCTCCTGAGGTTGCCAGAGGGGAAGAACGCGGCCCGGAAGCTGACATATGGGCTCTTGGATGCACAGTAATAGAAATGGCCACAGGGAAGGCTCCATGGCATGGCATCATAAAGGATCAAGATATCCTAGCGGCTGTTTATCGGATCGGGTTTTGCTCAGATTCTGTGCCTCCGATACCCGACTGGATATCCGAGGAGGGGAAGGAATTTCTAATGAATTGCTTGAAAAGGGACCCGAGCGAGAGGTGTTCAGCCGAGAAATTGCTGAATCATCCCTATGTGCGCTCATGTGAGGCGGGTTTGAAAAGAGATGGCAGCTCCGTTTCGACATTTTCGCCTCAGAGTACGTTGGATTCCTGTTTGGTTTTTCATGACTCAGAAACAGAGGATGAGGCCGAAGAGGAAGAAATCGGTTACAATGCAATTGGAAGGATTCAGGAATTAGCGGGTTTCGGATTCGGGTCGAGCGAGTTCCATTGGGATCCGAATGAGGAAGGTTGGTTTGATGTTATAAGTAGCAATGGAGAAGGAGATGGAGAATGTGAGAGTACAGATGAGGTTGAATTCTTAGATTATGATGATGGTGATAATGATTTGGTATTGTCTAATATAAATTTAAATTTTGTTGAAGTTATAGAGAGAAGTGATGAAGAGGGGGATTGTTTTTTGCAATCCAATTGTGATTTTGATGTATATAAATTGAATTCAATTAATAAATATGTGATATCTGATTTTGATCAAATTATATGCGCAGTTTCTTCTTGTTTGCTTTTTTTTTTGTTGGGTGGAATCCTTCTTGTTATTTCAAAGATATTCTCTTTATCTGAAACATTAATTAATTAGTACGGCTAATTAGGATTTATCTGAAACATAAATAGTAAAAAAATTCAGAAAATTATAAAATTTGGTCTCCAAGCAGATATTAATATGGAGAATAAGATGAACGGTTCGGATCGACCGTTTGGATTTTGAAAACTCGAATATTGAGCCGTAGCATAGAGGGCTCTATGCTATCCATAGCACCCCAGCCTAACTCTATATATATATATATAGGTTTTGGCTAATATGCTACGGGTAGCTAAGAGGCCTCCGTGCTACGGCTCGGATTTCGAGTTTTCAAAATCCTAACGGTCGATCCGAACCGTTCATCTTGTTCTCCATATTAATATGTGCTTGGAGACCAAATTTTACATTTTTATGAATTTTTTTACTATTTATTAAGCCACTTTGAAAACCGCTGATCCAACGGTAGTTTCTGGTTTTACTGTTGGGTTAAGCCACCGTTGGATCAGGGGTTTTCAAAGTGGCTTAATAAATAGTAAAAAATTCAGAAAAATGTAAAATTTGGTCTCCAAGCACATATTAATATGGAGAACAAGATGAACGGTTCGGATCGACCGTTAGGATTTTGAAAACTCGAAATCCGTGCCGTAGCACGGAGGCCTCTTAGCTACCCGTAGCACCGTAGCCACGTCCTATATATATATATATATATATATATATATATTTGACTTCAGTTGACTTTTGATGAAAATTTGACCAATTAATATTAGTCTTTTTCATACCAACATTTGACTTCAGTTGACTGCATTCAAACTGTAGACTAGTTGACCACATTTGACCAATATTATTTGAATTCTTTGCCTATTTAGCTCAATCAGGTAATTAATATTATTTGTGTTAACTCTTCGAGCAAGAGAAATTAAAAAAAAAAAAAAACTTGAGGATGTGATCCGTGAGATTATCTTTTTTTAAACTTTTTTTGAAAAGGGTTGCTTTTTTTTTTTCCTTTTTTTTACAAAAGCACGAAATTTGGTGAAGAACATCTCGGTTTGTTTTCACATGAAATTGTAGTATTAGCTAGCTAGATAGATTATTTATTACTCTTTTTTCATAATGGTTTTCTTCAATGTGATTATATTCATTTCATTTAAATTATTTTCTTCATTTTCTTATTAATTTGTTTAATAACACAAGAGGTTTTGTTTATCTAAAAACATAACACATATTTATGCAAAATTTTCAAAATATTAAATAAATCATTGACTTCACGTTCTTGCTTTAATTCTTTTACAATTCATTTCCATTTATAAAATAATTTACAGGAATAACTAAACAATATATTATTACTGAAACATCAATATTAGAATAGACGATTAAAAGTTTTACTAAAAATAAATTAATAACAATATAAAATAATACAACGAATTTGACCATTTGTTAGGGAGATTTGCATTACTATTATATATGGAGAATTTTATGCACTATCATAATATCATTGAATGGAACCAGTTCAAAATAAATCACTCAAATAAATGAATAACAATGTAATTAGATTGAATAACCAACACTATTAATGTTAATTTTCAGTATGTGCTATCATTTTGTGTTTCAGCCTAAACCGGTTCAAACTATTTTTCTTGGTAAAAAATTTCATTTTTTATTTTTTCAAACTAACTATTATTTTATATTATGAATAAAACTATAAAAAAATTTATATCTAATTCTCAAAACTTATTTATGGTTTTTTCCAACATCTTAGCACATTTCGTTAAGTATAAATAATGTTTGAAAAATAATATCCATTAAAAAAAATTAAATTCATAGATATCATAGCATGTCATTTCATTCAATCTTTCATATATATCCTAGAAGATGCATGCAGTGTATATATATATATATATGAAATGTCATGCCTAAATTACCGCAGATTACAAAAATAGTATGACCATGTCATGCTAATTCCACATGTAAGATATTCAAGAATTATTTAGAAGCTATCAATAAAAGAATTATTTAGAAGCTATCAATAAAATATGAGGAGATATCCACTTATAACATTATATATTTATAATATTTTATAATATAATTTGAGTAAAGCTAGCGTGTGACATGCTCACCAAGAAAGTTTGGTGAGCATAACTCCAAAAGTATATCGGATCGACATCAAATGTCAAATCCAAACCGTTGAAATCCATGTACTTCATGAGTGATGCATATACATGCAAAATTTTGAAAGTTTCGAGTTTATTTGCTACACGGTCAAGTGGTCAAAGAAATAATAAAAATTGAATATATAAAATAACTTATAATAAAATGTTCATTTCTTTAACCACTTGACCGTGTAGCAAATAAACTTGAAACTTTCAAAATTTTGCATATATATGCATCACTCATGAAGTACATGGATTTCAACGGTTTGGATTTGACATTTGACGTCGATCCGATATACTTTTGGAGTTATGCTCACTAAACTCTTGGTGAGCATGTCACACGCTAGCTTTACTCATATAATTTTATATTTCAAACATTTAATTCAAACTGTTAATTAATATATTAAAATGTGTTTGGAGATCAAATGACGAATCCGAACCGTTGAAACCCGCCTACCTTACGTGTGATGCATCTACATGTGAAACTTTTAAACATTCAAATTAATTTAGTATAAAGTCAGGCGGTCAAAAAACGTTTAAAAATGAATGCACTAAAATTAATTTATTAACCTTCTAATTTTGATCGCTTGACTTTATACTAAATTAATTCGAATGTTTAAAAATTTCATATGTAGATGCATCGCACGTAAGGTAGACAGACTTCAACCGTTCGAATTCGTCATTTGAAATCGATTTTATGAGTTTTAGAGTTAAGCTCACCAAAACTTTGGTGAGCTTAAGAGCACGTGATGGGTACAAAACTGTTAGTTTATGAGCTGCTTTTATGTCACTCCAAACTAAATTTATAGAAGCCACCAAACAGGAGATACCAGATGCCAGATGGCATGCTGAGTCAAAGCCAAACCTATTTTATCCGACTTCTAGACTCAAGGCCTTCTAGATCAAAATTAGAGGCACTACTCCAAGTCTAATTAATTAGCAGATTCAATTCACCACAAATAATAAATTTTTAAAAAGATTAATTGGTGTTAGCTACTCTTATCTCATGATGCTTCTAGTAATTAATATTTATTATCTAATTATATCTTCTTATAGAAACCAAAAGGAATGTTCCAAGAACTTCTCAAAGAGAAGTACAGTAAATATATTGTCATTTTTTACACTAATTTTTTTTTATATTTTTACTTGTTATGTACATTTGGAGTACAATATTTGGAGGGTTAAAATAAACATTAGATCAAATTTAGTTCAATTTTAATTGCATAAATTTTGAAGCGAATTGAATAGCTCTGATCAGACATCCTTCAGACAACCCAATCTCATTACTGTGATATTAATTCAGGACACAATTAAACAACCCAAAATGATGAAAATTTATGTTTGTCATAATCATCATTTTTCATATTATATCAGTTATTTGGAATAAAGAAAATCTGTACATGTGCTCTTTAAACAAAAACTTAAAAATGTAGTACTAAAATTTATTTCAACCTCATAATTTCTAGATAACCAAGGAATTAAAGCACCTGATTCAGATACACTTTATCTTACTGGTTGACACTTGACACACACACTGTTCTTTATTTAGAACTTTCCAATGCTCACACGTGTCAAAGCGTCAAAGTTAAGAGAAAGAACCCAACAATAATTAATGATTAGAAAAAAATAATTCAGTTCTCACCTCACATATATGGACTTGTGGATCCAAACGGTTGGTTCTTCAAAGGATGCTTCCAGTTATAATAAATATCTAAATATATCTTTATCTTATTTAGTGGCAAAGAATGTTCCATGTATGATTCCATAGGGAAAATTACTCCCCATATAATATTAGAGCTACCGACTTAAATTTGGCCCCAATCCAAAGACCGTTGATTTAGCAGCTTATTATTTCACTGATTAGTCAAAAAGAAAAAAATATATATATAGTTGGACTATGACCAAAATTTATCCAACTGCATGAAACACAATACACGTGTTTTTCGGATCCGGTTTAATCTGTTTTAAACTGAATTGAAAAGGTTCACTTTAAATGGTTCAGTTTTTCTGATTAAATTGATCGATTCGGTTTATTTTTTAAAACCAGTTTAATAGTTTGGTTCGATTTGATTTAGATATTTTATAACCAGTTACATAGGATCAACTGAAACTTTTAAACCCAAAGATTTTTAAAAAAAATTACGACATTATTTATATTTCTCAGTTCGGATTGAACCCAGTTAAACCGAATCAAAGAAAAAAATTCATCTTTAAAATAATAATATATTACGATTCAACTGAACAAATTGAAATTTACTTTATTTTATTCAGTTCAATTCTTATTTTATTTTAGTTCAGTTCAATTTGATTTTTTAAAACCAAATAAAACTTTAATTTTTTTTGAGAAAAAACGTGGATCAAGTCCACATTTGATTTCATTTAATTAGTTACAAAAAGTTTTGTAACCAGTTTACAGAAGTTTTTTAAAAAAACAAAAAGCGAAGGCTCAAAACAGTTGAGCTGAACAGAGTCTAGAATAAAAAAAATTAACTAAAAAAAGATAAAACTTAGTAGATTGCAAAAACCGAAATCTCTCCCAGTAGGTACTGGTTTTCTTTGTTCTCTGACAACCCTTGGCTTGTACCAGTACCTATTTTCCTGTACCGCTTACGGCCATCGCATTTTGATTCTCTGTCTATTTTCTTCGTTTTCATTGACTTCCATTTAATTGGAAGAATTTTGCTTGCCACAAAATCTCACTAAGCAATTCCTCCGGTTCTTTTGCAGACTCCCTAAAAGACCTGGCACACCTCTCTTGCCAAACTATGAAGTAGTGCTCTCTGTGCCGCTGACAGCGACCCTATCTGATTGCTGTCAGTAATGTTTAGTATTGGTCTTGCCGGCCAATTTGGTGATGGCTGTGCCGAGGTTAGCCTTCTATACACTTCCCTAGTGTAATTGCAGATGTACCGATTCTGCAGCCGCTTTACACATTGGACATCTTGTTATTATGATGCATCCTTTCTTTCTCAAATTGTCATGTGTTAGAATGCGGTTCCTTATTGCCAGCCATCCAAAGATGATCATCCTTGGCGGCGCCTTAAGCTTCCAGATATGCCTAACGTCTGATGACAACCTCGGCCCCCCTTTCATTGCTTTGTATGCTGACTGTACCGAAAATGCCCCTGTACCAGTAACCTTCCAAGTTATGTCATCCATTGTTGTATGAGTAAGCTGCAGTTGTTCAATAAGATGCCATAGTTCCTGTAATTCCTCTTGTGCTTGTTCAGATAAGTTTGGCCTAAAGGATTCACTGAGCTGCTGCTCTGACAATGCCCCTTATTGAAGGGAAATTTCTGGAGCCTTAGAGAATGAGTACAGAACTGATAATTGGTCTCTTAGTATTCCTTTTCCCCAATCGTGATCCCATAATGAAATAGTTGTTCCTTTGCCGGCTTTAAACCTAGTGTGCACATAGAAGAAGTCTATCATATCCCCTTTCAACTGCATGAATATGGTTGCTTCTGGTACATACCATCTTCTTCTTGATGTTGCTGCTAGCAAAGGTTTCCATAGTTTTTGTTCCGATTTAGGGTTATCTATTTAAATTTGATTTGAACTGAACCAAACCAATAAACACCCCTAATAACAAGATTTATCCCTCAGTTACCTTTGTCTAGTCACAATAATTGAATTACAGGACACACAACAAAAGATAAATGGTACACACGGGTTCAGTGACTTGATACAAGGATGAGAACATCCTTTTCCGCCACAAAGGATCTGGAATACGAAAAGATGAAAGTTCGATGCTAAGACAAAATGTGGGACTCTCATTTGATTAAGTAATTAATATAGTTTTAATAAATATCTAAATCTTTATCTTATTTAGAGGCAAAGAATGTTCCATTAAAATAAATAACAGAAAAGAAATGGTACAACCGGGTTCAGTGACTTGGCACACAGAGAATAACATCCTAATCCGCCACAAAGGATCTGGAATACGAAAAAACGAAAGTTTGATGTTAAGATTTGTAAATATCATTTGATTATGACAAGATCCGTTTGTTTTCTTTCTTAACTTCGTTCGTTAATTACCCCATGGTTTCAATCTATTATATCACATGCTCGCAACCATACTAGAGGTTCTCTGTGATTGAATATATACATCTTACAACATAGCGAGTCACCAACAGAGACAAAGTAACCCACCACGAAACTGCACATACTGTTTGTGCCGCATTGGATCCATCCTTTTAAATCTATCAACACCTTCCATTACCGTGTAGCACATGAGGAATGTGGAAATTGAGTATGATGGACAGAAAGAGATGGAAATAAATGTGGAAATTGAGCCAATTTAATTTGGAAACCAACAAATAATGTGCATTCAACAACTGTTAAAAGAGGATGATTGATTCTTCATTATTATGAATAGTTTTTTTCAAGGTTCTAAATAGCGTTTATCGTGTTATAGCAGGAAGCATACAAAAAAAGCTATAACGAATAGCGTTGTTATTGCGAAAGCTATGCTACATAGCGTTTTTTATTTTTATAAAAAATATATCATATATTTATACTAAATATCAACATTATCTAAGTCTCATAGAACAATAAATAATATCAAATTGATTAAAAAATTATAATATTCATATTGAATCAATACAAAGTTCAAATTGCGACTCAAAATATCAATAGTAATACTAATATCATAAACTATCGATATTTTTTTATTCAAAATATATTCAGCATCATGACATAATCTATCTTTTTTCTATTTAAATTTCAAAATAACTTAGATATCATGGCATAATTAACTATCTTAATCTATTCAAAATATTCAAACTACTATATAGTAAGTATCATTTTGTTACTTCAAGAAATATCTTAATATATTCAATCTAAGCCTTTATTTAAAGTTCATATAAATTGAAAAGAAAAAAAAAAAAAAAAAGCTCATGTGGCATAGCTCGCTGTAGCTTCCTTATTTTGATTTCGTTTGATGGATCTCTCATTAAATATTTAATAGTTTAATATAAATCTTAGTGCGTGAATTGCAAAAAAAATTACGGTTAAAATCCAATCTGAGCCTTTATTTAAAGCTCATGTAAATTGAGAAGAAAAAAAAAAAACAGCTCATGTTGCATAACAGGTGCTATTTGCGCTACACGTTGTGCGGTATAGCGGACCGCTATTACCACTATAGCGCCCGTGGCTCAAATAGCGCGTTATTTAGAACACTGATTTTTTCTTCTTTTTTTTAATTCTTAATTAGTTAGACTGTCAATTTCTCACAAGTGTTGTATAAATAATTTATATCATATCACAAGTAATATATTAACACCAAATATATTTATATTATTCTTACTATTCGTTTTGCTCAAAAGATATTATAATGATGATATGATCTTTTCCATTGAACTAGTCTAAATAAATGCAAAATCACTAGAATTTTAGACTTTAAAATTATATTATACCTGGTCAAAATGTGCTCATTAAACACGTAAAAAATATTAATTTTTTATAATAAAATATTGTTACAAGATAATTTACAAAAAAAAAAATTGATTTAAGAAGAGATAGTGATAAATTGACTTAGCAATGTTTCAAGAAAAACGAAACCTCCTGTTGCTTAATTAGTCGCTTTGAAAGATTATTGTTTTGTATTTTTTTCCTAATTAAATGATTTAATTTTACTAAGATGATTTCCGTTGTCTCCTCGAAATCAAACAAAGAATTAGTAGCGTAATTAATTACGCGTTTTTAATTTAATTTAATTGACAAAACTTATAATTCTCTTAATTGTCCCAGTACACAAAACAACTCAATTTAATTTTCTTAATTGCTAGAAGCATCTCTCCTCTTTAAACCAAAAAATATATATTAATTGTTTCCCAATTTATGCAATAAGAAAAGGACATTTTATTGCTTATCATATTAAATTTGGTCTGATATTAATTCCTTAATATTCGCGTGTTGGTTCTGATCGGACGGTCCAGATGTAAACAGAAATATCTTGAATATTCCGATTCCTTCTGGAAAGCGTGCCTAAAGCCGTCATGCACTATTGTTTTGATCCAACGGCCAAGATTTCATCTCTGTCTACCTCCTTTTCAAGTACTATAAAAATAGAACAAAAAATAAAAGAAAGAAATTTCGCACACACGTAGGCGACTTTTCAGCCACGCTTTCAGTTCTCCTCTCCTTTCTCTCCATATATAAAACCAAACCATACCAAAGCAGAGCGCACCACAATTCCAAATTCTCTTAACAAAACAGAGCATCTAAGCTAACCAACCACACAGCAATGGCAACTGTATCAAGCTTGACTAAGCTATGCACACTTGGCCACGGCACAACCGCTACAGTCTCTCTCGCCTCTGACCTTGATTCCGGCCGCCTTTTCGCAATCAAGTCGGCCGAGGTGTTAGTTTCATCTCCATTACAGCACGAGCAACGCATCCTCTCCAGTCTCAGCTCACCTCATATCATCTCTTGTTACGGCTCGTATATCTCGGATTATCAGTTTCACCTTCTTCTCGAGTTCGCCTCCTGTGGTTCCCTCTTCAACCGCATTAATGGCCACACCGGAGGCCACTTAGATGAGCACGACATAAGATCGTACACCAGAGATATCTTGCTTGGTCTCTCCTACCTTCACTCAAACTCAATCACTCATGGTGACATCAAGAGCCAAAATATATTAATCGGTTCTGATGGTCACGCAAAGATTGCCGATTTCGGTGCTGCGTTGCAAACGGGTGGGACGTGTGATCAGAAGCCCGGTCAGCTATCGGGTACACCGGCTTTCATGGCTCCTGAGGTTGCAAGAGGGGAAGAACGCGGCCCGGCAGCTGACATATGGGCTCTTGGATGCACAGTAATAGAAATGGCCACAGGGAAGGCTCCATGGCATGGAATCATAAAGGATCAGGATATCCTGGCTGCTGTTTATCGGATCGGGTTTTGCTCAGATTCTGTGCCTCCGATACCCGACTGGATATCAGAGGAAGGGAAGGATTTTCTAGTGAATTGCTTGAAAAGAGACCCGATCGAGAGGTGGTCGGCCGAGACATTGCTGAATCATCCCTATGTGCGCTTATGCGATGTGGGTTTGAAAAGAGATAGCAGCTCAGTTTCGACATTTTCACCTCAGAGTGCGTTGGATTCCGGTTTGGTTTTTCACGACTCGGAGACAGAGGATGAAGCAGAAGAGGAAGAAATCGGTTACAATGCGATCGAAAGGATTCGAGAGCTGGCGGGTTTCGGATTTGGGTCGAGCGAGTTCGATTGGGATCCAAATGAGGAAGGTTGGGTTGATGTTATAAGTAGCAATGGAGAAGGAAATGGAGAAAGTGAGAGTAGACATGAGGTTGAATTCTTAGATTATAATGATTTGGTAGTGTCTACTATAAATTTAAATGTTTTAGAGAGAAGTAATGAAGAGGGGGATTGTTTTTTGCAATCCAATTGTGATTTTGATGTATGTAAATTGAATTCAATTAATAAATATGTGATATCTGATTTTGATCAAATTATATGTGCTCTCTCTGTTTCTTCTAGTTTGCCTTTTCTTTTCTTTTTTTTGTTGGGACGAATCCTTCTTGTTATTTTAAAGATATTCTCTTTTTCTGAAATTGTTTTGCAAATACACCCTCATGTATTATTTTCCATTTTTATTCTTTTTGTTTCTACTTCAAACAAACTATTTTAAAAAATTATTTTCGTTTTGAGATAAGGCTGCTCTTGACAGAAGGTTGAGCTATTAAATTAGGTGAAGGCTGCTGTTGACCTAATTTTGGAGAGGATAACAGAGGTCAACCTTTTTGACAAAACTATGAATTTACATTTATGGGGTAGATCTTGTAGGAGATATACCTTTTCACTCCAGTATATTCTTATAACTTTGTGTATTCTGTGTAAATACCTATTTATATCTAATAATTAGAAAAGAATGAGAATTAAGTTTTTATCCAGTAATTAAAATAGGTATTGTAGGAGATCTACCTTTTGTTGGAAGAGCATTTATAACTATTTAAAATATAATTTAGTTATGATTATGATTATAACTAATTAAACATTCTATGCATTTACATATAACAAAGAAAAAAAATTTATGATTTAGTTTAATTGGTAGTTACCTATTACCATTTTCCACCAATTTTGTCAAATTGACTGTTGAATTTTCTAATAGAATATAAATCAAAATGTTGACTTGCTTCTTACACTGGTCAATTCCAAATGGCATAAAGAAAAATCTTTCAAGTACAACTAGAACCTGAAACTTCTAGAAAATTTACAAGTTAGTGCAATGTATAAATCAAATTTTCCAGAAGTTTCTCTCAAAAAAAATATATATATATTATGTGGAAGTTTCCAAAGAGACAGGTGTATATTCAAGAAATTTCTAATTGTTTTGACAGAAGAAGAATTATTATAGGAGAGAAGGTTCTAAATCAAATATTTGGGCTTCTGAATTTTGACCAAGTATCAATTCAACATCACTGGGTATGCATTTGAAATCTATTAGACTCTGATTTTGTAGTAAGATATTAATACAGCGAGCTCACCAGTCCAGTCACCAACCTTGGAGCAATATTTTGTTTAGATATTTGTAAATAAGTTTTAGGAGCACCATTTCCATTGTCACCATTGTTCCTTAATTTTTGTTCAATTTTTCAAAAGAAAAGTCAGCTGTTTACTTTTAACAGCTTTTTAAAATGTTTGTAACCAAGCGAAGCATCCGAAAGACAAAAGAAAAAGGAAAAACTATTGCGTAATCTCTAGTATGTCAGTGTCATACATCCGAAAGGAAAAAAGAAGAAAAAAAGGAATAAAGAAGAATAAAGAGAAATGGATAACTTATGGGATAAGGGACGGCGGTAGAGGTGAAAACGGATCGGATACCGATCGGATGGTGGTAAAATTATATATTTTTTTCTTTTTTTGAATATAGATACGAATTTGATATTAGACAGATACATATGAATATATATTAGATATCGGTAGATATATACATAAATATTTTGATAATATATGTTTATTATTTGAATACAAATAATTAAAATTCAAAATTATATCCGTATCACTGTCCTATCGGATATCCGTATTTAATTTTCGAATATGGATCCGACGGTGACAGTCGGTGCAACACAAATACTAAACAATGCAATACTTATTACCACAGTAAATAGATACGCGATTAATTCGTGAATTATCCACGTTTAATTCATTTTTTCGACATTTTCGAACTAAATACCTAATAAAACGCAAAAAAACGTATAATACATTTTATTCGTGAACGTGAATTCTTTTTAGGATATTTTTGGTGTTCTTTTTTGTCTCCTTGTAGTACCGAATCATTTATAAATTATATTCGAATTATTTTCGAATCACAAATTTTTACCTTGTCGAACCAAACCTGAACTATTCATTTGTCATTATGCTTACTACAGTCGAGTAACTTGCCATAGAAGATCCGGAAATAAAAGAAATCAGGGATAATAAGGGACGGTGGCAACCAGAAAATTACACCGTGATATGTACAAGCGCATATTGATTTGTTTATATTTGTTTTGGTGACTACCAATAAAACAAATTTATGAATGAATGAAAATGGGCATGTTATTTGATTGTGTTGTATTATGTTATGTCATGTTATATTGTTATTTTGACTTGAAACCGACGGCACAAAGAGCACTGCTTTTTGCCTTTTGGCGAATGAATGGAATGAATTGAAAGCCTAGTTAACCAAAACATTTTCAGTGGAGGCCGGTTATGGGCCGCTAATCACTGTAGAGGCAATGTCATAGTATCCTATGGAAAATGATCTCTCCTTTTTTCGGATTCAAATCAGCTAAAATCCGAATACATGAACAGTATCTCTGAAATTTTTGGAATTCTAAATCCAACCGTCCAACTTTTTCTATGCACGTATTTCGGAACATATAGTTTTTCTGTGCACGTATCTCGAAATATTTCAATGGTTGGATTCGGAATTCCAGAGATTTCAGAGTTACTATTCATACAGCTGAGATTTCAGCTGATTTGAATCCCCTTTTTTCTACCTTGTATTGTTTTTGCAATTGTGCATTATGCATCATCTCCTTTTGGTATGTCTCCAATTGCCCAAATTTTTATTTATACTATTTCAGAAAAAAAAAAAAAAAACACTTTCAAAATAAGAAAATTCCATATTTATCCGACTCACTAAGTCAATCTGTGATCTACTTATGACACTGCAAATTGACTTAGAGATTCCGAGGGAGCGTTAAGTCAATCTATGGCTCCTCATAAATGAGTTGTAGAAATGAATTGTAGATTGGCTTAACGGTCCGGATAAATATGGAATTACCCCATTTTGAAGATGTTTTGGTTTATTTTATTTTCTTATGCTATTAATAAAAATTTCCGCTCCAATTGCTTGAGGTTCCTTTTTCTAAGAAAATGAGTTGGACATATTTTTCAATTTTTTTTTCTTTTATAGATAAAATCAATTTGACTCAGTACATTGCCAACAGAGTTCACTTTCCTGGCTACAAAATATCAGTAAATCAAATAAATTAGTTTCCATGCATAAAGAGAATATAAATTCAAGAAAAACACATTTTATCTCCGCAAAACTAGAAAAAAAAATCTAAACAATAAATGTCTCTACATCTATGATATTATGAGTTTCTAATCTTATGTGACAGTTTCAGAGATGTCGGAGAGTTTTCTATTTAGAAACTATGCAGAAAAGTTTCTTATTAAGAAATTGTTTATAAATTTTACGCCGGCCAAATAATTAGCTTAAATTTTGTTTTTTCAATTTATTACTGAGATGGTTTAATAAAAACTTTAAAATTAATTTTAAGAATGTGAAAGTTAAAAACTTTAGAGATCTTAATTTTTAAAAGACAATGAATAGTTATTTAGAAACTCATTTGAGTTACTTGAATATAGATACTTGCCAAAGAAAAAGTAGGTAAAGTATATATATATAAAAAAAAAAGTAAAATAATCAACTGCAACTGATGAAATGTGAACCAACAACTAACAATGCTAATAATTAGAATCTTATTTAAGGTGACAAAGCATTATTACTAAACAAGGTCGTAACATTTTTATTGTTAACCAACCTTATAAATGTGTTGTGCTTATCTTTTTGGATTGATAAGCACAATTTTAGAAATTTATCGGATTAGTTTCAAATAATTAATTCAGACTGTTGAAACACATCTAATTCACGAGCGATGCCTTGATGCAAAATTTTCAAATTTTCAAATTCATTTAGTGTAAAGTCAAGTGGTCAATCAAATGATGAAAAATAAATGTATAAAATAATTTTTTAAAATAACTTATAAAAGGTTTTTTTTTTCTTACCGCATGACTTTGTATTAAATAAATTCAAAACTTTCAAAATTTTACATGTGCATGCATCACTTGTGATTGTGAAGTAGATGCGTTTCAACAGTACGAACGTTTGAAATCAATCTGATAGACTTTTAAAGTTGTGCTCACCAAACTTTCTTGATCAGCATAATACACGTTAGCTTTGCTCTCAGATATTTATGTTATTAATGTTTTTACATGCGGTTTTAATACAGTTTTTATGCGGACTTATATATACGGATTTTTTTCATTAAATATTAAATATGACACCTTTAATTAAATATTTAATATTTAATATGCTTTAATTTGATCAAATATTAATCATAACACTTGTCAAATAACATATAAAACATATCACTTGTGCTTAGATTATTTTGTTAATATGAGATATCTGGGAAACTGTTTAATTTATTTTAAGATTCGTACAAAAATAAAATTATAAATCTTTTTTATAATCTAAACAGATTGTGCGAATCTCAATGCTAGTTTACTGAGTAAAAAGGGACATTTCATTTGCCTTCTCTTCTTTGCATATGTAATTGAGTGAGTCTATGGTACTATGCATATCACGGGTTGTTACCGTGCTATGGCTCTATATTCGAGTTTTCAAATCCTAACGGTCGATCCGAACCGTTCATCTTGTTCTCCATATTAATATGTGTTTGGAGACCAAATTTTACATTTGTTGAAAAAAATTTACTATTTTTTTTAGATATTTAGAAAATCACTTGTTCTGAAAATTCTGGACCATCCAAAAACAGTGATTTTCAATAAATCTAAAAAAATAGTAAAAAAATTTCAAAAAATGTAAAATTTGGTCTCCAAATACATATTAATATGGAGAACAAGATGAACGGTTCGGATCGACCGTTAGGATTTGAAAACTCGAATATAAAGCCGTAGCACGGTAACAAATCGTAATATGCGTAGTACCATAGACTCACTCTATGTAATTTTTTAAGTTGGTTAAACTTAGAATAGATGGAAGGCCAATTATATATCTCAATCTGTTCACCTTTCTCTCTATTCATGTTTAATTAATTACATGCAATAGCAGCCGTCAACGCTTATGTGTGTTGTGGAAAATCAACGGTTCAGATTTTCTTCTCCTTGGTCGCATTATCGCACATCCGTCATTATCAACAACATAACAAAAATAAAATATATAAAAGTGATCCACTTGAAAAATATGATTTTCAGTTATGATTTTTTTTTTTTTTTGCACGCTTACCAGTTGATGGAAAAATAGAAATATTGGATTATAAAAGCTAAATATTACAAGTCAACCTTCTATAAACTATAAAGGCTTGAACTATTTTATAAATAGTAGTTGCATGTTATTGTACAGCTAAATATTAAAGAAAATAACCATTTTGACAAAGTTTATCTCCTAAAAATACAAAATTAGGCAATGTTGAATTATTGGTCAACATAAGTCAAGTCTGCTGTATTTTTTTTTTTTTTTGGGGGGGGGGGTGCTGGTCAACCACCAAAAAAAAAAAAAATCTGGAGATAAGATTTGCAATTTAAGAGCTCAATTTCTTTAAAAAAACAATTGTCAACTATTAAATTTTTGTTTGAAACCACTAGATATATTCATAATCCAAATTGTTGGGGGCTTTTTGTCAGATATTATTATCAATTTGAAGTTGTGTACAAATTGACTTTATTATTTATTTTTTCCTTGTGGGATGAATGTGACTTGAATTTGTCTTGAAAGAAAGGAAGAATATTCATATAACTTGAATTAAAGTGACTCAGAGATGCCATATATATTGAATTGGTATTTTATTATTTTATTATTTTATTTTCAAATTGGCCTAATATAATGTGCAACTATACTATACTTGGCCTTCTCCCATTATGAGATGTTTTTTTTTATAATTTATATTTGAGCCAACCTTTTAAACCTCAGTACGAACATTATATAATATTAAGCTTCTTTTACATAATATTTAGTAGGTGGAATAATAATAAAATATAGCGCATCAAAATTTTTTTAATATAAACCAATATTTATATCCTGTGTTCACACAATTTTGAATATTGAGATTTTACTTATTTTGCAAATTATCTCTAGACACTGTTTTACAATTGAGAACTACATTTCTGAATTGTCTTTTTTTTTTTTTTTTTAAAAATGGTGGTATCTTCTTATCCATGTTCTTATGAGAATTGACCTAATAAATTAACAAATGAGTCTCAAATATTTTAATTGGTGTCAATAGAATAAAAATGTGAATCGACTTTGAATTGATAAGGACCTTCTATGAAAGTACAAATGAATAACTCTTCAATTTGGGGAAATTGACTTGAGTTTACGCTGCAATTAAAAGGTAGATTCTCTCGTATGCTTGATTTGCGTAAGAGATGACATAAACATGGCGTCGTTTGGAGATGACAAACACATCCACTTGCATATTTTCAAATTTATATTGAGGGATCCAATTACATTCTTTTTTGGTGATATCGGATTACACCTTATGTTTACAAATATTAAACAGTCGATTCAAACCGTTCAATTTTATGGATATGTTAAAATGTGCTTGCAGATCAATTTTTACATTTTTCTGATTTTTTTTACTATTTATTAAGATTGGTACAAAAATTCAACGGTCTGAATATAGCGCGATTTTGTTAAATACTTAATAAATAGTAAAAAAATTCCAAAAAATGTAAAATTTGATCTGCAAGCATATTTTAACATATCCATTATGTTGAACGGTTTGGATCGACTATTTAGAATTTGAAAACTTTGAAAATAGAGAGTATAATTCGGTGTCACTTAAAAAATAGTGTAATTGGATCCCTCCTCATTTATATTCCACCAACTAGATGAAATCTAAATTTAAGTTTCCACTGCAAAAGACTGTAATGTATTATAATTAAGGAACCCAATAATACTTCCTCCAGATAATTATTTTAGACGTTTGTGGTTTTAGATTCACAAAAAAAAATATAGATCGTAAAAAAATATGAATAAAATTGAACGGAGAAATAGACAATCATCTCAAAAAACGTGTAAAAAAGTGTAAAATATGAATTTGTGGTTTCATAAATTCAGTTTTTTTTAGAAAAGCTTGATATATTAAGTATAGATTTTTGATAAGTTATATATCAACATTTGTGCGTACAAATATCAATACTTGTACGTGCTTGTTGAAAATTCATTGAGAACCTTTTAAAAATTGATCCATATAAGATAGTTAAGAGTTCAAAGATTTTAAATTTGAATTTAGTGAGCTTGGGAAGATTTTAGAGAACTGGAGACAGGAGATGATAGTATGATTCTATAATTAACTCATAAATATATTTTTTACTGTTTAACCTATTTTTATATAAACATATTACTTGTTAAATAAATCAATTTTAATAATTTGAATTCGTCTTTTAAAATCAATTTAATATATTTTGAAGTTAAGCTCACTAAGTATCTCGATGAACTTAGAGTGTGTTCCAATTGAAGGTACGTGGAGGGAGAGAAGGTGGAATTCATTGTGCGGAGGAGAAACAAACCTCAGACTGTTCGGTCAGATCAAATCCACCAGCTCCAAAAGGAAGAAAACGGAGAGGGAAAGGAGGAGAATAGTTACTGTTTGAAGGAGAGACAAGGTGAACACCGATATACGTTTTTGGTCAAACTCTTCACCTCCAAATCGAGATGTAAATTCACTGTTCAGAGGAGAGACTCACCCACGGAGCTCTTCCTTCCCTTTCCATTAATGAGTTTTTACTCCCGTTCTGTAGAGCACAGCCTTAAGAACATCCTAATTATACTCCACTTATTATACTGAACAAATATAAACACTTTTGAGGTAAGAAATGAATAATTTTTACAATAATCTCTATGACAATTAATTTTTTAAAATATAATAAGAAGTGCATAAAAAAATGCAAAAATAATTTCTAAAAATATTTCAAGCAACAATTAAATTTGGAGAAACTCATTCCCTTGATTCCGGGAAGAAAAAAAAAAAAATTCATGTAAAAGGATGAAAAAGTCTTTTTCAACTCCTGAGGCTTGAGTGTACAAAAGCGGTGCCGTCAGATATTAAATGCTTGCTTTTCATTATCACTACCACACGCCCAATTCCTGCTTTTAATTCTCATTCACACGCAAAATAAATACCACTTTTCAGTTTTCCACCACGCTTTCTCACCAAAAATTATTTAAATAGTCTTGAAAACTTAAATTGGGAAAGAATACAAAATAAAGAATAAAAGAATATCTTCAAGCACCAATCAAATCTTTCTCTCTGCTTCTATTTTCTCCTTCCTCTCCTCTCCATATAAAAACACACCTCAGTTGCTCTTTCTCTCTTCCTTCTTCATAAAGAAAAAAACAATGGCCATTATTCCAGACTTGACTTATCTATGCACTCTCGGTCGAGGATCAACTGCCACAGTCTATCTTGCTTCCGACCCGACCTCAGCCCGGCTAGTCGCTGTTAAATCGGCCGATGTCTCGGTTTCATCTCCATTACAGCACGAGCAACGCATTCTCTCCAGTCTCAGCTCACCTCATATCATCTCCTGTCACGGGTCGTATATCTCGGATTATCAATTTCACATTCTTCTCGAGTTCGCCTCTTGTGGGTCACTCTTCGATCGCATTAACAACCACACCGAAGGCCGCTTAGATGAGCGCGACATAAGATCATACACAAGAGATATCTTGCTTGGTCTCTCCTATCTTCACTCAAACTCAATCACTCATTGTGACATCAAGAGCCAAAATATATTAATCGGTTCTGATGGACACGCAAAGATTGCCGATTTTGGTGCTGCGATGCAAACGGGTGGGACCCCTGATCTGAAGCCCGGTCAATTATCAGGTACACCGGCTTTCATGGCTCCTGAGGTGGCGAGAGGGGAAGAACGCGGCCCGGCAGCTGACATATGGGCACTTGGATGCACAGTTATAGAAATGGCCACAGGGAAGGCTCCATGGCATGGAATTATAAAGGATCAAGATATACTAGCGGCTGTTTATCGGATCGGGTTTTGTTCAGATTCTGTGCCTCCGATACCCGACTGGATATCGGAGGAAGGGAAGGATTTTCTAATGAATTGCTTGAAAAGAGACCCGACTGAGAGGTGGTCGGCCGAGAAATTGCTGAATCATCCCTACGCGCGCTTATGTGATGCGGGTTTGAAAAGAGATGGCAGCTCGGTTTCAACATTTTCACCTCAGAGTGTGTTGGATTCCGGTTTGGTTTTTCACGACTCAGAAACAGAGGATGAGGCAGAAGTGGAAGAAATCAGTTACAATGCGGTCGAAAGGATTCAAGAATTGGCAGGTTTTGGATTCGGGTCGAGCGAGTTCGATTGGGATCCGAATGAGGAAGGTTGGGTTGATGTTATAAGTACCAATGGAGAATGTGAGAGTAGAGATGAGGTTGAATTCTTAGATTATGATGATGGTGATAATGATTTGGTATTGTCTAATATAAATTTAAATTTTGTTGATGTTTTAGAGAGACGTAATGAAGAGGGGGATTGCTTTTTGCAATCCAATTGTGATTTTGATGTATGTAAATTGAATTCAATTAATAAAGATGTGATATCTGATTTTGATCAAATTATATGTGCTCTCTCTGTTTCTTCTTGTTTGCTTTATTCATGTTATTTTGTTGAGGAATCCTTATTTATTTCAAAGATATTTTTTTTTCTTTTTTTTTCAGATGTATAATTAATTAGTACGGCTAATTAGGAATCAAGGATAATGATTATTAAATTATTGAGAAGAAGCCACTTTATTTTGCAAATACACCCTCATAGTTTTATGATGAGATTATGAGAATTACTTAGATGCATCTTATTTTTATCTATATCTCATAAATTATTTTCCATTGTTAATTATTTTTGTTTCTATTCAACAAAAAAAAAATTAAAAATTTATTTTTGTTTGAATTTGGTAGTGAGATAATAACAAAAGGTTGACCTATGGAATTAGGTGAAGGCTGCTCTTGACCTAATTTTGGAGAGGAAAAAAGAGGTCAACTTTTTTCACAAAAGTATGAATTTACATTTAAGAGTTAGGTCTTCTAGGAGATATAACTTTTGACTTCAGTATATTCTTTGAACTTTGTGTATATATATATTTAATAATTATAAAAGAATGACAATTAATTTACAATTTTTAACTAGGTAATGTCTTATTTATAAGGGGAAGTATATTTAAGGTTATACTGGAAATTGTTTTAAAATATAATAATTAAAAGAGTTAACCATCTATGGATTTACATATAACAAAGAAAAATTAGTTATAGTTATTAAGTTTAAATGGTAGTTACATATTACCATTTTTCTCCAATGTTGACTGTAGAATTTTCTCATAGAATTTATATCAAAATGTTGACTTATTTGTTACATAGATCAAGTCAAAATGTAATAAAGAAAATCTTTCAAGTACAAAACAGAACCCAATCCAATTTGATACTTCTAGAAATTTTACAAGTTAGGTTGGTGCATTGTATACATAAATTTTTCAGAAGTTTCTCTCTCAAGAGAAAAATATTATGTGGAAGTTTCCAAAGAAACAGGTGTAAGATGATGACTGATAGATACCTACTTTTCATGACAAAATTCAAGAAATTTCTATTTGTTTCCTGAGAAAAAAAAAGTATTACAGGAAGAGAAGGTTCTGAATCAATATATGATAATTCATATATTATGGATGTTTCCTTTTCCTTCCACCTTTTTAAAAGGGGCAAAAGATGAGAATATTTGTCACTAGAATCAAATTTTGTACTTAGAACTAGAGTGTTTTTTTTAAGTTGATCAAGTTTTTTTGGTGAACTTAAATCTAAAATTTATAGAATCGGTCTCAAACGATAAATCTGAATCGTTAAAATCTGCCTACCTAACGAGTGAGGCGTCTACATGTAAATTTTTTTAATTTTAAAATTAATTTTGCATAGAGTCAAGTGGTCAACAAATTTCAAAAAATGAATGCATTAAAATTAATATATTAACATTCTAATTTTGACCGCTTGACTTTATACTAAATTAATTCAAATATTTAAAATTTTCACACGTAGATGCATCACTCGTAAGGTAGGCGAATTTTAACGATTCAGATTCGTCATTTAAAGCCGATTTACTTGAGTTCACCAAAAAATTTAATAAACTTAAAAGAACACCCTAGTTCTACTCCTTAGAAATATATTTATACAGTCAAATTTTGCCAAGTGCTCATTAGTGAGCAAGAAATGGATCAACAGTATTGAACAGTCAAAAGATGCACCAGAGGAAATATCTCAAGTTCATTTCTTATATGCTAATTGTAATTTTCACAATATTTTGTTTAGATATTTGTAAATAAGTTCTAATAGTATTACATTAAATTACCAATAATTGCCACCATTTTTCCTTTGTTGTTCATTTTTTTCAAAAGAAAAAGTTGGTTGTTTATTTTTATTTTACAAAGCGTCTATCTCAACTAAAATAACTTTTAACAGATTTTTTAAAAGGTTTGTAACCAAGCGAAGCATCCGAAAGGGAAAAGAAAAAAGAACAACTATTGCGTAATCTCTAGTACGTCAATGTCATACATACATGATACATCCGAAAGGAAAAAAGAAAAGAAAAGAAAACAAACAAACAAACAAAAAAGGAATAAAGAAAGAATAAAGAAATGGATAAGGGGACGGTGGCACTGTGGCAGCCGAGTCAATAACTACTTGAACAGCTGAGAAGTTGCCACAGAAGATCCGAAAAGTAAAGAAATAAGAGATAATGGACGGTGGCAAGCGGCGCGGTGCGTGAGATCGCATATTGATTTTTTTTTTTTTATGTTTGGTTTGGTGGCTAGAAGTAAAACAAAATTTATGAATGAATGAATGAAAGTGGGCATGTTATTTGACTTGTGAAACCGACGGCGCAAAGCGCACTGGTTTTTGGCTAATGAATGCAATGAATTGAAAATTTGAAAGCCTAGTTGACCAAAAAATTTCACTGTAAAGGCCGGTTATAGTACCAGTATCAGTATCAGTATGGGCTGCTAATCAATGTGAAGGCAATATGATATGATAGTATTTTTTTTTTTTTACTTTGTATTGTATTTCCAATTGTCACAATTGTGATTTGTGCATCATTTCCTGTGTGTTTGGATGAAATGAGAATAGCTAGATGTTATTTTGGAATAGAGGCTATTCGAAATAGCAATGTTTATTCAAATAACATTTTTACTATTCGGAATAGTTAGAATAGCTACTATTTGAAAGTGTGAAGATAGAAAAAAAAATGTTGCCTTCTCGGATTTCCGCTAACACAATATTGAAATTATAAAATTGACACTACTTTTGTTATCTCCACATCGTGACAATTCATTTGAGACCCCACTTGCTTATCTTTCTTTTTAATTAGCACCTTGATAACTCAATTCTTTATCGGTTACAACTATCTACTATTCCAAATTTACAATCCAAATAATATTTTTACTAATCTGAATAACACCAGTTTTATGCTAATTTGAAAATCACTATTTATTTTCTATTCTCATTTGTCATTCTTATTTTTTCGTGCACGGTTAGGTTCCATTAAATTCCTCAAAAGTAGTTTCAATAAAGAGAATAAAAATTCAAGAAAAAATAAGTACAAGCACATTACAAATCCAAGAAACTATAAAAAAAAAAAAGGGGTTCCAATAGATATCGGATCAAATTCAGTCCGACAGATGTCCAGTCATAATAGTTTGATTTGCTTTAAGATTTTTGCAAAAAAAAAATATAAACCGTCCGAGAATCTAAACATATTGCACGAGTCTTGATGCTAGTTTTTATAAGCTTTCTCTTGATTAAAAAAAAGCATTTTATTCTGCCTTTTCTTTGCATATATATATGTTTTTATAAGCTTTCTCTTTTTCCTTTTTCAGATGCACAATTAATTAGTACGGCTAATTAGGAATCAAGGATAATGATTATTAAATTATAGAGAAGAAACCACTTTATTTTGCAAATACACCCTCATAGTTTTAGGATGAGATTATGAGAATTACTTATTAGATGGATCTTTTTTTTTTTCTAAATCTCATAAATTATTTTCCATTGTTAATTATTTTTGTTTCTATTGAACAAAAAAAATTAAAAAAAATGTTTGAATTTGGTAGTGAGATAATAACAAAAGGTTGACATATGGAATTAGTTGAAGGATGCTCTTGACCTAATTTTGGAGAGGAAAAAAGAGGTCATCTTTTTTGACAAAAGAATGAATTTACATTTAAGGTGTAGGTCTTGTTGGAGATATACCTTTTGACTTCAGTATATTCTTTTAACTTTGCGTATTTGGTGTAAATACGTATTTATAGTAAAAATTATAAAAGAATGACAATTAATTATTGATTATAATTATAACTAATTAAACCCTGTATGCATTTACATATAACAAAGAAAAAATAGTTATAATTATTAAGTTTAAATGGTAGTTATTACCTATTACCATTTCCACAAATTTTGGCAAATTTACTGTAAGAATTTTCTGTAGGAATTTTCTCATAGAACATATATCAAAATGTTGACTTATTTGTTACATAAGTCAAGTCCAAATGTAATAAAGAAAAATCTTTCAAGTACAACTAGAATCCAAACCAATTTGAAACTTCCAGAAATTTTACAAGTTAAGATTGGTGCATTGTATACATAAATTTTTCAGAAGTTTCTCTCTCAAGACTCAAGAGAAAAATATTATGTGGAAGTTTCCAAAGAAACAGGTGTAAGATGATGACTGATATACCTACTTTTCATGAAAAAAATTCAAGAAATTTCTATTTGTTTTCACAGAAGAAATATATTACAGGAAGAGAAGGTTCTAAATTAATGTAAACGTTTTAATTTGTGTTTTGACCAAGTATCAAATCAACATCACAGGTTTACATTTCTTCATGAAGAAGCATCTGAAATCTCTTCTACTCTGGATGCTACCTTTTCCTTTTGCCTTTTAAAAAGGGCAAAAGATGAGAATTTGCCAAGTGCGGTCTCCGTTTAAAGGAATTCAATCTAGGATCAAATTTTGTACTAAGAAAGATATTTATACAGTTAAATTTTGCCAAGTGCTCATCAGTCAGCAACCAATGGATGAACAGTATTTTACAGTCAAAAGAAATATCTACAGTTCATGTATTATATGCTAATTATAATTATCACAATATTTTGTTTAGATATTTGTAAATAAGTTTTAATAGTATCTACAGTTTCAATGCCTAGTGCCTTTCATACCTCATCATACCTCATATTTTATATCTTCATTTTTAAATGGTAAATTGTCGATCCGAACCGTTCAACATAATATTCATACTATAATATGGTTGGAGATGAAATTTTATAATTTTTAAAAAAAATTTACTATTTTTTAAGATGGGTAGAAAATCACTATTTTTTGAAATATTATTTTGTACTTATCTTAAAAAATAGTAAAAAAAAAATAAAAAATTATAAAATTTCATCCCGAGTAATATTTTAGTATAAATATTATGTTGAGCAGTTCAGATCAACAATTTGAACTTTAAAAACAAAAAAACAAAATATAAGATATGATGAGGTATAAAAAATAGGGATCGACTAACTATCCCCCAGTCAATTTCCTCCATTCATCTCCCAGTCAATAACTAATTGTGGAGACTATTAACTAACTAAACTTCATTAATTACTTGGGGACCACCTAATACTTAATAGATTTTATAACTGACGCGTGCAAATATGGATACCTATGCGCACAAGTGTTAATATATAATATATCAAGTATTCATACCTAAGATACCAAGTATTTTGAAAAAAAAAAAAAAACTGGACACATCACACACACATTTTTTACACGTTTTTAGAGTTGGATTTTTTTTCTCCATTCAATTTCATCAATATTTATGACGATCTATGAGAAAATTTGTTAATATAAAACCATGGACGTCTTCTACATAATTTTCTCTTTCAAATGAGATCCATGATAACATACTTTCGGGTTGTCCGTCGTGCAAGTATTCATACCTCGTCGTATAAGTATTCATATCTTGTTGAGCAAGTATTCATACCTCGTAATGCATTACCTGTCGGGACTGCCAATTAAGTAGGGGATCACTAACTACTTAGGTAACCACCTAATATTTGATAGATTTTACAACTGTCACGTGTAAATATGGATGCATATGCGTGCATGTGTTAATATATAATATATCAAGTATGAATACTTGCGCAATGGACCACTCAAAAGTACTTCATCATGGATCTCATTTGAAAGAGAAAATTACGTAAAAAACGTCTGTGACTTTGGATTCGCAAAAAAAATCACAGATTGTCAGAAATATGGGTGACATTGAAGTAAGAAAAAAAAACCATAAAATGTGTAAAAAATGAGTATGTGATAAGAAAGATTGTTTAAAGAAATATTTGATATCTTACATATGAATACTTACTATATTAGATATTAATACTGAGAAAGGGGAGGTAGCACAATTGGCTAGGAAAATGTCCTAAAGTTGTTATACCCAAAGGTTGAGAGTTCGATTCCCCCTCAGGAACCTTGGTAGCTACTACCAAGTTTTCAAAAAAAAAAAAAAAATGTTAATATTTGCGTGTATAAGTATACATATTTATGCGCATCAATTGTAAAGTTTTTCAAATATAAGTGGTTCCCCAGTTAATTAGCGGTCCTCCGCATTATTAATGACTGATATACGTTTTCTTTTGTCTTTTTGTGCTGGAAGTTGTGGTCCCCTCATATAATTAATGATTGAGGGATAGATGGAGAAAATAAACTGAGGAAAAAAAATCTTTATTCTAAAAAAGTATGAGATATTAGAATCCTTCTCTTACGTATAGTTACCATTGTTACAATTTTTGAAAAGAAAATGTCAGGTTTTACTTTTATTTTGCGAAGTGTCCATCTTAATTAAAATAACTTTTTAACAGCTTTTTAAAATGTTTGTAACCAAGCGAAGCATCCGAAAGGGAAATGGAAAAGAAAAAGGAAACCAACTATTGCGTAATCTCTAGTACGTCGTGTCATACATCAGAAAGGAAAAAAAGAAAAGAAAAGAAAAAAGACGAACAAAAAAAAGGAATAAAGAGTAATGGATAAGGGACGGTTGCAGGTTACAGCCGGCGCAGCACTTATTCTTACTTAGGGGTGTCAATGATACCTTTTTTTAGCCGCTTATCTTCTAACTGTATTTGATAAGATGGGTATAAATTAAAAAAAAATTTGTTAGATTATTAGATATGAATATGGATTAAAAAAATAAAAAATGATTAGCTAAATGGGTAAAGGCTATTTCGTACCCGTTACTCTATAGAGTAATTATCAAAGGTTTAAATAGTGTTTATCACGTCATAGCGAACTAGTTAAAAAAGCAGCGCTGCTATAGCACTGATAACGCCATAGCTTTTATGATCTGAAAACGTTATAGCGCGCTATTTAGAACCTTGGTAATTATATAAAATATAATAGATGCTTCTATGGACATAAGGACCTATTTGTAAAATGAACATATTTTTATTTTCAAACTTCAAACAGTCGATCCGAACCGTTCATCTTGTTCTCCATATTAATATGTGCTTGGAGACCAAATTTTACATTTTTATGAATTTTTTTACTATTTATTAAGATGGGTACAAAAAATTTCAAATTCAGACCATTGAATTTTGTACCCATCTTAATAAATAGTAAAAAAATTCAGAAAAATATAAATTTTGGTCTCCAAGTACATATTAATATGGAGAACAAGATGAACGGTTCGGATCGACTGTTTGAACTTTGAAAATAAAAATATGTTCATTTTACAAATAAGTCCTTATGTCCATAGAGGCCTTTGCCAATATAATAATATGATAATTTTTTAGCAATAATTAGTTAGTACTTTTGTTATTTAGTGTATTGTTTTTGTTGTAAGAAAAATATTAAACATATTGTTTTTATTTGTATGTCTAGTTTTTTAATTAAATTTGTCGGAAGATATATTTTTTATTTTTGAATTCTCTTGTTTTATAAAAAATACAATTTAGTTGAAATTGATTGCACATTTATTTTTATATTTTTTATTAGTAATATTATAACATATGTGAGAAATAAATGAGTTTTGATGTTTTTTTTGGTAAAATATAATAAAATTAATTATTATAGTAGTATTATTTGTTATTCATCGGCTATCGTTTTGTTACCCGATAATTTTAACGGGTAAGAATAGAATAGGGTATAGTATGGGTAAAATCATTCTTAGTGTGTATGGTTATGAAAATGCTTCTACCCTACCCGTATCGTACCCATTGACACCTGTACTTATACTCCACAATAAGTCAGGAACTACTTGAGCAGTTGACAAATTGCCACAGAAGATCTCAAAAGGAAAGAAATAAGCGATAATGGACGGTGGCGAGCGGCGCGGTGCGTGAGAGCGCATATTGATTTTTTTATATTTGTTTTGATGGTTACCAGTAAAACAAAATTTATGAATGAATGAAAATGGGCATGTTATATTGTTATTTGACTGGGAACTGACGGCGCAAAGCGCACTGCTTTTTGCCTTTTTGGCGAATGAATGCAATGAATTGAAAGCCTAGTTGACCAAACATTTCACTGTAGAGGCCGGTTATAGTATCAGTATCAGTATCAGTATGGACCGCTAATTTGATGATTTTTCTGTAAATCATGCTTATGGGATGTGATAGTGTAAGTGTATTATATATGAAGAGGGATCCACTTACACTGGTTTTTTATGACATCAGATTACACTTTATATTTTCATAGTCTAAACAGTTAATTGAAACCGTTCAACCTGATAGATATGTTAAAATGTGATTGCAGATCAAATTTTATACTTTTTTGAATTTTTTTTTATTATTTATTAAGATAGGTATAAAAATTCAATGGTCTGAAAACAACGATTTTATAAATACTTAATAAATAATAAAAATATTAAAAAAAATGTAAAATTTGAACTTCAATCACATTTTAATATATCCATCATACTGAACGGTTTGGATTGACTGATTGAACTATAAAAACTTTGAAAATATAAGATGTAATCAGGTATCACAAAAACAGTATAAGTGGATCCCTCTTTATTATATCTCCATTCTATTATTAAGCACGTTGGGTGTCCGATCCGCCAACGGCTACGATTGAAAGATGAAATTTCTGATTTGATATCAGCCCTCTAATTACATAATTTGTCTTATTTTGATTAAGTGTATTTGTTTTATGTATAGAAGTCTAAATTTAGTTAAAAACATATTCACCACATGTGTTGCCACATGATACGTTACAATTAAAATTGATAGCAATATATTTCTCTGTTTTCTTATTTATTTGTTTTCATATTTTTCCTCTTCAATTGAGAAGACTTTACCTTCCATTTTCTTATTTCTTTATTTCCTTACTTCTTCTTTGTTTCTATACGGATCACAATGGAAATCAATTTTTTTTTCCTTATTTTTCTTTCTTTGTTTCTATAGTAGTGTTATGGGCAATTTAGAATCTATCAATGTGTGTATATGTGTGTGTATTCTAAATTGCAAACAAAGAAGAAGAAGAATATAAGTTGGAAACAAAGAAGAATATAAATTGAAATGTGTGTGTGAATATATATTTCTCTTATAATATGTTTGTGTGTATATATATCCTATACATATACACGATAACACTTTTTATTTATGTTTTTTTATATCATATTATATGTCAATATTGAATTGTTGTACGATATTTGATATTAGATTTGAATCGAGCTATTATGTGATGTCTTTGTTACTTAAAAATAAATAATCATCACATCATCAAATTATCATCAGAGATCACGATTAAAATTAATTAAAAATACATAATCATATAAATTTTCTATTAACACGTGTCTTAATTTTTGGATAATTATTATTTTCATTGATAAAAAATTTTTCATATAATATGTCCCATTGTAATGAACGGGTATAATGCTAGTTTATATATAATATATCTCCTTTTTTGCTTCTTAGAGTAGATGGAGGGGCAATTATAATATCTGCATCTGATGACTAAATCTAAAAGCCAAGTTCATTAAAGAATTCAACAGTTGAAAAATTAAGTTTGATGAGATTTATCTGAAAGCATACTCTTACACGCTTCCTTAAATTGAATCCAGAAAAAGTATTAGAAGCCCAGTTAATTAATTATTGATTAATAATCTAATTATTCTTACCTTTTCAAGAATTGAAATTTCAACGACTATTAATGCACGCGGTGAGTCGCTTCTGTATAAATTCAGAGAACAATTGTTGATTCCTTCAAGTGACTCTTTCCCTTTCAGCTTCTTTTCAAGTTTAATTATTTGTAAGCAATAGCAACCGTCAACGCTTATTTATGTTGTGAAAAATCAACGGTTGGGATTTTCTCCTGTTCTTAGTCGCTTCATTGCACATCTATCATTATAAGCAAGAGAACAAAAATCAAACATAAAAGTGACCCACTTGAAAAATATCTCTATGTTGAAAGGAAAATAGAAGAGGAGGGTTCAAATGGCTTGTATGTTTCATGTCTCGTCTTGTTTTATATTTTATATTTTCGTTTTTTAAATTCGAACTGTCGATTCGAACCGTTCAACATGATATCCGTGTTAAAATATGCTTAAAGATCAAATTTTAAATTTCTCCAAAAAATTACTATTTTTTTAGATAGGTACAAAATCACTGTTTATGGATGGTCCATAAATAGCAATTTTGTATCTGTCTTAAAAAAATATGAACAAGTTTAAAAAATATAAAACATGGTCTCCAAGCATATTCTGAAATGAAGATCATTTTTAGTGGTTTGGATGGACAATTTAAACTTTAAAAACGGAGATATAAAATATGAGATTCAATGAAACATGAAATACACGAGACATTTTAATCCTCCACAAAATAGAAATATTGGAAATTGAAATTGTCTTCAGTTATCTTAAAAAAATATGAACAAGTTTAAAAAATATAAAACATGGTCTCCAAGCATATTATGAAATGAAGATCATTTTTAGTGGTTTGGATGGACAATTTAAACTTTAAAAACGGAGATATAAAATATGAGATTCAATGAAACATGAAATACATGAGACATTTCAATCCTCCACAAAATAGAAATATTGGAAATTGAAATTGTCTTCAGTTACTTGTAGTATTACAATGGCAAAACAGAAATTCACTTGTAATGAACAGTGACCTTGATCCATATGTAATGAATTATGTAGATGCCAATTATAACTTTTTTTTTAAGAATTTACAAAATATTTGCATTTTATAATAAGAATTATGATGAAAAAAAATAGCTTCTATCTAAAATTCTTCAATAATCTCTGTTATTCCAATAATGATAACCAGTGCAAACACATACATTTAACATCTTACTGTTGTCTGATTATTTTCATTTTAAACTTTGCAGAATATTCCCTGAGTAACTACAAATACATTTTTCCAAGTTTTCAATAAGCCTAAGTTCAACTATATCCATAAGATTAGGTACACACCTACCTACATTTGAGAGATAAGGCACATTGACCTAATCCCACTATAGAAAGATAATAATACAATGTCAACCTTCTAAACTGTAAAATCATTAACTATTTATAAAGGGTAGTTGGCTAGTTGTATGTTGTTCTAAAGCTAAAAAAAATAAGAAAATAACCATAGACCAATCATTTTCAAACATTTTGACAAAATTTATCTCCCAAAAAAAAATACAAAGTTTGGCCATGTTGAATTATTGGTCAACATAAGTGAAGTCCTCTATTCTTTTATAGTTTTTTTTTTTTTGGGGTTGGTCAACAACCCAAAAAATATCTTGTGATAATATTTGCAATTGGAGAGTTTAATTTCTTCTAAATATTATTTTTGTTGTTGTTTATGTTGAATTCAAATGCAACAGCTTTTCTTTAAAAAAAAGAGTTGAAACCACTAGTGGTGATGATTAAACAAATTGTTGTGGTTCTTTTCTCTGATATCATTATCAATCTGAAGTTGTGAACAAATTGATTTCAAAAAAAATATATTATATGCAATGAATGTGACTTATTTTGTCCTGAAAGAGATGAAGAATATTTACCCGTCTTATTTTATTCATAATTTATAACCACGTCAATTCTTAATCCTCAGTACGAACATTATATAACATGAAACTTTTAAAAAAAATGTTTAATAGTTGAAATATTATAGTTCTTAATAAAAAAAATATGACAAACCAATATTTGTTTCCTGCGGTCACACAAAATTTTTTTTTATCATTTTGACATCAGGTTCATCTTAAAAAAGTTCAGAAATAAGCCATATCGAAGTTCAAACAGTTGATCTGACTGTTAAATCGATAAAAAAAAAAATTGTTTTCAGATGGCTCATAATTTTTAAATCAAATGATTCTACTTAAACTTTAAATTTAAAAATATGAATTCATATTACGACCAATTTGTAATATACATATACCATAGCCTCACTCTTTTTATTTTACAAATTTTCTCTTCATATGTTGAAATATTTCTCTTCATATGTTGCAATTGAAAGGTATGAATGATAAGATTCTCTCAGATGCGTGAGAGATGACATAAACATGGTCTCATTTGGAAGGTTGGAGAGGCAGATTCATTCAATTTGTGATTTTTCTGGAAGCTTGAGTTGCGTAAGACACATCATCAAGTCGTCATGAGGATGTTTAATTTATAATTTTCAAGGCTCCAAGCTACCAATCAGGTGTTGACAACTCAGTATTGAAAGTTTCTATATTACACGTCATCTATCATCATAGTTACATGGGCTTTCATTTTAATAAATGCTGAGTCATGAACGGTCGAGACTTCACAAGCAGTCTAGTAGGATGGGCCCCGTCATTTCTCCGCGTCACACACCACACACAATTTCTGCTTTTCTGTTCTTCCTATCTCTCTATTAAAAAAAGAGGAGAGAGAAAGAGAATCACGTGAGAGAGAGGAGGAGGACACAGATAGAGAGAATAGCAGAGAAAGAGGAGAGATTTAAAGAGCACTGGATCTCGTTCTCAATTTCTGATTGGAAGATATCTTTCTGATTAGCGAACAAAAAAAGTACAGAATTGCGTTGCCGTTAGATTTTAACGACTCTGATTTAATCTGTGCCACCAGCACCACACGCTCATCCTATATACAATATGATCCACACCGCATGCAAAATACCAAAATAAATATAAACATAGTTTAAAAAATAATAATTATTATATGAAACCCCCCACTCTCATTCCCTCATCACCCCCCATCTCTTAAATAGATTTTAACTTTCATAAACTAACTAGTTTAATTAAATTTATTCAAAACACTGTGGTCTTCCAAGTTTAATTAAATTCATAGGTATAAATACTTTAAAGATAATAAATTAATACTTGCAAACTAAGATATTAATATTTGCATGTCTAACTTGATATGACTATATGAGATGACCACTCAAACTACATGAGGAGAAGAATCATACACGTTTTTAGAGGTGAATTTTTTTTTCTTTTTTCAATGTCGTCCACATTTCTCACGATCTATGAGGAATTTTGAAAATCTAAAATCACGAACGTATTCTACGCAATTTTATCTTTCAAATGAGATCCATGATGATATACTTTCGGACTCATCGCCACACAAGTATTTATACCTCATCGTGCAAGTATTTATACCTATACTTGTAAGTATTTATCCCCAATTGTGGACCCCGCATCTCCGCATCAACCTTTCCCAATCATCCTTACGTCAACATTTCTCTAACAAAAGTAGTTGACCACATAGGTATAAATACTTCAGTGCATAGATATAAATATACTTGTAATATTTTATATTAATACTTTTAAATGTCGGCAGTGTCATATGTTAAAAATATTAGGTATAAATACTTAAATGACGAGGTATAAATATTTGTGTGACGACGAGCTCGAAAGTATGTCATTATGTATCTCATTTAAAAGATAAAATTGCGTAGAAGACGTTCGTGATTTTAGATTCGCAAAATTTCTTATAAATTGTGAGAAATGTGGACGAGATTGAACAAATAAAATTGGAAGAATAATGGGGAGATGAGAGTGGAGGGACAATTATCAGGGCCTAAAAAAAAAAGCAGCTCAATTACATATATTAAAAAAAAGATGAAGATGGTGATTGCTTCTTGAATCCAATTATGGTTTTGATATATGTAAATTGAAATCAATTAATAAAAATGTGATATCTGATTTTGATCAAATTATACTTTTTTCTCTCTCTGTTTCTGAAGAATAATTAATTAGTACGGCTAATTAGGAATCAAGGATAATGATTATTAAATTATAGAGAAGCCACTTGCCTTTGCATATAGTCATAGACCCTCATAGTTTTAGCATGATATTATGGGAATTACTTACTTTGCATCTTATATTTATCCAAATCTCATAATTTTTTTCATTTTTAATTCTTTTCGTTTCAATTTCAAACAATTTAAAAAAATTATCTTTGTTTGTCATTTGGTAGTGAGATAATCACTCTCCTACAATTTTTTTTCTCTGACAAAAAGTTGACCGATTGGAATTAGGTGAAGGCTGCTCTTGACCTAATTTTGGAGAGGAGAAAAGTATGAATTTACATTTAAGAGGTAGGTCTTGTACTCTTGTAGTTGATATACCTTTTGACTCAGGTATATTCAATTCTGGGTATTTGGTTATTTAATTTCATTATTAGATATAGACTACAATTGATTTTTGATTCAGTACTTGAAATAATGTCTTTTGTATACACACAAAGGTTGTATGTTCAAAATTATGCTGGAAGAGAGCTTTTATAAATATTTAAAATTTAATTTAGTAATGATTATAATTATGAAAGCAGCTAACAGTCCCCCAACTCCAGTCCTCCAAAAATTCTCGGATATTTTCAACTAATTCTGTAAACATCAATACTAAATCCTGTAAACTAATTCAACAAATCATGTAAACATAAAAACGCGTGAAAGCTGTTAAAAATGCGTGACAGCTGTTGGGGACCACCTTCTGTGAACATACACATAACATCCTGTAAACATACACATATTATCTTGTAAGCATACACATATTATCCTATAAACATACACATATAATTCTGTAAACATACATATTGTACTTGAAATTATAGCAGTTGAAATTATGGCAGTTGTGGTAGTTAAAAACCCGTCAGAACTAAGCTAAAAATGGAAGGCTTTTATACACAGAGATTTTTAAGGGACTGTAGCTCGAGGGACATTACATTTTCTCTATAATTATAACTAATTAAACCCTCTATGCATAATGCATTACATAAAACCAAGAAAAAATAGTTTTAATTATTAAGTTCAATTGGTTGTTACCAATTATCATTTTCCAAGTATACATTTCATGAAGATGCATTTGCACTCTCTTGTACTCTGGAATCTGGATGCTTCCTTTTCCTTTCACCTTTTAAAAGGGAAAAGATGATAATTTGCCAAGTGCGGTATTCGTTTTAAAGGAATTGAAACTACGATCAAATTGTGTACTAAAAGATATTTATACAGAGGTCACTAAAGCAAAATATTAAGAGTCAATTAATTTTTTATATAATAATTATAAGAGTAGGTTTAAAATTCATTGTTATTTTGGTGCTCTAATCATATTTCATATTCTTAATTTCTTATTTTTGTTTTTAAAGTCTTAATAGTCATTTCAAATCGTTCAATAAAACCTTCATATTAAAATGTACTTGAAAATCAAATTTTATATTATTTTTTAAATAGATACAAAATCACTGTTTTTAGAAAATTTTGGACCTAGCAAGATAGTGATTTTGTAACTGTATAAAAAAATAGTAAAGAAAAATTCAAAAATATATAATTTGGTCTTCAAACACGTTTTAATACGAAGATTATGTTGAGTGGTTTGAATCGACTGTTTGGACTTTGAAAATAAAGAGAATTATGTGAAATATGATTAAGTATAAAACCAATGATGCATTTAACCCTGTTCTAATTATATTTATCAGACTATTTTCTTAAGATATTTGTATATATATAAGTTTTAAGGTGCTATAGTTACCTTCATATCCATATTTTTAATAGATATTTTTAGTGAAGAAAATTAGTCACATTTTTTACTAGTTGCACATCATAGATATGTCATATCACATCAAGTCATGTATGTATCAGTTATTTAAAGTGATTCGTGTGTTGTGAGACGTGTTTCTCTTTGATCTAAAATAGCATGTCTTGTTCTGTAAATAAACTTAATTACGTCACGTCGTTTGACGCATTATAAAATAAAATTTTCTAATATTATTTCTTTATTATATTTTATTTTGTAATATTTATTATATTTTATATTTTTATTGTTATTTTTACGAACTAACTTAAAATTTTAAAAAAATAAACATAACTAGTTGTATTATATTTGATCACGTTACGTGAAATCACAACGTGACTACATCGTGACATAATTATTGACTTAACAGTTCTTCATCATTTTAATCCAGTCACATCAGTTGAAATAAATTTTGATCATCACTCATTAAACTATTGATGTCATCACTCATTAAACTATTGTGTAATCTCTAGTGTGTCAACGTCAAACATCCGAAAGATAAAAAGAAAAGAAAAAAGATAGAATAAATAAAGAATAAAGAGAAATGGATAAGGGACGGTGGTAGCCGGCGCCGTAAAGATATATACTCAACAATTCAGTAACATTCATCAAACACCAAAGCTGCCACAGAAGATCCTCAAGAAAAAAAATAAGGGATAAGAGACCGCATATTGATTTCTTTATATTTTGTTTTGGTGGCTACTTGTAAATCAAATCTATGAATGAATTATGAATGAATGAAGTGCGGCTGTTAATATTGTTTGTGTTTATGTTATTTGACTTTAAACCCACTGCACAAAAGTGCTGCCTTTTTGGCGAATGAATATCAATGAATTGAGAGCGTAGTTGACCAAACATTTTCAATTTGATGGTATGGCTGTCAATCAAGCTAATGGAATGTGATAGTGCATTCTATATATAATATCTCTCTCTTTTGATCTTGTATTGCATTTGCAATTAGAGTGGGAAAAATGGCACAGCGGAGCCAGTTCCGTTACGGAACAACACGGAATAGCACGGCACGTGTTACTGTTCCGCGTCATGACTCGTGTGTTCCATGCCGTGATCATTCGCGTGTCATGACTAACTTGTAGAGAATTTGACATAGCACGGCACATCATGCGAAAGATCAGATCACGGCACGGATCACTGTTCACTTGATCACGGCCAGTGGCGGAGCCACCTATATCCAGGGGTAGGCAGTCGCCTACCCCTGGATTTTAAAATATGGTACCAAGTTTGTATATAGTTGGTTTGGATTTGAGTTTTGTCTACTCCTGATTGAGTCGAAGTTCTCGATTAGTGAAATTGGCCGAGTCATTACAATTTTAATAGTCTTTCATCAATCTATTTTGAAATATTCCGACAAGAAGAAGGTTAATAAGAATGGTATGATAGTGGGACTACAATAAATTTGTTATATTTTTGTGAAAGGAATAGACTAAAATGTTTTATAAAGTAATATACTGGAATTTAATGTAATGCATTAAATTATTTTTATTATGTTTAACTATTGAAAATGAGCTGAATTTTAATAGAAGAGTCTTGTGAACTATGCTTCAAAGTAAACTTTAAAAAAAAAATCGAGTTTTTGATCTAATTCAGTGGATTTCTACCGATTTTCTCGATTTTAATTCATGGTTAATTACCGATTCCGCTTCCAATGAAAATTATTTAATAATATTTTATAATTTAAATAAAATAAAATAATAATAATTAATATAATAATAATTTATTTTGCCTACCCGTGATGAAAATCCTGACTACGCCACTGATTCATGGTACGAGACCAAAGTCACCACGTGTTAGTCACGTCACGACACGACACGTTTTTTCCACTCTATTTGCAATTGCCACAATTGCTAGCTGTAATGAGGTTTCTTTTATGAGGAAATCAGTTGGATGGGCAATTATAATATCTCCATCTCATGACTAAATCTAAAAGCCAAGTTCATTAAAGAAATCAATGTTGAAAAAATAAGCTTGATGAGATTAAATTGAAGACCAAAAAAAAGTATTAATAAGAAGCCCACATAATTAATTATTTGTTGATAATATAATTATTCTTACCTTTTCTTGAATTGAAATTTGAACGACTATTAATGCAACCGCATATCTGTACAAATTCAGAGAACAATTCATTGATTCCTTCTAAGTTATTCTTTCCCTTTCAGCTTTCTTTCCATTTTAATTAATAAATGCTGATAGCAACGGTCGACGGTTCAGATTTCCCCCCTCCTTAGTTTCTTTGTCGTACATCTATCATTATCAACAAGAGAATAAAAATGAAACATAAAAGTGATCCACTAGAGAAATATAACTTTTCAATTTTGAAATTTTTTTTTTTTTTTGCACGCTTACCAGTTGAAAGAAAAATATTGGAAATAGAAATTATCATGATCTTCTTAAATTTTTAAAGAAAAAAAAAATTCCAACCAACTTTGAGATTCACTTGTAATAAACAGTCACATTTATCCATAATTCCATATGTAATAAATTATGGTCATGCCAATTTAAAAAAAAATTGTAATTTAGATTAGCATTTTAACTAAGGCAAACACAATATTATAATTTTATATTAGCATTATATACAAAATATTGGCATTATAATTTTTTATAATTTTTTATTACATATCCATAAATGACTCCAAATTTATTTATTAATTCATTTTGGTGATTATGACTCCAATTGGTTGCTACAAATGTCGACTAAATAATAATACTTCAATAAAATATGCTATTAATTCCAATAATGACAATCAGTGAAAAGAAATACACTCAACATCTTGCTGTTGTCTGATTATTTTTATTTTACACTTTGCAGAATATTCCCTGAATAACTACAAATTTTTTTATTTTTTCAATAAGCCCAAATTTAAGTATATCCAAAGAAAAAGTATCCGGAATCAAGAATCGGTACACACCTACATTTAAGAGATAAGTCACATTGACCTAATCCCACTATAGAAAAAAAATAATACAAAGTCAACCTTTTAAACTATAAAATCATCAACTATTTATAAAGGGTAGTTGCATGATGTTCTACTTTTAACCATAGCCCAATATTTTTCTTTTGCTTTTTTACTTTTCAAACAATTTGACAAAATTTATCTCCAAAAATACAAAGTTTGGTCATGTTGAATTATTAGTCAACATAAGTCAAGTCCACTATAATTTTATATAATTTTGTGGGTTGGTCAACCACCCAAAAAATATCTTGAGGTTAGATTTTCAATTCAATTGAAGAGTTTATTTTCTTGTAAAATAATATCATTGTTTTTGTTTATGCTGAATTCAAATAAATCAACTTTTAAAAATTAAAATAATTAAAAACCACAGTTGTGCTGATTATCCAAATAAATCAGAACTTTGTGTACAAATTGAATTCAAAATTTTTATTTTTCTCTTGTGCAATGAATTTGACTTAAATTTGTCCTGAAGAGGGGAAGAATATTTATCCATCTTGAATTTGAATGCCAAATATAATATACAGTATATTATATACTGAATTTTTTTTTTTTTTTGTAAAATTTCCAAATTGGCCTAATATAATATGCAATTATATTTGACCAAAGTTTAATACCAAACCAAAATTTGAGTTCCTACTCCCAGATTCAGACAAGAAAATTATACCAAACCAAAATTTCTTCTGAAAAGGCTCACTGACCTTCTCCCATTATGAGAATAGATTTTTTTATTTATAATTTATAGCCTAGTCAACCTTTTTAACATCAGTATAGGGACAATATATAAAATGAAATTTTCTCTTACAAAATTTTTAGTAGTTGAAATAAAGTATAGTATTTAATAAGAATGAAATAATATAACCAATATTTGTTTCCTGTGTTTATCAGAATTTTTGGTTCATTGTGACATCAAGTTCATCTCAAAAATAAATTACAAATTAGCCGTGCAGTATTAAGTTAATTTTTACAAATTCAACTTTATAATGAGGTTTTTTTAATTATTTTGCAAATTATCTCTATAGTGAGGCATTGGTAATATGCATATTACACAACTGTCTACGCTATGGATTTATAAGTCAAAACAGTTGATCTAAACTGTTCTACATTCTCTAACTTATGAAAATATACTTTATTGGTTTAAAACTTTAAGAGTAAGGCTACCGTTCTATGGGTTGCATAGAGAGCTACGGTGCTACGGCTCAATATTTGAGTTTTCAAAAATCTAACAGTCGATCCGAACCGTTCATCTTGTTCTCCATATTAATGTGTTTGGAGACCAAATTTTACATTTTTTGAAAATTTTTTACTATTTGTTTAGATAAGTAGAAAATCACTTGATCTAAAAAATTCTGCACCATTTACATATTTGATTTTCTACCTATCTAAAAAAATAGTAAAAAATTTTCAAAAAACGTAAAATTTGTTCTCCAAACACACATTAATGTAGAGAACAAGATAAACTATTCGGATCAACCGTTAAAATTTTGAAAACTCAAATATTCGGATCAACCTTTAAATATAGCCTTGTTTCCTCTGGCTTCTGCTTTATTCAAGTCTGCTTTGTCAACAGTTGATTGTTTTTGTGAAGCCAAAGAAATTTTAAATTAAACATCCTCATGACGACTTGATGATGACATCTCTTATGCAATTCAAATTTCCAGGAAAATCAATTCAAAAGTACCATGGCAATAATTTAAAGGAAAATCAACTCAATTTTTCTAGAATGTTGGGAAAATAGGGAGACAAAAAATAGCAAATTAAGAGGATAATTCATGATATTATTTTATTATTTTAATAAATATATATTGCTCTTTAATAATTATGTTAATCAAGAGGAAGAAAATAAAATAAACAAGAAAAAAGAAAATTATATAAGTTAGAAAATGTGAAGTAAACTTTTCAGATGGTGCAAAGTTAGGCTGTCAAGAGCAGCAAAGTCAACCATTACATGAAAATCAACATAATTTAATGTGAAATAATTTGCATGAAACAAAATGAGTTTGTAAACAACATGTTTTTTTTTACTGAATAAAAGAATTCAATTTTTATTACTGAAGGTTGGTTAACTGTGCTTTGGAAGGGCAGGTGATCTGATACCAAATCAGGTAGTTGAATCATTTCTAGATATTTTGAAGGAAAAAAAATCCATGCAAAATTGTTAAATTTTTTTGGAAAGTGTGAATAGAAAATAAAATATTGGTAATTGTAACCACATAACAATACCAACTACTCTTAATACCATTTTCATACTTTCCACCCCAAAAAAAAATTAAAATTTTATTGAAGAACTTTTTTTTTTTTTTTTTTCTTTTCTCAAAGTGGAAGTAGTTGTTTGTCACTGAGCCTTAGCCCTTAGTCTTATCAGAAAACTGTTAGAGAAAACGGTGCAAAAATTTAACCAAAATGTATAAAAGGGAATTGGAAAGATACCAAACAAAAACAAAAAGGGGAACAATATATATTTTGATCAATAAACGGATTTATTGACTTATTAGTTAAACTAACTTTGCATACATTAAATTCACTAGTAACATTTCCACAGCTAACCCTCATCTCCTCATTAATTATCTCAAAAATATAACCAAAATTAAACAACATTAAATAACTATCTTCCTCATAAAATTCAAATAAATCAAATTCATCACTAATCTCACTATCCCTGTTTTCTCCTCCATTTTCATTCCTAACTTCAATCCAACAATCTTCATCATCAGAATCTGAAATCAAACAATCCGAACCCGATATCGACCCGGCCAATTCTCGGATTCTCACTAACGGATCCAAACCCGAATCCACTTCTTCCTCCTCTGTTTCGGACTCACAGAACACATCATTAAAATCCAATACACTGTAAGGAGAAATTGCACGATCCAAATTACCGTCTCTTTTTAAACCCGCATCGCCGAAGCACACAAAGGGATGACATAACAATTGCTCGGCCAACCACCGCTCGTTCGGATCCCTTATCAAGCAATTCGTTAGGAAATCTTGTGCGTCTTTTGATAACCAATCCGGTATATCGGGTACAGAACCCGAACAATACCCGATCCGATAAATTGCTGCCATTACATCTGAGTCCTTTATGATGCCATTCCATGGAGCCTTCCCGGTGGCCATTTCTATGATCGTGCACCCGAGTGCCCATATGTCAGCTGCCGGGCCCCGCTCCTCTCCTCTTGCAATCTCAGGTGCCATGAAAGCCGGCGTGCCAGAGAACAAACCTGAATTATCACTGTGGGTCCCATTCGTCAGAACCGCCGCGGCACCAAAATCGGCAAGTTTTGCACGGCCATCGGAACCGATCAATACATTTTGACTCTTGATATCACCATGTGAGATGTGGTTTGTGTGCAAGTAAGAGAGACCAAGCAAGATATCTCTGACATACAACCTGATGTGGCGCTCGTCTAAGCGGCCTTCCGTGTGGTTTTTGATGCGATCGAAGAGGGACCCACCAGGAGCAAACTCCAGCATGAGGTGGAAGTGAGAATTGGTGGCATAGGAGCCGTAACAGGAGACGATGTGAGGGGAGCTAAGACTTGAGATGATACGGTGCTCGTGCTGTAATGGTGAGGAAAGAGAGACCTCAGCCGATTTAACAGCGACTAGCCGGGCCGAGATTGGGTCGGAGGCGAGAGAGACTGTGCCAGTGGATCCTTTTCCGAGAGTGCATAGATAATTCAAGCCTGGAATAATCGCCATTGTTTCTTTGTTTAGTTGTTGTGTTGGTTTTGAAAAAAGGAAGAGACAAAGAGCAACTGAGGTGCTCTGTTTGTGTTTTTATAAGGAGAGGAGAGGAAGGAGAAAATTGATTTCATTGGTAGTTGAAGATATTCTTTATTTAAGTTTTGAACACTTCTTAAATATAATTGGTGAGAAAGCGTGCTCAAAAACTGAAAAGTGGTATTTTGCGTGTGAATGACAATCAAAAGCAAAAGCAGGAATTGGGCGTGTGGTACTGGTAAATGGTACGCAGGCATTAAATAAGAGTCGTTAAAATCTGACGGCTGCGTAGCTCTGCGCTTTGGATTCGTATCCTCTACATTGACTCAAAAAAGAATCTTTTGAGTGTATTCATCTGAACCGTCCGATTTGCTTTAGGATTCGTGCTGACTAGATCCGCACTAATAGCTCTTACAGTGGACTCTTGAATTTAGATTTCATCTAGAAATATGTTGGAATATAAATTTGGAAATATACAACACACCTCTTCAGTCTTCACCCTCCCAAATGACGCCAAGTTTATGTCATCTCCTACGCAAATCAAGCATATGAGAGCATATACCTTTTAATTGGTGCGTAAACTCAAGTCAATTTCTCCAAATTGAAGAGGTTAATCATTTGTACTTTCATAGAAGGTCCCAATCAATTCAAAGATGATCCACATTTTTATTAAAAAATTTGAGGCTCATTTGTTAATTTATTAGGTCAATTCGCATGGGAACATGGATAAGAAGATACTTTTTTTTTTTTCTTTTTTTTTCTAATGACAATTCAGAAACATAGTTCTGAATTGTAAAACAGTGTCGACAAATATCTCAATATATCTAGAGGCAATTTGCAAAATAAATAAAATCTCAAAATACAAAATTGTGTGAACGCAGAAAATAAATATTGGTTTATATTAATATTTTTTTATGATGAACTATATTATTCCACCTACTAAATATTTTGCAAAATAAAGTTTCATATTATATAATATTTGTACCGAGGTTTAAAATGTTGACTCAAATATAAATTATAAAAAAAAAATTCCCTCTCATAATAGGAGAAGGTCAAGTATATATAGTTGCACATTATATTAGGCCAATTTGAAAATAAAATAATAAATACTAATTCAATATATATGGCATCTCTGAGTCTGAGGCACTTCAATTAGATTTATATGAATATTCTTCCTCTCTTTCAGGAGAAATTAAAAAAATTTAAATCAATTTGTACACAACTTCAGATTGATAATAATATCAGACAAAAGGCCCCCAACAATTTGGATAATGAACACAACTAGTGGTTTAAAACAAAAATTTAATAGTTGACAAAAACAAAAACAAATATTTAAAAGAAATTGAGCTTTTAAATTGCAAATCTTATATCAAGATATATTTTTGGGTGGTTGACCAGCCCAAAAAAAAATATAAAATTATACCAGACTTGACTTATGTTGACCAATAATTCAACATTGTCTATTTTTGTATTTTTGGGAAATAAAATTTTCCAAAATGGTTATTTTCTTAATATTTAGCTGTAGAACAACATGCAACCAACTACCCTTTATAAAATAGTTGATGATTTTATAGTTTAGAAGGTTGACTTTGTATTATTCTCTTTTCATAGTGGAATTAGGTCACTGTGCCTTATCTCTCAAATGTAGGTACACACCTATTCTTTGGTTATACTTGCAGTTAGGCCTAGTGAAAAATTGAATAAATTATTTGTAGTTCAGGGAATAACAATGGAATAACAGACAACAGCAATATGTTAAATGTATGTGTTTGCTCTGTTTGTCATTATTGGAATAACAGAGATTAAACAAAAAAAATTAGAGTCATAATCACCCAAATGAAAAAATAAATAAATTTGGGGTCATACATGGATATGTAACAAAAAAAATGAATGTAGTGTTTATAGATACATATTTTGTAAACTCTAAAAAATATTAAGTTTTTATAATGCCAATATTTTGTATATAATGTTAATATAAATGCTAGTGTTTGCTTTAGTATAAAATGCTAATCTAAATTCTATTTTTTTTAAGTTGGCATGTCCATAATTTATTACATACCAAATGTTTAAATAGCATTTATCGCGTCATAGAAAAATAACTAAAAAAACAACGCTATGTCTATATAACATCGCTATAGTGCCGATAGCGCCATAGCTTTTATGTCCATCTGTACTATAGCACGCTATTTAGAACCTTCTAATATATAGAAGATCATTACAATTTCTATTTCCAATATTTTTGTTTCAAAATTGAAAAGTCATATTTGTCAAGTGGATCACTTTTATGTTTCATTTATATTTTTATTGTTGATAATGATAGATGTATGAGGAGGGGAAAAATCTCTCAACCGTTGACGGTTGCTATTGCCATTTATTAATTAAAATGGAAAGAAAGCTGAAAGGAAAATAATTAATTGTTCCCTGAATTTGTACAGATGCGACTTACCGTGTGCATTAATAGTTGTTCAAATTTCAAATTTAAATATTTTTTATATTAACATGTGCTTCGAAATCAAATTTTACATTTTCTGAAAAAAAAAATTATTTCTTTAGAATTTTTTTAAAAAGTTTTTCATTTTGTATTTTTTTTATTTTTTATGATTTTCAACTCATTTCTACATATACAAATTGAAAACGCGTAACTACAGCAAGCAATTGGGAAGAAATGAAGAGGACAAATTAAGCAGAACTGTGACAATTGCAAATTTAATACAAGGTCAAAATAAAATATATTATTATTATATATATAATACACTATCACATCCATGAAATTAGCGACCCCTTGAGTGAATGCTTAGGTCATGCTTTCAATTCATTTGCCAAAAAGGCAGCACGTTGGGTCTCTAATTCAAAAATTAAAAGTGATCAGTTCCATTCGACAGTGACTGAGGAAGCAAGAAATTTCTGCACCCCCGAGAGCAGGTGATCCGCTTGCCACCGTCCATTATCCCTTCTTTCTTTTCTATGGAGATCTTCTGTGGCAAATTCTTAACACATTTTGGTTTATATTTTTTATGGCTGTCATACCATACCTAATTACCTATCAATTCAATTGATAAGCACATAAGTTTATCAATTCCATTGTTATGATATTTTTGATAGTCATATACAGCTCCAAGCAACTGAATAGTAATATTCAGACATTGTGTATTAATAGTAAATCAAATCAAATTTTTTTTTTTGCTTCAATAGTAAATCATTTTTCTTTGGCAATTTTTTTAATATTGCAAGGCGGCAAACATGAAATGAGTATTTCAGCTTTATTGACACTATTGTTTTTGCCTATTAGAAATTGTGATAAATTTTGCAACTACCCTTTATAAAATAGTTCATGATTTTATATTTTAGAAGGTTGACTTGTATTATTCTTTTTCCATATATAGTGGGATTAGGTTAATGTGCCTGATCTCTCAAATGTAGGTGTGTACCTATTCTTTGGATATACTTGCATTTGGGCTTATTGAAAAATTGGAAGAAAAAAAAATATTTGTAGTTATTGAGGATTATTCTGAAAAGTGTAAAATAAAAATAATCAGACAACAGCAATATGTTAAATGTATTTGTTTGCACTGGTTTGTCATTATTGAAATAAGAGCAATTAAAGTGTTATTAATAAGGTCCCCATTTATAAAAACAAATTAGAGTCTTAATCACCAAAATGGACCCAAAAAAAAAAAGAGACTCATAAACTGATAAATATATTCGATATTCGTAAAAAAAAAAAATCCAAATGAATGTAGTTTTATCATAATTTATTTGTATAAAATGCTAATATTTTGTAAATTCTAAAATATTTTAAAATTGGCATATACATAATTTATTACAGCTCCAACAAATTAAATTTCCAATATTTATATTTTTCAAGTAGATCCCTTTTATGTTTCATTTTTATTCTGTTGATAATGATTGATGTGTGATAATTTAAAACCGTTGATTTTTACAACATAAATAAGCGTTGACAGTTGCTATTGCTTACAATTTTACAAATAAATAAACATGAAAAGAACCTGAAGGCTGAAAGGGAAAGGGAATGAGATCTGCTGCTATTCAAAATCCCTGCTATCCGTGCTTTCTTCTATCTCCCTCTTCTCTCTCTCTTTTCTCTCTCTTTTATTTCTCTGTCCTCCTTTTTACAAGAAAGAGATAGACACAGAAATGGAGAGCACCACGCTGCTATTCTCCTTAAAATAACAGCGGATTTGAATCCAAGGGAAAGAAGCAATCAATTGTTCTCTGAATTTATACTGAGACTACTGAAGGCGTGTCTTAATAGTCGTTGAAGTTTCAAATCAAGAAAAGGTAAGATTAATTAGTTTATTAATCAATAATTAATTAATTGGCTTCCAATACTTTTTTTCTGGCTTCAATTAAGGAAGCGTGTAAGAGTATGCTTTAAGATAAATCTCATCAAACTTAATTTTTCAACCTTATTTCTCTAATTCACTTTTGCATTTGCCTTTAAATACAGTCAACAGATTGAAATATATATATGCCACAAAGAAGAAAAACTTGCAACATCCGGTATCGAGATTCGTGCAATTTGTTTATATTATCGGGTGGTTTACAATTTTAATTTTGCACGAATCTCAAAGCAAACAATGATCCTGACCAGATATCAATCAAACCGAATTTGACCTGATGTCTCGTGATAACATACGTGGGCGACAATAGAAATATTACGATTATTATTATTTGAGAAGGGATCCAGTTACAACATCTTACAACAATTCACTTTTGCAATTTTTAAAGTTCAAATAGTCGATCCAAACCGTTCAACATGATATATATATTAAAATGTGCTTAGAGATCAAATTTTATTTTTTTAAATTATTTTACTATTTATTAAGTATTTTACAAAACTGTAATTTTTCAGTGGTCCAGAATTGTGTAAATGAAAACGGTACTACATATTTGCAATTGGATGGACACCAAGGGCCAAGAGGAGATGATAAAGCACAGAGCACAATTGCAATTGGCAAATGCAAAATTGCTTAGATAAACACAGTACACTATCATATTTCAAAGTCTGATTGACATAAATGACATGTACATTTCACAGCAAAATCATGAAATTAGCGGTCCCTATAGTGAATGCTTTTAGGTCAACTACGCTTTCATTCTCCAAGAAGGCAGCGCTCTAGATTTCAGTCTGTGCCTCCCATTCGCTCTCAAGAAGTATCATAAATTTGTTTTACTGGTAGCCACCGAAACAAGTGTAGAGCATTTAATATGCGATCTCACGCAATAGGCCGCTTGCCACCGTCCTTTATCCTTCTTTTTCTTTCTTTTCGGATCTTCTGTGGCAGCTTCGGTCTGTAAATGTTACTCAACTGTTAAGCATAGTGATAAATGAATTATTCGGGTTCAGTTCGGCAACATCAAAAATTCGTGATTCGGAAATAATTCGGAAAATGATTCAAAATTATCCAGACTAGACATCTCAGTCCTACAAGAGAGCAAATAAAAATAAATAAATAAATAAATGTTATGAAAAAAATTCGAAAAAAGTTCGCGAATAATTCGTAAAATTTGCGAATTATTCGGTCAAAGTTCGGTTTTTTTGGTTTTTTTTTGGTTTGTTGGAAGTGAGGTGCTCAGTGCTCTTTCCTTTTTTGGCTCCTACTTTCTTCAAGTCTGATCTGTCAGCTCCTGATTGGTTTTATGGAACAAATAAAATTATAAATAAATTAAACATCCTCATGAAGACTTGATGATGACATCTCTTACGCAATTCAAGCATTGGTAAGAATTTACAGGAAAATCAACTCAATTTTGTCTTGAATATAAATAGCAAATTAAGAGAATAATTCATGATATGCTTAATTTTTTAATTAAATAATTGGTCTTTAATAACTATGTCAATTAACTGAAGTAATGAAGATACATACATGTAATAGAATACTAAATAAAATAAACAAGAAAAAAATAAAATTATACAAGTTACAAAACGTGGAGTCAACTTTTAATAATGTTGAAACAAATTGAGTTCGTCAACAACATTTTTTTTTAATTATGTTCATATTAATTTTAAATTTTAATACAGTAGTATAATGTCTTAATTATTGTTAATTTGTTAAGTCAATTCGCATGGGAACATGCATAAGAAGGTACATCTTTTTTTCCCTTTAAAAATGAAATTGGTCGAATTTTTTTTTATCTGAAAAATCTTTGACTTAAGAATTGTAAAATCCGAAAAATATTTCAACATATAAAGAGATAATTTGTAAAATAAAAAGAGTAACCGTAGGAAACAAATATTGGTTTATCTTCTTTTTTTTTATTAAGAACTATAATATTTCACCTAGTAAATATTTTTTAAAGTTTCGTTTTATATAATGTTCGTACTGAGGTTTAATGGTTGACTTAGCTATAAATTATAAATAAATAAAATCCCTTCTCATAATGGGAGAAAGTCGAATGATCCTTATTTAACAAAATCGCTATATTTAGACCGTTGAATTTTTGTACCCATCTTAATAAATAGTAAAAAAATTCAGAAAAATGTAAAATTTGATCTGCAAACACATTTTAACATATCCACTAAGTTGAACGGTTTGGATCGACCGTTTGGACTTTGAAAATGCACGATGTCATCCGATGTCACCAAAAAAGAATGCCATCCGATCCCTCCTCTTGTTGAGGTATAATTGTTTTGTCTAAATTTGGGAGTAGGAACTCTAAAGTTAAAATTTAGTCAAATATATTTGCATATTATATTAGGCCAATTTGAGAAATAAAAAAAAGGAAGAATACCAATTCACTATATTATATTAGGCACACTAATTCTAGATTGGTGAATAACAAAATAAGTCACATTCATTGTATATAGTATAATTTTTTTGAAATCGATTTGTACACAACTTCAGATTGATAATAATATCAGAGAAAAGAACCACAACAATTTGTTTAATCATCACAACTAGTAGTTTCAAAAAAATTTTTTTAAAAAGAAAGTGTTGCATACTTCCATTTGAATTAAACATAAACAACAACCAAACAAATATTTAGAAGAAACTAAGCTCTCCTATTGCAAGTCTAATTATCTAAAGTTTTTTTTTTTTGGGTGCTTGACCAACCCAAAAAAAAAGATATAAAATTATTGTACACTTGACTTATGTTGACCAATAATTAAACATTGCCTATTTTTGTATATATTGGGAGAGAAAATTTGGCAAAATGTTTGAAAAGTAAAAACCCCAAAAGAAAAAATATGGTACAACAACATGTAGCTATTCTATATAAATAGTTGATAATTTTATAGTTTACAAGGTTGACTTTGTATTATTCTCTTTCAATAGTAGGATTAGGTCAATGTGCCTTATCTCTCAAACGGCCTTTTTTATTAATAACCCAAAAAAAAAGTTATTTACCAAAATAACTCCCAAATCTTAAAATTTACAAATCTAACCAAACCGCCAGGGACCTGGACGGTCCGCTAGCTGTCCTACAAAAGTTGATTCTCTCTCTCCAGCACACACTGTATGCGTTTGTTAACCACAGAGACAAGATAGATTTCGCGATTTTGGCGATTTTGAGGCGATTGCTACAAGTATTTGATTTTTTCTTTAATTATTTTCTGTTTAATTTTTAATTAATAATTATTGTACCCTCAGTCTGTAAATAATATAAATTAGTCTTTAATTAATATTATAATTAGCTTTTAAATTGCAAGAAAGAATCAATATATTATACTGTAATTCTTATAATTTTTTTTTAAAATGTAGTTTGTTAAGGAAAAAATGTTGGTTGCACTGTACGTGGGCGGTAAGCTAACTAAGGGTGTAGAGGGCGTGTATTACTCGAAAGATGCCTCATTCGGTTTGCAGGTTAAAGAAAGAACCACATTTATTGAACTTAAGCAACTAGTATACGAAAAGACTGGTGTAAACCCCAACCGGTATGACTTAGAATTGGCTACCCGAGTTGACACACAACGGGCTGGGAGGGGTAGACCTTACTTTGTGAGGTTTCCTATAACAGATGAGGAGTTGTGGAAGGCTGTGTACCAACAATTTGAGTCTAGGGGGGTCGCGATGATAGACTTATATTCCAGGAGGGTTCCCCAGGCCGGGGCTAGACCTTCTAGTGCGGCTGGGGCTGGACCTTCTAGGGCTCCCCCTACTGGACCTTCAGGTTATGACAATTCGGCTTATGACAGCCAGGGGTACCACCACTCCCCTCATGACAGCCAGGGGTATCACCACTCGGCTTATGATAGCCAGGGGTACCATCACTCCCCTCATGACAGCCAGGGGTACCACCACTCCCCCTCATGACAACCAGGGGTACCACAGTCCCTGTTATGACAACCCGGGGTACCATAACACCGCTGAGTTTACTGAAGTTGTACCACCACCACCACCCAGACAGGCACCCATAATCCCTACATTTCCATCTATACCAGAGTCAGTACCGATACAGTTATCCGTTAATCGAAATGATACTAATATTGATGTTGATGCTATTGATGCCATACCGGAAAGAGAAATGAAAACTGGAGATGAATACCAAGGAATTTGGGAATCTGATAACTTATCAGATGGTGATGCAAATGTACCAGGTTTGTCCAGGGAAGAAAAATTCCTAATTAGAGATCGGGTGAATAGGCATCCGGTCGCTACATTCAACGATACCACAGCTTTTGAAGAGGCTGACATTAGTTTCTTTGGTCCTCGTATTGTATACAATTGTGAACTTGCCCCAGGGCAACTTTATACCAACATAGATGAATTTGTAAAGAAAATCCACGAGACTCATGATCACGGCAACTGAGAATGTATATTACAGAGAAGGGAATCAAAAAGATTGGTTGTGATATGCAAAAATGCCCCTCGTTGCGAGTTTCGCCTTTATGCAACCCCTGCGGGTTCGGGAAAAGCATGGATAATTAAGAAGTGTGAACCACCTCATACATGCAAGTCTGTGTCCACAAGGACAGACCATTCAAATCTGACAGCATCACTAATTGCCGATGCAATTGAGGCAGACATTAAGTTGGACCCATCGATGAGCATCAAGGCGGTGGCTATGACCGTCAGACACAAATACATACACGTAATCCCAAAATATAATAGGTTGTGGAGAGGTCGTGAACTTGTGATTTGCAGAATATTTGGTAGTTGGAAGGATTCATACAACTATCTGGCACCATTGCTCCAGGCTATGGCAAGTACAAATCCCGGCACTGTATTTCAGCGGTGGCATGGCCCCATTTATGACAAGAATGGAGTACTAATAGAGGGAGCTCAACAATTCAAGGGCATCGCATGGGCTTTTGGTCCTTGTATCCAAGCTGTGCCATTCATCAGACCTGTTATCAGCATTGATGCATGCTTCATATCTGGCCGTTACGAGGGGAGGCTATTGATAGCATGTGCATATGATGCTGAGAACCAGTTGTTGCCTTTGGCCTTTGTAATTGTTCAGAAAGAGGATGGTGAGAACTGGGGATTCTTTATGCAGTTTTTAGGAAGACGAGTGGTTGGGCCAACAAAGTTTTTCTCTGTAATATCAGACCAGCACAAAGGAATAAAATATGTTTTTGATCATGAAGAATACAGTTGGTCAGCACATACTGGCGAGTGTGTGCACAGGTTGTGTATGCAACACGTTGTGGAAAACCTTAGCAAGACAACCAAACACGATACATGGGTCCTAGAAACATTCAGACGTAATTGCAAAAAGAAGAAACCGAGAAGGGTGGAAGAAATGACTAGAGATTTTGCAAAGGTATGTACATTTTATATTGTTTATTGTTGTATATTGTTGACGTTTTTTTATTTTAATTGTTTATTTATATTATTTTATTTCCTTATTTTTCTGTAGTACATGCCAAAAGCAAATCTCTACTTAATGGAGGTGGACAAAAATATATCAAGCACGCGATGGAGGTTGGCGTTGGAGAATTATGACCACCAACGGGTCTGAATCGCTGAATGCAGTCTTCAAGGAGAGCCGAACGTTGCCTGTGGCTGCAGTTGTAGAGGACACTTTTTACAAGTTAAATTCATGGTTTCAGGAACGGCGTGCTAAGGCCACATAATTAATGAGGAGGGATCAGGTATTTTCAACAAGGGTGGAGGAAAAACTAAGAAAACACTGGGACAAAAGTGCAACTATGACCGTGGTACCGATGGGTAATAATGGTACAAAATTCGAAGTGCAAAATCCAAATGAGTACGTTCCTACCAACCGCAGACCAGATGGCACAATGAAGTTTGTGAAAAGAGCTTTCAAGTACATAGTTAAATTTGGAGATGGCAGGGAGGTGACCTGTACATGCCAAGGACCCCAACTAACTCACATACCATGTAGTCACGTGATGTCGGTATGCCGAGTGAGAAACTTCTACGAGGATCATTATGTCACTAACATATATCGTACTGATTACCTTGCTTCCACTTGGGGTGGATCTTTCCATTCTTATTCCAACCAGCATGAGTTGCCTGCATATATCGATGATAGAATACTCCCTTCAGAATGATGGATAAGAAAGGGGAGGAGGAGACACAGACGTGCTGTAATGATGCCATTCCATGGAGCCTTCCCGGTGGCCATTTCTATCATCGTGCAACCGAGAGCCCATATGTCAGCTGCCTGGCCCCGCTCTACCCCTCTTGCAATCTCAGGTGCCATGAAAGCCGGTGTGCTAGAGAATGAACCTGAATTACCATTGTGGGTCCCACTCTTAAGAACCGTTGCAGCACCAAAATCGGCAATTTTTGCATGGCCATTGGAACCGATTAAAACATTTTGACTCTTGATATCACTATGTGAGATGTGGTTTGTATACAAGTAAGAGAGACCAAGCAAGATATCTCTGACATACAACCTGATGTGGCGCTCGTCTAAGCGACCTTCCATGTGGCTTTTGATGCGATCGAAGAGGGACCCACCAGGGGCAAACTCCAGCATGAGGTGACAGTGAGAATTGGAGGTGTATGAGCCATAACAGGAGACTACGTAAGGGGAGCTGAGACTGGAGAGGATTCGGTGCTCGTGCTATAATGGTGAGGAAAGAGAGACCTCAGCCGATTTAACAGCGACTAGCCGGGCCGGGATTGGGTTGGAGGCGAGAGAGACTGTGCCAATGGATCCTTTTCCGAGAGTGCATAGATAATTCAAGCCTGGAATAATCGCTATTGTTTCGTTGTTTAGTTGTTGTGTTGGTTTTGAAAAAGGAAGAAACAAAGACAGGGGCGGACCCATGTGGAACCAGAGGGGGGCAGGCGCCTCCCCCTGGATTTTGAGTTTTAGTGGTGATTTGTCGATTTCGATCGACTCGGTCCCTCCTTGAAATTTTTTTTGCCCCTCTCTGGATATTTAATTTCTAATTCGGGTTAAATATAGGGTTAAAATTAAAATAAATTTCTTGAATTATGCTTGATAATTAGAATTATAAGTTAGAGGATCAGAAATTACAAGTCAAACTATTAGAAAATATAAGTCAAAGTATTGTTTTTTATCAAGTAACCAATTAGTTAATGGATTTAAATTCGATTAGTTATTTAAAGCCGATTCGATAATTTTTTGCCCCCCTAACGAGAATCCTGAATCCGCCCCTGGACAAAGAGCAACTAAGGTGCTATGTTTGTGTTTTTACAAGGAGAGGAAGGAGAAAATTGATTTCATTGGTGGTTGAAGATATTCTTTATTTAAGTTTTGAACACTTTTTAAATATAATTGGTGAGAAAGCTTGCTCAAAAACTGAAAAGTGGTATTTTGCGTGTGAATGACAATCAAAATCAAAAGCAGGAATTGGGCGTGTGGTACTGGTAAATGGTACGCAGGGATCAAATGAGAGTCGTTAAAATCTGACGGCTGCGCAGCTCTGCACTCTTGTGTGCTGAAGAGTTGAAATTAACTTCTTTTCTTTGTTTTTTTAATACTTTCTCATTAAGGACGTGTTCGGATGTCACGGAATTACGGAATGGGAATGAGAATAGGAATTCACTTTTGAAAAAGTGGGAACCCATGGGTATGTAATGCACGGGATTAATTATGAAAATATGAGAAAATGAGTGTTCGTTTGTATCATGGGATTAATTGTGGGAAAGTTTTATTTATTTTAAAATATATATATTTATTTAATTGGTTTAGTTTAATTTAGTTATAAATGATTTTTTATTTAATTATTGTTTTGAATAGTATAGCGTTCTGTTTTGTATTGATGTTAACCAAGGATAAACATAATTTTAAAAAAAATTATATTAATGAAATTAAATAAAATTGATCAAATAATAATATTAAAAGATGAACCATTTCTAATAATAAAATATTACTAAAATAGTACAAATAAAATAAGAAAATATTTATAAGTAAATTAAAAAAAATAAGAAAACAACAATTAAAAATATTTACAAAAAATAAACATTTATAAACAAACAAAAAAACATTTAAAATATATAATTACAAAAATTAGAAAACAAGCAAACATTTAAAATATGTAGTTAAAAACATTTACAAACAAATAAACTATTAAAAACATTTTCTTATTACTGATTACTTATTATTTTATAAAATATATATTTATAAACATTTATAAAAAAAATAAACATTAAACATAAGTGAGCTGTTGTCCTTATTCGTTTGTAACTGTTTTAAAAGAGAATAGTGGGTCCAGCCTATTTGATGACCAATAGAGAGGTGAGAGAGAGTATTCCATTGATAGTGGGAACAAAATAATTCACTCAGACTTGATAAATTTTTTCCCATCAAATTACATTGATCTGGGTACCATATAGGAAAATAATCGGGAAAATATTGGGGAAAACAATGACAACCGAACGGGCATTGAAAATTGTTTGGGAAACCTCACCAATTCCCACTGAAATCTTGACATCCAAACACGACCTAATTGTACTTGAGATTTTGAGATGATGGGTAAGGAATTTTTTTTTTTGGAATCAAGGGGATGAGTTCCCCCAAAATTAATTGATGCTTTAAATATTTATAGATATTTTTTTGCATTATTTATGCATTATTTATTTTATTTTAAAAAATTATATTTGTCATGGAAATTATTCATTTCTGATATCAAAAGTGTTTATATTTTTTTTTGATGCACTTATTATATTTTTCATATAAATTATTTATTTCTGACCTCAAAAGTGTTTATATTTATTTAGTATTAAAAGTGCAATACAATTAGGATGTTCTTATGTTCATCAAAATACTTAGTGAGTTTAACTCTGGAATCTATCTAATTGACTTCAAACAATGAATTTAAACTGTTCAAACTGATCTATTTGACAAGTAATGCATTTACATAAAAATATATATATAAATTTGTAAATTAATTTATTATAAAATCAAATTGTTAAAACAAAAATATTTATTAGTTAATTTCAATACAGTATAGTCTCTTAAGTGGACTTGAATTTAGATTTCATCTAGAAATATGTTGGAATATAAATTTGGAAATAAACAAGTGACTTTTGAACCTAGAAGGATCACAATATTTTCTGGATTACCTATAAGTGACTTTTGAACCGGGATCAATAACTCAGAATCTAAGTATTTTTTTTTTTCCAATGACACATAAAGAAATATATTAATTTTTCTTACAGCCGCAAAAAATCCGATCTGAAAAATATTGATCCGGGTTATTTGTTGCAGTCTTGCTAATAAATCAAATTATATTGTATTTCATCTATTTTCAAATAAATATATTCAACATTTCTAATATTTTAATACAAATAATAAAAAATTTCTGTTTTATAAAAAAAAAAAAATTGAGACCGGACGGACCGTTCTGTCTCAAATTTTTTTTATAAAACAAAACTGATTGTGAGACCGGACGGACCGTCCGGTCCTTATGGTTTTTAAAAAAAAAAAAGTAATCATATTGGTTCGGTTAAATGTTTTTAATTATTTATGGTTTATCAAAAAATTTCAAACAAGCGGCCCGTTCAGTGAATGCTTAGCTTAACTATGCTTTCAAATCATTCGCCAAAAAGGCAGGGCGCTTGCGCCGTGGATTTAAAGTCAAATAGCATAAACACAAACAATAACAGGCGCACTTCATTCATAAATTTGACTTACAAGTCAAGTAGCTAAACAAGTATAAAGAATTGAGTATGCGGTCTCACGCACCACGCCGCTGCCACCGTCCATTATCCCTTGACCCTTCTTTCTTTTCTTTGGAGATCTTTTGTGGCAACTTCTTAACACATTTTGGTTTATATTTTGACGGTCAGAACCTCAATAGTAAAGATCTACATACAAGTCTACAACTACAGATACTGAACAAAATCTGTAACATTTACAGACCGAAGCTGCCACAGAATATCTGAAAAGAAAGAAAAAGAAGGATAAAGGACGGTCACGTTGGCAAGCGGCCTGGTGCGTGAGATCGCATATTAATTTCTTTGTACTTGTTTTGTTGGCTACCACTTACCACTTACCAGTAAAGCAAATTTATGATATTTGACTTGACAACGAATGAGAGAGGTTCCTTTTTGCGGTCAAATGTACATGTCAATCTGCAGGCTTATGAGATATGATAGTGTACTGTGTTTATCTAAGCATTGCATTTGAAAATTACAATTGTGCTCTGTGCTTTATCCAATTGACCAATTGGCATTTGTAGAGTTTGGAATGAGGTTCCTTTTTCCTTTTTTCTAAGGAAATGAATTGGACATATTTTTCCCAATTAAATCAATTTGACTGAGTACAGTATCGACAGAGTTCAATTCTCTTCCCTTTTTATGAGAAACCTTTTGCCTACTAAAAATCATGCACATTTTCACTCCACAAAACTAGAGAAAATTTAACAATAAAAGCCCAAGCTAATTGCCGAAGAATTTTTTTTGTAAATTATATAAAAACGGACATCAGGTCAAATTAGGTTTGATTGATGTCTAATCAAGATCATTTGATTTGCTTTGAGATTTGTGCAAAATTAAAATTATAAACCATCGGAGAATCTAAACAGATTGCACGAATCTTGATACTAGATGTTCCAAGTTTTCTCTTGGTAAAAAAGGAACATTTAATGCTAGTTTTTCTTCTTTGTTGCATATATCTCAATCTGGTGACTGTATCTAACACCTTGTTTGGATGGAGAGTACAGGAAGGGAGGGAATGGAAAGAAAAAAAATATTTCCGTTGAGTCGTGTTTGGTTGGTAAAATTATGTCAGATGTGAAATGTTTAACATTGTATCATTATAATTAATATAATCGGTTTCCCTCTCAATTTGGGATGTAACGGATGAAAATAAATTTTGTTGTAAATATTTTTAGGAAAAATGACACAAATGTCAAACTCTATATGTTACCAATATAATTCTCATAAAATTTGTTATCACAAACCTATAACAGCTACCAAATTACTCATTAACCTTCTAAATTTTAATAAACCAAACAAGAAATAAAACGGAAAAGAAAGTTAAATTTATTTTCTCTCATCAATCATCCAAATACGAAGAGGTTAAATATATTAATCTTTCTTTCTATTCCATTCCATTCTCTTCTATTCTTCAGGTCCCCTTCCTTGCTCTACTCTCCATCCAAATAGGGTATAAAAGTAAAAAGCAAAAGTGAATTAGAGAAACAAGGTTGAAAAATTAAGTTTCATTATCTTAAAGCATACTCTTACATGCTTCCTTAATTGAAGCCAGAAAAAAGTATTGGAAGCCAATTAATTAATTATTGATTAATAAACAAATTAATTCTTACCTTTTCTTGAATTGAAATTTCAACGACTATCAATGCACGCGGTGAGTCGTTTCTGTATAAATTCAGAGAACAATTGATTGATTCCTTCAAATGATTCTTTCCCTTTCAGCTTCTTTCGTGTTTAATTTATGTTGTGACAATCAACGGTTTTAAATTGAGCTCATGATATTAACACATCACTATCTAAATATTTTAATATGTAGACAAATTTACTCTATTAACTATTTTCTTAAAAATTGTATCTCTCTCATTCATTATTATAATATTTGTTTTCCTTAAAATTTTCTAGAATATAATAATATTCCTTCTCTCTCATACATTATTATATTATTTTCTTTCTTTAATAGATAAATTTGTAAATTAAATAAATATTTCATAATATTCGTTATTTATATTTCATCGTTATTTTAAAATTTTAGATATATTATAAGAATGAAAAGAATTATTATAATGTTGACAATCTATCAGTATACATTTATTTTATCGAACTCTACAATTATCTACTTAAAGAAAAAAAAAGTTATCTTGGCAAAATATTTTTGTTATATATAAATCTATCAATATTAATTGTATATAAATTTCATGAACATTATTTTTTTCAAACTGAATCTTTTTATTATTTTCTGTTGGATATGTCTATTACTATATCTGTTAAGAAAGTAGATGCTTAGCTTTCTCAAGGAGGTTCATGTGCTTAAGTCATATAGAACGACTCCTTAAAAGTTTGAGCAAGCTCAAAAATATGAGCAAGAAAGTGAATTTAAGCTTTACAAAGCAACAAGTGTTTTGGCAAGTTTAAAACTCTTTAGTCTCTTTTAAGGAACTCTAAGGAGGCCTAAAAAGGATGTGCCGAACACTACAGACCTTTAAGAAGTTGACTTTAATTTTCCTAACTTATATAATTTTACTTTTTCTTGTTTATTTTATTTTATGTTATGTTGAGTTAATTGAAAAAATATTAAATATCAGTAATTTTATTAAAAAAAATTTAAGTATATATGGGAATTTACGGATGCACTTGCTTTTAATTTTATATTTTTTTTGCCTCCCTATTTGCCCAACATTCTAGAAAAATTGAGTTGATTTTCCTTTAAATTCTTGCCAAGGAATTTTTGAATTGTGTAAGAGATGTGATCATCAAGTCGTCATGAGCCGACATTTTTATTTTTACCCAAATTTTAAAATATTTTATAAAAATAACCAAGGTTTTGAAAAAATTTTAAAAATACCCAAAGTGCGGAAAAAATCCGCGGCCCAGAATTAAAATTCAAGAGTGCGGTAAATATCCGCGGCCCGGAATTAAAATTCGAAAGTTAGGAAAAATTCCGCGGCCCCGAATAAAAATTCGGAACCCCCGAATAATTCCAAGATTCGTGCTGGATTTAATTGGGTGCTTCAAGATCCGTGCTAAATTTAATCCAAAGGTCCAAACAATTCAAAATTTTAATATGGTCTCATTTAATTTGTTTAAATTTCGTTTCTTTCATAAATTCAAATCGAAAGTTCATAAATTTTTGTAATTATATTCGTACATATAATTCCTATATTTATTTCTCAATTTAAGATTTGAATAATTCGATTTTCATTTATATAATTATATATATTCAATTATAATTAAAAGTATAATTATACGAAATTATTCGTACAAATAAAATATAGAATTTATAAAACTCGTACATTTAGGATTTTTAGAGAATTAATTGAATATATATATAATTATATAAATGGAAATCGAATTATTCGAATCTTAAAGGCTGAACAATTTGGATAATCAACACAGCTGTGGTTTTAATTTATTTTTTGTATAAAATATTCGATGCATTTGGATTCAGCATAAACATAAACAATAATATTATTTTACAAGAAAATAAACCCTTCAATTGCAAATCTAACCTCAAGATATTTTTTGGATGGTTGACCAACCCAAAAGAAAAAATATAAAATTATAGTGGACTTGACTTATGTTGACCAATAATTCAACATGGCCAAACTTTGTATTTTTGGAGATAAATTTTGTCAAATTGTTTGAAAAGTAAGAACAGCAAAAAAAAATTATTGGGCTATGGTTGTTTAAAGTAGAACAACACGCAACTACCTATTATAAATAGTTTAGAAGGTTGACTTTGTATTATTATTTTTTTCTATAGTGGGATACTTTTTCTTTGGATATACTTAAATTTGGGCTTATTGAAAATAAAAAATAAAATTTGTAGTTATTCAGGGAATATTCTGCAAAGTGTAAAATAAAAATAATCAGACAACAGCAAGATGTTAAATGTCTGTGTTTGCACTGATTGCCATTATTGGAGTTGATAACATATTTTATTGAAGTAATATTATTTAGTCGACATTTATAGCTACAAATTGGAGTCATAGTCACCAAAATGAAGTGATAAATAAATTGGGAGTCATATATGGATATGTAATAAAAAAATATATTAAAAAATTATGATGCCAATATTTTGTATATAATGCTAATACAAAATTCTAATATTGTGTTTGCTTTAGTATAAAATGCTAATCTAAATTATATATATATTTTTAAAAATGGCATGTCCATAATTTATTACAAATGAATCTCTAAGTTGGTGTTACGTTACGAAATTTTAAATAATTAAAGTCAAAGGATTTAAAAGCAAGAATCGAAAATTGTGCTAATAAAATGGAAGTTTAAACCTTAATTAAGGTTCCTCTAAATAAGTAAATTAAGTATGAATCAAAACCGCGTTGAAATTTCGAGATTTTGAGATTTTATAGGCTGAGTGCGGATGGGTTGACCCGCACTGCGGGTGGATGCGTCCGCACTCATGCAAACATGTGTTGATTTGAAATTCTGAAAAATTGACTAAGTGCTGAGTGCGGGTGAGTGACCCGCACTGCGGATGGGTTCAGCCGCACTCATGAATTCCTGTATTGAACTGAATTTCCTGAAATCGCCTAAGTACTGAGTGCGGATGAGGTTGACCCGCACTGCGGGTGGAATTCATCTGCACTACGCTCGGACTTTTCCTGAACTCTTGCCTAAGTCCCGAGTGCGGGTGAGTGACCCGCACTGCGGATGAGTGCGTCCGCACTGTGTTAAATTTCATGTTATGAAAACCGACTAAGTCCCGAGTGCGGATGGGTTGACCCGCACTGCGGGTGAAGCCACCCGCACTGCGTATGATTTCTGTGTTAAATTTCACTTCTGAAAACGACCAAGTTCTGAGTGCGGGTCAAGCCACCCGCAGTGCGGATGGGTGCATCCACATTCAGGGTAATTCTAACCCTAAAACTCAAATCGAACCATCTCTCTCTCTCCTACTTCATATTTTCCCCATTTTTCAAGTGATTTCGTCCAAAGAGAAGGAAAAGAGTGTGAGAACTTTCCGTTTCTTTCAGACTCCCGATTGTTGCGAGAAATCAAGTTTGGAACCGAGAAAGCAGCCGAGGATCTCTCCTAACCCTCTTATTTGGTATTTCTTTCTCTCTCTATTTCTCTCGAAAAGCTCAGATTTCTCGATTTCTCATATTTTCGTTTTAAACTCGAGATTTGTGTTCGAATTGCTCGAGGACTAGTTCCTCTACACTCCTTGCTTGTTTATTTTCAATCGTTTTCCCGATTTGTGGATTTTTGATTTCTAGGGTTTCGAGCCAAAACCCAAATTGAGTATAATCGTGAATTGATTTGTTTAATCCAACTGATTAGACTCATAATCAGTAAGGTTACCCCCTGATCCTGAATTTCTAGAACATTTAACGGCTGATTTGAGGTTTTGACCAAATTAGGGTTTAACCAATTGGTGAATCGAATTGATCCGAGAACCAAAGTAGTGAAACGGTGAATGAATGGTAACCTAAGTGGAATTGTAGGGTTTAAAGGACCCAGAAGTAAATTGTGTGACTTTAAAGGTTTTTAAGTAAGAAAGAAGGAGCCAAAAAGAACTGATACCAAAGCATCAGAATTGAATTAGGACGGTATGAACCATTGGTAAACTAAAGTGAACGTATAGACCACTGAACCCGAATTAAACCCAGTATACGTATAATATAGGTGTAGGCTCGGTCGATCAAGACTTAAATTTCCAGGTCAAGAATAAACAGATTTTTGGACCACTTCTTTTGCTCCAGCATTGGTCGTGGTCACATCTGCCCATAAATTGGCCAGTTATACCATTGCCACATCCCCAGTGGGGAGGTCTTGACCTAGACAGATGCCCCGCGTACGCTGCTCTATGGGGGCAGTCATCACGATCATGAAGAGAAGGGCAAGGGGATTTCTTATGTCCGGTCAGCTCCAGATGCTCCGAGATGGGAATATCGATTGGTTTCTGTATCGTGCATGGTATCAGCGTAGATGGCTAAGCTCGCTGACATTAGAGCAGACAGGGCTATGGTATTATCGGGGACCAGTCATCTATTTCTGGATAGTGGAGTATCACTACTCCGATCGGGTATCTCAACAGTTTGGCTTGGATGCTTTCATCCCAAAGCACCCGCTGATGGGCAAGGATGATATCGACAAGTTCCACAAGTAAGTACCATCTACTTAATTTCATTATCACTTTAATATTGCCACTATTTCTCTCCTTTCTAATTAATTGTACTTCCAGAACGGCGTACACTAAGTCTAAAGTCGACTGGAGCCAGTATTTTGTCATGCAGTACAACTGGGCTCGACAGCCGGAGCAGCACTTATGGAGCCCGCCATCTACTGCATCGTTGGGTGCTGGTCCCGGGGATCTGAGATATGCCGTATGGTACCAGAGATGAGGCATGCCGTCAGTCTACCTGACGGACCATTATGGAGAGACCCTTCGACGTAGACTGATGGATTCATTCAGCAATTATATGCCTTGGGGTCCGATCAATGCTCGCGCGGTAAGTTGACCGAAACATACTTTAATTTAAAATTACAAATTTTAATTACTTACTGTTGGCATAATCATGTTGTGTGCATCGGTTGACCGCTATGAGAGGAGTTGGACACAGCTTGGTGTGCATGGCGAAGGATTCTTGGCGATATATAGGATGCCAGATGCTCGAGCACACTGCACAAATCGTGGAGACAGGCGGTTTTGAAGGCCGCCTCGTTGGCATGCTGCGCGATACTGGGGAGAACATCAATTGGCGGGAGATAAAGTTTGCACCGTGAAATCCGGACTACCAACCAGAGGCCATCTACGGTCATGATATGCCGCCACCTCCTGCAGGTAATTACAAGTTAATATTAAAAGTACGACACACACAATATTCTTATTTTTGTTAAATTGTTCGTTCTAACTCAGTTAACTTCCAATTATGCAGTTGATGACTCAGGTTGGGCGTTCCATGACTGGGTGTTGAATACCCAAGGATAAGATGCTTATAGAAATAAATACGGAGTTCCAGTAGAGCTTGGCACGGTCAGTCACCGCTTTTTATTATTTATTGCAGAGTTTTTTGTATGTAGCAAAACTAACATTATTTTAATCTAGGATGGAGCACCTCGTTGGAATGCCAATCCCAGTTTTACCGTGGATGAGTTGACCTCGTTCGACACAGATGTAGAGGCGTATGGCTCCCAAGGACCACGATATGGAGTGGAGATGGAGCACGACTTTAAGGCTGGTGGGAGTTCATCTCAGACTGCAGATGGTTTTGTCTCTGCATTATTTGGCGCACAACCTCCTGCCACGTATGCTACAAGTTGGGAGCAAGATCCATGGGAGCTGCGTACACAGCCCACCAATGCAGAGTCAGCTGCTGTATTTCATCCATGGGCAGCCAGTACAGGTACGCAGCACATGTATACGGGAGAGGAGGATGAGGATATGGGAGACGATGAGGAGGATTTGGGAGATGAGGCGTTAGGAGATGTGAGTCCGTAGAGGCGCGTGCAGCCGCACAAGCATGGCAATGGCATAGCGGCTCCTAGGTTGTCTCCATCCGGAAGGAAACGACGAGGATGAGTGTAGAGTTTTTGTTTATTGTGATATAGATCTGACTGTAGTATTTTGACTATGGGACTGTTGTATTATACGTTTCTGATTATGTTGGCGCGCATTATGTTGGCATTATGTTTTTTTTATTTTATATTCATGTTGGTATTATGTTGTTTGCACTTTACATTTCATCATTATAACCAGGCTTCTAAATAGCTAGCTATAGCGGCGCTATAGCTACGCTATAGCTTTTCCGGACCATAAACGCTAAGCTATGAGATAAAATTGCGCTAACTCAGCTACGACCGCTATAGCTATAATAGCTGACCGCTATTACCGCTATATGAGACCCGCTATAGCTACCGCTATGCTACATGGTTTTTTTTTTTTTGCAATTTATATGGACTTTTGTACTTCTATTCTTATTTCTAATGCTACATGGTCTTCTACGATAAGTATACTAAACCAAACTATATGCTTCTATTTTTATTTGTGATTTATTCTATCATTCTATATCGAGAAATATTCAAATACTAATTATTCATTTTGATTACTCTTTTTATAATATTCGTTTGTAAAATTATTATCGTTCGTTTCAATTGAAAGCTGATTTTGATTATTATTATAATTATAAAATATTTAAATATGTATATTAACTTCATTTACCTTATAAAATTAATTGCTTTTTGTCTATTATAATATGTAATACCATGAAGTATAAACTATTAAATAATGTTACTTTTTAGATTTTTTTTCATTCTTATTTGCGTAATTGATAAAAAGTATAGACTTAGATTAGTTGTCATTTAGTTGTTACATCAATTCTCTAATATTGATTATGTTGATAATAAGTAGAAATATAGAATATAAAATTTGAAAAGGGAAAATCGCTATGTGTGATAGCTTCCGCTATAGCTACGCTATTCGCAATAGCTTTTTTTTTTGTCTCCCCGCTATGCCGCTATAATCGCTATTTAGAACCTTGATTATAACACAGTTTAATAATGCAATTAAAGTTCAACAATACACTTAAAGTTCAACAATAGAATTAAAAGCGCAACAGTACACTATATTAAGAAATTATATTGAAACCGTAATTTTTATTTGCGACCCACACTTCTATTTAAAAAAACTAACATCTTTTTCTTTAACAAACTACATTGAAAAAAAAAATTTATAAGTTACATGACAAATAATGGGTACATTAATACATGGATATTTGGAAAATAATTAAAAAAAAATTAAAAAAAAAAACACAATACGGGGCGCCCGTCCCTGGGGTGTCTCACTTGGCATGTGGGCCACCTATAGTGGGGGCGCTCCATGGAGAATTTTGGGCTGCCCGAAGCCCAGGCGGTCAGGGCAGAAATAAAAAAAAAATGATACACAGAATTATTTTTAAAATTAATATTTTTTTAAGGGATATTAATAAAAATGGCCGTAGCAATTGTGACAATTGCAAATGCAACACAAGGTCAAAAAAGGAGAGATGATATATATATTAGAATACACTATCACATTCCATAAGATAAGCCTGATTGACAGCCATACCGTATTACCGTCAAATTAGCGGCCCATACTGATAACTGATAACTAGCACTTACAGTGAAAATGTTTGGTCAACTACGCTTTCAAATTTCAATTCATTGATATTCATTCGCCAAAAAGGCAGCACTTTTGCGCCGTGGGTTCAAAGTCAAATAACATAAACACAAATTAACAATATTAACAGCCTCACTTCATTCATTCATAATTCATTCATAAATTTGATTTACAAGTAGCCACCAAAACAAAATATAAAGAAATCAATATGCGGTCTCTTATCCCCTTTTTTTTTTTTCCGTTGAGGATCTTCTGTGGCAGCTTCGGTGTTTGATGAATGTTACTGACTTGCTGAGTATATATCTGTACGGCGCCGGCTGCCACCGTCCCTTATCCATTTCTCTTTATTCTTTATTTATTTTATCTTTTTGTCTTATTTTTTCTTTAATTTCTCTTTTTCTTTTCGAATGTTCGACATTGACACACTAGAGATTACACAATAGTTTAGTGAGTGATGACGACATGTGATCAAATTTACTTCATCTAATGTGATATGGCTAAAATGATCAAGAACAGTTACATTATGTGAATAGTCATATATTACATGTGATCATGTTGTGATTTCACGTGATGTGATCAAATATAATATGATTGGTTATGTTTAATTTTTTTTTGTAAGTTTTAAGTTAGTTCATTAAAATATTATAAAATAAAATATAATAAACAAATAATATTAAAAAAATTGGTTACATAATGTGTCAAACAATGTGACGTAACCAAGTTAATTTACGGGATGTGACATACTATTTTAGATCAAAGAAAAACATATCACACGACACACAAATCACTTTATGTGACCAACATATACGTAATTTGACGTGACATGACATACCTATGATGTGCCGTGATAGAACTAGTAGAGGCAACACTAATTTTCTTCACTAAAAATATGGATCTGAAGGTAGGAGGTGCAAACTTTGTATTTTTATATTATTTGAAGTTTGGACTTGCTTTTTAGAAGCTTTTAATTTTTTTAATCATATTTTCTTATTTTATTCTTTGATGACAGTGCAATACAAATTTTTCTTATTACATAAACAAACTATTCAAATATCCGATCCATATTTGTATCCGTTTAATATCTGATCTATATTTGTATCCGTTTAATATCCGATCTGTATCCGTTCAATATCCGACTTGTATCCGTATCCGAAAAATAAAAACGAATCGGTCTCCACATTTTACTTTTTCCTGGACCGAATTGGGGATTCGGTCTCCCTTTATTTAGAAACATGGATGTCCCCAGCAGAAACAGTTTGTTCCTAAAAGAAACAGGGTCTGTCCCTGGAAGAAATAGGCCAAAACAGGGGCCGAAACAGAGGAAATACATTACAGAAATACAGAATGTTCGAAATAGCTTGTTCCTGGTAGAAATAGGAGCTGTCCCTGGAAGAAACAGACCGAAACAGAGGAAAATGTGGGGACCGAATTTCCAATTCAGTCTCTCCAAAAAGTAAAATTTGAAGACCGAATTGGAGATTCGGTCTAAAATTTGAAGACCGAATTGGAGATTCGGTCCTTGTAGTTTTTGTAAAAAAAAATTAATCATGCTGCTTTACTAAAATTAATTTAATTAAATATGGTTTATAAAAAAAATTCTAATTCTATAGCTCAACCTTTTGTCAAGAGCAGCCTTATCTCCCTACCAAATTCAAACAAAAAGAATTTTTTTATAATAGTTTGTTTCAACCCAAAAAAAAAAAAAAAAGCAAACAAGAAGAAACAGAGAGCACATATAATTTGATCAAAATCAGATATTGCATCTTTATTAATTGAGTTCAATTTACATACATCAAAATCACAATTGGATTGCAAGCAATCCTCCTCTTCATTACTTCTCTCTAGAACATCAACAAAATTTAAATTTTTATTAGACAATACCAAATAATTATCATCACCATCATCATAATCTAAGAATTCAACCTCATCTCTACTCTCACATTCTCCATTGATACTTGTAACATCAATCCAACCTTCCTCATTTGGATCCCAATCAAACCTGTTCAACCCGAATCCGAAACCCGCTAACTCTTGAATCCTTTCCATCGCATTGGAACCGATCTCTTCCTCGTTGGCCTCATGCTCTGTTTCTGAGTATTGAAAAAACAAACCGGAATCCAATGCACTCTGAGGTGAAAATGTTGAAACCGAGCTGCTATCTCTTTTCAAACCCGCATCGCATAAGCGCACATAGGGAAGATTCAGCAATTTCTCGGCAGACCACCTCTTGGTCGGGTCCCTTTTCAAGCAATGCATTAGAAAATCCTTCCCTTCCTCGGATATCCAGTCGGGTATTGGAGGCACAGAATCTGAACAAAACCCGATCCGATAAACAGCCGCTAGTATATCTTGATCCTTTATGATGCCATGCCATGGAGCCTTCCCTGTGGCCATTTCTATAACTGTGCATCCAAGTGCCCATATGTCAACTGCCGGGCCCTGTTCCTCCCCTCTTGCCACCTCAGGAGCCATGAAAGCCGGTGTACCCGATAATTGACCGGGTTTCTGATCATGGGTCACACCCGTTTGCATCGCAACACCGAAATCGGCAATCTTTGTGTGACGGTGTGAACCAATTAATATATTTTGGCTCTTGATGTCACCATGAGTGATTGAGTTTGAGTGAAGATAGGAGAGACCAAGCAAGATATCTCTTGCGTACGATCTTATGTCGCGCTCATCTAAGTGGCCTTCGGTGTGGCCATTAATGCAGTCGAAGAGGGACCCACCAGGAGCAAACTCCAGCATGAGGTGGAAGTGAGAATTGGTGGTGTATGAGCCATAACAGGAGACTATGTGAGGTGAGCTGAGACTCGAGAGGATGCATTGCTCATGCTGTAATGAAGAGGAAACAGAGACATCGGCCGATTTCACAGCGACTAGCCGGGCTGAGATCGGGTCGGAAGCAAGAGAGACTGTGGCAGTGGATCCTCGACCGAGAGTGCATAGATAAGTCAAGTCTGGAATAATGGCCATTGTTTTTTTCTTTATGAAGAAGGAAGAGACAAAGAGCAACTGAGGTGCTCTGTTTGTGTTTTTATACGGAGAGGATGGAGAAAACAGAAGCAGAGAGATTGATTTGATTGGTCGTTGGCTCGTTGCAGTTTTCTTTGCTTTTTTCTAATTTCCTAAGTTAAATTTAACATATTTTAAATAACTTTTGGTGGGAAAGCGTGGTGGATGAGAATTAAAAGCAGGAATTGAGCGTGTGGTAGTGGTAATTAAAAGCACGCATTAAATGAGAGTTGTGAATATCTGACGGCACCGTTTTTGTACGATGAAGACCTGAAAATGAATTTTTTCAACCTTTTTCAATAATTGTTCGGAGAATTTCATATATGTCACTCAAAAACTGTGAAATTACGTATTTAAGATTCAAATTTATATAATTACATATTTACCACCAAAATTTTTATAAATACCCAAAAAATATAAAATTACATAATCTACCCACTGTTTGAATAAAATTCGAAAAATACCCAATCCGGTTATCCAATAACCGGATTTGTGACAAATTTCCGGTCAATGGATTCCTGGACTCAAAACAATATATCCGGTTAACCATTCACCAGAAAGTTATATATATATATATATAGAGGAGGGTTAAAATGCACCCCCCCCCCCCCCCCTTTTGTGATCCTAACGTGCACCCTCCTCTTATATTTTCATTTTCAAAGTTCAAATAGTCGATTCGAACTTTCTAACATGTTCTTCATATTAAAATGTGCTTGGAGACCAAAATTTACATTTTTTGGAAATTTTTTACTATTTTTTCAGAATTTTTGAAAATCATCACTTTGTTGAATTTTTTTGTATTGTTTAGTTTCATCAAAAATTATTAAAAAATAGTAAAAAAATTTCAAAAAATGTAAAATTTGGTCTCCAAGCACATTTTAATGTGAAGAATACAATGGAATGTTCGAATCAACTATTTGAACTTTGAAAATGAAAATATGAGAGTAGGGTGCACGTTAGGAGCACAAAAGAGAGGGTGCATTTTAACCCTCCTCATATATATATATATAGAGGAGGGTTCAAATGCCTCCATTTTTTGTGCCTCCATCGTGCCTCCATTTTTTAAAACTTTAATAACTCAAAATTTAAAACTTAAAAGTCAAAATAAAACCGTTAGATGTGATCTATGTTATTTTCTCTATGTGCTCATAAAAAATTATCACATTTCAATTTTGTTTTTATGTAAATCAATAAGTTCAAAAATCAATGTCTAGAAATGATCCAAATTAGTGCATTTTTTACAAGCTCTTGATGACAATCAAAATAAAATTGAAATGTCATAATTTTTTACATGTGCATAGATAAAATGATGTAGATCATATCTAACGGTTTTATTTTGATTTTTAAGTTTTAAATTTTGAATTATTAAAGTTTAAAAAAATAGAGGCATGGTGGAGGCACAAAAAATGGAGGCATTTGAACCCTCCTCATATATATATATATATAGAGAGAGAGAGAGAGAGAGAGAGAGAGAGTTGGGCTACGGTGAGTTGCGAAGTAAAACGACTATTTCACTTCACGCTCATATTTTGCGATTTTAAAGTTCAAAACTTCAATCCGAACCGTTCATCTTGTTCTCCATATTGAAATGTGCTTGGAGACCAAATTTTACATTTTTTGGAATTTTTTTACTATTTATTAAGCAATTTTGAAAGTTGTTGATCTGATGGTTAAGAAAATTTTACTGTTTTTACTGTTCACCGCAAAACAGCAATTTTAAAAAATGCTTAATAAATAGTAAAAAAAATTCCAAAAAATGTAAAATTTGGTCTTCAAGTACATTTCAATATGGATTAAACATCTAACGGTTCGGATTGGTCGTTTGAACTTTCAAAATAAAAATAAGGCGTGAAGTAGAAATGCGTTTTTTTTTAAACATCATATCCGGTTGAAAGTTGTATTTTTTTTAAACAGAATTTTTTTATTTTTTGTATTGAAATATTAGAAATGTTGAATATATTTTTTAAAAATAGATGGAATACAATATAATTTGATTTATTAGAAAGACTGGAACAAATAACCCGGATCAATATTTTTCAGGCCGGATTTTTCGCGGCTGTAAGAAAAATTAATATATTTCTTTATGTGTTATTGGAAAAAAATAAAAATACTTAGATTCTGAGTTATTGACCCCAGTTCAAAAGTCACTCCTATGTAATCCAGAAAATATTGTGATCTTTCTAGGACATTTAATTTATGAAAAATTGTATCTTTTTTGAAAAAAAAAATAAAAACTTTAAGTTATTTAATAATTGTTATTCAAAAAAAATTCTCAAAATAAATACAACTTTTTATAAATTAAATGTCCTAGAAGGATCACAGTATTTTCTAAATTACATAGAAGTGACTTTTGAACTGGGATCAATAACTCAGAATCTAAGCATTTTTATTTTTTTTTCTAATAACACATAAAGAAATATATTAATTTTCTTACAACCGTGAAAATTAAACATAATTAATCTAAGATTTGGGTATATTTGATATATACTAAAGTTATATTGAATAAATATGTGAGTTATTAGAATTTTAGATGGTAAATATGTAATTACAAAATTTTAAATTATAAATCTGTAATTTCACAAATTTTGAGTGATATATATGAAATTTTCTCTAATTGTTATGGTGGGTAGAGAGAGTTTTTTTTTCCGGAATCAAGGGAATGAGTTTCCCCAAATTAAATTGTTGCTTTGAAATATTTTGAGAAATTATTTTTACATTTTTAATGCAATTCTTGTTATATTTAAAAAAATTATATTTCTCATAAAAACTATTCATTTCTGCATTCAAAAGTGTTTATATTTATTCGGTATAAAAAGTGGAGTATAATTAGGATGTTCTTAAATTCATCAAGATATTTAGTGAGTTTAACTTTAAAATATATTGAATTGATTTAAGAATAACGAATTTAAATTACTGAAACTGATTTATTTGACAAATAATGTGTTTATATAAGAATAAAATTAAACAGTAAAAAAAAATTATGAGTTAATTGTATAATAATATTATCTCCTGTATCCAGTTCTCTAAAAATCTCCAAGTTAACTAAATTCAAATCTAAAATCCCCAAAATCTCAACTATCTTATCTGGATCACTTTTTATAAAATCCTCAACGAATTTACAAACGGCACAAACATGTATTGATATCTATACATGCAAATATTGATATATATACATATCAAGCCGATTTTTTTATTTATATCCAAAAATTAAATTAAATTTCAAAAACTAACCGAACAGGCTGTCAAATTTTAAATCTACCCAAACCGGTTAACCGTTAACCGGACCAAATTTCCGGTTAACGGTTAACCGGACCCTTTGAAATGGTTCGGTTAACCGTTAACCGGACCCAAACCATGGGTCCGGTTAACGGTTAACCGGATTCGTTGGTTCGCTGAACCGTTAACCGAACCCAATTTTTTTTTTCTATTGAAAATATACATGAAAATTCATATTTAGATTTATCAAATTTACACCAAAATTTTTTGTAAATCAAATATGAAATTTAAAATTATAGAAAAATACACATACACATACACATACACATATACATATACATAAATAATATACGGTTACCAATTTTTTTTTTTTTTACTTTTTTTTAAAACAGAAAATTTAAAATTTTTTTTTTCTATTGAAAATTCGTATTTAGATTTATCAAATTTACACCAAAAATTTTTGTAAATCAAATATGAAATTTAAAATTATAGAAAAATACACATACACATATACATAAATAATATACGGTTACCAACTTTTTTTTTTTTTTTTTACTTTTTAAAAAAAAAATTTAAAAGAGAAAATTTTAATAAATCTAAATACGAATTTTCATGTATATTTTCAATAGAAAAATAAAAAATATTAAAATTTTCTATTTTAAAAAAAAGTAAAAAAAAAAAAAATTGGTAACCATATATTATTTATGTATATGTGTATGTATATGTGTATGTGTATGTGTATGTGTATGTGTATGTGTATTTTTCTATAATTTTAAATTTCATATTTGATTTACAAAAAATTTTGGTGTAAATTTGATAAATCTAAATACGAATTTTCATGTATATTTTCAATAGAAAAATAAAAAAATTTAAAATTTTCTGTTTTAAAAAAAAAGTAAAAAAAAAAAAAAAATTGGTAACCGTATATTATTTATGTATATGTATATGTGTATGTGTATGTGTATGTGTATGTGTATGTGTATGTGTATGTGTATGTGTATGTGTATGTGTATGTGTATGTGTATGTGTATGTGTATGTGTATGTGTATGTGTATGTGTATGTGTATGTGTATGTGTATTTGTATTTTTCTATAATTTTAAATTTCATATTTGATTTACAAAAAATTTTGGTGTAAATTTGATAAATCTAAATACGAATTTTCATGTATATTTTCAATATAAAAAAAAAAATTTTAAATTTTCTGTTTTAAAAAAAAGTAAAAAAATAAAATAAAATTGGTAACCGTATATTATTTATGTATATGTATATGTATATGTGTATGTGTATGTGTATGTGTATGTGTATGTGTATTTGATAAATCTAAATACGAATCCGGTTAACGGTTAACCGGACCCATGGTTTGGGTCCGGTTAACCGTTAACCGGAAATTTGGTCCGGTTAACCGTTAACCGGTTTGGGTAGATTTAAAATTTGACAGCCGGTTCGGTTAGTTTTTGAAATTTAATTTAATTTTTGGATATAAATAAAAAAATCGGCATATCAAGTCTTTCTAAAAAAAAATGGATTTATGAAACTTTTCTCCTTTCTCTCTCTTCATCCTCTCATTTTTTTACACATTTTTACACGTTTTTAGAGAGATTTCTTTTTACTTCATTCAATCTCACTCTTATTTTTAACGATCGTTGAGTATTTTTGTGAATCTAAAATCGTAAATGTTTTGTATGTGATTTTTTCTTTCAAATAAAATTAATGATGAAATATTTTCCGGTTATTCGTCGTGCAAATATTTATAACTCGTTTAGAAAAATATTTATGAGATTTATCTGGAGGGAGTATTATTGGATTCCTTAGTTATAATACATTATAGTCTCTTACAGTGGAAACTCAAATTTAGATTTTATCTAGTTGTTAAAATATAAATTTGGAAATATGCAAGTTGATATATGTGTTTATGTCATCTCTTACAAAATGAAATTGGTTGAATTCTTTTATTTAATCCGGAAAATATTTGAGTTCAGAATTGTAAAACAGTGTATCTCAATATAGCTAGAGATAATTTGCAAAATAAATAAAATCTCAATATAAAAATTGTTTGAACGCAGGAAATAAATATTGGTTTATCTTCATTATTTTTTATGATGCACTATATTATTCCACCTACTAAATATTCTGTAAAAAAATGTTTCATATTATATAATGTTCGTTTTGAGGTTTAAAAGGTTGACTCAAATATAAATTATAAAAAAAAAATCCCTCTTATAATGGGAAAAGGTTAATGAGCCTTATCAGAAGAAATTTTGTTATGTTATAGTTGTCTTCTCATAATAGGAGAAGGTCAAATATAGTTGCATATTATATTAGGCCAATTTGAAAATAAAATAATAAATACCAATTCACTATGTTTTTATAGTCACATTCATTCCACAAGGGAAAATTAAAAATATCAAACTCAATTTGTACACAACTTCAGATTGATAATAATAATAATATCAGACAAAAACAAAACTAGTGGTTTAAAACAAAAATTTAATAGTTGACAAAAACAAAAAAAAACAAATATTTAAAAGAAATTGAGCTTTTAAATTGTAAATCTTATCTCAAGATATATTTTCGGGTGGTTGACCAGCCCAAAAAAAATATAAAATCACAGCAGACTTGACTTATGTTGACCAATAATTCAACATTGCCTATTTTTGAATTTTAGGAGATAAAAATTTGTCAAAATGGTTATTTTCTTTAATATTTAGCTGCACAACAACATGCAACTACCCTTTATAAAATAATTTTTATATTATTAGAAGGTTGACTTGTATAGTTGCATTATTCTTTTTTCCATATATGGTGGAGTAGGTCAATGTGCCTTATCTCTCAAATGTAGGTAGGTGTGTACCTATTCTTGATTCCTTTTGGATATACTTGCATTTGGCATTATTGAAAAATTGGGAAAAAAATATATATATTTGTAGTCAGAGGAGGGATCAAGTTACAATATTTTTTGAGTTACAACAAGTTACAATAAGCATTTTTTACATTTTGAAAGTCCAAATCATCGATCCAAACCATTAGATGTGATCTCTACAATAAAATGTGCTTGGAGACCAAATTTTACATTTTTTGGAATTTTTACTATTTATTAAGATGGGTACTTGAATTTAGTACCTATCTTAACAAATAGTAAAAAAATTTCAAAAAATGTAAAATTTGGTCTCCAAGCACATTTTATTGTAGATATCACATCTAACGGTTTGGATCGACGATTTGGACTTTCAAAATGTAAAAAATGCTTGTTGTAACTTGTTGTAACTAAAAAAATGTTGTAACTTGATCCCTCCTCTTGTAGTTATTAAGTTAGTTCGCATTATATCAGTTGTTGCCGGTAATGTTTGTTTTTCGTAATTTAAAAGTTGTATATACTTTATTTTATTTTATTTTTTGAACAATTAGCGATTTTACTGTTTAGAATTTTCTCTAGTTATAATGCTCTTGTATTTTTGTTTTCTCTTCTTGAAATTTTATTCTTCCATTTCATGTTCTTTTTATTTAATTTAAAGAAGTTTAGTAGTAGGCTGAAAGTTTCTTCTAAAAAAAAAAAAAAAAAAAAGCAAGTGTACTCTGTCGGCACTGAATTGAATTTTTTTTTTTTTGAAAATATCTCATTAGAGATTCTACAAATCGAAACGCTGTACTACAGCTTGCAATTGGAAATGATGCACAAAGCACAACTAAGCACAACTGTGACAGTTGCAAATGCAATACAAGGTCATAAAAAGGAGATATCAGATCGATGTGCATATATATTAATATACAGTACACTGTCGCATTCCATATGGCTGATCGACAGCAAAACAAAACCATCAAATTAGTGAATGCTTCGGTCAACTGTATATTTATATGCTTTCAATTCATTGGCCTATGGGCTTGACAAAAAAGCTCGAACTCGTAACTCGCTCATTTACAGCTCGTTTAACTCGGCTCATTTACAACTCGAGTTGGCCAACTCGTTTAATAAATAAGTTGAGTTCGAGTTGGTCCCAACTCGCTCATTTATAACTCGAGTTACATAAAATTATATAGTATTGGTCACAATAAATCTCAAAACAATCAAATCCGAATCTCTACTGTTATTTGTGCTTTGAGATTCGTGTAAAATATGTTTGAACTTGTGTTGTAACTTGTAATACGATCACTGATTAAACGAGTTGTGAGCCAACTCGAGTTGATAACGAGCCGAGCTCGAGTTGGTTCTACAACTCGTTATTATTATCTCAACTCGAGTTGGCTCGCCCGTTTATTAAACGAGCCGAGTTCGAGTTGGGAATAACTCGCTCAAACTCGGCTCATTTACAGCCCTACATTGGCCTAATGGCAGCGCTCTTGCGCCGGAGTGCGTATCCTCTGAGATATCTCAACTTTTGCGTGATCAACGTGTTCGGTGCCTATTTGGGGTGATGTAGGGGTCAGTATTATATGTGCTTTGAGATTCGTGTATAACGTATTTAAACGGTTGGCATTTCCCATAAAGTCACGCAAAGTTTGAGATATCTGAGAGGATACGAATTCCTTGCGCCGTTCATTATCTTCTTTTTTCTTATCGGATCTTCTGTGGCAAGTTAGTGTTTCATTGAATTAATTGAATTGTTAAGTATCTGTGCGGCGCCGGCTTCCACCGTCCCTTGTTATCCATTTCTCTTTATCCCCTGCTTTATATTTTATCTACTTGTTAGTTGTTACTTGTCTTTTTATTTTATGTTTGACGTTGACGCACAAAGAGATAAAGAGATATATTATGCAATAGTTTAAACACCTCTTTTAATTAGAATACACCCTTCTTTTAACTTAAAATAAACACTTATTTCAGTTCAAATAGTAAATGACCAAAGCCTATGTTTCAATTTTTAAAAATGTACATTTCTTAACAAAATATTGTGATAACTATAATTAACAATAACAATATAAGAAGGGGGAATTTCACGTATACCCCTCAAAAACTTAATATTACGTAATCCCCCCTCTAATCTTTGAAATTACATATTTTTCCCTCTAAACATCAAAAACTCACAAATTTTCCCAATTTATTGTCTTTAATATTAAAACACATTCTAAATTTATAAAATATCCATTTCACTCTTTCATTAAAAGCATAAAACGCCCATCTAACTCAAATTTGAATCTGAAGGGTTCCTCTACTATCCAAACTCCTTTAAGCTCTGCACCCGCTAGATCAGCACAAATTTTGAAGCGAAAATGCACGGATAATGAAGCAATGAGCACATATTTTAATGCAATGCGTGTGGATTGGAATTGCTCTAAGATTCGTGTGTGCTAGATCAACACGAATCTTGAAGCAAGCACATACAGATATAGAAGTGATACATACATATCTTAATGTGATGCACGCGGATCGAACGGTAGAGGAACTTCATATTTAAATTTGAGTCTGATGGGGTATTTTATGCTCTTAATGAAGAGTAAAATGGGTATTTTATTAGTTTAGAATAAGTTTTAATATAAAAAAACAATAAAATGGATAAATTTGTGAGTTTTTAAAGTTTGGTGGAAGAAATATGTAATTTCAAAGTTTAGAGGAGCAATACGTAATTTTAAAGATTTTGAGGGGTAGACGTGAAATTTCCCCTATAAGAAATGGACAGTAGGTACTTTTCTTTGGTGCGTCTCTCTGTATAGCCCAATTTTATTAAAAAAAAAAATTCCAAGCAAAATTTGATCTTAGTTTCAATTTCTTCAAAAGAAGACAGCACTTGGCAATTAAATTCTCATCTCTTTACCCTCTTAAAAGGCAAAAGGAACAGGAAGCATCCAGAGTAATATAAGAGATTTTAGAATTTACATGCATCTTCATGAAGAAATGTAAACAAGTGATGTTGATATTTGGTCAATACTTTTAAAATTCATATTTTTATTTAAAACCTTCTCTTCCTATAATATCTTTTTTTTTTTTAAACAAAAAGAATTTTCTTGAATTTTCCATCAAAAGTTGGTATGGATCACTTGTAATTCTAGAAGTTTCAGATTTATAGTTGACCTGTGTAACAAATAATTCAACATTTGATCTATATTCTTTGTGAAAATGCTACAGTCAATTTACCAGAACTGGTGGAAAATGATAATTGGTAACAGCCAATTAAACTTAATAATTATAACTAATTTTTCTTTCTTATATGTAAATGCATAGAGGGTTTTATTTAGATATAATTATAATCATAACTAAATTAAAAGTTAAATATATATAAAAGCTCTTCCAACAAAATTATTAAATACGCAAAGTAAAAAAAAAATATACTGGAGTCAAAAGGTATATCTCCTAGAAGATCTACCCCATAAAAATGTAAATTCATAGTTTTGTCAAAAAGGTTGACCTCTGTTATCCTCTCCAAAATTAGGTCAACAGCAGCCTTAACCTAATTCTATAGCTCAACCTTTTGTCAAGAGCAGCCTTATCTCAAAACAAAAATATTTTTTTTAAAATAGTTTGTTTGAAGTAGAAACAAAAGGAATAAAAATGGAAAATAATACATGAGGGTGTATTTGCAAAATCAACTGGCTCCTCTAATTATCCTTCATTCCTTAATCCTTTTTAGCCGTACTAATTAAATATATTTCAGAAAAAGAGAATATCTTTGAAATAACAAGAAGGATTCATCCCAACCAAAAAAAAGGCAAACAAGAAGAAACAGAGAGAGCACACATAATTTGATCAAAATCAGATATCACAACTTTATTAATTGAATTCAATTTACATACATCAAAACCACAATTGGATTGCAAAAAGCAACCCCTCTCTTCATTACTTCTATCTAAAACATCAACAAAATTTAAATTTATATTAGACAATACCAAATCATTATCACCATCATCATAATCTGAGAATACAACCTCATCTCTACTCTCACATTCTCCATTGGTACTTATAACATCAACCCAACCTTCCTCATTCAGATCCCAATCGAACTCGCTCGACCCAAATCCGAAACCCGACAATTCTTGAATCCTTTTGATCGCATTGTAACTGATTTCTTCCTCTTCTGCCTCATCCTCTGTTTCTGAGTCGTGAAATACCAAACCGAAATCCAACGCACTCTGAGGCGAAAATGTCGAAACCGAGCTGCCATCTCTTTTCAAACCCGCATCGCATAAGCGCACATAGGGATGATTCAGCAATTTCTCGGCTGACCACCTCTCGATCGGGTCCCTTTTCAAGATTTGCATTAGAAAATCCTTCCCTTCCTCTGATATCCAGTCGGGTATCGGAGGCACAGAATCTGAACAAAACCCGATCCGATAAACAGCCGCTAGTATATCTTGATCCTTTATGATGCCATGCCATGGAGCCTTCCCTGTGGCCATTTCTATAACTGTGCATCCAAGTGCCCATATGTCAGCTGCCGGGCCCCGTTCTTCCCCTCTCGCCACCTCAGGAGCCATGAAAGCCGGTGAACCCGATAACTGACCCGGCTTCTGATCATGGGTCCCACCCTTTTGCATCGCAGAACCAAAATCGGCAATCTTTGCGTGACCATCAGAACCAATTAGTATATTTTGGCTCTTGATGTCACCATGGGTGATTGAGTTTGAGTGAAGATAGGAGAGACCAAGCAAGATATCTCTGGCGTACGATCTTATGTCGCGCTCATCTAACCGGCCTTCGGTGTGGCTGTTAATGCGGTCGAAGAGTGACCCACAAGAGGCGAACTCGAGAAGAAGGTGAAATTGATAATCCGAGATATACGACCCGTAACAAGAGATGATGTGAGGTGAGCTGAGACTGGAGAGGATGCGTTGCTCGTTCTGTAATGGAGATGAAACCGACATCTCGGCCGACTTGATTGCGAAAAGACGGCCCGAATCGAGGTCAGAGGCGAGAGAGACTGTGGCGGTTGCGCCGTGGCCAAGTGTGCATAGCTTAGTCAAGCTTGGTACAGTTGCCATTGTTGTGTGCTTAGTGAGCTTAGATGCTAAGGAAGAGGAATTGGAATTATGGTGAGCTCTGGTTTAGTATGGTTTGGTTTTATATATGGAGAGAAAGGAGAGGAGACCTGAAAGCGTGGCTGAAAAGTCGCCTTTCGTGTGTGGGAAATTGCTTTATTTTTCTTATTAGTTAAGAACTTGAAGAGGCGTGATTAGTGAGGTGGAAAGATGAGATCTCAGCCGTTGGATCGAAACAAGGGGGCATGACGGCTTTATGCACGCTTTTGCACAAGGAATCGGAATATTCAAGGATTCTTATCGCCTAAGGTAAAAATAGTATTTTTGTTTACATTCGGACCGTTCGATTAGAATTCGCACGAATATTCAAGAAATTATGTGCATTTTATCTTGAATCAAATTGGTTCGAATTATAATCAGGGAGTCTGAATATGAATTCCAATAGACATGAAATCAACTATAGTCATGACTGTTTGATTTATTTTAAGATTCGTGCAGAATAAAAATTCCTTCTGTGAATTTTAACGAAAACACGTATTTCGATACTGATCGAACGACTCTAATAAAACATCAAACTAAATTTTATATTATAACCAACAAAATGTACTTTTTCTTTTTGCACATATAGGAAAACAATTAATATTTTTTTTTTGTTTTAAAGAGGAGAGATGCTTCTAGCAATTAAGAGAATTAAATTAAATTGTTTTATGTATTATGGCAATTGACTCCATGCTTTAATGCAATTATAAGTTTTGTGAATTAAATTAAATTAAAAACGCGTAATTAATTACGCTACTAATTCTTTGTTTGATTTCGAGGAGACAGCGGAAAGCATCTTATTAAAATTTAATCATTTAATTGGGGGAAAAAAATACAAAACAATAATCTTTCAAAGCGACTAATTAAGCAAAAGAAGGTTTCGTTTTTCTTGAAACATTGATGAGTCAATATATCAATCTCTCTTCTTAAATCAAGAAAAATAATATTTTTAACTTATCTTATAATTTATAAGAACATTTTATTACAAAAATAATAATAGTATTTGTTTTTTCTTGTTTGACCAGGTAAAATTTTGAAGGCTAAATTATAGTGATTTTGTAAGTTGCAAGTTGCAATCATTTTGGATTTATTTAGACTAGTTCAATGGAAAAGATCATATCATATTATGATATATTTTGAGCAAAAAGAATAGTAAGAATAATGTTAATAAATTTTGTATTAATATATTACTTGTGAAATGATATAAATTAGTTTGAGTAAAGCTAGGGTGTGACATGCTCACCAAGAAAGTTTGGTGAGCATAACTCCAAAAGTATATCGGATCGACGTCAAATGCCGAATCCAAACCGTTGAAATCCTTGTACTTCATGAGTGATGCATATACATGCAAAATTTTGAAAGTTTTGAGTTTATTTGCTACACGGTCAACTGGTCAAAGAAACGTACATTTTATTATAAGTTATTTTATATATTCAATTTTTATTATTTCTTTGACCACTTGACCGTGTAGCAAATAAACTCGAAACTTTCAAAATTTTGCATGAATATGCATCACTCATGAAGTACATGGATTTCAACGGTTTGGATTCGGCATTTGACGTCGATCCGATATACTTTTGGAGTTATGCTCACCAAACTTTCTTGGTGAGCATGTCACACCCTAGCTTTACTCAATTAGTTTTATAGCAGTTGTGAGAAATTGACAGTCTAACTAAGAATTAAAAAAATCTATCCACAATAATGAAGCATAGTTTTCAGACTACTTTGAACTACAAACATATTATTATAAAATAATTTCCAAAAATCATGAATGTGACATATTTTGAAAATTCCATTACCTATATTTAGGTCAGATTAAATATAATCAATTGAATTTTTTTCTAATTAATTAATACATAATTCTATGATAACTGTTAATTTTGATAATGAAAGAAGTACTTAATAATGTTTTTCCTAAGAACAATTATTACTGAAAATTAAAAATAAATTTGATCATAAAAAATATTGAAAAAAAAAACCCTTTGATTTGTAATGTAATCCTGACACGGAGAAGATATTTGTTGGTTTCCAAAATAAGCTCAAGTTCCACATTATTTCCATCTCTTTTCTCTCCATCAAATTCAATTTCCACATTCCTCGGTGCTACACGGTAATGGAAGGTGTTGAGAGATTTAAAAGGGTGGATCCAATACGGCACAAACAGTAATTGCAATTTCGTGGTGGGTTACTTTGTCTCTGTTATTGACTCGCTATGTTGTAAGATGTATAGATTCAACCACAGAGAATCTCTAGTATGGTTGCTAACATGTGATATAATAGATTGAAAACATGGGGTAATATTAACGAATGTAGCTAAGAAAGAAAACCAACCAACGTGTCTGGACCGTCTGGTCTTGTCATAGTCTCATAGTCTAATGAGAGGTCCACAACTCCACATTTCATGTTAGCATGGAACTTTCGTTTCTTTCATATTCCAGATCCTTTGTGGCGAATTAGGATGTTCTGATCTGTGTGCCAAGTCACTGAACCCGTGTGTACTATTTCTTTTTTGTTGTGGATTTCTCTGTCCAGTACTCCAGTGATTCAATTATTGTGACTAGACAAAGGTTCTGACTTCTGACTTCTGAGTGTATTGAGTTAGATATTTAAGTCGGTACCTCTGATATTACAAGTGGAATCTTGGAACATTCTTTGCCACCAAATAAGATATAGATTTAGATATTTATTATAACAGCTGGAAGCATCCTTTGAAGAACCAACAGTTTGGTTCCAGAAGTGCATATATGTGACTATGTGAGGTGAGAACTGAATATTTTTTTTCTTTCTAAAAACTTCCTTCTCCGCATTGATTAATTAATTAATTAATCATTAATTATTGTTGGGTTCTTGTTGTTAGCTTTGAGACTTTGACACGTGTAAGCATTGGAAAGTTCTAAAAAGATATAACATGCGAGGTGGCTTCTAAAAAGACTTTGACACTCTAATTCTGATCTAGAAGTCTTTGAGTCTAGAAGTCGGATAAAATAGTTTTGGCTTTGACTCAGCATGCCATCTGGCATCTGTTATCTCCTGCTTGGGTCTTCTATAAATTTGTTTTTAGTGATAAATCAGAAAATTATATGGAGTGACATAAAAAAACCTCATAATATATAGATATATAGTTTTGTATTCATCATAATAAATAATAACAAAAATATAAAAAAAAAATTGATCTCCAGGAACATTTTAATATTGATATTATGTGATAATCGGTTTGGATCAATTGTTTGAAATTAAAAAAAAATTATATTATAAGATGTTATAACTATAAAATGTTATAAATGAATCCCTCTTCATATTTTATTGGTAGTTTCTAGATAATTATTGAATATCTTCTATGAGCTCACTTGAGCCCTTTGATGGATACATTGCATATGGGTTTCAACAATATCCAAACTACATGTGAAAAGCATGACGTGTCATACTATTTTCGTAATATGCGGTAATTTAGGCGTGATATTTTATATATATATATATATATATATATATATATATATATATATACATACACACTGCATGCATCTCCTAGGATATATGAAAGATTGAATGAAATGACATAATATGATATATATGCATTACTTAAACATTTATTTTTAATGGACATTAATTTTCAAACACTTATTACTTAACAAAATGTGCTAAGATGTTGGAAAAAACCATAAATAAGTTTTGAGAATGAGAGATAATAAATTTTATATTTTATTTATAATATAAAATGTTAGTGATTTTGAAAAGACTAAAAATGAATTTTTTTACCAAGAAAGATATTTCAAACCGGTTTTAGCTGAAACACAAAACAATAACACAAATTTCAAATTAACTTTAATAGTGTTATTATACAATTTAATTAATTTACTATTTAATTTATTTGAATAGTGTTATTTAGCACCATTCAATTTTATTAAATAGATTTTTGATATTTAACATTGTTAACATAAATGAAAGTTAACATAATAATTGAAAATCAACATTTATTTTTTCTACTCCATTAAAAACAAGTCCATATGTAGTGGTCCGAATGAGAATAACTATCCACGGAAGAAAGACTAGACCCCACAACTTCTAGAGGCAGATAATATGAGTGCTTTTACTTGTATTACTGGATTGGAAATAGGAACAACTAAAGGTTTGATTCAATGATACTGTAATAACGCATAAAATAAAATAGTCCATTACAGTAATGTAAATCTTTCTAACTAATGAAATTACATTGTATTATTTTATATTTTATTATTGTTATTTTTGTTTTTAGTAAAAAAAAATTAATCATCCACTCTCAATTAAAAGAAAATTTGTGTTCACCGAGTTAATCTATATTCTGATCAGATAGCTTGGACCTAAACAAAAATATTTTGTTACCTCGGAAAATATAGACTTCAATGAACATCAAATCAAATTTGATTCACTTTAAGATTCGTGCGGACTTAAAATCTGTTCTATGAATCTTAACAGAATCACAGATTTTGATACTAATCGAACAACTCCAATAAAACATAACATCGCTTTCCCTTTACGCAGATAAGAAAACAATTTTAATTTTTTTAAGGGGAGAGATGCTTCTAGCAATTAATATGAATTAAATTAAGTTGTTTTGTGTACTGGGACAATTGATTGCATGCTTTAATGCAATTATAAATTTTGTCAATTAAATTAAATTAAAAAGCGTAATTAATTACGCTAATTGTAATGCAATCCTCAGATGGAGAAGATATTTGTTGGTTTCCATGATTGGCTCAAGTTCCACATTATTTCCATCTCTTTTCTCTCCATCAAACTCAATTTCCACATTCCTCGGGTGCTACATGGTAATGGAAGGTGTTGAGAGATTTAAAAGGGTGGATCCAATACGGCACAAACAGTATGTATACTTTCGCGGTGGGTTACTTTGTCTCTGCTGGTGACTCGCTATGTTGTAAGATGTATAGATTCAATCACAGAGAATCTCTAGTATGGTTGCGAGCATGTGATATAATAGATTGAAAACATGGGGTAATATTAACGAATGTAGCTAAGAAAGAAAACCAACGGGTCTTGTCTAAGTCAAATGACAGGTCCACGCAGCCACGCTTCGTCTTAGCATCGAACTTTCGTTTTTCTCTAATGGAAGATCCTTTGTGGCGAAAAAGGAGGTTGTCCTCTGTGTACCAAGCCACTGAACCAGGTGTACTGTGCAGGGGCATGGACAAAGGTAGATATCCAATGAATGGAGGTCAAAATGTCAACTACATACAAAAAAAAAAAAAAACTTTAAATATTTTCGGTAAGATTTGAAAGAGGTGCAAATATACAATATCACATGTGAATAATTTTTTTTATTACAAAAGTTAAAAAAATACTAGAAGTCTGAAATTATGAGATATGTAAATGTTCATCATTTTGGGTTGTCTAAATTATAATCTTATAATTTAATTATGTCCTCAATTAACTTAAGAGAAATGGGATTCCTTGGAAAAAATCTCAACCGTTGATTTCCACACTTGACATAAGCATCAACGGTTGATACTGTAACTTATTAATTAAATATTAAAAGATAGAAAGGTGAAATGGAAAGAGACAGTTGAAGGAATGAATCAATTGTTCTCTGAATTTGTACAGAGACGACTCACCGCATGCATTAATAGTCGTTGAAATTTCAAATCTAGAAAGGGTAAAGATTAGTTAATAATTAATTAATTAATTGGGCTTCTAATACTTTTTCTGGATTCAATTTAAGGAAGCATCTCATCAAACTTAATTTTTCAACTAAACTTTTATAATGAAGCTTGTTTTTTTAGATAAGTCAACAGATGGATATATTATAATTATGCCCTCCATCTATTATAAGAAGCAAATAAAAAATTATATATACATCAGCATAAGCCTGATTGACAGCAAAATCATCAAATTAGCGTTCCCTTCAGTGAATGCTTAGCTCAGCTATGCTTTCAATTCATTCGCCAAAAAGGCTGCGCGCTTGCGCCGTGGGTTTAAAGTCAAATAACATAAACACAAACAATAAAACAGGCGCACTTCATTCATTCATAGATTTGTTTTATTTACTGGTAGCCACCCAAACAAATATAAAGTATTGATATGCTACCGACCATTATCCCTTATTTCTTTCTTTCCGGATCTTCTGTGGCAGCTTTGCATCTTCATAAAATGTAAACAAACCCCTGGTGGTGATAGTTTCATAGTCACAAGATTCGTGACTTATACCCGAATAATTCATTTTTTGAGTGATGCTAAATCGAACGCCGAATTATTCGGTTGACTGAACTTTGACCAAATTAAACTTGAATAATTCGCAAATTTTTCTCAGAACAATTTTTTTTTATTTTTTGTTTTGCTCTCTTGAAGAACTGAGATTTCTGGTTCGAATAATTTCAAATCATTCTCGAATTATACTCGAATTATTTCCGAATCACGAATATTTGACCTCGCCAAATCAAACCCGAATAATTCATTTTTTGGGTGATGTCAAACTGAACGCTGAATTATTCAGTTGACCAAACTTTGACCAAATTAAACTTGAATAATTCGCGAACTTCCAGAATTTTTTCCAAATTTTACGAATTATTCGCGAATTTTTCCCATAACAAATTTTTTTTTTGGTTTTTTTTTTGCTCTCTTGCAGAACTGAGATTTCTGATCCAAATAATTCCAAATCATTCTTAAATTATACCCGAATTATTTCCGAATCACGAATATTTGACCTTACCAAACCGAACCCGAATAATTCATTTGTCACTATGGTTATGGTTGATACTTGGTCAAATAAATGCGCATGTATTGATTTAGAACCTTCTCCTACTGTACTATTATTTTTCTGTGAAAACAAAAAGAAATTCCCTGAAAAGTAGGTATATGGATCAGCCATCATCTTACACCTCTCTTTGGAAACTTCTACATGATATTTTTCTTTTGAGAGAGAAACTTCTGAAAATTTTATTTATACTTTGCACTATACAATTTCAATATATATATATACAAAAATAATGAGTGTCATTTTATCTTATATATTATCAATTTTAAAATTTGTCAAATTGATTTCAAATAATGAATTTATATCGTTTAAATCGATCTACTTCGCTAGTTGTGCGTTTACATGAAAAATTTATCATTTTCAAATTTCTTTAGTATCAAATCAGATAGTCAAATGTGAAATTTTTTAAGTTAATTTGTATTCATTCATTTCTCAACATTTTTGACCGATTGGCTTAGTACTAAAATAACTCGAGAAAATATAAATTTTGTATGTAAACACATAACTCATAAAATATATCAGTTGAGCAGTTAGGATTCATCGTTTGAATATCTAATGAATTTTAGAGTTAATGTCATATGACACCGATATCATAGTATTATAATTTGATTAAAAACTAAATATAACAGCTTTATTAATTGAATTCACCTTACATACGTCACAACCAGAATTGAATTACAAGAAGTAAATTACTTCATCTAAAAATTGTAGATTTTAAAAGGTAGTAAAAACTTATAAAGAAAATATAAAAAATTAGATCGATTGTTTGAATTTAAAAAATAAAAATATTAATTCAAAATACTGATCAATGTATAATATACATTAGTATTATTATCTCATTTTTTACAAAACTCAAGCCAAAGATTTATATTTTATATGAGAATAAGCTTTCTGAATTGTCTTTTTAAAAAAAAAAAAAAAAAGTGGTATCTTCTTATCCATGCTCCCATGCGAATTGACCTAATAAATTAACAAACGAGTCTCAAATATTTTAATAGGTGTTTATAGAATAAAAATGTGAATCATCTTTGAATTCATGATTAGGACCCTTCTATGAAAATACAAATGATTATGACTCTTCATTTTGGGTTTCTTCTCACCAATTTTGACAAACTTTATTTAACCAAATATAATTGGAGAAATTGAAAGGTAAAAAGGAGAATATTCCTTGAATAATTGAATTGCGTGGGAGATGACATAAACATGGTGTCATTTGGAAGTTTGAAGAGGCAGATTCATTCAATTCTTCATATACAAACAAGTAGATGCATCCATTTGCATATTCCCAAATTTATATTCCAACATAATTCTAGTTGAAATCTAAATTGATCGCTATCCGGAATTTGTCTAAGCAATCTGTATAACTTTCAAAAGAGAAAAATATTTAATTTTGTAAAAATGATATATATCTAGCTTCACGTCATGACCAGATTCGTCATAATAAAAATTCGGTTGCGTTATGATACGACACATGTATCGGTCACATGTCATAATTTGCGTATTTTATGTGTAGCTATTTACGTGACATGATTATCATTTAGAAAATCAACACAACGCGCGAACTGGTAGTCACGTGTGATCAAAACCTTTAGATTCTAATGTAATAATAATTTTTTAATAAACTAAATTGAATTACATAATAAAAATAGTTAAACATGATCAAACATAACAAATGTTATCAATTACGTTTGTACACGACATGTCTTGATCAAGGCGTAATTAACATATTGGAATAGTCACGCCCACAAACCACTTAAATATCTAATTTAGTCACGACACGGTATAATACTTGATCTATGTCACCGTGTCACCGGTCACGATAAAGCACATATTTACATCTCTATTTTTAAATCTGTATGCTCCAAGGTATCACACTCAATACAATTATTTTAGAAACTTTTACTATTTTTTAAGATAGATACAAAATTATTTGATTTGAAAATTATGTAAAATTATGTAAATCACTTATATACAAAATCTCCAAGGTATCACACCCAATACAATGATCTGAACCATCTAAAAACAGTGATTTTGTATCTATCTTAAAAAAAACAGTACATATTCATATGAAAATCATGTTAAACGGCTCGAATCGATTGTTAAAATTTTCAAAACCAAAAATATTGATATATATTATGAGAACTAATCTGTGCTATGCATAGTATCGTAGACTCACTCTTTATTTTTCATAATTAGCAACAAAGATTGTTGCTAACAAATATATTGATTAATAGACTCAAATCTCATTATACTCAGGTTTTGCACTGGATGTGTGTATTTCTAATAGCGAAACTAGAAGTTTTAAATTGGTTACAAAAATTTAAATTCAAATTTTACCACAAGCACAGATGATTACATGAAGTATATTATTATATACAACTTCCAAAAAACGATTTCTTCAAGCAACAATTAATTCCTCGAGCAACAAACTTATCCCTTTATTCCGGAATAAAGAATGACAATTCATGTCAAAGGATAAAAATGTCTTTGTCAACTCTTCAGCGCAGAAAAGCACACAAAAACAGAGCCGGTCAGATATTAACGACTCTGATTTAATTCCTGCTGCTTACCAGTTACCAGTACCACGCGCCGATTATTTCTACAAACAACAACAAATATTAAAACCCAAAAATGTGATCCACACGCAAAATACCACTTTTCAGTTTTCCACCACGGTTTCTCACCAAAAATTATTTAAAAAGTCTTGAAAAAGAATACAAAATAAAGAATATCTTCAACGAGCTAACAACCAATCAAATCAATCTGTCTGCTTCTATTTTCTCCTTCCTCTCCTCTCCGTATAAAAACAGAGCACCTCAGTTGCTCTTTGTCTCTTCCTTCTTCAAAACCAACACAACTAAACAAACGAAACCAAAACGAAAAAAAAAATGGCGATTATTCCAGGGTTGAATTATCTATGCAATCTCGGTAGAGGTTCAACTGGCACAGTCGCTCTCGCTTCCGACCCAATCTCGGTCCGGCTAGTCGCTGTTAAATCGGCTGAGGCCTCTCTTTCCTCTCCGTTACAACACGAGCACCGAATCCTCTCCAGTCTCAGCTCCCCTCACATAGTCTCCTGTTATGGCACCTACACCACCAATTCTCACTTCCACCTCATGCTGGAGTTTGCCCCTGGTGGGTCCCTCTTCGATCGCATCAAAAGTCACAGTAAAGGCCGCTTAGACGAGGGCCACATCAGGTTGTATGTCAGAGATATCTTGCTCGGTCTCTCTTACTTGCATACAAACTACATCTCCCATGGTGATATCAAGAGTCAAAATGTTTTAGTCGGTTCTGATGGCCGTGCAAAAATTACCGATTTTGGTGCCGCCTCGATACTGAAGAGTGGGACCCACAATGATAATTCAGGTTCGTTCTCTGGCACGCCGGTTTTCATGGCACCTGAGATTGCAAGAGGGGAGGAGCGGGGCCCGGCAGCTGACATTTGGGCTCTCGGGTGCACGATCATAGAAATGGCCACAGGGAAGGCTCCATGGCATGGCATCATAAAGGACTCAGATGTAATGGCGGCCATTTATCGGATCGGGTATTGTTCGGGTTCCATGCCCGAAATACCGGATTGGTTATCAAAGGACGCACAAGATTTCCTAACGAATTGCTTGATAAGGGATCCGAACGAGCGGTGGTCGGCCGAGCAATTGTTGTGTCATCCCTTTGTGTGCTTTGGAGATGTGGGTAATTTGGATCGTGCAATTTCTCCTCAAAGTGTATTGGATTTTAATGCTGTGTTCTGTGAGTCTGAAACAGAGGAGGAAGAGGTGCATTCGGGTTTGGATCCCTTTGTGAGAATCCAAGAATTGGTCGGGTCGATATCGGGTTCGGATTATTTGATTTCTGATTCGGATGGCGAAGATTGTTGGATTGAAGTTAGGAATGGAAATGGAGGAGGAAACAGGGATAGTGAAATTAGGGATCAATTTGATTTATTTGAATTTTACGAGGAAGATAGTGATATAATGTTATTTAATTTTGGTCATGTTTTTGAGACAATTACTGAGGAAATCAGGGTTAGATGTGAAAATGTTACTAGTGAATTTAATGTATGCAGAGTTAATTTAATTAATAAGTCAGTAAATCCTTTTATTGATCAAAATATATATTGTTCCCCTTTTGTTTTTGTATCTTTTCAATTCTTTGTTCTAAATTCTGTTTAAAATTTGCGCCAATTTTCTCTAAAATAGTTTCCAGACAAGTCTAAGGTTCAGTGACATACAACAGCTTCCACTTTGAGAGGAGAAATGAAACTTCTCCAATAATTTTAAAATTAATATTTTTTTTTAGTTGAAAGTATGAAAATGGTATTAAGAGTAGTTGGTATTGTTATGTGGTTATCATTACCAATATTTTATTTTCTATTCACACTTTCCCATTTTTTTTAACAATTTTTGCACAAATTTTCCATTGAAAATATCAAGAAATGATTCAACTAACTGATCTGGTATCTGATCACCTACCCTTCCAATTTTTTTTTCAATTGTTTTATTCAGTAAAGAAAATATGTTGTTGACAAACTCAATTTGTTTCATTAAGATAGTGACTTGTCAGATTTAATAAAAGAAATGCACAATTTCTTTTATCTTAAATTATGTTCATTTTCATGTAATGGTTGACTTTGCTGCTCTTGGCAGGCTACCCTTCCAATTTTCATGATCTGGTATCTGGTTTCTGGTATTTGGTCATACGTCCAAATCCGACTTTTCTAGCCAAAGTTATGGATGTTTAAAGTTTTTTCGAAAACTGAATTTTGAAAATTCATAACTAACTGTAGAAAAATCCAAATAAATTGAAATTTGTGTCAATTCTGTGTATTTTTTAATGCTCTACATGTTGATATAATTACTTTTACAATTTGGTCACTTTATCAGTCCAGACTTGCTGATTTACCAGAAGAGGTCAAATGCCGCATGTGCCCGCCGCATTTGCGCCCGCATGCGCCGCATTTGCTGCTGCCGCATGGGCTATGTATATATGTATAATATATGTATATATAATATAATATATGTATATGTATATATAATATAAGAGGAGGGATCAAGTTACAACATTTTTTGAGTTACAACAAGTATTTTCTACATTTTGAAAGTCCAAATCGTCGATCCAAACCGTTAGATGTGATTTCTATAATAAAATATGCTTGGAGACCAAATTTTACATTTTTTGGAATTTTTTTACTATTTATTAAGATGGGTACAAAAACTAGTCAAATTCATACCATTGAATTTTGTACCCATCTTAATAAATAGTAAAAAAATTCCAAAAAATATAAAATTTGGTCTCCAAGCACATTTTATTGTAGATATCACATCTAATGGTTTGGATCGACGATTTGAACTTTCAAAATGTAGAAAATACTTGTTGTAACTCAAAAAATGTTGTAACTTGATCCCTCCTCATAATATAATACATGTATATATATGTATATATATAGATGTATATCATTGAGGCAATCTAACTATATTTTCTTATGTATGAATAAAATATTTTTTTTTAGAATCAAGATCAAGTCCTTAATTAGTGTTATCTTTAAACTTGTGATATCCAACTGACAAACCAAATCAAAGTTATAAAGAGTTACGACATCACTTCATAAATATATCAAATGTCTTATTTTTTGGCATACACTATAAACAATAAAACTTTTTCTTTACAAAATTATTTAAATCAAAATACTAAGATCTCTCTAAAAAAAAAAAAGAGTGGACCGCCCGGGGGGTGGGGGCGGTCCGCTTCTGCTGTGACCCGTTCGTGAGCCTGGCGGTCGGGGCATTTATAAAAAAATGAAATCGGAGGACATTTAAATTTTGTTTTTAGGGTATTAATAAAAATGGCCGAGAGTAGTTGGTACTGTTATGTGGTTATCATTACCAATATTTTATTTTCTATTCACACTTTCCCATTTTTTTTAACCATTTTTGCACAAATTTTCCATTGAAAATATCAAGAAATGATTCAACTACCGGATCTGGTATCTGATCACCTATCCTTCCAATTTTTTTTTTTCAATTGTTTTATTCAGTAAAGAAAATATATTGTTGACAAACTCAATTTGTTTCATTAAGATAATGACTTGTCAGATTTAATAAAAGAAATGCACAATTTATTTTATCTTAAATTATGTTCAATTTCATGTAATGGTTGACTTTGCTGCTCTTGGCAGGCTAACTTTTTACCTTCTTAAAAATTGACTTCATTTTTTCTAACTTATATAACTTTTTATGTTATGTTATTTAATTTTATTTCTTTTACTTTTTGTTGAGTTAATTGACATAATTTTTAAGGATCAATAATTATTTTAAGAAATAAAGTATATCATGAATTATTCTCTTAATTTACTGAATTTTTTGTCTCCCTATTTTCCCAAGAGGAGGGTTCAAATGCACCCAAATTTTTGTGCACCCAAATGCACCCTATCTTTCAAATTTTTTTTCTCCATTTTCAAAGCCCGAATAGTCAATCCGAACCGTTAGATGCGATATATATATTAAGATGTGCTTGGAGACCAAATTTTACATTTTTTGAAATTTTTTTACTATTTATTAAGCCACTTTGAAAATCGCTAATTTTACATTTTCTGGACCATTGGATCAGCGAATTTTCAAAGTGGCATAATAAATAGTAAAAAAATTCTCAAAAATGTAAAATTTGGTCTCCAAGCATATCTTAATATATAGATCGCATCTAACGGTTCGGATTGACTATTCGGCTTTTGAAAACGGAGAAAAAGAATAGGGTGCATTTGGGTGCATTTGAACCCTCCTCTTTTTCCCAATTCTAGAAAATTTGGTTGATTTTCCTGTAAATTCTTGCCAAGGAATTTTTGAATTAATTTTCATGGAAATTTGAATTGCGTAAGAGATGTCATCATCAAGTCGTCATCAGGATATTAATTTAAAATTTCATTGGCTCCACACAACCAATCAGAAGTTGACAGATCAGATTTTAATAAAGTTGGAAACCAGAAAAAAAAGAGCTATTTTTAAATAGTGGAAGTTTCTATAGGGATTAGGGACACCTCATGTACCTATTAATTTTTAATAAAATATAATAAATGGTGAGTGATGAACGGCTGAGATTTGACGAGCGGCATGGTAGGATGGTCCCCGTCATTTCTCCGCGTCACACCACACTCAATTTTTTGATTGGTGGATATATTTCTTTTCTATTTTTCTCTCTCTCTTTTATTAGTATAATATACATTCATTTGATGTCATTAGCAGATAAGCTATGCCAATGGGGACATTTGTTTGTTTCATTTTCTATTAATTTTCAATTAAATATAAGTTTGTGTTTCTTTAAACAGTCCAATAAAAAAAAATTCCACATCTTCTGTTGAAAAGAGGAATTTTGCTAACCCAAATTATTTTAGTTATCATTTCAATAAATAAAAATAGACGGAATTGATACGAGTTTAAAAAAATTCCTATATTATTTGGTGTGTATATATTATATGCGCGCCATTTAAAGAGTGACACTTAATTCTTAAGTGGTGCACAGATAATATATGCATATCCCTCTTCAGTGATGTGTAGATATTATCTGTGCGCCTAGTAACAATCCTTGATTTATATATGAATTAGAGGTGGTTTAGCCACTTTTGTGAACTAGAAATTTGCATATTTGTCCTTTATATTTGATAATTTTTATAAGAATTTATCTTTCATTCCTTCTTATAAAATAAAATTACACTGCAGTATCTTATTCAATTTTTTAATCACAATTTTCTAGTTCCATCCTTTTCTGATAATATTACGATTTTTTTCAAACCCATGTTCCATTTTTTTTTTAAATGGTAACTTAAAAAAATTGGGTTTGCCAACAGGCTTAGCACATGAAATGATAAATTTTTTTTATCTGTTTTTCTTTTGCTAATTTGTTTGAGCTGTTTAGGGTTAAAGTTGCAATGTTGCGTGCCAGATCAATCTAAGTTGGCAAATTAATGAACAGATCTAAACATAAAATGTACCCTCTATTAAATGTGCCATAAATTCATCTTTATTAAGTCAACTATATTTTGGGAACAGCCAAAAGTAACAATATAAAAAAATGGGTTAATTATATTTAACACTATGTAGAGACACTAATTTTTATTTTATTTTATTTAGGAATTTCAATTTATGAATTGATGTGACAAAAAGTTTATTAAAATCTCAAATTTTAATATTATTTCAGTCCTCGGATAAAATAAAATATGAAACATGTCAAAGTTCTTATGATATAACTTTTGAACCATAATGAAAAACTAAAAAAAATTGTTCAAAAGTCAAGCTACCTTTTTATTATTTCAAAGAACAACATGATCCTAAAAATAAAAATAAATGCCATCCTAGTGTCAACCATTTTGACTTTTGAATTTTTTTATTATATCAAAGAACAATTCTTGATGTGCTCATTGACATTCTGAGAAGTCAAATTAATGGTTGTCTAGTAACCACTCAATACATCCAAAAGTTAAAGAGTAGCTCACATTCCATTTGTGAACAACGCCTTTTTACATTTACCTAATAAATAAATAAACTTGGTGGCCTCCAAAAGTTTTAAATAGTTTTAAACATTTTTGGGGAATGAATTGAAAGCATGTATAGCTGACCTAAGCATTCACTGAGAAGGGTTTTGAATACTTGTGATTTCATGAATATGCCATTTATTTCCTCGCTCTTCCATAGCACTAATAATGATGAGCTGGAATTCAATCATAATATTTTTTATCCGTACAATTATAAGTCAATCGTTTAACAATATTAATTACCAATAAAACAATTGCCACAATAAACATGGCCCATCTTTTTGCCAGAGATAATTGGAGCTGGAAGGAGATCCGGTGCTATTCAAATTCCTCCTCTTTTCCTGCTATTCTCTTTCTCTCTCTCCTTCTTCTCTCTCCTATGTGATTTTCTCTCTCTCTCCTCTTTTTTGAAAAGAAATATAGAGAGAAGAGAAGAGCAGGGAGCTGCTTTTCTAGCAAGAAAAGCAGCGGATACATATTCATTGGAGCTTGTCAGAAGCGGGACCCGCAATTTTCAAAGGATGATATACATATATAATTGTTTTAAATTCTTTGAGTCTTCACATTTTGCATTCTGCCCCCTACAAGTATTTGTTATGTAAAATTTTGGAGATTCTATATGCAGTTTGCATATAATCAAAATGTTTTATATGATTAGCACTTAGCAGTATGCTAATTGCAGTACTGGAGTTTTAAACTGCGGTACCAGTTGTGCATTTAATATTATGGTCCTAATAAATATGGAATTTTTCAGAAGACAGAGTTAAATATATATATTTTTTTTAAGATGGTAAATAAAAAGATCGGCTTATGGAAGTCTTAAAAACTGTTACCCTTTGTAAATATTTAATTCAAGTGTACAATTAAAAATTAAATTGGCTGACATTTATAAATTCAAACCAGAAGATACAAGTAGAGATTTTAGTATTTGATTGAGAGATGCAATATTTCAAATAACATTAATAAATAAAATAGTTTTTTTTTTTTTTTGCATGAGATGAGTGTCAAATCTCAACAGAATGTGAACAATAAATCTCGGACCTAATCAATTTGTATTGTATGTTGAATTCTAAATGGGCTTTAAATCTTTATTTATCCAGGCCCAAACTCTTTGTGTTACTCTCTCTTCAACTCTTTACCAAATTTTCGCTCCTCCCCCTTCTATCCATTCCCATATCCCGAACACACTAAAGTAACACAATTTTTAAATTTGGATCCGAACCGTCCGATCAGATTTCGATCAATCCGGTCTCAGGTGGATTGCACGGGGTGCTTCAATATTCGCGTGGATTCTGATCGGACGGCCCAGATATAACATAAATATTTTGTTACCTTAGGGAGCGGGAGAGCAGGAGAAAGGGATAGTTTGTCATTTTCCCGCCTCTTCTTTGGTTTTGCCTCCTCCAAATCGAGTAGTGTTGTCTCTTTCTCCGTGGCGTTGGTGTTTTTGGCCAGGTAAGCTTTGAAGCATCCTTTGCTCCATTGCCTTCTCAATTTCATCTTTCTCGCACAATTTAGAAATGTATAAATCTTAGGGATGCACGCAAGATGTTCGATGAAATACCCATTTGAGAATCTTACAGATGATGTTGCATTTGAGGATCTTACAGGGTTTGGTTATTTGATAAGTTGAATCTGTACTATGGATTTCAGTTCAACTGAACTGTACTACTACTATGGATCTTGTTGATTGTATTGCTTCGTCATTAATTTCATTGTTGATTAGAGAAGCAACAATTGAGCATTCTCCAATTTACTAATTTTTTTTTTCCATAGTAGTTTGGTTTGGACCAGTCAGGACTGGTACGCAAATATCAGGAAATTAGTGAAAGTTTGGAGAATGTGATGACTAGCTTGCTACTAGGTTATTTTTTAAAATTTTGTTGGTATGCTTTTGTTGCTACTGGTAAACTGTGTCCTTTCATTCGTACATGTCATTGTTATTTCTTTAATATATGATTTCTCTGATTATTTAATATATGCTACAAGAGGATTACAAATGTAGACAGTAATGCTACGGGAGGCATCATGCTCAAGAGCATTGGATGTATGATATATTTTCTTCTCAAGCTGTTGGTTTTTTAGAATAGTTATTTAGATTAGTCATTATGAGATACTGGGCTCACACTGAATTTATACAATTTGCAAAATTTTGTGGTACTGGTGCAATTTCTCTTTTGTAGCTATATTGTCTGTTGTGCTATATTCATGTACACACTATGCCTATCTGGTGCTAATTTCTTCTTGGAGATTTTTTTTATGAAACTCATGCAGTCATGTACGTAGCGTTTTCAAAATACTGGTACTGGATTTTGGAATAGAAGGAATCCCAGTTTGATATCAAACTCGTGTAGGAATGGAACTTGTTCTTTGATTGTTTTTATTTTAAAACACTCTTCGATTGTTTCTTTCATTGTACCTTTTATTTTTCTTGTTCTTTGAGCATGTCTGATTTGTTTTTTTTTTTGACATATGATTTCTCTTTTGAGAACCTTTAATTGTACTGTTAATGGGATTCTGGTACAGGGCAAAAGTTGGGGTTTTTGGCATTTTTGCATTCACTGCCTGGTATATGCTAATGCGCCAGCATCCTAACATAATAATTTTCTTTTATATATATTTTTTTCTTTGTTTCATGTTTTAGAAATCAAGGGCAAAATAGTCATATTTAAAAAAATATAAATTAAATGCAAGGTTACTCAATCTTTCATCCCTCCCTATAGAATTGTGGAACAAGTAACTCCATTTAAGTTCTTCCCTTCCTTCCCTTCTAACACCCTTAGGTGATATGAATTCCTTTCTGACTGCAAGCCTTTACCAAAATTTCGCTCTTCCCTCTCTTTCTCTCTCCAGATCTCTTTTCCGATTAAAATTCAAATCGAAAGAAAGAATAAGTCGCAAACAAACTAGAAGCATGTAAGGTAAGTCTCTTCCGATTCAATTGTTCTTTCACTGAAAACCAATAATCGAATAGATAGATTCTCCAAACAAATTGCAGCAACACAAACAATGCAATTTACTTAATTTCTTGTTTATGCTTTTGAATAGGAATTGGAGTCTCAATTTGTGCAATGCCGGGTTATTATGATATCGATGACATCATCATGGAAGAGGAAGCTGTATCAGTTGTTTTTCATGTGGGAGCAAATGGAGTTGGTCTACTTGATCCTGGTTCAGAAACAAACAGTGTATGTCTAAATTTCTGGGTTTTTGTACACCATGTTCACTAAGTAATTTTAGATGCTTTCTTTGTACTGGTACTATAAATCCACTAATTAGACAAAAGATGGCTTATCCAGGTTCAGCATTTACCAGTACTCTTACATAAACAGATTGTTTTTATTTTGCCAAATATGATTTTTACCCAACAGCTTCAGCACATACCACTAATTGAGTAGCTTCTTTGACACACACACACACACACCCAAGTATACATAAATCAAGCCGAGATAATATAATAATAGGAAGTAGAAAAATATCTAATGCCAGTATGTATTATTGTTTGTAGTTTAATTTTTTTTGTTTAAGGTTGATAAGGGGGCAAAAATAGACCTTCTGTTCTGGCTATCACATGAGTTGTGTAGGAGAAGAGCCGTGTCAATTATCGTACCACCCTGCTTCAATCAAAAGTATTTTCTTTTCTTCACAAAATTGCAATTTACCTTTTTTAGTATATTTACAGTATAATTCGAGCTCTTCTATAGTAAATTACAAGATACCATGTGCTACTGTACAGCTACTCTATAGTAAATTTACTTTTCTTATATTCTGGTTAGTTTAATTTTCTAGTTTGTAATTGATATATTTTTTTAATTTGCCAATATCGTAGAATGAAGAAAGATGTACAAGCAGATGCTGCTTGTGTTGATTTGGGAACCCGTTATCCCTACTTCTATGAATTTGGATGCAAAATTTTTCCCTTGTAAGTTCACTTGCCTTATTAACATGTCAAGGTATGCTAATTTATTCTTCAATTTATCTAGATCTCAACCCTTCTGTACCACTTGGTATTGATTAAAAAACTTCTCTGTTGAACCCCTGACGTTGCCTGGCCTTGGTATAGCAATTTGATGCTATTCTAAATACTGGTACCAGTCTGTACCAGTCTATCCTATGCACTGGTACACAGATTGAACTACCAGAGACTTTTACATCAGAGACTTGATTGTATAAGAAATAAGGAATAGAAGGTCTAAATTGCAGTTTACTGAAATTAGTTAATTAAACTTGTCAGAGGGTTAATTAGTTAAATGATTTAGCCCCTTGGGTTCGGCTGACAAATTAATTGAAAAGGAATTTGGAAGCTTATTTGGTATGGGCCTTTGGGCTTGATTAATAAATAAAATGGGCCCTGGCTGAATTGGGCTTGGATGAAATATTAAAAAAAAATTCTGCTGCTGCTGTGTTGTAGAGTTTCCTATTAAGATGTTCACTTTCTTAATATGTGATTCAAAATTTCAAATTTCCAAGCCCCATAAATAAAATTACATTACAAAATTCACCTAGAATTACTCTACAGCAATTGCTAGATGTTAACATTAACCTTAGTACTGATCTTGAAATCCCTATGAAATGAACCCCTCGAAATGAAATTAGAGTGTTTTTCAAAATGAACCATATTTTACATAAAAATTAAAAAAATGAGATGTTTCTTGCAAAGTCGCCAGTTGATTTTTGAAAATATAATTTTGCATGTAGGGTTGGTGATAAGAGTATCGGACCCTTTCTGCGGCACACATTTGCAAGTCGATACAAGGAGATGCTTAGCAAATCTCACACAGCCTCTGTTAATGCTACCCCTAAATTTGTACTCCGCCTCTCCAAAGAAGAGTATCAAAGTGGGTTCCCAACTCCCCTCATTTATGATCTATTATTTGGTACCAGACTGGTATTATTGAGATTAGGGGGGTGTTCATTGCGTCGGTTCAGTTAATACCAAATTAAATTTTTGGTTTGTTTAGTTGAACCGAAATAGGAGAGATTAAAGTTGAAATGGTCAAAACTCAATACATACGCAAATACATTTAATAATCATCGAAATAAATATGTGGATGTTCTGAAATATCAAAACCAAAATATAAGGTGTTGATATTACATACATTATATATAAAGCATGGATTTCAACCATATAGAGTTCGGTTGGTTCTTTCTTTTCCGTTTTGAATAAACCAAAACCGAACCAAATATAAAAAAATTGAAGTAATTAAAAATTCAACCAAACCGCATTTAAACTGAAAAACTGAACCATTTAATCCAAACTTTTAAGGTTCGGTTGAAAACAAAATAGACCGGACCCAATAAACACTCCTAATAGATGTATCAGTTTCTTTAAAGTTTTGGGTTTTATATGCTTGTCTTTACTGGCTGTTGTACCAGTATGACCAGGTCTGCCAGGAACTGTGTCACGCCCCGGCGGCCGGGCCGGGCACGCGATGCGACAGAACGACATCCTCGCATCCATCCGCCGTCCTGTCAACCTACGTCGCAATAGAAATAAACAGAAACAATACGAAGTCAGCTACAAAGCCGAGTAACCAGTTATTTAACGACGCAGCTTCTCTATAATTGGCTTAATAACAGTAAACAACCATTTCAATAGGATTGGATTAATCCACACAATTAAAAATCAAATTACTCATGCATATTTAACTGATAATATCAGTTGGGTCTAGGTTTTCAGTAAAATCAGTTCCATTCCAGTTGGAATCCCTGAAACAGGCGATTCCCGGTATTTTCAGTCCATTAATAACAATTTCAGTATCTAGACCCTATATTCCAGTTAAATATGCTATCATAATCCGATTATCCAATTCAATAGCAAATAAACCATACAAATCGAAACCACATATTATAGAGAAGTCTGGTTACCTGATAGCGATCAATTCAGAAATCCAAATCCAATTGCTACGAATATACAGAATCAGCGCAACGTAGTCGGAATTCCAATCGAACAGATTATTAATATCAAAATATTTCTTCTATTCTTATTAAATTTCTCTCTTTTTTTTGTTGGATTTTTTTCTTCTTCTTTTTTAATCCTAACCTGATTAAGAGAGAGAATCATATGTAGAGAGTTTTAACGGTGGTAAAAACAGAAGGCAACCTATGCATAGGCCACATGGCCATAGTTCCACGTCTTTTTTTTTTCTTTCCATTTTCTTAATTTAAAATAATAAGATAAAAGTTTTATATTGTAAACCTTCATATTTTCATAATTATAAATAACAAAAATCTATGTTTATAAGTATTTATAAAATTACGAGATGTTACAAACTGGTACTGATAAAAAGTTATCTTCTTTTTGGTTTTAAGCTTATTTTTAATATAGTTTACTAATCTGATTAATTGCATTTCGCTTTGTTAACTGTAGTGTTTGAAGCTGCGAAATCTTCTATGGTTGAATATAAAAAATGGCGGGTCAGTCATTTGGGCTTGACGAAGAGTTCTCTTCTTGGCCATAAAAGGAAGATAGATTCGCAATTAGGCCCTTCCTCTTAAACTTTTACTCTTTTTAGTAGGATTTAGTTCAGTTAATCAATTAAAAGTACTGTACCGATCTGCTAATCCAAACTGAAACTGTATTCGGTCTGATCGCACTACTATGATCAGATGAAGAACACATCAGGTTATAATGCTTTGGATCCTTTGATTCTGATTGTAACAAGTTTGACAAAAAAAGTATGTTATTAGTCAGCTTGTTTGTGTACTGTTATGTGTAATATTGCATTACTAAAATAATGTATACTGGTATTTTGTTTTTTTTTTTGGTCAGTTTGATTAATTTTGTTTCTAATCTCCAAATCGAGCCAAACCAAATTGAATTTTGTTTCCCTGTGGTACCTTACCGTGTAGAATAATTTTCAACTGAGTCGAAATCATTTCGGTATATAATTGAATCATATGGGGTCTGCTTTGAGATTTGTGCTAGATTAAAACGGACAATGCAAATCTCATTCTACACAGTATAGTACCGCACTGGATCTGAACCCGAGTGGAAAAATTGCTATGAATACCCTATAAATTGGAAATTTTCATTTTTGTCTTTTTATATTTTTTTAAATTAAAAAAAATTATACTATTAGTCCCGTCACAATTTGAAATTACATATCACTTATTTATCTGGACGGCCTATCTCAATTTTCTGGTTCGAACGGTTCCGATCCAAACTCAAAATTTGAGTTACCTTAGGTGTTATGTATTCTGTCTAACCATGACACAGCCGATGAGCCAAATCCCTATCCTCTCAGGTATTGCGGAGGATCATTCTCACTTTACGGTTTGAGATTAAATCTCAACCGGTATAGGATTTGGGTCACCATAGGGGCAATATTTTTGGACTTTGAGATTTGTGCCAAGTTAAAAAGAATGGTCCAGATCTAGTAATTGTAAAAGATTCCCTTATCAGGTACTGAAGAGGATGTGAATTCGACACAGCCCCTGAGCTTTCAAACACCTAACAAAGGCCAAGAAAGCTGCACGCCATAAGGAAAAAAAAGAAAAAAAAATGAACAAATTAAGTCTATTCCAAATCTGAGAGTGGAGACAAAATTCAGTCCTCCGGTGATAGTTCCATTCCACATGCCATGTTACTAAACCCCACATTTACATTAAATTCAGTGGTCACATAGTTAGAGTTGATACAAAATTCAGTCCCCCGGCCCCACCCACTAGAAATTTTTTTAAAAATATGCTTCTATTTTTTTTTAATAAAATTTACTTAATTTTAAATTAATTATAAGCTTATGAATTGTTATCCCAAAAGTATTTCTTAAAATATAATTCTATTTCTATATTTTTCTCAGAAAAAAATATTAAAAAATATTTAGTATTCAAAATAATTATAAAACTAAAAATTATCTATACTTTATTCCTATATCATATCAAAACTTGAGTCCTGATTAAACCTTCCCACAAATAGAATATTCACTTCACCATCTCTCTCCTAACCTACCTAGCTAAGCTTTCCTCATTTTTCTCATACCAACCAATCCATCAACAACTATTACCAGTTCTTATCTCAATGGCTTTCTAAGTGATCTAACCTCATTATTTTCTGAAAAAAAATTAAGACCTCTTACTGAACCATAGACCTATGAGGCTATGACCTATATATTAATTGAATGCTTCATAACAACAAATTAATTACAAGCACCCCCTCCCCAAACCCCCATCAAAACAAACAAAAGTTCAAAACCCACAAAATGTACTGGTACACATGGCTATCTAAAACCGACCTCGACAAATCTCTCGTCTATGATTACTCGCATCTCTTCTCCCGGAATGAGCTCGAAGAAGAAGACATCTCACACTTCAACCATGAGTTCCTTCAAAGCATGGGAATATCCGTTGCGAAACACCGCCTTGAGATCCTTAAACTCTCGAAAAAGTACAAACCCGTTAGACAGTCTCAACAAGCTGTGACACGACTTCTCACGGTCTTCAACCGCACGAAACAATGCCTGGCGCGTTGCATTAAAGCGTTGGTGCATCGTGAGCATAGCTCGGCCATTGTAGTGGTTCATAAACCACTGCCGAAAAAGGCGGAGATGTTGAAAAGGAGTAGAAGATCAGAGGCAACACGCAAAGTGACCCAAGACCGACCGCCACAGATGATCATGGCCGGGCCGAAAAAGGCGGAGATGTTGAGTTCGCGTCGCATGAACCCGTTGGTTTTTGAAGAGGCATTTGGAAGTGGATTAAGATCAGTTGAGTCGATTAAATGGGATAGCATGTTTCAAGGGTTAAAACCCACATGAATTATGATTATAGTTATGTTAACATAATTATGATTATAGTTATGTAAAAATATCATTGAAGCTTGTAGGAGGTAACTATAAGTTATATTACTTGGCTAGATGATTACTTTAGTTTTTTGCAGTAATTCTTATTAATTAATTTTTGTTTATGGGTCTCTAATTAAGAGGAAATCGCTTTGTACATTTATATTTAATTGAAACTATTTTGCGTTTATTTTTTCTAATTAAATTGAGAGAATTCTTATGCAATTTGCTATAATTTCAAGCGCAACAACAATGAATTTATTTTAAACAATAATATTATTAAGAAAACTGGGATTATTAGGTTATATATATACTAGTTGGCAGAAAAAAGGAATAAAAAATATTATATATATATAATTCACAAAAATAAAATATTGTTCTCAGAGAAAAAAGAAACAGTTTTTTTTTATTCCGAAATGAAAAAAAAGCTTGTATTAAATATTATAAATAAATTTGGGCTTGCATATATAAATAAATATTCGATAAACAACAAATAAACTTCAAGTAATCTTTTAAAATTATGACAGAGGGTCAAATATCCGAATCTTAATTTTTTATAATTAAATAATGTCCTAATTATTTGTGTATATATGCAGGTGAAGCTTGAAAAGAAAGAAATAATTAGGTTCAACTTTTGTGATTTCATCACCTTTTTCCAAGTGTTTGTTGGAATCTTTGTGGTGGTTGCATCTAACAATCCAACAAATATATGGTTCCAAATTTCCAATTAACTTTTTCTTTCATATCAAGTCACTTAAGTGGTTCTCAGTTCTTACCATTAATTAATTCCCTTGGTTTGTTTTTGAAGCAGTTGCTACTTGCCACCTATTTTTTGTAAAGGCGCAAAAGGCACTTAAAGTATTATTTTAGTACAATATTTGTTAAAATTATGCGTCATATGTACTATTACAATACCAACTATGACAGGGACATGCATACAAAATCATGTGTTTAAAAAGATGATGGGATTGGTAACAATTTATGTTGGAATTAATAACATGGATTTAATTACCAGAAAAATTGCATTATAAATTTATATCCATGAATTAATTTTTATGAATAATTCAAAATTTGTGACCATAAATAAACTTGGACATGTATACACAATGCGAATTGTTTATCTTGCCTTTATTGTTAAAAGTAAATACAATGATGTTAGGGGTGAAAACGGTATGGATAATATATGATCCGTATTCGAAAATTTAGATGCGGATATCTTATATCTGAATATCCGTGTAGATAAAGATACTAGTATATATGGTTTTATGTTTCAATTATCTGTATTCGAATAGTAGATATATGCCATATATTTTAATATATATTATGAAAAAATTATGCTATCGATCACCATTATAATTAGATAAATATTTTGAATTCTAATATTTTTTATATTCTTTAATATTATTTTAATTAATATCCGATCTGATCTGAATCCATATCCGTATCCGTCCAATATTAGCTCCGTATCTATATCTAGAAAATGAAAAAAGAGATATGAATATGGTTTTACCACTGTCCGCTCCGTTTTCACCCCCTGAATGATGTGCATATCAGAAAACCGTTCGTCTGATACAAGGTAAAAAACTAACATAACTGACCGATATGTGATCAATTTGCATGACCGATTTTTTTTATCTTTTCATCTCCGTAAAAAAGAATAACCAAGACCAATGGTTCAAATTTGTATTTTCAAATATATTTTTAAATTATTAGTAAAAGAAGAAATAGTGATATATACTCATGGAACACAAAAAGTTGTGGAATTGGCAACTTAAATTCCTTGCACAAATTTTTGGAGTTTCAAACTTTCTGCCCAGTTGAGATATTTGCATGGGTCGAAAAGGAAAAAGTTGACCCATGATCCGTTTGTAAGTAGTGGGCCTTCATGGGCCGTCAGATTTATTTTCTCTGTAACGAATCGTGAATTAGAGGCGCGCAGAAATGGAAGAGATACCACTGACAGGTGGGCCGAAAGAGTTATGGGCCACAATAGGGTTCTTTTAGTTTAGTAATTTAATAGCTGATATGAAGCTAAATGTTTGTTATGTTGAGTAATTCCATGTAAACAGAGAGATCCGAGTTGTAACTGTCAAGCTTGATGAATAAGTTATTCAATTTATATACCTTTTCTTTAATGTTTTCCTCTATATTTTAATACCTTCAGGTTCACTTTTACGTAATGATTCCTCTAAAGTAACTATCGTTTACCACAGTAGATGTTGAATTTACAAAGTTTAGCACTGATGATAAACCTTCTATTAGTAAAATAGAATGCATTCCACCATATGTTGAACGATAATCATGAATCATAACCATGGATTGGAAAATCGGCTGAGTCAGAACGGTATCGGTCGGTTCCGAGCCGAGTTTCATACCCATGTGATTTTTTCATCAAAACTCGGTTGAATCGGGTTAACTCGGCCGAGTTATCCAATTTTTGGTTCAAGTCAGGTCGAGTCAACCGAGTTTGAATCCGAGTTGAGCCGATTCTCTTCTATCTGGACCGATTCTGACCTAATTGATTCTTGGTGAACTTGGATCTTAATTTTCCCGATTTTTTCTGATTTTGAAGTGGTTTTCTGATGAAGAAGAAAGAGTCTTCAGTCGTAAATAGGCATGGCGCACATACACCTCAAGAATGAACCATGGGACCCGTCTAACAGACGTGAGAGGCTAGGGAGTGCGCAGGCGTTGATTGGCTGCTTGGCGTGGGCTCTACTTGTTGGATTAAATGAGAGAGAGGAAAACAGTGTTGTGTTTCAGCCCGCATGGTCGCGGTTTTTAGAGTAACATGATTCTGCTAGGTGGGCCACAACTGTGAGAAATGTGAACCGTGCTTTCAGCCCCCTCTTTTTCTTTTCTTTTCTCCGTTTTATCATGCTGGTTCCCTCCTTTTATCTCCTTTTTCTCCTCTCCATTTCTTTTGGTAATGGCCACGTCCATTTTTTCATTGTTTTTTAATTTCTTTTATTTTCTATATTCTATCTCTATTTTTTTTAGGGGTGAACAAGTGATCTGAACATTACTTGCACTAATTATTTTTTCAAATAATTTTTCCTATTTCTTAATACAATTTTTTTTTTTTGGAGAAAAATCCGAGTTTCCTAGTTGACTCGGCCTATTTCGACCGATTTATCCGATTCCGATTCCATAATCAATGAACCAATTCTGATTCCGAATCCGATTTTCAGAACCATAATCATAACTCTAGCTATTTAATATATATTTTTGTACTTTCATTTAAACAGCTTGGCACAAGTCTTAAAATGTTTTTTTTTTTAAAAGAGGCATTAGCCCATTTCATATTACTGAAATTGGATAATTACAAAACACTAGTATCAGTTGTCACCTCGACTAGGAGCCAGAATATATCAAACCACTAGAAATAACAGTAAATTCATACATCTGCCAGAATAGAACTAGAAACTAAAGTCCAAAAGTAATCTAAATTATCTACTACTAAGCCACTCATAAGGGCTAGGATAGACTAATAGTCAGAGCTAAGTAGTCAGAGCAAAATGGTGAGGCTGTCTTCATCATCCATCAAGGGGCCTCAGAGCCCTCAGCTGGGTCAGTGTGCTGGTGTATCACCATATGTAAAGGCATGAACTGGCTAATAGGAATCACATCCTCCATTACTGGCAACCACTCTTCAACAGAGTCCTTGGTCTTCTTTTTCAGCACACGTATCCAATACAAACAAAAAGATTTTATCATAGTAATCAATGTTCTAGCTGTTTTAACTTGAGCATTATTAAAGCACAAGTCATTACGATTTTTTCAAAGTGTCCAAGTGACAGCACTGAGGACAATTAGAAAACCTGTGCGATCGGCAAGACTAAGAGAGTAAGCAAACTGAATCAAACTATCCCAATTGTGCCAGAGATGCATTACCTCTTGACTTTTTCCTAACCAGAACCAAACCTATTGAGCTAAGTCACAATTTAGAAACAAATGATCTACTGTTTCATGTTGACCACAAATGTGACATTGAGTGTTACCGATCCATCTTTTTTTAGTAAGATTATCTTTGGTCAGAATGAGATTATGTGTCACTAACCACATGAATATTCTTAATTTGGGGGGAATTGGTAAATGCCACCAAATCATAGCATTGGTTGGTTGGTACCCACCAAAGTTCAGAATAGTGTAAATAGAGTAAGTGGAGAACTTCCCTGAACTTTTTCATCTCCACTCTATCTTGTCACGCGGCAAAGTGAATGAAGTAGAGCTAATAATAGCAAGCAATTCTAACCATTCTCTATAATCTACACCTAACAATTCTATTCGAAATTTCAAAACCTGACCTTAAGTGTGTATGACATCAGCAAACAGTACTGTTTTATTAGTGCATTTAGAGAACAAGAAATAATATTTAATAGAAAGAGAACAATTTTGGTATCATTGATCTAACCAGAACCTAACTTGAGTTTGTAAACCAGAAGTATAAGTAGTACTCATATCTCCAATATGACTAATTTTATTCATAGAAGACCAGAAAGGAGAAGGGGAAACTGAATGGTTGCTATTATATTTGTGTATAATAAACAAGTCTTAAAATGTAATAATTGTTTCAATGATATGAAGGGAATTAAACGTAAATATGAGAAATTTAATTTTGATTAACAACACAATTAAATAAAAGTTAAAACAGAAACCCAATACATGAGAAACGAAATGAGCAAATACAAAGCAAATATGGTGCATAAACAGTTGCACGGAATTAGAAATAAATGATTACAACTTTCAAACCAAGCATCTAATGATGTTGATAATAACGAGAGATGCTATAGTAAGTCTGTATTGTAGAGAGACTAAGTAGATATACACCAGCAAACAACGAGATGACTGCCCATGGACTATGGAAGTATTCGTGCCTCAATTTCGCAAATCGATTGTTCCATTTGGAATGATAGTAACTATTCAGATCATCAAACTGCTTTTTACAGTAATGATCTTCATAGTCAACCGTACAAACATTTCCGATATCATTGAAGTAAGTGTAAGCCTTTTGACTGTTGCCTAGTTTGTTAGTCATTATGCCATATCGCTGAAGTAACTCTACATCCTTTTCTGTATTAATTAGTCCATCCAGAAGTAAAACATAGCTTGTCAGTAACCGTTCTTTGGAAGGCTTGTTCAACAATTCCTCAAAAGCAACAAGGTTTGCAAGTAAAGTTGCCTGTTTTGGGTCAAGCTGCAGATGCGGTATCTGAAGGATACCATTTTGGAAAGTTACATCAAAACCTTCGCTATGTTCTCTCTTCTGAAAAGTTGCACCAGCCCTCTGGTAAAGCACATCTGCATTCTTTATCCTTTTGGGTGCATTACTGCGGAGGTGAATTTTTTCCCAGCGACGAGCTGCATCATTATCATAAGGAAAATGCCAGCAGTCAATCTCTAGGTCATGCTGGTTCAGCGAATTAATACTTTGGTCGTTTGAAGTATGCGACGAAAGGTCGGGCTGGTTCGGTGCATTAATAATACTTTGGCCATTTGAAGGAGATGGTGTGCACCATTTCCAATAAAGGTCAAGCAAATGTGTTGGTTCAGTCAATCCGTCATGGTCATAGAATTTCCATGGCATATCCAACCATATGAAAGGTTTGAGCTCTTCGAGGAATTCATCTATGAAATTTGTGGTTTGTTCTGGAGTAGATTGTGGTGTGTGGCTTTGGCTTTGCTGTGGAGTAGATTGTAATAAGCTGCGACTGCTTTGGCTTTGCTCTTGAGAGAGGGGGTATAGTGGTAACTGGCTCTGTCTTTGATTTGGAGTTTGAGTAGATTGTGATATGTGGCTTTGTGCTGGAATGGGTAGGCAACACAAGCAAGTGCAGCCTTGTGGACTACTAGATGGAGAATTAGATGGAGAATTAGAAGTAGAATTTTCTGAAGATTGTACTGGTCGGAGCATGTTAATTTCCCTAAGGAAATTATAAACCTTATTTAGAAAAAAGAAGGGAATTTGGTTTTCCAAAAGGAGCAAGTCAAATCTTACCGTTTTAATGTCTACTCCCGGATAGAACATACTCTCATCTACCCCTCTAGAGAAATCAAGGATTATTAGGATAATAAAGCAACTGTCACGAACCAACATTTCGAAAAACTCCTCATCACCGAGGTGAAAGCTCTTACCATACCATCTACGAACTTCACTTTTCATTGTCTCATTGATATCAATCATCCGAATGAGATCATTGATATCTGCATTAGGCTTACTTATAATAGTCGACAGCTTACTCAAAAAGGACGATATGCACTCGTTCTTTGCTTCCTCTATGACTTTTTGTTTCTTTATTTTCTTATAGTACAACGGGCCAATGGACACAAATTTCGGCTTAAAATAAGATTCTCTACCGTACCTCATATGTGATGGGGCGCGGCAAAAAATTGGCGCAGACATGTTGATAAGAAATATATGTAGATTGGAGGGGTTTGCTTTGAGTATTAATCTTCAATCTTTCGTTGTTGTTTATAATCAGGAACGAGACCATGAGGGTGCGCGGTATATATAATCAATGCTACATCTAGAAATTTACTTCTGCAAATCATTCAAAGTCCATACACTGAATTGTATATTAATATATTGGGAATTGTTAGGTGGTACGCAAGTAAATTATTAAGTCATTAATTAGAGGTACCGGGAAAGTTACACACAAGAGAGCTTATGCCTTATAAAAATCTTAATTGACGCTATCAACCCTAATCATATGAAAGTTTATTTGACGAGCAAATTATATATTGACATGCCTTGGCAACAATAGAAAGCAACGCATGACAAATGTTTTGGACGAGTTATATATATTATATTCCTTGACTTATTCCTTGGCGAGTCCATTCAATACCGACTTATTCCTTACGAGTTATTCTTTTGACGAGTTATTATGTCCATTCAATGCCGACTTATTTCTTCACCATTTCTGCATAAATAAAACGCATATACTAGGAAAGTTCCAATATCTCTTTTAATAAGATAAGCCAAGTAAAGATCAACAAATTGAAAAATTTTCATTTATCTCTCTTAATCGGAAAGTTCCAATAAAGTTCCAATATCTCTCTTAATCGGAAACTTCAACTCAATTTTTATATTTCTGAATTTCAAAAAACTTGTAGTTCGTCTTGTACAAGATCAAGAAGCAAACATAACCAATTGTGTTTAATTTGCACTGACGATTTTCCATGTTATCATCCCGTACGAAAAGAGGGCTATTTTTTTTTTATGATTTTAACCTAAATGCAATACTTTTAAGGGATAAATAAGCAAGATGACCGATGGTCCAAATTTGTCGTTTCAAATTTAAAGAGGAGCATACTTTGATAGGAGAAACATTGATTAAAAAAAAAACTTATGTGAGTAAGCCAATGCAAAGAAAACTTAAAGTACAAACCAAATATGGTATTTGCAGAAACAGTTGCTCGAAATTCGGAGTAAATGATTATAAGCAAAACAAGATCCTGGCCAAGAATCTAAGAGAGGTTGATAATAACTGGGGATAGTAACCAAGTTTGCTAATACTCATGCCGATCGATAATAACTATTTATATTATAGAGAGTCTGAATCACTGCAAGATAAAGCGCTAACACACCAGCTATGAACGAGTTGGCTGCCCATGGATTATCATAATATCTGCGCTTCAACATCACAGCATAACTGTTCACACCCCTGTAATAGTAATAATTGATATCATCAAACTGCTTTTGGCAGAAATGATCTTTATCGTTAACCGAACAAAAGTTACCGATATCATTGAAGTAAGTGAGAGCCACTTGAGTGCTGCTTAGTTTGTTAGTAATTAGACCAAGTTTCTGAAGTAACTTTACATCCTTTTTTGTATTGATTAGTCCATCCATGAGTAAAACATAGCTTGTCAGTAACCGCTCAGTTGAAGGTTTGGATTCCTCGAAAGCAACGAGGTTTGCAAGTAAATTTATTTGATTTGGGTCAAGCTGCAGTTGGGGCATCTGCAGAATACCATTTTGGAAAGTTACACCAAAACCTTTGCTATGTTCTCTCTTCTGAAAAGTTACACCACCTGTCAGGTGAAGCTTGCGATTATTCTTAGCTGGTACGTAATTTGCTATATTCTTAGCTGGTACGTAATTTGAAAGGAGCCGGGGAAGCTTGCGATTATTCAATAAAAAATATTGAAACTAATTTAGGGTTTAAAAGAGAATATATTTATCGTGCCACACTATCCCAACATCTGATCAGGCAAGAGTGAACAACTAGAACAACTTAACAAAATTGGACCAATTTTACTTCTTGAAAAATGTCCATGTTTACTCCACTAGTGTTTTGAAAAAAACCGGCCGGTTCAGAACTGGATAGGACCACCTGTGGAACCGATCCGTACCGACCCGGACCATGGTCAAAATCCGGACCGGTCTGGACCGAGGATAAAGAGGGTCTGAGCACGGTTTTTGATGGATTTTTGCCACTAGATCCAGACTAACCCTGGCGGTTCTAAACCCGTGGACCAGACCAGACCATAACCGGATTAAACCGGGACCGGACCGTGCCTAAACCCGTGATGATCCGGACCGGACCGTGTCTAAACTGTGATAAACCAGAACAAAACTGAACCTGACCGTGCCTAAACCGCTGTTTTTTTTAAGATTGATAAATTTAAATTTTAAAGTTAAAAATTAATAAAAAAAACGGCTATCAGTCATTGCCCAGTTTTTCCAAAAAAACAGCTACGATTCATTGTCCAGCTTCATTGCCTTCCTCCTCCCTTTCGGATCAAGCTCTTTTCTTCGTTGCCCAGCGGCGCTTTTCTTCCACTCTTTCGGATTCAACTCCCGTTGGACCCGATCAATTAAACCGGACCAGACCGGATCGGATCATGGACCGGACCAACCCGTGTGGGTCTGGACCATGATCCCTAGCACGGGTTTAGGCCATCCTCTCTAAATTTGGACCGTCTAACTCGAACTGTACGAACCCATGAATTGTGGAGACCCATGAACTAAAGAGACCCGTGGACCTGAGAGACCCTTAAACCGGAGGATTTTGGACCGGACCGGACCATTTGCATAACCCTAAACTCCACAGTATGATTCAGGTGCACAACGAATATATTTGATCATAATATTCTCACTCAATAAATCTATCTAATAAATTATTCAATTTTGATTCTAATTGGCAATATTACCCCTCATAATTTCATTATTCATGTATTGAAACATATACTTTCAAACTAAATTTTTAATTTTTCTTTTATAATTATGTTTCTTAAGTAGTAAAATAATCTTTATATTTCCCCTATACATACTTCTTGCTGGTCCATATTTCATATTGATTTAGTCTGCCGTATTTTTGACATGTTATATGTACATGCGATCCTTGTTATTTTGACAATATTTCCGATAATTTCTGTAGATATTAAAAGAAGCTACCGTACGTGAGTCAATTTTATGATCGTGTGGTGATATATTGGATTTTTTTCACTTGAGTTCTTAATGGTTGAGGTTTTGATAAAAAATGTCAACTCTGATTTTAAAATATATTAGAAGTTATATTTTGTGCATAATTAAATGACTAATTTAGATTCCTTGATATTTGTTAGACTCCAATATATTTTCTTACAACATTCTATATTATTGAAATATAAAATAGGATTCAAATTATAACGGCTAGTTTATTTATTAGAATAGAGAATAGTGTACCATTATTAATAGAATAGGAAATAGAGCCTTATAATTAATAGCAATAGAGAATAATAGTGCAATAAGTATAGATATGAACATTTGTAATCAGAAAAATAAGATTGCAAATACAATTTGTTTTGTTAATCTCATTTTTCTGTCTTACAAAAATAACATATATGGACTCTAAAGAAAAATAAGTTTATTTATTCAACAGCAACAACACTAATCACAAATCATTTTATTAATGGCGAAAGCCAGCTTTCACTTGTAATTAATTAAGATTTAATTAACGAGACAAAATGAAATGAATTAAAAAGTCGCCTTGTTATCTCTAACCACATATCCTTCACAACCCCACACAACAAGGGTTCAAGTCCTATGTATATTATTATATGGCACAAGTCATTGATGCATTATGCATGATTGTATAAAAAAATTCAATAGTCAAAATGACTTCAAAATGAAATATCAATGTCAAATAATTAATTATATTATCACATAAATTTTAATAATATAAATTACATTAATTTTCATCAAAATTACATTCATGAAATATCAATGTCAAATAGTACCTATCTGCTGTTTAATATTATTTAAGTAGAATTTGAAAATTAAATAAAATTTCTATTAAATAATTAACTTATATTTCTAATATGTAATTTTTTATATTTATTTAAACATAACCATATGAAAAGATTTTCCAAATAAAAGAAAAAAACTATCTGGATCGGTTTTATTGCTAAAAACCGATCCAGATACTATCAGGATCGGTTTTTAGCAATAAAACCGATCCTGATACAATTTTTTTTTTCAAAGTTGGTTCTGCAAAAAAAAAAAAAAAAAATCAGGGTCGGTTTTTTATAAAAAACCGATCATAATAGTATCAGGATAAAAAACTGACACTGATTTTTTTTTTTTTTTGCAGAACCAATTTTGAAAAAAAAAATTGTATCAGGATCGGTTCTTTTATAAAACCGATCCTGATACTATCAGGATCAGTTGTTCTAAACAACCGATCCTAATAGTTAGTATCAGGATCGGTTTTATAAAAAACCGATCCTGGTAGTTCACAAATTAGGATCGGTTGACTAAAAAACCCGATCTAACTAGTTTTTAGGATCGGTTTTGTTCAGAAAACCGATCCAGATAGGTATTAGTATCGGTTGTTTCATATAACCGATCCAGATAGGCCGATCCTGATTCATGTTTTTCCACTAGTGATTGAACATCTCAGGAGCACCATTCCAGTTTTGTTGCAAATCAAGTCGATCGGTGTAGTTCCGCATTTGTATGTTACCTGCATTGGACAAGTTTAGACTGTTCAATGACCCGAAATTGTTTTACTTAACACTCCAAAAAATCAAAATTAATTGATTACCACCCGGTCATATTTTAAATGTTACCACCCACGCAGACCCAGTCAGCGCACCAAATTGGATTGGTGCACAGACTGGGGACGCTCACCATTTTAGTGCGCTGATTGGGAACGCGCACGGATTGGTGCGCTGACTGGGGTTGCGCACCAATCTGATTTTTTTTTTGTTTTGTTTTGTTTTGTTTGTATTTTAGATTTTTGGAATTATGAACTTTGTTTGGAATTATAAATTTTGTTTTGGTTTTGTTTTATTTGTTTTATAATTTCATTTGTTTTGAATGGTGAATTTTGAAAACAAAAAAATAATACAAATAAAATCACTAAAAAAAATCCAACATAAATTATACTACAAAATTATCATAATAACTAATAAATCCTATATTGGTGCGCACCCCTAGTCGGGGCTCCGATCCGTGCGCGTCTCCATTTGGTGGAACAAGCTGGTGCGCGTCTCCAGTCTGCGCACCAATAATTTGAGTAATACTACCCCCATACGATAGTAATTTACCTTTCCACCCCTGAATTCTAGAGTCAAATTTCTCAATAATAACTGACTGCCAATCAAGTGCGGTTGGCTTCTTAAAGTGTAAAGGCAAACCAAGATAAGTAATGGGCAAACTAAAAATTTTACAACTAAAAAAATTAGCTAAATAAGTACCCTCCTGATCAGACAAATTAAAAGGGACCATTTCAGATTTAGAATAATTTATCTTCATTCCAAACAAATTTTCAAAAGCAATTAAATGCATTTTGAGTGCATAAACTATCTTAGGATCTGCCTTTAGAAATAATAGCGTGTCATATGAAAATTGTGAGTTTAAAACAGGTCCAAGATTATGAAAATTCCCTAAGCCAGAAATGGCGTGTCATTAATTTATTAGTTAAGCAATGATAGTCTTTCACATAAAATAATAGATGTCAACTAGCTCAACAATACTAATCATAATCATTTGGTGAAGGCGAAAGTCAGCTTGGAAGTTGGAAGTCTTCGCTTGCGAAAAAGAAATAGAAAGGTAGCATCTACAACAACATATCTATAACACCTAGTGACATGCTGTAACTGATTAATTGGATACTAAACAATTATTTCCACATAGTATATATGGTTTTCACATTTTAGACTGTCCAATGACAATAATAATATTTCGTAAAACACCATCTCAGACGAGTACAAGACACATCTTTTACAGAGTACGAGTATGTCAGATTTTTAAAATTTATTAACAAGTACAGGACTCATTGGTAGGAGTACAAGTATGTGTTTCAAATTTATTTAGTATCAAGTCAAGCGGTCAAATGTAGGCGTTTTTAATTTAATTTTAATGTATTTATTCTTTTATTTTTTTGACCGCTTGACTTGATACTAAAATAACTCGATTTTTTTTTTTGGTATGTAAACAAATCACTTATAAAATAAATCGGTTTGAACGGTTTGAAATAGTAATTTGAAATCTATCCAATATGTTTTGAAGCAGGTGTCACCTGATGTCATACTAGCCCGACTAAGTATATATAACATCAAGTTAGTCATTGTGAAGGCAACCCTCGTAAGAATTGAGGGAAATGTTTAATTTAATCATATATATATGGATTAATAAATCATGAAGTAATTAACTATATCGATCATATATATATATAGTTTAATGTCGCACAAATTGTACATTGGCATTAGTTGGCCACCAGTACGACTTTATTTTAGTTTTCTCTACGTATGAGTGAATGTTCAAGTTCGGTTAATATATATAGAGAGATGGGCTACAGTGAGTTACTAAATAAGGATCTTGTTTTACTTTATCCTCATATATAACTTGTTTGAATTATTTTTGCGCTGTCCGAGGTACCGTAGCAAGCAACATAATAGAATCGTTTGAAAAGTCAATTCAATGCCAATAATAAAAGCAACGCACATGTTTTGGGTAATTTCTAAATTCAGGCTAGTACGTACTGAAAAGTCAATTCCATGCCAACTCAGTTGGGATCATATAAAATTAGTTTGGGATAACTTATGTCTTACGAAATTATGCGTTGAGAAAAAACACTACTACTAAAACACTAATTATATAAGGTACAATATACCGGGAATTAATAAATTTCTAACAAAATAGTGTGTAAAGAAAGGAGGTGCGCAAACAAAAATGTGCTCAACCTTACACACACGATCATTTAAAAGAAAACTGTATTGGAAAGATACCTAGATTTGTACACAGTTTTTTCATTAAGAAATTGTGTACGATTAAACCATCTTCATACACGGTTAATAATCAAGCAACCACCTATGATTATGCCCAATCTCTAAACTCGGTTACATAAAGCAACCGTGTAAATGATTTTTTTAACTAAGAACTAGCTAGACTGATATATTCTGTAATTTAACCATAGTACAATTTTGAAGGGCTAAATAAAACAAAATAAGATATAAAAATATAATCAGTTTTCAAAATTTTGGAGAGGGTTTTTATAGAACTCCTCTTTTTCCATGGATTTTAAAACTAACATATAGGTCTGATTTATGCATGTTTAAATTATTAGGCTTCTTAGGTAGCGACTTGATAAGTAGGCCGGCCTTGAGTTTTCCTTCCAAATTCTACTGAGGCCAACAAAATTTGTCAAATCCAACTTTCTGATTCTTGCCTATCATGTGCAAGTTACTGCATTTTTAATGCACATGACTTGACAATTTCTACGACCATGTAAATTTAAAATACGTACCCTTGATGAAAATGAAGTAAACTACATGGATATTATTGAATTCTATTATGATGAAATTGTTTATCTAGTTTTATTTTTGAAGTAACATATCAGAAAACTTGTATTTAATTCGTCCTATACAAGATCAAGAAGATAACATAACCGTGTTTAATTTGCACGGGCAATTTTTCTACCTTCTTTTTCTTGTACAAAAGGACTATATATATATGATTTTTGACCTAAATGCAATACTACAAGAATTAATAAGAAAGACGACCAATGGTCCAAATTTGTGGTTTAAAATTTATATTTTGAATTATCAGTAAATAAAGAAATAGTTATCCTCATGGAACACCAAAAGTAATTGGAATTGGTAAATTAAATTCCTTCTGTGAAACTCTTAGGATTTTCATTACATACTTGCGGCCCAGTAGATATATAAATGCAAAGGTCGAAATGTAAAAGTTAACCCCGTGATCTGTTTGTTAAGTAGTGATAGGAAAGTGGAGTCATGGGTCGTCTGATTTATTTTCTTTCTAACTTAATATCAGTGAGAGCAATGAGTTGAATGTAAAGGGTTAGATAGAGACAGCGAGGAGTTGGCCCCAGAAAATACGCTATTTCCTTGTCTTTTGTTTTAATTTAGTTTAGTAATTTAGTATTTGAGGTGAAGTTAGGGTTTGTTATGTTGAGTCACTGTATAACCAGGGTGAGTTAATTTATATATCTTAAATGTTTTTCCTCTATTGATCTCTTCAGCTTCACTATTACGTAATGTTTTCATCTCGAGTTAATTAATAAGTTTTGATAAAATTCTCTATAGTCATTTTTGTAATTATTAATTACTAATTTAGACCATTGTTTACCACAGTTGAGTTGAATTACATGTAAGATAAAATATTAGTATTTAGACCATTGTTTACCATTGTTTACCACAGTTGAGTTTAATTTAGACCATTGTTTACTAATTTAGACCATTCTTTATATTTCATGTAAGATAAAATATTAGTATTTGTGATACATGCACAAAACTATAAAGAGTTATGATTGGAAGGCTTAATATGGTTTTACTTAAATTGTGAAAACTGAGAATCTTCCAAGAAATGAAAGGCTGAAATTAGACTATTTAGCCTTATATATTGTGGCTTCAATTCTGAATTTTTCTTTCTCTTTTTGAGAGAATTTTTCTTTATTTTATCTTTAGCGTTTGACCTAAAAAGAATGTCGGCGTTGATATATAAATATGTAAATCCAACTATTGTAAATGAGTTTGAAGAACTGGACCGTTATATTTTTTTATTTTTACTATAGTATAATTTGATAGTGCTTTATAAAATAAAATATAATCAGTTTTCAAAATATTGGAGAGGGTTTCTGTAGAGCTCCTCTTGACGCCCAAAGGATTTATAACTAAACAAAGACGTCTGATTCATGCATGTTTAAATCATTGGGCTTCTAAATAGAAACTGGATAAGTAGGCCGGCTATGAGTTTTCCTTCCGAATTCTACTGAGCCCAACAAACTTTGTCATATCCAACTTTTTGATTCGTTCCTACCATGCATGTGGCAAGTTACTGGATTTTTTATGCACATGACTTGACAATTTCTGCGACCATGCATGTAAATATGAAGTACAGATGATGACGGCCGTAGGAGAAGTGTTATATATACGCATATATAGCAGTACATTAAATGTCAATTATACCTTTTTATTATAATTAAAATTTTCGTGTTTGTAAATTTAAGTTTATGTATAATAAATAACATCCAAAACATAAATACTACAAATCTATATTAAGATATAGCGATATAAATTTAACAAATAATAAATTATTGAACTATCCAAAGGTAGGAAAAAAAAATGTTTTCATGTAAATAAATCTTATAACAATGTTTGACATATATAGGATATATATTCGACTACCGCAAGATTGGCTAAGGACAGTGATGAAATTAACCTCCCCAAAGGATGCATGTCGATCTGCAGCTGTCTGCACCACATTTAAATCAGCAATTGATTCGGATGATGTATGGGGAAGATTCATGCCTGCCGAACTCTCATCAATTATTTGTCGTGCTAATATTGACGCCCAAAAGCTGCCTGTCTCAAAGAAGAAGCTCTACGTCCAACTCTGCCATAATTGGATCCATCTTGATGGCAGAACGAAGGTGTCGTGAAAAAGAAATTAAGGTTGATTGTGTTGATGAACGGAGCAGAGGTAATAATGGTACAAAAGCTATATCCATTAACAAATTATCCGAGAGATCTCTCCCCCAAGACGAACTATGTTGCCTATGTTATATTCAAGGGAATGCCAAGCTCACAGGTTCTCAAAATTCTTCAATGGAACTGTGACAGTTCAAGTGGCCAGACAGCTTCAATTTACGGAAGCTGCATGGTGGATATCTGCCAGGAATCTCAGACGAGAGAAGACGGATGGAGGGAGATTAAGTTGGGAGAATTTAATACTGGCACTGGAGAGGATCGAGTTGAGCATTTCTTCTTTTTTGATGCAAACACTATATTTCTGAGAAATGATCTAATTATTGGAGGCATTGAAGTAAGACATGTATGTTAAATCATGGACCAGATAATAGAAATCTATAGAAACAAAAAGTATTTATTGTTTGTAATGTCATTACTTCCTGAACACTAGCACTTCTCATGTGAAAGTCATTTATTTTTGAAGACCCTCTTATTATGTTTGTTTGTGTCATCATCGCAAATTGGCAATATAAATTGTATGGCAGGGAAAATTTGTTCAGGGCCTTCAGGCAATGTGTGGCTTTTGGAAAATAAAATTCCTTACTTCTTGAAGAGGGCTTATGGTTTTCTTAGGGAACAAGAAGTGCTCCCACCTTTAAGTTGTTCCCAATCCAATTATGTACAAGAAAAGACCATTTCATCCAAAATTATTCAGAAGGTTCGTGCTCAAATCTATATTTAAATATGTCATGTCTATCCGATTTGTTCAAAAGGAGAGACTCTGATCAAAAGAAATATGCAACATTAATAAAATACTCACGCAACAAAAATGATTATTCATCATCCAATTCATGATTATTCATTATCCAATCCAACTCACGCAAAGCCAAATATATTTCAGCTCCCATTATCATATCCGCTCATCACTTGTGTGTCATTTTCGTAGGTTTGAATCATTTTACAGGCTTTCCCAACCGGGATTGATCAATTATCAATTAATTAGCCCTCTTTCCTAGCTCTCTTCCTGGTTCATGATCTTCCAAAAATTTAAGCACCCGAAAGAAGAAGCACAGTTGTAATCAATGTTATCAATATGCATAATATAAAGCAAACATTGAGCAATGATCGCTCACATTGCTAGTGAAGTTTGAAAAGGGCAGTAGATTGTTCGGAGGGATTAAACTGTTGATTGGACTAGAGAAAAAGGTCTGGGCATCGATAACAAGGAAAATTGATCGCAAATTGGCAATATATATTGTATTGTAGGCAATTTGTTCAGTCAATGTGTGGCTTTCTTTTGTGTTATTGTACGCAAAATCATGAGCATATATACTTTGTGATTTAATGTTTACTCATTTTTTTCCTTCATAAAAAATGTTTCTGATTCGCTCAAGTTGAATTGCAAAAGAACCTCTCCTTTAATTAAAGACAATGCTGCTAAGTATCTTACCCTTCAAACGATATAGGGAAGCCTTGGACTTTCTAAAAGTCATATATTGGTAGGATATGTGTATGTTTATATTAGGCTCGTAAGTAGAAACCTTTTTTTACCTCACTTAGAAGCCCACTATGTGATGTGATATTCCGATCCATTGTTTTGTAGGCATGAACATGCTCCTACATGTGGCGAAAGAGGGAGAGATTAGGCGCTAAAATCAAACAAAAGTTCAATAGATTTTAATTGTTCTTGATACGGGTGACTGGAAGTTTTTGCAAATGCGAATGGGGGAGAGATCAGGCGCTAAAATGACTATATAAAGATTATGTATAAATAGCATTTACAAGATTAAATATTACAAATCTATATCAAGATATAGCAATATAAGTATGCACAAACACTAAAGAAAGAGAGAGAAAGAAAGAGAAAGAAATTACATTATACTAAAATAGTCTTAACTATAATACTCGCATATTCATATATATTACTCGCATTCCGATATTCTACATCTTACATTACTCAAATTATTTAATTATATGCCATGGAAGCCACCTCCATTTCCAATGAAGAGCTGCATAACCACATCTCTCGACTTCCAAAAGATTGTTTTATTACAGTGATGAAATTAACTTCCATACTGGATGTATGTCGATCTACAACTGTATGCACCACATTTCAATCACTGCTCGATTCCGATGATATGTGGGACCACTTTCTGCCCGCAGATCTCTCATCAATCATTTCCCGTGCTAACATGGACGACAACCAGCTCCCTATCAAAAAAAAGGAGCTCTACTTCCACCTCTGCCATAATTGGATTGATCTCGATGGTGGCTTAAAGGTGAGATTGTAATGTTTTCTTTTGCAAACATTTTGGAAGCCAATGATCTGGTATAAATATTTTTAGCTGATTCTATCTAACTTTATTCTTAACATTTTTCGTGTGAAAAAGAGTTTTGGATTGGATCTGTCGAGTGGAGCAAAGAAGATGATGTTACCTGAAAAATCGTTATTAATAATAGATTCAAGAGAAACCGTAATTCCAGTATTTTGGATCGAAGGAATGATTGTTAGGAAAGATCTTTCTCCTGAAACGAACTATGCTGTGTACTTGATCTTTACAGGAACACCCTACTCTTGTCCTGCAGTTAATCTTGACTTGCATGATAATGAACATAACAATATCGACGTCAGTAATTTTCGCCAGAGTGTGCGCAAACTATGTGAACTTTCTCTGAGATTGCGCACTAACATGTCAACTGGTCGGCCCCCTCTTTTTGTTTACAAATTGTGCAAGAAAGGTGTTTGGCAAGAATCTCAGATGAGAGAAGATGGACGGTGGGAAATTAAGTTGGGAAAATTTAATACTTGCTTTCGAGAGGATCAAGATTGTTATTTCTACTTTGATGATAAGACTAGATTGCTGAAAAGCGAGCTAACCGTTATAGGTTTTGAGGTGAGGCCAGAAGATTGAAGTAATTAATTGATGGCCCTCTTACTCTTATTATGTTTATTTTGTTTGAATTATATATGCCATTATATTATATACAGTAGGCACAAGAGAACCAGTTTTTCGCCCAGTGACTAAAGATAACCCCTTTCATGTGGGATGTCACGCGTTGAAAACCTGAAGATGGGATACATGAATTATTGAATTTGAGATTGGAATTTGAAAAGCTAGACATTTATCTGTCTCAAAATAAAAGTACCATAAATATTAGAATTTTATTTATTTTGCTTGTTCATGTGTGGTGTCTTTATTTTTATAATTTGACAATGATAATAGGTAGGTGTCGTATGTAATGCACACAAAGTATTTTTTTTATATCCATGAGCTATTAAATTTGGCTTAACTCTGTTGACATGGCTCATACTAAGCAGCGACCTTGGGCTCTTTCCTTTATTCTTTTGAATCTACTGTCATATTTTTGACGAAGACAATGTTCTTCGTATGAAATGTCACATAGAAGGAGTCGGACTTGACTATTAATCTTTCAAAAAAGAAAAGAATGTTTGTCAAATTATCCATGTCCACAGAAATTCCTCTGATTGGCAAGGGCAGACCCATGATTTTTGTCATGAGGGGCAAAAAAATATCGAATTCGGTTTAAATAACTAATCGGACTCGGATTTAAGTAATTAGATACTCGATAAAAAATAATATTTTAACTCATACTTTCCAATACTCTAACTTATAATTTCTGATTCTCTACTAAAATTCAAAATCCGGGGGGGGGGGCTTTACCCTAGATACACATTGGTCTGCCCCTGCTAACTGGCATCAGATTGACTTTGTTTGATCATATGTCTATAGAACAATTGAAGCTGTATCAACCCAAAAGTCATCTTCTCTAAATTATCTTTTGGCTCTTTGGGCCTGAGTGGCCAACGAATGACTTTCTCTTCAGTGCTCTGACATGGAAGCCTCCATCAAGTTATTCTTTGAGTGCCCCAAACAACTGGGTGAGATGAATCAACACAGTACGGCCACACCAGTTCATACTGCATCTCAACCGACTTTTATCTCTCTCGGTAGAAGTGTCCCTGACAGGAGCTCTCATATGGTTTGGAAAATCGGCCGAGTCAGAACGGTATCAGTCATGTCCGAGCCGATATTCACCCTATTTTCTTGCCTGGCCGATCGATTTTTGCATGAAAATTCATCGCCAAGGTAGATTCTATCAAATTAGGTTGAGCGTACCCAAATTTACAATCATTCTCTTGCATCTAGAGAAAAATTACGCAGTTTTGGTAGTTCAATCGTCTCAATTTTCTATTTTTGAATGGACAGTCGAAAGAATTTGAAGCAGAAAAGGGATGCAACTCAGAGAAGAAGGAGATCAAGGCATTTAAAACATTAAATAGACATGGTTTATATATGATGTACTTCTTATTTTGAGAATATAACTTGATACATAGTGGACCATGTCCATATCATTTACTAAAGAGACCCGATGTGCATTTTATCTTGATTCGCTACTGTGTCAAATAAAATTTCTATTAATATGGGTTAAGAAACATTAGCTTGCACGGGCTTGCGAATAATAATTTATTAATATGTATTTTAAGTCGTGTTATAATTAAGCATGGTTTGGAAACTCGGTATCGGTCGAGTCCGATTTGAGTTTCACCCGAGTCTCACACCCATGCGATTTTTTTTATCAAAACTCGGTTGAACAATGTTTTACTCGGCTGAGTTATTCGATTTTTATGCTGAGTCAGCCCTAGTTAGGTTGAGTTAGCCTGAGTTAGTCCGAGTCAAGACCGAGTATTTCGGTTATTTTATGTTTTTTTTTTTTTTTTTTTTTTTCTAGCTAACAGTGGTTAATCTATGATTTCAAATCACAAAAAAAAAAAATCAAATTATGCAAACGTAATTTGAACTTTATAAAAAAACTTAACTCATATCTTGTCTAAATTTATGCTGCCAATGTAATCTTGTTTTTCTATGCATAAAAAATGTTCTATTTGTAATGTTTATATTATATTATACAATTAGCAGATTATTTGAGTATAATCTTTTGTCTACATACTTTTCTTACAAATTATTTTTTTTCCAATTTTTTTTCTATATTTTGGCTACAAAACAAGCTTTTGCCAAAAATATCCGTGTTTCCGACATGATTCTTCCGATTCTGGCCGATTCATTCGATTCCGATTCTATGGCCAAATATCCAATCTCGATTCTAATTCCGAGTTTCAGAACTATATAATTAAGTACATAATATTTTATTTTTAATTAAGCAAATAATATTTTAATTAATATTGTTCTATTATATTCGAAAATTAAGTGTGACTATATATTTTATTTTGAATGTTTGTACTATATTTAATTAGTGGATTATAGAAGTGTAATTTTTTATCTTAACATCATTTATGGACTAATCTTTTTTTTTTTACATTTTTCCCTATATTTTTAATACGAAATATGACGATTTCGTCCGATTCATCCGATTTCGATTCTGATTTTCAGAACCATGCTTCATTGCACAACTTTGATTCAAATAGCCAACATAAATAGGCAATATAAATAAGAATAAAATTTCGTATGTTAATTTCAAGTCGGAGCAACCAAAGAAAGCATAACTGCAGAGGTTTAAGCAGTACTATGAGGCACTGCATGCATCAAAAGAGGAGACTTCCTTTTTATACTTATTTCCATAGTCTCAGTCATGTCCAGTTCATCAGGCTTCAACCTAAAAGGAAGCTCCCAATTGAAATGGTACAGAAGGTTTGCCACTGTCAGCTCAACAGTTCCCCAAGAGTAGGATTTACCAGGATGAGGGAGGCCAGAGAGAATAAGATGATGAAGACTTCCTATAATGGGGGAGTCTATGACATTTTTTTGCAATGGTGAATTTTGCTTTGATGAAGAGAAGCAGTAAGATGGAGAGCAAGAGATAAATGGAAGTCATTTCATTTTATGGGCTTGGCAGAATTAGCAAATGCATTATATATAGTACATCTCTATGGAGTATCAACCTAATTGGTACATCGTAGGGCAATAATAATTTATAAAGCATAATAAAGAAAATGAACTCGCTTAATATGTTTTAAGTTTTTAATTAAGGGATCATTCTTGAGTGTGATGTCTAAAGATATCGATCCATCAGACCTGGCTAATTTCCTAATTTTAAATTGTCAATGTTTGACTTGGACCCAACAAAAAATAAGAGAAAAGAGAAACAAGGGGTGGAGAAAAGGCGTAGTAATTAGTACGGGGTCTTTAATATTGGTGCGGATTTAATCGGCACGAATTTTAAAGCTAATATGACGGTCCATATACATCAACTCAAAAGATTCCTTTTTGAGTTAATGGAGAGGATACGAATTCGTAAGTAGTGTAGATCCCCTTTTTCCGCTGATAGTACAATAATGTCTTGATATTATCTATAATTTTTAATAAGAATCAGTTATTTCATTTGATATATCATGAGGAACTTAATAATTAGTTGTATCAATAATTAAAAACAATGAAACATAAAGATTAACAAATGTGGGATCTTAATTAATTAAAGTTTAATTTCACCTATATCCATCAAAAACATGAAAATTGCGTATTCGACCCACTAAACTTCAAAAACTCACAAATTTACTCATTTTATTATCTTGTATGTTAAAACTCATTGTAAATTTATAAAATAAACATTTTACCCTTTATTAAAAACATAAAGCGCTCCATTGGACTCAAATTTGAACCTTAATGTTCCTCTACCGTCCGATCCGCACATATCGCATTAAGATATGTTCTTGTCACTTTAATAAACGTTCGTGTTCACTTCAAGAATCGTGCGCATTTCGCACCCACAAATCTTAAAGCAATTCTGATCTATGTGCATTGCATTAAGATCTTTGCACATTGCTTCAATATATGTGCTTGTCCGCTTCAAGAATTTTGTTGATGTAGCACGTATGGATCTTAAAGAAGTTCGAACGGTAGAGGAACCCTTCATATTCAAATTTAAGTCAGATGATCGTTTTATGTTTTTAATAAAATGGTAAAATAGGTATTTTATAAATTTAGAATGAGTTTTAATATAAAATACAATAATATGAGTAAATTTGTGAGTTTTTAAGTTTAGAGGAGGAAATACGTAATTTCAAAGTTTAGGGGGGAATACGTAATTTTGATGTTTTTGAGGTGAAAATGTGAAATTCGCCATTTAATTAAAAAAATAAAATGAACAAATTATGTTTGAAATATATAGACAGAGAAAAAAAAAGTACTTGCATTTTTTTTTTGAAAAAGTGGTCACCCACCAATTTCATTAGAAACCATAATATTGTTTGCTTCCAATCTCCAAACAATCGAAGAAGGAAACGTATACAGTTTGTACCAAGAAAAAACAAACAAAAAAAAATCCAAAAAGGCTGGTCCACAGAAACAGCCCTAGGCTAATAAACATACAAAGAATAGAACTGAAACATCAAAAATAATTAGCAAACAACAATAGAAACTCCTAAACAATATCAGACAACAAACAATTCCTAATCATTTAGAAACTCTAACCCAAGCATATGGGTTAAATCTTCTTGTGTCAGCATAGGGTGCTCGGCCTCTATCTTTGAATCCCCCTCCTGAACTGTTTCCTGTTGGCCTAATACAATCAGATCCTGAGAAGACATGGCATTAGTGTCCAAAGGCATAATTAAAGACAAATTAAGTAATGAGCCATTATTTAAAGTCTTACACCAAAATGTAGCTAAAGCAATAATTTTGGAACCAAGGGCTTTTAAAGTAGTCATATGAGATTGTTGAAAACATAACTTATTTCTTTCAAGCCATATACACTAAAGCACAGCACCTCGGACAAGCTCTACTAAAGGCTTATCTTTAAGAGGAATAGAAGCATTAATAAACCATATATCATCTATAGTAGATCCCTCAAACATAAAGTTATTATGTTGAGCAATCTAATTTCATATTTAAAAAGACAAGAGACATTGCACAAAAAAAAAAAAAAAGTACTTGCATGCTTACAACTATCTGTTTTAATCCACAGGATAAAAACAAAATGTTTCTTAATTATATTTTATGTACGAGTAGAACGTGGCCAACGTGGCTTGAGTTGTCTTTATCTTTCATTTCTGTAAAGCACCGTCCTTTTTAGGTATTTTTTTTATTAATCCCACTTTACACCGATTTTTTTATTAATAGAAAATAAAAATAAAAAAATATTGCGAAAGATGATCGTTTCGGTGGAAAATCAAAATCTAGAAAAAATGTAATGGTTAATTTATCCCATTCCGTTAATTTTGACCTTAATTAGTAATTTGACTTAAAAAAATAAAAATATCTTGGACGGGATAGATTATTCCGTCCGGCATTGTAGCATTTTTTTTTTAAATTTTTTTTCATTCTCTAAGATGAAACAAAAAAAAAATTGCTACAGTGCTGGACGGGATAATCTATCCCGTCCAAAAAAATTATTTTTTCTACTAAGCGAGATTAACGGAACACTAATCTGGTCGGGATGGTTTATCTCGTCCAGATCGACACTGTAGCTGGACTGGATAAACCATCATGTTTTTCCTAGATTTTGATTTTTCAGCAAAACGATACCCTTTACCGATATTTTTTTATTTTATTTTTTATTATTAAAAAAATCGGCACTTTACACCCCAATAATCTACAATATTAATCTTCCAATGTATATTCAAGTTTATTGATAATTAATTAATGTATGTACCGATGGTTTGTTCTTCATATGGCTTTGGCATATCGATATCTTAACTGTTATGTAACTATCTGTGTGAGCTTAAATTCTTGCCGATACACTAAGAAAGCGTTTAATTGTCTACTACTAGTTGTTTATAGTTTTTTCAAAAAAAAAAAATGTAGAGAGACTAAGTAGATATACACCAGCAAACAACGAGAGACTGCCCATGGACTATTGAAGTATTTGTGCCTCAATTTCGCAAATTGATTGTTCCATTTGGAATTATAGTAACTATTCAGATCATCAAACTGCTTTTGACAGTAATGATCTTTTTAGTCAACCGTACAAACATTTCCGATATCATTGAAGTAAGTGGAAGCCTTTTGACTGTTGCCTAGTTTGTTAGTCATTATGCCATGTCGCTGAAGTAACTCTACATCCTTTTCTGTATTAATTAGTCCATTCAGAAGTAAAACATAGCTTATCAGTAACCGTTCTTTGGAAGGCTTGTTGAACAATTCCTCAAAAGCAACAAGGTTTGCAAGTAAAGTTGCCTGATTTGGGTCAAGCTGCAGATGCGGTATCTGAAGGATACCATTTTGGAAAGTTACACCAAATTTTTTGCTATTTTTCTCTTCTGAAAAGTTACACCAGCCCTCTGGTAAAGCACATCTGCATTCTTTATCCTTTTGGGTGCATTACTGCGGAGATGGATTTCTTCCCAGCGACGATCATAATTTTGTAGACATTTGCATCGGTTATCAAGAGGAAAATGCCGGCAGTGCATCTCTAGGTCACTCTGGTTCGGCGAATTAATACCTTGGTCATTTGAAGAATGCGACGAAAGGTCGGGCTGGTTCGGTGCATTAATAATACTTTGGCCATTTGAAGGAGATGGTGTGCACCATTTCCAATAAAGGTCAAGCAAATGTTTTGGTTCAGTCAATTCGGCATGGTCATAGAATTTCCATGGCATATCCAACCATATGAAAGGTTTGAGCTCTTTGAGGAATTCGTCTTCTGGAGTAGATTGTGGTGTGTGGCTTTGGCTTTGCTCTTGAGAGAGTTGTAAGTAGCTCTGTCTTTGATTTAGAGTTTGAGTAGATTGTGATATGTGGCTTTGTGTTGGATTGGGTAGGCAACGCCAGCAAGTGCAGCCTTGTGGACTACTAGATGGAGAATTAGATGGAGAATTAGAAGTAGAATTTTCTGAAGATTGTACTGGTGGGATCATGTTAGTTTTCCTAAGGAAATTATAAACCTCCTTTAGAAAAAAGAAGGGAATTTGGTTTTCCAAAAGGAGCAAGTCAAATCTTACCGTTTTAATGTCTACTCCCGGATAGAACATACTCTCATCTACCCCTCTAGAGAAATCAAGGATTATTAGGATAATAAAGCAACTGTCACGAACCAACATTTCGAAAAACTCCTCATCACCGAGGTGAAAGCTCTTACCATACCATCTACGAATTTTATCCTTCATTATATCATTGATATTTATCATCTGAACGAGATAATTGATATTCTCATTCGGATTACTTGCACTAGTCGGTAACTTACTCACAAAGTACGATATGCACTCGTTCTTTGCTTCCTCGATGAGATTTTGCCTCTCTAGTTTCTTATAGTACAGCGGGCCAATGGACACAAATTTCGGCTTAAAATAAGATTCTCTACCGTACCTCATATGTGATGGGGCAAGGCAAAATATTGGCGCAGACATGTTGATAAGAGATATATGTATGTAGATTGGAGGTGTTTTGTTTGCTTTTTGAGTATTAATCTGCAACTTTTCGTTGTTATTTATAATCAGTAACGAGGTGAGGTATATATAAGCAATGAAAGCTTAATTCATCTCATACGCACGGATATGCAATGCATAGGTTCAAAATATTAGAGGTCCACTAGCACGTCAACCCTAATCATATGAAAGGTTAACGCGCAAATTATAAATTGACATCTGCAGACCAACACAAGGATGGCTAGCTAGGTCTGGATGTCAACTTGTCAAGGATGGATTGATGGGTATTTTCCGGACTCGGATAGTGATTTTTGTTTGACCTGGCAACACTACAATGAACCTTTTTTTGTTTTTTCTTTACATGAAATGAATGAACTTGGCAAATCGCAACAATTAGTGCCAACCAACGCATGCACACATGACACGTTTTGGAAAGTTCTATTTTTTTTTTTGCAAAGGAAAAGTTCTATTTTTGATAGAGCTGAAAAGTCCATTCAATGCCGACTTATTCCGAAGAAAAGTAATAATTAAAACGCGTGAGGCGATTTTGAGGCGAAAAAAGTGATCTCTAAAAAAAAAAAAAATACAGGATTATTAGTAGGGGTGTTAATGGCACCCTTTTATTTGTTTATTGGATCCGTATCATCTCCAATAAAACAGGTATATATAATATTTTATTTTCATAAACTTATCGGGTACGGTTACGAGTAAAGATCTTTTTTCGTTATCTAAACGGGCAAGGCTACAGGTAAAGCCTATTTCGTCCCCGTTATCCGATTGGATAATTATAAATATATATATATATATATATATATATATATATATATATATATGTATGTATATATGAGGAGGGATCAAGTTATAACAATTTTTGAGTTATAACAATTTTTGAGTTACAACAAGTTACAACAAGTATTTTCTACATTTTCAAAGTCCAAATCGTCAATCCAAACCGTTAGATGTGATCTCTACAATAAAATGTGCTTCGAGACCACATTTTACATTTTTTGGAATTTTTTTACTATTTATTAAGATGGGTACAAAATTCAATGGTATGAATTTGACTAGTTTTTGTACCTATCTTAATAAATAGTAAAAAAATTCCAAAAAATGTAAAATTTGGTCTCCAAGCACATTTTATTGTAGAGATCACATCTAACGGTTTGGATCGACGATTTGAACTTTGAAAATGTAAAAAATGCTTGTTGTAACTTGTTGTAACTCAAAAATTGTGGTAACTTGATCCCTCCTCTCTCTCTATATATATATATTATATAAATTAATAAGCATTGAAAAAAGTACTTTAATTGGTTTACTTGCGCTTAGCGTGATTAGATATATATTTTTTTAATAAAGTACTATACATGTGTGAAATGAATGTATATGTTTTATTGTTTTATTTAATAAATAGTAGAATAATTAATATATTAGTCTTACCTGTTATTTACCCGCTACTGTTTCGTTATCCGACAACTATAACGGGTAATGGTAGAGTATAGGTAATATAATTTGTAGCAGATAAGAGTAAAATATGAATAAGAGCAATTTCTAATGGATACGGATATAAAAATGTATCCACCAGACTCTTAATGTACCTGTTGACACCCCTAATTATTAGGATAATAAAGCAACTGTCCCGAACCAACATTTCGGAGGTTCCAAAGGCGAAAGTTTCTATAATATCGTACCATTTACGAATCTGAACAAGAGCATTGATATTCGCATTCGGAGTATTTGTACTTGTCGTCAGCTTACTCACAAAGTACGATATGTACTCGTTCGTCTTTGCTTTCTCTATGACATTTTGCATCTTTAGTTTCTTATAGTACAACGGGCCAATGGACACAAATTTCGGCTTAAAACAAGATTCTCTACTGTACTTCATATGTAATGGGGCACGGCAAAAAATTGGCGCAGACATGTTGATAAAGTATATATGTTTGTAGATTGGAGGTGTTTGCTTGTTGGGTATCAATCTTCAGATCTTCCTGGTTGTTTATAATTATGAGCGAGGTACAACAGTGCGAAGATTCTCATTAATAATTGTACTAGTTTCAATTTTGCACCACTAGTTGGTTGTGACCGCTAGTTCTTTGAATAAGTGGTTTCAATTCTACTTGGAACTAGTGGTGCACAATTTATATATATCCGTTAAATATACGAGTAGAACTATTTTTTTTTAGAGAGCAACTAGCTATCTCCCGTAACAATCCCCAATTTCATTCTTCAGTCATTAACTACTTCAATAACTACTAACTACATAGGGGGAACCACTTACTATTTGAAACATTTTACAATTGGCGCGCATAAGTATTCATCTATAATGCATATAACACATCAAGTATTAATATCTAATATATCAAATATTAAAAAAAAAAACTGGACACGTTTTTAGAGGTGGAATTTTTTTTTTCGTTCAATCTAATCAATATTTCTAATGATCGGTGAGGGATTTTGCAAATCTTAAACCACGAATGTTTTTGACATAATTTTATCTTTAAAATGAGATCCATAATGATATACTTTCGAGTTGTCCGTTGTACAAGTATCCTTATCGAGAAAATATCCATCTTTGTCGTGTAAGTGCAAATATAAAAACTTGACACATCACTCATCCATCTTTTACACGTTTTTAGAGATGTTTTTTTTTCTCCCTTTCTTTTTTCTAAAGGTCAGTGAGCATTGGCTCAACTGACGATTTCATTTTTTTCTCCCTTTCAATCTAGCAAATATTTCTGACGATCTATGAGGAATTTTGCAAATCTAAAACCACGAACATTTTCTACACAATTTTATCTTTCAAATGAGATCCATGATGACATACTTTCGAGTTGTCCGTTGTACAAATATTAATCTTTTATCGAGAAAGTATTAATCCTCGTCGTGTAAGTATAAATATAAAAACTGGACACATTACTCATCCATTTTTTACACGTTTTTAGAGGTGGATTTTTTTTCTCCGTTCAATATAACCAATATTTCTGATGATCTGTGAAGAATTTTGCAAATCTAAAACCACGAACGTTTTCTACACAATTTTATCTTTCAAATGAGATCCATGATGACATACTTTTGAGTTGCCTGTTGCACAAGTATTAATATCTTGTCACGCAAGTATTCATACCTAAAATATTAAGTATTCATTTATTTAACTCTAAAACTTATCGGATTAACTTCAAATTACAAATCCAAATTATTAAATCCGATGTACTTCACGAGTTAATTTAGAAATTTTCGAATTAAATTAGTATAAAGTGATTCAGTAAAAAAATAAAGAAAAATAAATGTATTAAAATTAACTTAAAAATCTTTTTTTGATCACTCGACTTATATTAAATTAATTCAAAAATTTATAATTTTTACATGTAAATGCATCATTCGTGAAATAGATTAGCTGGGATTAACAGTTTGAATTCGTTATTTAAAGTCATTCCAATGAATTTTAGAGTTGAGTTCACTAATTATTTAATTTGATGAAGTGGGCAGCATCAACTCTTAACTAGCGCAGCAGCTCTCTCGCCCTACATGAATTCAGCTATCTCGCCTCTCTTTTCTCAGGTTCATTAATTGATCTCTTTTCTCAAGTTTGCTATGAAATGGAGCACCATTTATAGGCTCTGATTCGGCTCAAACCCTAAACCCTAAATCCTATACAAAAAAGTGAGCTATGACCTCCACTCAAAATGTAAATATAGGCCTTGATTCAACTCTTTTATTGATTCCACACACTTTTAAGTTTGATTACCTCTTCTCATTTCAAGTTTTTCTTTATATGTGGAGATTTGCATGCACATGCATATATATGCTATATATGAGCTATATATGCTATATACGAGCTATATATGAGCTATTCTTTATATGTGAAGATTTTCTTTTTAAGTTTGAATATCTCTTCTTATTTCAAGATTTGCATGCACACGCTTTTGAGTTTGCTATATATGCTATATATGAGCTATTATTGACTTTTTCTTATTTCAAGTTCTAGGGATAGCATGTTATATATATACATCTATTAATTAGGTTCCGATCGATGGTTTAATTTTGTAGATTGGCTGTTATTGGAAGATTTGGTGCAACGATCATCTCACTCGATCTGGAATCCCAAAAAAAGTTGTAAGTACAACATAATACTCATGTTTAATTAGTTTTGTGCATGAATGTGTTTTTTATAAGACTATATAGCTAGAGTACGTAAATGTACTTATATTAAGTATGTAGCTAGAGTATTGTCTTATGAGCCACAACCGCATGATTGATGCCTTTAGGTCATAATACCCGTTCAAAATTAATCCATTAGAGATTAATTTTGAATAGTCCCCGTTTTGGAAAGTTCTGTTTTTTTTTTGCAAAGGAAAAGTTCTATTTTTGATAGAGCTGAAAAGTCCATTCAATGCTGACTTATTCCGAAGAAAAGTAATAATTAAAACGCGTGAGGCGATTTTGAGGCGAAAAAAGTGATTTAAAAAAAAAATAAAAAAAATACAGGATTATTAGTAGGGGTGTCAATGACACCCTTTTATTTGTTTATTTGATCTGTATCGTCTCCAATAAAATGGATATATATAAGATTTTTTTTTTCATAAACTTATCGGGTATTATTACGAGTAAAGATTTTTTTTCGTTATCTAAACGGGCAAGGCTACGGGTAAAGCCTATTTTGTACTCGTTATCCGATTGGATAATTATAAAAAAAGTATATATATTATATAAATTAATAAGCATTGAAAAGAGTACTTTAATTGGTTTACTTGTGCTTAGCATGATTAGATTTTTTTTTTCAATAAAGTACTATATACATGTGTGAAATGAATATATATGTTTTATTGTTTTATTTATAAAATAGTAAAAAAAATTTATATATTTGTCTTACCTGTTATTTACCCGTTACCGTTTCATTATCCGACAACTATAATAGATAAGAGTAGAGTACGGGTAATATAATTTGTAGCAGATAAGAGTAGAATATGGATAAGAATAATTTCTAACGGATACGGATATAAAAATGCATCCATCAGACTCTTATTGTACCTGTTGACACCCCTAATTATTAGGATAATAAAGCAACTGTCCCGAACCAAGGTTTCGGAGTTTCCAAAGGCGAAAGTTTCTATATCGTACCATTTAGAGTGCATACCCTTTGAGATATCTCCTTTTTTGCGTGACGACGTGTCTGGTGCCTATTCGGGGATAGTGTAGGGGCCAGTATTATTATAGCTTTTAGATTTGTGCAGAACGTCATTGAACGGTTGAAATTTTCCGAAATGTCAAGCAAAATATGAGATATCTCAGAGGATGCGAATTCTACCATTTACGAATCTGAACAAGAGCATTGATATTCACATTCGGAGTATTATTTGTACTTGTCGTCAGCTTACTCACAAAGTACGATATATACTCTTTCGTCTTTGCTTTCTCTATGACATTTTGCATCTTTAGTTTCTTATAGTACAACGGGCCAATGGACACAAATTTCGGCTTAAAATAAGATTCTCTACTGTACTTCCTATGTAATGGGGCAAGGCAAAAAATTGGCGCAGTCGACATGTTGATTAAGTTTATATGTTTGTAGATTGGAGGTGTTTTCTAGCTTGTTGGGCAAAAAATAAGATTGTCTACTGTACTTCATATCTTCGTGGTTGTTTATAATTAGGGTTTGTCTATACTGCAGCAAAATTATTTTAAAGCAGTTGCTACTTGCCACCATTTTTTGTAAAGGTGCAAAAGACACTTAAAGTGCTATTTTAGTACAATATCTGTTAAAATTATGCGTCCTTTCTACTATTACAATACCTACTACGACAGGGACGTGTATACACAATCATGTGTTTAAAGAGATGGTGGGATTAATTTTTATGAATAATTCAAAATTTGTAACCATAAATTAACTTGGACATGCATACACAATGCGAATTGTTTATCTTGCTTTTATTGTTAAAAGTAATACAATGATGTTAGGGGTGAAAATGGTATGGATAATATCCGATCCGTATTCAAAAACTTATATGTGGATATATCCGATTCTAATATCCGTGTGGATAAAGATATACTGATATGGTTTTACGTTTCAATTATCCTTATCCGAATAATAGATATATACCATATATATTTAATGAGAAAGGTTCAAATGCCTCCATTTTTTGTGCCTCCACTATGTCTTTATTTTTTAAAACTTTAATAACTCAAAATTTAAAACTTAAAAATTAGAATAAAACCGTTGGATATGATCTACATTATTATATCTATGCACATGTAAAAAGTTATGACATTTCAACTTTCTTTTGATCGTCATCAAAAACTTGTAAAAAACACACTAATTTGGGTGATTTCTAGACGTTGATTTTGTAATTTATTGATTCACATAAAAACAAAATTGAAATGTGATAATTTTTTATCAGTGCATAAAGAAAATAACATAGATCACATCTAACGGTTTTATTTTGACTTTTATGTTTTAAATTATGAATTATTAAAGTTTTAAAAAATAGAGGTATGGTGGAGGCACAAAAAATGGAGGCATTTGAACCCTCCTCATATTTAATATATATTATGAAGAATTTAGGTTAGTCACCATTATAATTAGATAAATATTTTGATTTTTAATTAATATCTGATTTGATCCATCTGATATCCGCTCCGTATCCATATTTGAAAAATGAAAAAAAAAAATATGGATATACTAGTTTTACCACTGTCAGCTCCGTTTTCACCCCTGAATGATGTGCATATCAGAAAAATACAAGGTAAAAAAACTAACATAATTAATCGATGGTCTACTTTGATCAATTTGCATGACCGATTTTTTCTTTATCTTTTCATCTCCGTAAAAAAGAATAACCAAGACCAATGGTTCAAATTTGTATTTTCAAATATATTTTAAAATTATTAGTAAAAGAAGAAATAGTGATATATTCTCATGGAACACAAAAAAGTTGTTGAATTGGTAACTTAAATTCCTTGCAGAAATATTTGGAGTTTCAAACTTTCGGCCCAGTTGAGATATTTACATAGGTCGAAAGGAAAAAGTTGACCCATGATCCGTTTTTAAGTAGTGGGCCTTTATGGGCTGTCAGATATATTTTCTCGGCAAGTGGCGGGCAGAAATGGAAGTGATACCGCTGACAACGGGTGAGCTTCCGATGATATAATTTTTTCTGGTGCTGGCCCGTTTAATTGATGCCATCCACAGAAAAGTGGGAAAACAGTAGATCCACAGAACTACCAGAAAGGAGACAACTCTGACCTTAACGGGCTCAATCAAATAAGCCTACAGATTTTATTGACCAATAGAGGAAAGCAAAAGCTGAAAAGCATCATCAAATTATCATTCATTAATGCATCAATCGTTGTAACGCCAAGAAGTACTATTTCTCTTTACCGTTACAGGCAATTAACCAGCAAAAATCTCACCATATCATTTACAAAAACCAACTGACTAGTGACTACCCCAGAGAATTGTCTAGACATATGAGAAATTAATCCAGAAGTGACGCTCCGGCCATTTGACGGATCCGTATCCTCCCATAAGATTTCTCTCACTTTACGGTTTGAGAATAACTCTCAGCCGCTTTGGAATTTGGACTAGCACAGAAGCAATATTATTGTGCTTTGAGATTTGTGCAGAGTTAAAAAAACGGTCGGGCGTACGGTGTTGCTTTGACACTTACATCTGTCAAGAAGATCCCGTTCAATTTCATGAAAGTAATTGTCCCAGGACATGTAAATACATGACGTTTCATGTCATGCTGTGACTAGTTATGTCGTAAGTTGAGTCATGTGTTGTGAATGTTTTTTTAAATATATTTGTACCCCGAGATAAATTACATTGGCATTAATAAATGCAAGTACTCAATGATCCGTAATGAGACTGATTAAATTATACTTTGGTAAACAGATTACAATTTTTCATGTAAAATGCAAAATATATTCCGATTTATGGGGGATGGATTTAACAGTCCGGTCGATTTTAATTAAGTGAAATTATAACTGGATTTCTTGTATGCACCACCAAAATTATAACATAGAATAGGCATTAACACGACATTATCTAAATAAGAGACAAATTATTAAGAACTTTTGGGATTCAAACCGGTCTACTTTGATTTTATTTTAAATTTAGATATTAGTTTCAATTATTATTTAAGTTTAGGTAGTGGATATTTATAATAATTACATATGTATATGTATAGACAAAATGATTTTTTTTTAAGGTTAGCGGCTTTAATGCCTACTAACAATTCGATTGATAAAAAATGCATTAATAACGAGTCAAGCGACTCTAATTCCTAAATTTACTCTTTTATTTTCACGAAATCCTCTAAATTACTCTAATCATACTTTATTATCCTCTAAATTCTTAGATCTACTCTTCTAATTCTACATATATATACTCATAATCATCCTAATACCTTAATCTTCATCTCGCTCCACGAATGGATCTGCTTTTCTGACTGTCGTCGCACTCCGATGACCGGATCTACTCACCGTCGCGTTCCGATCAAGATGAGGACTCTATACTCCGAACTCCGATAATACCGCGCTCTCAGCTTCGATCGGCTCCGCTCAGTTCTCTCCTCTCTCTCTCATTCTCATCTCTGCTCAAAGAAGTAGAGCCGAGCGAAAGAGAGAGGAGAGCATGATGCGTCGGAGATGAGATCTACAAAACTTGAAAAGAATGATTTTTTCTTGGTATATATTGATTAAAATATTGTCATGTTGGGGATGAATTTTAGTTAAATAGATATATGTATTGGAAGTACATAACAAGTTAATTATATATATTTTTAGGATTAGAAATCCGAATTATATCGGTATATGTATTCGTATCTGATAATATCTGACATGTATACGTATCCAATTAATATCCGATTCATATCCATATTCGATTAATATCCGATCTGTATCTCTATTCGGAAAAAAAAAATACGGACATCCTGGTTTTATTGGGCCCTTCGATCTAAATCAGAGACATTCCTGACTTTTAACTTAGCTAAAAATTCATTCAAACTCAAACGGGTGAGCTACCTTCATAGTAATATAAATTCTTCTGAGCCAGACCCGTTTTTAATGAAGGGGTCCACAGTAGTTGGGAAAAAAACAGGTCCACAGAGGCACAGACCCCATTCAAATAAGCCCAAAGATTTTATTGAACAAAAAATGAAGTGAAATATTAACGAAAGTTTTCAAATTGTTCGAATATTTTTTCTGCATTATTTGACAAAATTCTGATACATAAAAATCCTGCTTCATTCCGATCAAAATCCGAACTCTAGTTCAATACCGTCAATTTGGAATGATGTCCTGTGATATTTTTTTTTTTTTTTTTTTTTTACCAAAAACTCGCTTAAAAGCCTCAAAGTCAAAGGAGTCTCCGTCCAACAGGAAACTCGTTTAAAACAATTAAAAGTCCCAAAGCAGTCTTTTAAGCGAGTTTAAAACAAGTTTCTGCCCTTTACCCGTTTATATTAATTTATTCAAATATTTCCACAAATACACAGTCTAGATATTTCAGAACCACGCTGCCCTGTTTCACGTAGACTCATTATACTACATCGTATAGATGCATGGTCACAGAAGGGGATGTCAACGGGTACGATTAGAGCCGGATGAAAGCATTTTTGTACCTGTAGCGGTTTATTTTACTTGTATCCTTCTCTTTTCCGTTATGTTACTATAATTATTATTATTATTATTTTATTTACTAAATAAAACATTTAAATCATAGAAGGAAAAATCGGCTGTTCCGGACCGGAATTGGCCGATCCAAATCGGAATCGACTGTACCGATCTGATTTCAGGCCAAGTTACACGGTAGGTGATTTTTCATCCAATTTTGACTGAAACGGTCCGATTCTAATCAAATATCAGCCGAAATGGTGCAATTCCAATCAAATTTCGACCGAAACGGACTGTTATTTTCTGTTCTCTACAATTTGAAAAATTGCCCAACTTTACCACGACATTATTTCCTGTTCTCTACACATTAAATTTCTCAACAAAATTTTAGTTGTAATAGTATTACTTAGCTTTTTGTTTGATTACTCTTATGGTCTTTCTCCAATAATCAGTTCGATAAGTCGCATCTTGATAAGCTTGCGAACTCTTCTCCATCTGTCATTTGTCTATGGGCATTATGTTTCGACCTTAATCATTCTGTGACTAGGGGTGTCAATGTCATTCTTTTATTTGTTTATCCGATCCGTACCGTATTCGGTAAGACAGGTACAAATAAAAATACTCGAGACGTTACAAAACTGAGAAATTTATTAAAAATGGAAAGGCTAAAATTAGAAATCAATTTCAGCCTTTTACAATTCTGAACTATTTTTTGAGAAAACCTCTCTTTATTTTATCTTACATTGACCTTTTACTTTAGCATTTCAATTTCAAAAAAAGACCTTTTACTTTAGCATTTACAGCCTTACAGGTGCTAGTCGTAAATCCTCGAAAGAGATAGAGCTTTCTCATTTCTACCATTCTCCCTTTACAGGTATAAAACGATATATGATCTGGCCTTTTCCTTTACGGGTGTAAAACAATCAAGCAATTCATATGTGAAGTCGAGATTTATCAATTGGATCGGATTTCATCTTAATAGATGAGCACTGATACAATAATTGATAACATAAATCTCCACACCATCAGATAATAAGATAGAAAAATGAAAATGACCGATAAAATCCCAAGAGAGAAAATGAAGTGACAAGGAAGTATAATATTTCTACATTTTTTTAATAGGCTATATTCCATTAGTACAAAATATTGTCATTAGTTGAATGATTTATCATGAAAACATATATACTTTATATTCTCGTCGCCTAAAATGATGATTTATCATGAAAACATATATACTTTATATTCTCGTCGCCTAAAATGATGATTTATCATGAAAACATATATACTTTATATTCTCGTCGCCTAAAATGATGGTAAATAGAGAACAGGCGCAACGGACAATCTTATCATCTTACTATAGTAGATATAGCCCACATGGTCAGAAGCACATGGCAACATTAGTAATCAAATCCGCTGCTATTCTCTTCTCGTGAAGAGTAACCCTGCTATCCTTACTTTTCCGAATTCAACCGTTTAATTTTTTCGGAAACGAATCTCAAAGCGATCTTTTATCAGAACTTTTCTGTGCACACATCTCGAAGCAATTCAATGACTAGATTTAGAAAAACAGAAATAGCAGGAACATTGTTCATGCACAAGAATAACAGCAGATCTGCGTATCCGCAACATCAAATCAAATCACTTATTAAATATTGCCCACATGGTCAGCACATGCCAACGTCAAAACAAATCATTTATTACAATAGTAGATATAGCCCACAATGTCGACGTAAAGGACTATTGTCAGCACATAGTCCCAAACGCTACTGCTTAATTTAAATAGCAATTTATGCCTATGGGTTTTTTACCAAAAAAAAAAAATAATAGCAATTTCAAAAATATCTTATTAATTGTACGAACATGATGGCGACATCAAATAAACTATATTTCTTAAAAAGGAACCACACTAAACACAAGTGACTAAACTAAAGGAACAGGTCAATTTGTTCACAGAAAGCCAACAAACTACAACAGCAGCAGCTAGGTAGAAATGCCATTATATAAGCAGATAACCGGCAACTAGGGTTTTCCATATAATCAGTATATAGCAAGCACCTTTATAGGACCATCATTTAACACACATATACAAATGGAGATCACCATAATAAAAAACCTTAGCGTAGCCTACATCAATACTTTCGCTCTCAAGTGTGCTGTGGACCTAGACATCTCGGGGCGTATACAAGCGTACGGCCAGGCCATGCCATTGAACGAACTTGCTCGTTCCATACCAATCCAACCCGAGAAGGACTCGATGCTCGCTCGCCTCATGGCACTTCTTGTTCACCAAGGAATCTTCGCGCTATCAGAAGCTGGTTACCTGCTCACACCTGTCTCGGAGCTCCTTCTTGTTGATGGTTCCAACATGGGCGCTTGTGTGCACAACAGTACAAACCAAAATTTCATCAGAAGTTGGGGTCGTCTCAGCGAAGTGTTCACAGATACTGGTGCAAGCACCTTGTTCCAGAAAGCATTTGATGGGAAAGAGGTCTGGGAATTATTAAAGGAAACACCCAACAGGGGTAAATTATTTAACGAGGCAATGGCAAGCCAGAGTAAGGCATTGATGAGAGGCTTAGTTGAGACCTATCCACATATATTTGATGGTTTACAGAGTCTGGTGGATGTTGGCGGGGGCACCGGAACTGCTGTCAAAATTATTGCAGAAGCTTTTCCTGGATTGAGATGCACAGTGTTTGACCTTCCACATGTTGTCGCAGAGGTTTCGAAAAATGACAACTTCGATGTGGTAGGGGGAGATATTTTCGAAAAGATTCCTCCAGCTGATGCAATTTTTCTAAAGGTCTCTCCAGTTGAACTCATCATTATTATTAATATATATTTCTTATAATAATTGTTTAATTATTCATAACAAACTATGAAAACTTGTTTATGCAGAGACACTCTAATATATATTAATAAATAATTACTCTATTTTCCAACATGTTTCACAGAATATTCTTCACGACTGGCACAACGAGGATTGTATTCGGATACTGAAGAAATGCAAAGAAGCAATTGAATCCGGCAAAAGTAAGGGTGGTAAGGTCATTGTGGTGGACATTATCATAGATTTAGAGAGTGATGACCCGAAAGCAGTCGAGACAAGTCTTATTTGGGACATTAATATGATGTGTTGCTTTGGGTCGAAGGAACGCAACAAGCAGGAATGGCATGATATCATTATGGGAGCAGGCTATTCTGGTTACAAGATATGTCCTTCTCGGTTGGGTGTTGATGCCCTTATTGAGCTCTATCCATGAATTTTGATCTGTTATATAATAAAGATGACTGGTGGGGGGAGGGGAGAATAAAATCATGTTTTATTTCATGCAGTTGTGACAAAAAGAGGTTGCATTGTAAAGTGTAAACTACAATATACTGTGATTGAGAAAATGTATTAATTGTTAACTTATTGATGATGTGCTTTTTACTGACTCAAGTCGCAAACAAAATGACCTGAACAAAGTTCGGTTCTGTTATAAACTTGCCTGATAATAATTAATTTTTGTGTTCAATTTGAAACAGAAATATGACTGGCACATAAGTATTACAAAATCTCACTGATAGGGTTTAAGTAGATTACGGATTACCCAGACCGATAAGTCTTCATCATTTTCTCCATGAATTAACAACCCGCCACTATCCCTGCATTTCTCGATGGCGATGTCACTTCAAGAGCCCCACAAAGCTGCAGATCGTACAGCCTCCCACATTGGCTGCACAAAACCCTTTCCCGTTTCTTTCCCTCCTTTGTCTTGATTTTCTCAGAAAATTGGAAATTCGTCAGTTGGGATCTGGATAGGATAAAATACACTCATGAGTCATGAGTAGGTTAAATAATTACATGCGTGCATGTGATGCGTGGAATAACTTATATGAGTAGATTAAATAATTACATGCAGCTGCTGCAATCTTTTTTGAATTATTTGCAATGCTTACAAATCTAAGGGTTAATCTGAATTATATTCTTTGTCTGTTTCCGTATATACGGTTGTTAGTGGGGTGTCCGTGCTTGAACAAATCTCAAAACAGACCAATGTATTATAATTTTCAGCCCAACAGACAATATAAAATTGTAAAATGGACAATAAAATGCTCCATGTCTGGACTATATATAAGTCACATGTACTCAATCCAGTTTGTAGTATCAAGGATTTGTCATAGTTTTCAAAATCCCTTTTCAATAAAAATTGTATAGAGAATCAGTCCTTTGTGTAAGAGATGCACATGTTCGAAAATCAAATAAGATTTTTATGTAGATATTAAAAAATAATTGGATGACAATGCACAAAATATTTCCCATAGAGATGAAGCCTCTATCCAGACATTCCTAAAATAACAACATTAATGAGCAATATAAACTTTTCCGCTAATACTATAAGATCGTCTTTGGCAATGCGAATTGTTTAGTTGGATTCAACCTGCAATGTGAACCAAATATGGATTTGAAGTTTGTATGTTGTATTCATTTAACAAAAAAACATAATTTTGCAATTAACTACTTGTTCATTAATATGTAAGATTTTTTTTTTTTTTTTGTTATGTGTTATAGGTATTAAAACGCTTTACTTTTCTGTCTTTTCTGCTGTTGGTGTGACCTACGTGACTGCTGCCTGTCGTCGGATCCATGGACCAAACCCAACAATACAAGACTTGATGAAGGCACCAGCTGGCTTCCCTGCTTCATCCCCTATCCAATCTGTTCCACCTTACAAGGCCGCAGACTTTCTCTATGTATTTAAGAGCTTTTATGGCCAACCTTCTGCTTTTAACCGGGTCACAAAATGTACAGAGGAATGTGATGGAACAATTGCCAAGACATGCATGGAGATGGAAGGGAAATATATTGAGTTTTACAAGTCTCAACAAGGAAATTTGCTATTGGCTTGACCAATCGTACCAGAAATAGCTCCAGGAGAGCTCGAGAATTGCTAGGTTGAATGGCTTTCTGAATTCCCAGAAAAATCTGTTGTATACTGTTCATTTGGAAGTGAAGCAATTTTGACCGACAAAGCTGTCGAGGAGTTACTTCTTGGACTTGAAAGTACTGGGTTTCCATTTTTGGTAGTACTCAAATTCCCGAGCGGAGAAGGCGACATGGAAGAGATCCTCAATAGGAAACTTCCAAAGGGCTTCAAAGAGAGAGTGAAAGGAAGAGGGATTGCGCATTGTGGCTGGGTGCAACAACAACATATACTGCAGCATAAGAGTGTCGGGTGTTTTCTGTGCCATGCCGGGTTCAGTGCTGTGATGGAGGGGCTGATTGCTGACTGTCAGCTTGTAATGCTGCCGCAGACGGGGGACCAGTTCTTAATTTCTATGATGTTTGAATACGAGTTGGGAATAGGTGTCGAGGTTGAAAGGAATGAGGCTGATGGGTCATTTTGCAGGGAGGCAATCAATGAAGCTATCAGAGCAGTGATGGTGAAAGAGGAATGCCGAGGAAAGAAGATGAGACAAAATCAGAAGAAATTGAAGGAGTTTCTAATGAATAAGGAGATACAAGAAAAATTCATGGTGGAGCTTGTCAAGAGCATGAGAGATCTAATAGCTTCTACAGAAAAATAGATGAACTGAATTTACCTTCAAGAGTAGAAACAAAGAAGTATTAAAAAAGTACCAGTTGCAAAATATATAATTGAGAACCAAGTCTATGTGGATATGTGGTTATGAATTTTTCTTTGCAGATTAATTGAAGTACTTTTGCTGGAAAATAAGAAGAAAATCTATTGTAAGCAATCTATTGACGGAAACTCCCTATTATTTTCAATATATAATAATTAGATGAATTTTCCTTGTTGAATATATAATTATAAGGGTGTCCAGAGAAGAAACTAAATTTGAACTCAATCCTTGTTGAATATATAAAAACTCTAACACTAATTTTGTTTTTCTTTAATACTTACGCACGGAAGTATTTATCACTAAGAACAGAAGTATTTATACCTATAAGGTGAACAATTTTTACATAAATAATTTTCTCTCCAACAAATCTCAAACTACATGGGGGGACTATACACTTTTTTTGAGATGATTTTTTTTTATCTCATTTCAATCTCGTTCACATTTCTGACGATCTAGGAGTAATTTGCCGAATCTGAAACGACGAATGTCTTCTATACAATTTTCTTTTTCAAATGAGATCCATAATGATATACTTTCGGGCTCGTCGTCATACAAGTATTTATATCTCGTCGTGCAATTATTTACATCTATACTTGCAAATATTTTTCACATATGACACTGGCTGATATATGAAAGTATTAATATCAAATATTTATACCTCGTCGTGTAAGTATTACAAGTATTTATATTTCTTCGTGCAAGTATTTATACCTATAATTGCAAATATTTATACATATGTAAAAAATCCTTGAATAATCACCTCGTATACATTTATCGTGATGAATATTTTTCTGTACAGATAAATAATTTGTGGGGACCATAGTACAACTTCTAATTTTAGAAGTGGACCCTGTAATTTTAGAAGTGTTTAAATAATTAATGGAAATCATATATAGTCCAACTTCTAAATAATTAGTGGGAACCATAGTATATTAAATATAAGGATATTGTCTTATACGAAAATTAAATATGGAAAAGAAAAGGAAACACGTGTCCATACCAATAATACAATTCACTGATGGCCAATCGTTAAAGTTTTGGGCTCCCAATAACTCTGTTGCAATTGTTATTTGTTACAGGTTTGGGATTAACTGGGTTTCAATTTAAATATTAAATGTTAAATTTGAGTGGGGGTAGGGGAAGAGCCCAGCATCCTCTGCATTATTGTACTGTTTGAGTTAATTTTTTCGACAGCACAATCAAAATTTGATTTAATTTGGACCTCTGATTTGATCTGAATAACCTATGTGCTACTTCTGATTTGGACCTGAAAAACCCATGTGGTAGATCTGATTTGTATCTGACAATGTCTTCTCAAACGTGTTTACTTTTATGTAACATTTTTTTTCATAAAAAATGGAAATTACAATTTAACTCTCTCAAAGTTTCAATTTGTTTAATATATATTTTTTTATATAATTAAACTGTATGAGAGGGCCATATCTCTGCAATGCATAGCATGCGCACCTATTTAGGTAGAGATATATATAATAAATATGAATCTTGATAGGAAATTATGCTTGTCCTTTGCTTTTCTATTACACGTGAGAAATCATTAGGCAACTTGTTTAGTTTTAAATATTTGTTAATGGATTATAATATATGAGAAGGGATCCGATTACCACAATTTTGAGTTACCACAACTATTTTCTACATTTTTAAAATCTAAATGGTCTAAATTTAACTAATTTGTTTAATATATATATAGGCAATGGCTAATTTGCTGCCGGCCTTTTTTATTTTGTGATGTCCAAACAACAAATCCAAACCGTTAGATGTTTAATCTATACTATAATCTACTTGGAGACCAAATTTAACATTTTTTGGAATTTTTTTACTATTTATTAAGCTGGTTTGAAAACCGCTGATTTCAGTAAATTTTTGCAGCATTGAAATCAACGGTTTTCAAACCAGCTTAATAAATAGTAAAAAATTCAAAAAAATGTAAAAACCCGGCAGCACCTCCGGCTAAAATGCTGCTGGCAGCAAATTAGCCGGACCCTATATATATTTTATATATATATAATTAAACTGTATGAGAGGGCCATATCTCTGCAATGCATAGCATGCGCACTTATTTAGGTAGAGATATATATAATAAATATCCATCTTGATAGAAAAATATGCTTGTCCTTTGCTTTCCTATTACACGTACGTGAGAAATCATTAGGCAACTTGTTTAGTTTTAAATATTTGTTAATGGATTATTGTGGAGATCATGTTGAATGGTTCGGATCGACGAGTTGGACTTTGAAAATGTAGAAAATAGTTGTGGTAACTCAAAATTATGGTAATCGGATCCCTTCTCATAATATATTATTGTTTTCTAAATATATTCCAACCTTTTTAATGCAAAAACAAGTTTTTCAAAGAAATCCATCCTTATTTCTGATCTGATTAGGCCAAACAGATAATCCAAACCGTTCAACATGATATCCATATTAAAATGTGCTTGGAGACCAAATTTTACATTTTTTGAATTTTTTTTAGTATTTTTAAGATGTGTATAAAATTATTGATTTCAGACAATTTTGAACCATTGAAAAATAATAATTAAATTTTTTTTTAAATAAATAGTAATAAATTTTCAAAAAATATAAAATTTGGTCTCCAAGCACATTTTAATATGGACATCATGTTGAATAGTTCAAATCGACTATTTGAATTTTTAAATCACAAAAATGATTAATAAAAATATGGTGTCAAGATGTGTCACCATAAAATGGTGTAATTGGATCCATCCTCATGTTATATATTTAATTTATATATGTTGCTTGTATGTTGCATGCTATTTAATTTTTGTGTGCGTGTGTGTATATATATATTATAAATGAGGAGGGTTCAAATGCCTCCATTTTCAAAAACTTAAATAACTCAAAGTTTACAACTTAAACATCAAAATAAAACCGTTAGATGTGATCTATGTTATTTTCTCTATGTGCCCATAAAAAATTATCACATTTTGATTTTGCTTTTATATAAATCAATAAGTTGAAAAATCAATGTCTAGAAATTATTCACATTTGTATACATTTTTACAAGCTCAAGATGACAATCAAAACAAAGTTGAAATGCCATAATATTTTACATGTGCATAGATAAAATGATATAGTTCATATCCAACGGTTTATTTTTTTTAATTTTAAGATTTAAATTTTGAATTATTAAAGTTTTTAAAAATTGAGGCATGATGGAGGTACAAAAAATAGAGGCATTTGAACCCTCCTCATTATAAATTGTTTATAATATGCTAGCTCGCATCTATGTTAATTTGCTAACTATAAACCAACATAAATTACTCTAATAACATTTATAAATTAAGAATCGAAATGAACTCAATAGTCAATGCACACAAATTTATCCTTTGTACAAAATGACACATGTATACAAATTTTGAACATGGTCAGTGAAGAGAGCGTGAGCGAATCGTACATGGTTGCTTGCATTTTAACCGTGTATGAATGGGTGCAATAGTACATGTTTTCTTAATATAGTAAACATTCACAAATTCAGATATCTTTCATACACTGTATATATGTTAATGACCGTGTGTTCATGGTTGAGCGCATTTTTGTGAGCGCACCACCTATTTTTACAATACTGTTTTGTCGGTAATTTTGTTGCTTTCGTGTATGATTTTACGTATACAATTACTGTTTTTTGTGGTAGTGTATATGGACTGTTACATACAAGAACCGTTGCTACTGGGAACAATCTTTATTAAGAATCCACCAACCCGCACACATGAATGCATGCATCATCAACAACCGCAATTATTAGAAGGTTTGGTTATTTATTTGGTAATGGTATGGTTCTAATTAATGTGTCTGGTCCCGGGTAAAAGTTGGATTGTTGCCAACATCAACCAAATTCATATAACACCTAACACATGTAGATGACAGCAGATAAATGTCAATTCTACTCTATCGGTGCAATTAATCCCTTACTGGCTGCTGAAATGTCATTGTAATGCACCTTAAACTCTCTCTCTCTCTCTCTCTCTCTCTCTCTTTCTCTCTGTATATATATATATATATTTGGTAAACACACATTAACTGCCAAGCGGGTAGTGGTGTTTTAGACCCTCTTGAATGAGCCACGAACTAACAGTTTTTGTTGGCTTAACCGTACAACCACAGCTACATTTTTGGCAATCCTACGGGACAATTGGCAAGTTGTTAACATATATTCGTAAAAAGAGACCAACATGATATGAACATCAAATTGGGATATTAACTGTATGCACGAAACTCCGATTTTAGCATATGACTACTTTTTGAAAAGCTATATATGTGAGCAGCTAATTTGGGTTGAGAACAGTGTTCTAAATAACTCTCTGTAGCATTTTTGAATCTTAAACATTAAGCTATAGGATAAAAGTGTGTTATGTCAGCTACTGATCGCTATAACAATAATAGCAGTGTGCTATAGTGCGTAGCGTGTAGTGCGTTATTTCAAGGCCCAAATTGAAAATTTATTTTAATAACATGATTCTTAGGTTATCTTGAATAGGAAAAAAAAATAGTTTATATCATGATGTTTATGTTATTTTGAATAAAAAAATTAGTTTATGATATGACTAGAGATATTTATCCATGCCTTGATTGATGGAGGTTCATTGAAGCGGTACGCATCAAAACAGGGAGGCTGTGTTGCAGTACAATAACTGATGTCTTATTATGTTTTGGGGTCTACAGGCCTGTGACACGGCTACAGTTAGGTTTTGGGCTGGGATCTAATCACATATATTCATTGTTCTTAAATGTGATTTTCATGCTGCGATTTTCCAGTAACTCAAATTTTGAGTTTGGATTTGAGCTGTTCGATTAGATCAGACGTTTTGTATTACCTTAGAGCATCTCCAATCCAGCAATTGAAATTAATTGCTAAATTAACAATTATGAAAATTTTAAAAATTAAGCAATCCACTCTTACATTGGTGCAATCAACCAAACAATTGAGAATTAAACATTTCACCAATAAGAATTAAACATTTGGCCAACTCATATTTAAAAAATGATTTCTTATTAAGCAATTTTTTCCAACAATTGCTAAATAAGCAATAGTCATACAACCCAGCAATTACAAAAACAATTGACACATCAGTATAAGCAATCCATAAGCCATCACTGCTGGAGATGCTCTTAGGTGATATGAATTGGACTGGCTTGGGAGAAAAAAATCTTAACTATTTGTTTGGATAGGCGTGGTGTATAACTTTCTACAATAGAAAAATTTAATATTTCTCGTGGTTCATAGTGAGGCTTGACCATTTTCTTAGTATTTTATTTGCATTTTATTTGCGAATAAAATATATAATATATATTTTCTTTTTGCGTTTTATTAGATGTTCTGTTCAGAAACGTTAAAAAAATGAATTATACACAAATTATATGAGAATTAATCACGAATTATGTTACTATAGGTATATATAGAGGAGAGGTTTGTAATTAAAAAACAGTTCAGCTGCACGAATATAGCACAAATTTCATCAAATTCATTTCCTATAGTTCTCTTGCCGGATAAAACTTAAACCGTCTATTTTGTGGATCCAGATCCGAATCCCTACAATAAATGAAATTTTGAGTTTGAATTTGAATTATCTGATCAAAATTCGAACTAATCCAACATGAGATAAAATCCAGGATCCGTTTAATATTGTGCCCTAGAAAATCGAGAGGTCCGGATCCACCCGAAATCCTTATCCACTTTCATGCAGAATACGATGATCGAACGGACCAGGTCTAAACATAAATATTCTGTTACCTTCTGGTCAGAAACCCTTGAAAATCACCCAAATTCTATCCTCTGAGGTAACATAATATTAACTTTTATATATGCACCGTCCGATCAAAATCCGGATCAATCTGACTAGAGGTGAAATTCTCAGGGTCCCTTTAATAATTGTGTACATTATGATCGGACAATATAGATCTAAACCTAAATATTGCTATTGATGTTGTTACTTTTTTTTTTTTTTAATGATATATAAATATCGCATTAAAATATTATAATTATACACGTTAATATGGAGAAAATACACTCTTGAGTAGATTAAAAAAAATAGATGCGTGGAATAACTTCTATGTAGAGAGCTGGCTGTGTCGGTCTTAGGGTCCATGGGTACATGAGATAATGGTGGGGCGGATTCAGGATTTTTATCTGGGTGAGGGGAGAGGGCAAAAAAAATATCAAACCGGGTTTAAATAGCTAATCGGAATTAAATTCATTAACTAATTAGGTACTCGATAAAAAAAATTTCTTTAACTTATACTTTTCAATACTCTGACTTGTAATTTCTAATTTTCTAATCTATAATTTTAATTATCAATCATAATTCAACAAAAATATTTTAATTTTAACTCTAAATTTAACTCGAATTACAATTCAAACATTTTGAGGAGCGCAAAAAAATTTTCAGGGGAGGCAAAGTCAATCGGAACATTCCAATCTCTGCTAAAATTTAAAATCCAGAGGGGAGGGGGGCAGCTGCCCCCACGGGAATACTTTAGGTCCTGACTAATGGCACCAAATAAAAACTTTTTTTATTATTTATTCAAATAAAACTTGGTAAGAGTTAAACAGTGATGAAAGTAGGCCTCCCGGCCACATTTTTTTCTCTTTCCTTGCTCATAAATATCAGAACAGAAAATAGATCCATCTTGCAGAAAACTTCTTAAAAAAATGGAAAATATAACCTTACCTGGTGCTGCCGCAACCACCCATGAAACCACCATGCATATTATGATGTTTCCATGGCTCGCATATGGTCACATCAACCCGTACATCCAATTGGCTCGCAAGATCATCGCAATTGCCGACAGTAGTATACGTGTGACCTTTCTCATAACCAAAGGAAATGTGCCACGTGTCACAACACTCCTTCCATCCACCCCGCTCATCTCTATACTACCATTAGACCTCCCTTATGTCGCTGGCCTCCCGCCTGGCGTTGAGAGCACTGCTGAGGTAACAGCTGATGGTGCTGAGCTGTTAAAGATCGCTCTTGACTTGACAAAGCCTCAAGTAGAAGATATCCTGATGCGTACAAGGCCAGACATTGTCATATTCGACTTTGTTCAAGCGTGGTTGCCATCCCTCGCTAAGCCCCTCGGTATGGTTAAATTTATTTTACTTCAGTTGTGGAGTAATGAATATATTTTACTTGCTAGGTAGTTTACTGTTTGTTAGTACGAATCTGTCAATCTTTTTCTCATTTCTGTGAAATTCAAAAGAAAAGTTGGGAACTTCCCCTTCAGAATCTCAACGAGTTGGAACAGTGAGCATCTTTTTATTATTAATATTTTTTTTAGCAAAGGCTTTGTTGAATGGAAGACTCAACATCAGATCATAATTAACTTCTATTTTTTAATATTTTCATCAGTAAGATGTTCTTGATTTGGGAAAATGAGTGACATAAATAAATTGTGAGGATCTTAAATCGTTGAATTGCTGCCATTTTAAAACTGCACGCAGATTGAAAACTTTTAAAGAGGATGTAAGAACTAAGAACTAAGCAGTCTGCTTCAGTAAACAAATTCATTTATTTTAATTATAAAAATAGATGGTAATCTTTGTGTTGAAACCTAACTTTTCAAAATTTCCTTTCAATATTTGAGATGATCTTCTATTTACCAACAATGTGCATATTATATTTTAATTACCCAGTTTGATTACTTGAATTATTTGCAATACTTACAAATCTAAGGGTTAATCTGAAATTATATTCTTTATCTGTTTCCGTATATACTGTTGTTAGTGGGGTGGCCCATAATTTTTACATATAAAAAAAATTAAATAAAATAAGAAAAAAAGAAGAGACGCCCATCTGTATCTCTCTGTTTGTATCCGAGTTGAAACAAAAAAAAATTCTCGATTTTGTCCGCATAACACAATTTCAATTTAATTTAATTTTAAATAATTGCTTTAATATGCAACTTTTCTAAATTTCTATGCCAACAAGTTCAAATTAAACACATAATTTATGAATCAGTTTTTACCAGCTTAAAAACTGAATTTGTTATTTTAGGAATTGGTTATTTTAAAAATAGTTATTTTAGGAATAGTTGACATTGTGGTTGGTTATTTTTTAGCATGTTGTGTAGTGGGTGCTTGGTTTAAGAAAGTTGTGGGTGTCTAATTTAGAAACGTTGTAGTGTTTTAAATACTCTAGAATCCATTGTAATTGTAGTGTTTTAAATACTGTAGTGAATGCTTTGTTTGGAAAAGGCAAATGTTGTTTTTGGACATAGCTACATATATATTAGTAATAAATATATGCAGAATTGGTTCCGTGCTTGAACAAATCTCAAAACAGACCAATGTATCATAAATTTCAGCCCAACAGACAATATAAAATTGTAAAATGGACAATAAAATGCTCCAAGACTGGACTATATATAAGTGACAAGTACTCAATCCATTTAGTAGCATCAAGGATTTTCCATAGTTTTCAAAATCCCTTTTCAATAATAATTGTATAGAGAATCAGTCTTTGATATAATAGCTAAAGACAATATCCTTTGTGCAAGAGATGCACATGCTCAAAAATCAAATAAGAGTTTTATGTAGATATTAAAAAATAATTGGATGACAATGCACAAAATACTTCCCATAGAGATGAAGCCTCCATCCAGACATTCCTAAAATAACAACATTGTGTAATATAAACTTTGCCGCTAATATTATATGATCCGTTTTGGTTTAGTTGGATTCAACCGACAATGTGAACCAAATACGGATTTGAAGTTTGTATGTTGTATTCATTTAACAAAAAAACATAATTTTTCAATTAACTACTTGTTCATTAATGTGTAAGACATTTTTTTTTTTGTTATGTGTTATAGGTATTAAAACGCTCTACTTTTTCGTCTTTTCTGCTGTTGGTGCGACCTACGTGACTGCTGCCTGTCGTCGGATCCATGGACCAAACCCAACAATACAAGACTTGATGAAGGCACCAGCTGGCTTCCCTTCTTCATCCCCTATCCAATCTGTTCCTCCTTACAAGGCCGCAGACTTTCTCTATGTATTTAAGAGATTTTATGGTCAACCTTCTGCTTTTAACCGGGTCACAAAATGTACAGAGGAATGTGATGGAACAATTGCCAAGACATGCATGGAGATGGAAGGGAAATATATTGAGTTTTACAAGTCACAACAAGGAAAATTGCTATTGGCTGGACCACTCGTTCCGGAGAGACCTCTAGGGGAGCTTGAGAAGCACTGGGCCGAATGGCTTTCTGAATTCCCAGAAAAATCTGTTGTATACTGTTCGTTTGGAAGTGAAGCAATTTTGACCGATGAAGCTGTCGAGGAGTTACTTCTTGGACTTGAAAGTACTGGGTTTCCATTTTTGGTAGTACTCAAATTCCCGAGCGGAGAAGGGGACATGGAAGAGATCCTCAATAGGAAACTTCCAAAGGGCTTCAAAGAGAGAGTGAAAGGAAGAGGGATTGTGCATTGTGGCTGGGTGCAACAACAACATATACTGCAGCATAATAGTGTCGGGTGTTTTCTGTGCCATGCCGGGTTCAGTGCTGTGATGGAGGGTTTGATTGCTGACTGTCAACTTGTGATGCTGCCGCAGAACGTGGACCAGTTCTTAATTTCTATGATGTTTGAATATGAGTTGGGAATAGGTGTCGAGGTTGAAAGGAATGAGGCTGATGGGTCATTCCGTAGGGAGGCAATCAGTGAAGCTATCAGAAGAGTGATGGCTGAAGAGGAGATTCAAGGCAAGAAGATGAGACAAAATCAGAAGAAATTGAAGGAGTTTCTAATGAATAAGGAGGTACAAGAGAAATTCATGGTGGAGCTTGTCAAGAGCATGAGAGATCTAATAGCTTCTAAAGAAAAATTGATGAACTGAATTTAACCTTCAATAGTAGAAACAAAGAAGTATTAAAAAAGTACCAGTTGCAAAAATATATAATTGAGAACCAAGTCTATGTGGATATGTGGTTATGAATTTTTCTTTGCAGATTAATTGAAGTACTTTTGCTGGAAAATAAGAAGAAAAATCTATTGTAAGCAATCTATTGACGGAAACTCCTTATTATTTTCAATAAATAATAATTAGATGAATTTTCCTTGTTGAATATATAATTATAAGGGTTTCCAGAGAAGAAGCTAAATTTGAACTCAATCCATGCAGTTGGAAATATTGGTGATTCTCACCTGGTTTGATGGATACACGCAGTACATAATTTACATGGATTCTAATAATTATTCCCACACTTCCATTTCAGCATTTATCTCCACATTAACTTCTATAACTACCATGGGGATCACAAAAACTCTAGCACTGATTTTGCTTTTCTTTAATACTTATGCAGAAAAGTATTTATCACTAAGAACGGAAGTATTTATATATATAAGGTGAACAATTTTTATATAAATAATTTTCTCTCCAACCAATCTCAAACTACATATAGATGGGGGGACCATACACGTTTTTAGATGTGATTTTTTCTAGGCCCTAATAATTGCCCCCCCCCCCCCCCCCCCCCCCCCCCCTCCCCCCCACTCTCATCCCCCCATTATCTCCTCAATTTTATTTGTTCAATTTCGTCCACATTTTTCACTATCTATAAGGAATTTTGCGAATCTAAAACCACGAACGTCTTCAAATGAGATCCATGATGACATACTTCGAGCTTGTCGTCACACAAGTATTTATACCTTATTATTTAATTATTTATACCTAGTATTTTATACATATAACACTGCTGACATTTAAAAGTATTAATATCAAGTATTACAAGTATTTATACCTATGTGGTCAACTATTTTTGTTAGAAAAAGGTTGATGCAGGGACGATTGGGAAAGGTTGATGCAGAGATGCAGGGTCCACGATTGGGGATAAATACTTACAAGTATAGGTATAAATATTTGCCCGATGAGGTATAAATACTTGTGTGACGATGAGCCCGAAAGTATGTCATCACGGATCTCATTTGAAATATAAAATTGCGTAGAATAAATTCGTGATTTTAGATTTGCAAAATTTCTCATAGATCATAAGAAATGTGGACGACATTGAAAAAACAAACCTCACCTTTAAAAATGTGTATGATTCTTCTCTCCATGTAGTTTGAGTGGTCCCCCCCCCCACCATATAGTCATATCAAGTTAGACATACAAGTATTAATATCTTAGTTTGCAAGTATTAATTTATTATCTTCTAAGTATTTATACCTATGAATTTAATTAAACTTGGAAAACCACAGTGTTTTGAATAAATTTAATTAACTAGTTAGTTAAGTTAGTTTATGAAAGTTAACACGATTGGGGATAAATACTTACAAGTATAGATATAAATATTTGCATGATGAGGTATAAATACTTGTGTGACGATGAGTCTGAAAGTATGTCAGTATAGATCTCATTTGAAAGATAAAATTCCGTAGAATATGTTCGTGGTTTTAGATTCACAAAATTTATCATAGATGGTGAAAAATGTGGATGACATTGAAAAAATAAAAATAAAATCACCTCTTAAAATGTGTATGAGGGGTTATTAAAAGATGGGGGGATGATGGGGGGATTCATATAATTTTTTTTTTATTTCATTTCAATCTCGTCCACGTTTCTCATGATATATGAGGAATTTTGCGAATCTAAAACCACGAACGTTTTCTACGCAATTTTCTCTTTCAAATGAGATCCATAATGACATACTTTCGGGCTCATCATCACACAAGTATTTATAACTCGTCGTATAAGTATTTACACCTATACTTGCAAATATTTTGCACATATTAGACTAGCTGATATATTAAAGTATTAATATCAAGTATTACAAATATTTACACCTCATCGTGCAAGTATTACAAATATTTATATTTCTTTGTGCAAGTATTTATACCTATACATGCAAATATTTATACATACGTAAAAAATACTTGAATAATCACCTTGTATATGTTTATTGTGATGAATATTTTTTTGTACGGATAAATAATTTGTGGGACCATAGTACAACCTCTAATTTTAGAAGTAGACCGTGTAATTTTAGAAATATTTAAATAATTAGTGGGAACCATAGTCCAACCTCTAAATAATTAGTGAGAACCATATTATATTAAATATAAGGATATTGTCTAATACGAAAATTAAATATGAAAAAGAAAAAGAAACACGTGTCCATACCAATAATGCAATTCACTGATGGCCGATCGTTAAAGTTTTGGGCCCCCAATAACTCTGTTGCAATTGTAATTTGTTACAGGTTTTGAGTGGGGGTAGGGGAAGGGCCCCGCATCCTCTGCATTATTGTACTGTTTGAGTTAAATTTTTTGACAGCACAATCAAAATTTGATTTAATTTGGCCCACACACTGATTTGAATCCGAATAACCTATGTGCTACTTCTGATTTGGACCTGAAAAACCCATGTGGTAGATCTGATTTGTATCTGACAATATGTCGTCTCAAACGTGTTTACTTTTATGTAACATTTTTTTTCATATAAAAATGGAAATTACAATTTAACTATATCAAAGTTTCAATTTGTTTAATTTTTTTCTTTTATATAATTGAACTCTATGAGAGGGCCATATCCTTATTTAATTTCTCAAACGTCTCAAACGTGTTTACTTTTATTATTATTTTTTTTCGATATCCGATACCATCTGATTCCATTTCTATGATCAACTTATTTATTTCGTTTCAGATATCGATTTTGAGAACCATTAAAGTCAATACGAGAATTTTAGCAGAATATGAATGTTTTTTATCTAGTCATACAAGACAACACTTTCCATAGAGTTTTCTGTTTTTAATTTTTTTAATCAATCAGCCACTTCGTCTTTCAAGTTTCAACCAGACCTATATCGTCATTGTGCTCTGAACTTCTTTTTCTTTTATGACACTTCAAATAGAGAAATCTCACTTAAGCTACCTATGCTCTTGTACCACCTATGTTGTTCTATTTATCGACTATGTTTAACCACTATTTTGTCATACCACATACAATCACACAAAATAAACATAATAAAGGGAAAATGAAGTGAGTCATGAAAGAATGTGCTAGCTAGAGATCCCTTTCGTTAATATAGCGCGAGCACAGGGGTATGTTTGGGTGGTCGTGTTCAGATTGGTCTGAATGTTGATATGTAAGCAGCAAATTAGCAATTGTAGCGTAGCATTAGCACGGATATTTAGAATTAAATTAGATGTTTTATTCAATTATTTATGTAAATTTGTTTAATTTCTAGTGTTGTGAACTACTGTCTTATGTAATTATGGCTTGTTTATTTTATGTATTATCTTGTATGTTTTATATTTAATTTATATATGTTGCTTGTTGTGGTATTAATTTACGTTGCTTGTATGTTGCATGCTATTTAATTTGTGTGTGTGTGTGTCTATATATATCTATATATATATACAGAGAGAGAGATGGGCTACGGTGAGTTGCGAAGTAAAACGCGTTTCTAATTCGAATTCACGTCGTATTTTTATTTTGAAAGTCCAAACGATCGATCCGAACCGTTAGATGTTTAATCCATATTGAAATGTGCTTGGAGACCAAATTTTACATTTTTTGGAATTTTTTTACTATTTATTAAGCATTTTTTAAAATTGCTGTTTTGATGTAAACAGTAAAAAACAGTAAAATTTTCTGGACCATCAAATCAGCGACTTTCAAAATTGCTTAATAAATAGTAAAAAAATTCCAAAAAATATAAAATTTGGTCTCCAAGCTCATTTCAATATGGAGAACAAGATGAACAGCTCAGATCAACGTTTTGAACTTTAAAATCGCAAAATATGAGCGTGAAGTAAAATAGTCGCTTTACTTCGCAACTCACCGTAGCCCATCCCTATATATATACATCTTATAAAATGTTTATAATATAATAGCTCGCATATATGTTAATTTGCTAACTATAAACCAACATAAATTAATCTAATAACATTTATAAATTAAGAATCCAATTGAACTCAATAGTCAATGCACAAATATTTATCCTCTATACAAATTGACACATGCATACAAATTTTGAACATGGTCAGTGAAGAGAACGCGAGTGAATTGTACACGGTTGCTTGCATTTAAAACGTGTATATATATATGAATGGATGCAATCATACATGTTTTGTTAATATAGAAAACATGCACACTAGTGGAAAAACATGAATCAGGATCGGCCTATCTGGATCGGTTATATGAAACAACCGATACTAATACCTATCTGGATCGGTTTTCTGAACAAAACCGATCCTAAAAACTAGTTAGATCGGGTTTTTTAGTCAACCGATCCTAATTTGTGAACTATCAGGATCAGTTGTTCTAAAAAACCGATCCTAATAGTTTAACTATTAGGATCGGTTTTTTAGAACAACTGATCCTAATACAATTTTTTTTTTCAAAATTGGTTCTGCAAAAAAAAAAAAAAATCAGGGTCGGTTTTTTATAAAAAACCGATCCTGATACTATTAGGATTGGTATTTTATAAACAACCGACCCTGATTTTTTTTTTTTTTTTTGCAGAACCAACTTTGAAAAAAAAAAAATTGTATCAGGATCGGTTTTATTGCTAAAAACCGATCCTGATAGTATCTGGTTCGGTTTTTAGCAATAAAACCGATCCATATAGTTTTTTTTCTTTTATTTGGAAAATCTTTTCATATGGTTATGTTTAAATAAATATAAAAAATTACATATTAGAAATATAAGTTAATTATTTAATATAAATTTTATTTAATTTTCCAATTCTACTTAAATAATAGGATCGGTTTTATAAAAAAACCGATCCTGATACAATTTTTTTTTTCAAAATTGGTTCTGCAAAAAAAAAAAATAATAAATAAACCAGGGTCGGTTTTTTATAAAAAACCGATCCTATACTATTAGGATCGGTTTTTTATAAAAAACCGACCCTGATTTTTTTTTTTTTTTTTTTGCAGAACCAACTTTGAAAAAAAAAATTGTATCAGGATCGGTTTTATTGCTGAAAACCGATCCTGATAGTATCTGGATCGGTTTTTAGCAATAAAACCGATCCTGATAGTTTTTTTCTTTTATTTGAAAAATCTTTTCATATGGTTATGTTTAAATAAATATAAAAAATTACATATTAGAAATATAAGTTAATTATTTAATAAAATTTTATTTAATTTTCAAATTCTACTTAAATAATATTAAACAGCAGATAGGTACTATTTGACATTGATATTTCATTAATGTAATTTATATTATTAAAATATATGTGATAATATAATTAATTATTTGACATTGATATTTCATTTTGAAGTCATTTTGACTATTGAATTTTTTTATACAATCATGCATGATGCATCAATGACTTGTGTCATATAATAATATACATAGGACTTGAACCCTTGTTGTGTGGGGTTGTGAAGGAACGAATACGAACATTAGCATTTGGTCGATCGGAACCGTTAAAATGAAAGAATGTCATATTAATTTCACCATTATAAAATTTGATACAATTCGGGATTCATTTACTAGTTCATCAAAGCAAAACAATATAGCAACATCGCACGGCCGTAAATAGTTTACGTTGGATCAAGACTTACAGTTGTCGGGCCTTCGGCACTTTTACGTTATTAATGTTCCATGTTATATCTTGATCATTTTAAAAATTATTACATGTCATTTAATTACAGACCCACCGTTGGATGATCATGCAGAAATGAACGGTCTGCATTCCATTTAACAATTTGATGCCATTAATAATAATAAAATTGTACAAAATTGATCATGGTAGAGTTGATTTGGCCATACAAACACAAATAAATAATTTTTATATTTTTCACATTTTTCTTAATATTTATCCATGTACATGCATTACCAAACAGAAAATAAAATAAATGGTAGCCGTTTGATGGTTGATAGACCATCAATATGAGTGGGGTTTACCTCAGTGATTCTTCTCATATAAAGTATTAGGATCGGTTTTTTATAAAAAACTGATCTTGATACTATTTTTTTTTCCAAGTTGGTTCTGCAAAAAAAAAAAAAATACTATTAGAATCGGTTTTTTATAAAAAACCGACCCTGATTTTTTTTTTTTTTTTTTTTGCAGAACCAACTTTGAAAAAAAAAATTGTATGAGGATCGGTTTTTTATAATAAAATTATAAAAAACCGATCCTGATACTATTAGGATCGGTTTTTTATAAACAACCGATCCTAATGATAACTTCCTATATAACCAGCTTAGCTAGGGTTCTTCTTATTTTCATTTCGCGCCTCTCATTTTCAATTTAGCGTCTCTGTCTCTGTCTCCGTATCTCCCTCTCAAATCCTTAGTACTCTTTGTCTCTCTCTCTGTCTCCGTCTCTCCCTCTCCTCCGTGTCTCTCTCTCTCTTTCTCTCCGTCTCTTCCTCTCAAAGCCAAACCTCTCTGTCACACCCCCGGACAACCCGCCGCGCATTTATGCGCTAGGCGTTAAGCACATCACATGCATCATCAATAAAAACATTCAACAAGCCACTTTATTTAAAAATAAATGGAGTTCACAAACAAACAGAAAAGGGACAATATGTCAGACATGGCTAGTCAAACAGTCACTGCCATGTCCACACAATATATTGTTCATACAAATATAAAATAAACAGAGAGTGGCTATCTTAACAACTTCCGCTAATTTCCTCACCCGCGGCCTTCCTCCATGCTTTCTTCTTCGTTTCCTGGAACCCACATAACAGGTGGTACGGTGAGAGATCGAACTAACTCTCAGTGCGGGATTTAGTTCCAGCCCGGTGCTTTTACAAATCAATGCATTTAATTCCCCAAATAACATAAAAAGAAGGTTTTTGAATTTTTCCCCATGTCCCTATCAATTCGGATATGCAAATCACTTTAAAATAACCAGTTTTTATTCCCGCCCCTTTTTAACTCATTTCAAAAGGTTTTAAAATTCCACACTCTGGGAATCCATGCCCGTACATGAAAACCCGGCGAATCGCCACGCAAGGACGACCCGATTATCACACTCTAGATGGGCCATTTCGGGGACCCATCCGGCGAACCGCCGCGAATTTGGCGACCCGTTCTGTTCTGTTCTGTTCTGTTCTGTTCTGTCCTGTTCACACACCGGGCTGCCACACATGGACAGCCCGCTTTTCAAAAACACATGCAGAGCCGCCTCACACGGACGGCCCCAATTTAAAACGATTCATTCAAGTTCCCCATTCTCAAATTCACAATTCAATTCCTATCAATTCAATTTCATGCATCAAGAGTTCCTATCATGCAATTCTACACAAATTCAAACGATTGTTCGACATTCACAACATGCAGTTTATCCACCAGATTAAGAAAAAGGACTACTTACCTCAATCCATGCATTTTTTGTATTATTTGTAAAAAGACCAGGAACCCGCACCTGTATTTTCAGTGCCTTCGTTTGAGCGGTTGTCAGGATCTCGCGTATTCTCAGCGTCTCCTAAATTCACGCGGTTTGCTCCTAAGTTTTAAACGCTTAATTAACTTCTTATTTCTTTTTAAATCCAAAGAATTTATACATAATTAAAACCCTCAATTCAGTTTCCCCCACAATTCAATTTGGTATTATTAAATTGGTATTAACCTTGACCCTCGTACTAATTTGATTGACTTTAAAGAGGGAAGGGGTTCGGTTCGGATATTGGGTTATTGGGTTTAGGTTTTGGTTTCCTTACCCCGTATATTAAATCGGTTTGGTTCATAGGATCACACTCTAGGGTTAATGGGTTTCGGGTCTAGGGTTAATGGGTTCGGGTCTAGGGTTAATGGGTTCGGGTCTAGGGTTTGGGTTCGGGTCTAGGGCTGTGGTTCGGCCAGCAGGGGTCCTGCTAGGGTAGTGGCCGGCGGCAGCGGCAAGGGGAAGAAGAGAGAGAGGGAGGGGTTCGACCAGGGGGCTGTCGGCCTAGGGGGCTGGCGGCCTTGGGGTTGCTCGGGTCAGCGGCCAAGGGTGGGGCTTGTTGGGGTTTTCACGTGGTGTGTGCTAACCGGAAACCCTTTTAGGCTTAAGTTGCGGAATGACCGCAGAACAAAAATTTCTACGGCCAACTTAAGCTCAGGATTAAACGGGGTATGTCAGGAAACTTTCCAAGGCGGTCCACCTTCAGTATTCCTTTGGCATCAAAACCCAATTTAATCATTTTACAGATCTACTCCATGATTGATTTCTAAAACTTTAATCTACTTACAAATTAAATAGATTAATATAACATATTTATACCTTGTTTCCAAATCACAGTTGGAATGCAGACCGAGCGAGTAGAGCCTCACCAGGGAAGGAATCGACTCGGAGTATCACACGTGTGATACCTCTATCGGTTATCCACCAGGACTAACCGGAGAGCGGTTTATTTCTTCTGCCAGAAATACCGTAAACCGCGAAATTCTGCAAAAACACTATTCACGGGGAAAAGACGAAAACCCGTAAACACGAATTTTCGGTTGCTCAGTTTTATCAATATGCAAAACTGACATACCGCTAAATTCGGTAAAACACTATTCATCGATCCCGTAAATATACTCCACAACAACCCGCAAGATTATACGTCAACTACGTATAACTTTCTTTTCTCAACCGAAACACTATTTGGGAGAGAAACCGAGAAAGAGAGAAAATACCGATTCGTTTCTGCACGAAAAGATACATGTGAATGTGCATATGTATATATGTGAATATATCTTTCTCTCTCTACCCCTCCACCCCTATTTATAGTGTTTAGATTCGGTTGCAAAAGACCAAAATGCCCTCCAAGTTCGGCCTATTTACAAGATATGCCATTGACACCTCATCCTTTTATATGTGAAATGACCAAAATACCCCTTCCACACCCTTCCACATTCTTCTCCATGCTTCTACACATGCAAGGTGGCATAGGTGTGAAATGACCATTTTGCCCTTGTGGATAGGATTGATGACATGTCATCTGGATAGGATCAATGACGTGTCATGCGGATAAGCACGAATCTGAAAAGACCCGAATGCCCTCGGCCCGAACACAAATAATATTCGTATAATTATTCTGAACAATTATATATATATTTTTCTTTCGGTTATTTGTTTCGGTATCGATGACGTGTCATCTGGATAGGATCGATGACGTGTCATGCGGATAAGGACGAATCTGAAAAGACTCGAATGCCCTCGGCCCGAACACAAATAATATTCGTATAATTATTCTGAATAATTATATATATTTTTCTTGCGGTTATTTGTTGTTTCGATAATTTATACAATGTGTCCTGCACATTTATAAATTAACCGGTTAACTTTTATACAATGTGTCATACACGTTTATAAATTAACCAATGTTTTTGCTTGTTATTTTTACATAACATTTATAATTTAATTATAACACGTATAATTAATTATAACCATCTTAATATTAATTATAATCAATTTATAATTAATCAGTAAGATTCTCCGAGTAGCTCCTATATGGTGTGACCCAATAGGATCTGTGTTATGTTGGTAAACAGAGTTAAAACTGTTTTAACTTCTGTTAGTCATGGGTGGCATCTGGCAACACATCATGACCATCCAATTACACAGATGATGCTGTACTGTACAATATCACGATCCAGTAAACAATTTACTTGTGTCTGTTCTTCTGTCTCATAGCTATCAGATTAGTTTCAAGGTAGATGTGTGTCATCCTTGCTAACTTAATCTTTTATTGATCTTGAGCAGATTATCAAATATAATTACTCTTGTAATTATACCGCTAGCAGATAATCTTACTCTATCAAGGGGCCCAGTGATGCTATAGCTCGTATAGAGATACGAGGGACAAATAGTATTCTTGGTAAACTATCACTTCCTCAGCTAAGCTATACATATGGAAAAGCTACCGTTATGACTGCTTTTTACGGACAGCGGTGGATAACAATCACACATACATATTTCTCAGTGGGAACGATAAATACCTCATACTGTAGAACGTGACACTGAATGAAAACATAAATGACACGAACACAATTCTATTTAATGTTTCATTCGGGGTCTGTCAAATACCATGTTTCTAAAACATGTATCTATGTGATTAAAATGACATCTCGTGTCAGGTGGTTTGTAAAACTTAACCATCTTTTAATCCACATACTAACCTTATCGCGGTAATTAGTGTTCCTGCTAATTACCTTGGTCAGTGACCTTTTAAGAGTATATATCGTCTATATTATGGAGTTTCACAATTTCAGTCATGAACTCGAAATGATCCATAAATTCAATAATACTCAAGGCAACAAAATGCTATATAAATAAACATTCAATTCATGAACAAAGCTTTATGATAAATTATCGTATTATTGACTTCTAGATTATTACAAACTAACAGGGCTCGGGTCAGCGGGTCAGCAGCCAAGGGAGAGAAGGGGGGGTGGCCAAGAAGAGAGAAAGAGAAAGAGAAAGACTTACAGGAAAAATTGAAAAGGAAACAATTGGGAATGAGAAGAGAGGAGAGACTTTGGTTGGTTATATTATTGGATGTGGGCTAAACTTAGGATTGCATATTTCTAATTTGGGCTTACTAATTGGGCTAAGAAATGCATAATTAAAATTTATATGTAGAATTTAGATATAACTTTCATGTAAATTAATAAAACGTTTTGCTATTTATTTTCTGAACTATATATATTATTCTTATTTTTATTTTGATTCAAATTGGATTCTAAATTTAAAATATACCCGAATTCAGAAGCATTACACTCTCGCACCTCCGGCTCAATTGTGCCAGTTTTTAATTTTTTTATTGTTTCAAAAATTAATTAATAGTGTTTGTATACTGTTTTATAGTTTTGAGGACATCTCTCTTAAGTTACTTAATCATCCGGCCGATCAACTATCATGGTATTAGCTTTATCTAATTTTCTCATTATTATACTTTTAAAACACATTTTTTTGTATTTTTTATTGGAAAATGTTTTTCCATCTAATTGTTACCTTTGTTTTTGTTTTTAGGGTCTTTTTTAATCTCAAGTGATGTGATTGCAAAAGAGGTAATTATTGATTTTTTTTATTGTTGTGCTTTACATTAATTGCATAAATGTGTATATTGCATAAATGTGTGTTAATTGAAGAACTAGCCCAATTAGTCACTTGTATGTTTGTTAATTAATTTTTTTTTGGATTTAAATTTCTTGTTATAATATGTAATGCTTCACAAAACTTTGTATGAAGTACATGAATTTTTTGTAATAGTTTAAGATGTGTATGATAATTAATTTAGAATGTGTATATGATATTTAATTGATTATTGCTTCTTACTGTGCAAAAAAAAAAAATTTAGGATGCTGGCCAGCAAAATATATATGGAAGCTGGTCAAATAAATAAAAATATTTTTTTTTAGCTTCAATAAAACATCAGGATCGGTTATTTTAAACAACCGATCCAGATTACTACTATTAGGATCGGTTGTTTAAAATAACCGATCCTAATTCTAAAAAAAAAAAAAAAAACTTTTAGGATCGGTTATTAAAAAATAACCGATCCTAAAAGTTTTTTTTTTTTTAAATCATAATTCCAAAAAAAAAAAAAAAAAAATTTAGGATCGGTTATTAACAATAACCGATCCTAAAAGTTTGTTTTTGTTTTTTTTTTAAGAATGAGGATATGAAAAAAAACCGATCCAGAATTTAACTATTAGGATCGGTTCGTTAAGAAAAACCGATCCAGATAACTGCTATTAGGATCGGTTCGTTAAGAAAAACCGATCCAGATAACTGCTATTAAGATCGGTTATAATAAACAACTGATCCTAATAGTTACTATTTGGATCGGTTCTTTAAAAATACAAAACCGATCCTGATAGTATCAGTATCGCCTTCATCAGGATCGGTTGTATTCCGATACTGATATGCATATATAACCGATCCTGATTCCATATTTTCCACTAGTGGCACAAATTCAGGTATCTTTCGTACACTGTTTTGTGTTAATGACTGTGTGTGCATGGTTGAGCGCATTTTAGTGCACGCACCACCTCTTTTTATGTACAATACTGTTTTGTCGGTAATTTTGTTGCTTTCGTGTATGATTTTCCGTATACAATTAGGGTTTTGTGGTAGTGTACATGGACTGTTACAGAACTGTTGCCACTGGGAAGAATCTTTATTAAGAATCCACCAACCCGTACACATGCATGCATGCATCAACAACAGCGATTATTAGAAGGTTTGGTTATTTAGTTGGTAATGATTTTAATGTGTCTGGTCCCGGGTGAAAGTTGGATTGCTGCCAACATCAACCAAATTCATATAACACCTAACATATTTAGATGACAGCAGAGAAATGTCAATTACTACTCTATCGGTGCAATTAATCCCTTGCTGCTGAAATGTCGTTGTAATGCACATTAAACTCTCTCTCTCTCTCTCTCTCTATATATATATATGGAATATGTTAGCATGCTATGCGTAGCATAGAGGGCCTCCGTGCAATGGCTCAATATTCGACTTTTCAATAAATCTAAAAAAATAGTAAAAAAATTCCAAAAAATATAAAATTTGGTCTCCAAACACATATTAATATGGAGAACAAGATGAACGGTTCGGATCGACTGTTAGGATTTTGAAAAGTCGAATATTGAGCCGTTGCACGGAGGCCCTCTATGCTACGCATAGCATGCTAGCATATTCCTATATATATATATAGAGAGAGAGAGAGAGAGAGAGATGAGCTATGGTGCATTGCAATGCATAGGCCATGGTGTGCATTGGACCATAAATCACCGATTCAAAGTCCAAATGACCGATCCAAACCGTTCATCTTGTTCTCCATATTAATATGTGCTTGGAGACCAAATTTTACATTTTTTGGAATTTTTTTACTATTTATTAAGCCACTTTGAAAATCGCTGATCCAACGGTGACTGTTTGGAACAGTAAAATCAGAAGTCACCGTTGGATCAGCGATTTTCAAAGTGGCTTAATAAATAGTAAAAAAATTCCAAAAAATGTAAAATTTTATCTCCAAGCACATATTAATATGGAGAACAAGATGAACGGTTTGGATCGGTCATTTGGACTTTGAATCATTGATTTATGGTCCAATGCACACCATGGCCTATGCATTGCAATGCACCATAGCCCATCTCTCTCTCTCTCTATATATATATATGTATATAGTAAACACACATTAACTGTATGCACGAAACTCTGATTTCAGCATATGACTACTTTTTGAAAAGCTATATATGTGAGTAGTTAATTTGGGTTGAGAACCGTGCTCTAAATAGCTCGTTATAGTATTTTTGGATCTTAAACGCTAAGCTATAGAATAAAAGTGTGCTATTTCAGCTACGACCGCTATAGCAGTAATAGTAGCACGATATAATGTGTAGCGTATAGTGCAAATAGCTCACATTATACTACATAGCTTTTTATTTCAAGGCCCAAATTGAAATTTTCTTTTGAGAACATGATCCTTAGGTTGTTTTGAATAGGAGAAAAAAAATAGTTTATGTCCTGATGTTAATTTAGGTTATTTTGAATAAAAAAATTAGTTTATGATATTACTAGAGATATTTTGAATAGGAATTTGAATTTTGCATTAGTTTAATATGAATATTATAATTTTTTAATCAATTTGATGTTACTTATTGCTATATGAGACTTTAAATAATGTTAATAATTAGTAGAATTACATAATATAATTTTTGAAAAAGAAAAACATATAGGATAGTTTTTACTATACCTACACTATTCACAATTTTTTTTAACATTTTCACAATGATATGATAATTGCTATTTAGAACCTTGATTGAGAATTTACAAATTTCCTTGGATAAGGAAGGCCAATATGGTTGCAACGGGCCGGCTTGTATGAACAAATATGCCCTTACTTTAATACTTCAATTCTCTAGAGATACCATATCCTTTTCAAGATAAACTTTCTTTATATTAAAGATCATTGATCATTTATTTTATTTCTATAACTAAACGTCCAATACTCTATAAAGGGAATGTTTTATTTTTCAAATTTGAGAAGTATAACAACAAAAATTTAAGCAATCATTTCTTATAGTAAAAAATAGATAAAAACAAGTTTTCATTTAAGTAACTTTAGTCGACTTAGTAGAATTTGCAACATTAAATGCTTCATTTCTTGCATCACACGATTTTACTTTTCTCACTTTAATTTATTATGCATGAGGTGGTATGTACAAATTTTTCATTGTTGAGTTTAGAAAAAAAAAATGATACAAACTACATTCATGATATATTAACATGATTCAGTAAAAAAGATACTAAAAACTCTATTAATTGAAATTACACTTCACACTGACACAAAATATTATCTAACAAAGTTGTTCGATAGAATGATTTTTCCATTTGTAAATAATGAGTTTTTTAATTTATTATTTTCAATTTTTTGAAATCAAAATGTTTTAGGGGTAAGTTTCAGTTATTAAAATAAAACAAATAAAAAATAGCCATTAATATGAAGAAATAAACGTGTATTTTATTGGTTAACTATCTGTATACAATTTGATCCTTTTTTACTATCTATTTCCACAATTAATTTCTTACGTTAATAATTGTTTGTCTTTATTTCCTCGCATGCTTAGTTTATTAAAAGAAATTTGTATTTTATGTGATTTTGTATTGGATTTAAATTAATCTAAATATTTTCGTTTATGATATTAATTTATTATTTGTCTTGATTTTGAGAAACAAAACTAAAATCTATTATTAAATTACATGACAACAGAGAATATATACCATATTAAAAAAAATAGTTTTCAAAAAATTATCTAAACATAAATTAATGCTTCATGGTAATATAAATGAATACGTCAAATTAATTAAATTTGAATTAATACTAGAAATAATTATTTTTTTACCACAACGTTAAATTAATGAATTAAAGAGTTCATCCTACTACTTGTCTTAACATTATTTTGAATATAAGCTCCATTGTTGAGTTGAAGAAAGCATAAATTATAATTTTTCTTGCTATGTTATTAAAGCATAAGATTTGCTTAGCAGTAATAATTTTATGCCTTTATTGCAGCTTTTTAAGTGGTGTGTTATTTTGAATTTGTATATGCAGTTATTAAAAATATCAATTTGAATTTGTTAAACGAAAAATGATATATCATGTAGTAAAATTTATTTTAATATTTTTCATACCAACTAAATATATTGAAACAAAAAGAACCGAAATATATTTAATGAAAGTTCAAATAATTGATGTCCAATACAACTAGAGATTTATGGGTTAATATTTCTTTTTTGTTGTTATTTCAAATTAGATGGAGATCTAACAATGAAGAATATATAGTAACTAATAAATGATCCTCATGCTAGAAGATTACATAATCACGGGATCAAAAATAGTATTTGAGAGAAATATATATGGAGGGCAAAATTGTCCATAAAATTTGAAAATTTAAAGTTATTGTGTTAATATAAAAAATTATTGTGCTAATATCAGCACCCCAATTTCTAATGTTCTAAGGTCAAGTAAACTCACAAGGGAAATGACAATATTGGTTGAGACCCGACAGTATAACAGGTAACCTGTCAAAAACCCTTGAATATATATCCATGTCTTGATTATTGATGGAGGTTCATTGAAGCGGTACGCATCAAAACGGGGAGGCTGTGTTGCAGTACAATAACTGATGTCTTATTATGTTTTGGGATCTACAGGCCTGTGACACGGCTACAGTTAGGTTTTCGGCTAGGATCTAATCACATATATTCATTGTTCTTAAATGTGATTTTCATGCTGTGATATGCGGAATGTCACCATATGTACGGATTTTCATGTAAATTTATATATAAAGATTTTAAAATGAGAAAACAAGTATGCAGTAATATACAGTATCATACAAATAAGAATACGGCTGAATATGAAATAATAATATGCGGAACCACATATATAGACTGCATAAGAATTTCTATACGGATCTAACTGCATACGCATATGCAACCACATACGCATATGTAACTGCAGACGCATATGCGACCGCATGAACCATATTTTACTACACTGCATATATGGTTCGAAGAATAGTGTCTTGACCCGTTATTGCTTGATTTAAGATTTTAACTTCAATTTTGCAATTGTTTTGAAGAGAGATAATGGTGCTTGAACTAAATTGGAAAGGGCGAATAGTCCCTGGCTTGGTTGAATTCTAGATCCAGTAACTCAAAATTTGAGTTTGGATTCGAGCCGTTCGACTAGATCAGACGCTTTGTATTACCTCATGTGATATGAATTGGACTGGCTTGGGAGAAAAAATCTTCAACTATTTGTTCGGATAGGCTTGGTGTATAACTTTCTACAATACAAAATTTAAAATTTCTCGTGGTTCATGGTGAGCCTTGACCATTTTATTTGTATTTCATTTTCATTTTATTTGCGAATAAAAAATATATATATGAGAAATCTAATTACATCATTTTATGGTGACACATCTTGACACTATAATTTTATAAATCATTTTTGCGATTTCAAAATCCAAATAATCGATCCGAACCGTTCAACGTGATGTCCATATTAAAATGTACTTGGGGACCAAATTTTACATTTTTTTGGAAATTTATTACTATTTATTTAGAATTTTTTAAAATTGTTGTTTTTCAATGGTCCAAAATTGCCTGAAAACAACAATTTTGTATCCATCTTAATAAATACTAAAAAAATTCCAAAAAATGTAAAATTTGGTCTCCAACCACATTTCAATATGGAGATCATGCTGAACGGTTTGGATCGTCTGTTTGAATTTTAAAATCATAAAAATGACTTATACAAATATGGTGTCAAGATGTGTCACCATAAAATGGTGTAATTGGATCCCTCCTCTATATATATATATATATATATATATATATATATATATATATAGGAATATGCTAGCATGCTACGCGTAGCATAGAGGCTCTCCATGCAATGGCTCAATATTTGACTTTTCAAAATTCTAACGATCGATCCGAACCATTCATCTTATTCTCCATATTAATATGTGTTTGGAGACCAAATTTTACATTTTTTGGAATTTTTTTACTATTTTTTTAGATTTATTGAAAATCGTTGTTTTCAGCAAATCTGGACCATAAAAAAACAGCGATTTTCAATAAATCTAAAAAAATAATAACAAAATTCCAAAAAATGTAAAATTTGGTCTCCAAACACATATTAATATGAAAAACAAGATGAACAGTTCGGATCGACAGTTAAGATTTTGAAAAGTCGAATATTGAGCCGTTGCACGGAGGCCCTCTATGCTACGCGTAGCATCGTAGCAGGTTCCTATATATATATATATATATATAGAGAGAGAGAGAGAGAGAGAGAGAGAGAGCATGGCTAATATCAAAACGTTTCCACGCCTCCTGTTCAACCGATTCATTTTCTGATTTTTAAAGTCCAAATGATAAATCTAAACCGTTAGATGTGTTCTCCATATTAAATGTGCTTGGAGACCAAATTTTACATTTTTTGGAATTTTTTTACTATTTATTAAGCCACTTTGAAAATCGCTGATCCAACGGTGGCTGTTTGGAACAGTAAAATCAGAAGCCACCGTTGGATCAGCGATTTTCAAAGTGACTTAATAAATAGTAAAAAAATTCCAAAAAATGTAAAATTTGGTCTCCAAGCACATTTTAATATGGAGAACACATCTAACGATTTAGATTTATCATTTGGACTTTAAAAATCGGACAATGACTTGGTTGCACAGGAGGCGTGGTGCAAACGTTTTGATATTAGCCTATCTCTCTCTCTATCTCTCTCTCTCTCTCTCTCTATATATATATATATAGGGTCTGTCTAAATTGCTGCTGGCAGCATTTCGGCAGAGGTGCTTCCGGGGCTATATTTAGCCGTGTGATCTCCAAACAACAAATCCAAACCGTTAGATCTTTAATCTATATTATAATCTACTTGGAGACCAAATTTTACATTTTTTTGAATTTTTTTACTATATATTAAGCTAGTTTGAAAACCGCTGATTTCAGTAAATTTCTGCAGCATTGAAATCAGCGGTTTTCAAACCAGCTTAATATATAGTAAAAAAATTCCAAAAAATGTAAAATTTGGTCTCCAAGTAGATTATAATATAGATTAAACATCTAACGGTTTATATTTGTCGTTTGAACATCAAAAAATAGAAAAAACAGTGGCAGCACCGCCGGCAGCAAATTAGCCACAGCCTATATATATATATATATATGCATTTTATTTGATGTTCGGTTCAGAAACATTAAAAAAAATGAATTATACGCGAATTATATGAGAATTATTCATGAATTATTAAGGTATATATAAGGGGGAAGGTTTGTAAAAACAGTTCAGCTGCACGGATATAGCACAAATTTTCATCAAATTCATTTCCTCTAGTTCTCTTGCCGGATAATGTTGGAATTAATTTCAATTAATGTGGGCTTATATGTAAAATAAATATATATTGAATAATAGACTGTCAAAATTAGACCCGTTATGAAGTGATCAAATTAAGTATTATTTATCGGGTTCAATATGTGTCATGAGAAGTGGGGCCTTTAATGTGTAGAATGCGTATTAATAACTTTATGATTTAGTGATGGTCTAAATTATATAAAGTTTGGTAATAATACAATTATGCTATTGGTCCCTGGGGAACACAATCAAATATGGCAATGTTCCGTAAATAAGAAAATACCCAATAAGGCAAGTTCTGAATTCAGACCCGCTAAGGATCCAATAAAAATAGGCTACAGATCCAATAAGAAAAATAAAATTGATTAATTATTTATTTAATTAATTAATTAAACAAAGGGCGCCTCTTTTATATGATAATCAGAGAGGATGCAGACCATTCATGATTAATTGAAATTGAATAGGCGCCTATTCTTTTGCCTAATGATATATGGGTCTGTAAGCACCTATTGATTATTTATTCAGAATACATACGGCTCTATCTCTCTCTCTCTAGTCTCTCTCTACAGAAGAACAAAAATAAAGATTGATCTAGAGTGATTGAGAAGGGAACTTTCGGTAAAGAACTTGCAATTCGGGTATCTCTCCTTGTGCAGAACAGAGCGTTGCCGCTGCCGCCTCTCTCGCTCTCTCCATCGGACTTGAGAGGGATTGCTTGGAAATCTAAAGGCTTCCGGTGATCAACGGTGATTGTGCATCCCTGGAAGACCATGGCTACCGATCAAGGTAACTTTAAATTTCAGATTAGGGTTCACTAGAGGATCATGACAATTTAGGATTTATATATATGCAATACGGTTCTGTGCATAAAAAATAAATCCATCAGATAAAACTTCCAAACCGTCTGTTTTATGGATTCGGATCCGAATCTCTATAGTAAATGAAATTTTGAGTTTGAATTTGGACCGTCCGATCAGAATTCGAACTAATCCAACATGAGATAAAATGCAGGGTCTGTTTAATATCGTGCCAGAGTAAATCTGGCGGTCCGGATCCAAACTCAAAAATTCATCAAAACCATTCGATTTGTTGAAAACCGGGAGAACCCGTTTGGAAATCCACCTGAAATCCATATCGTCCCAGGTAACAGAATATTTATGCTTACATATGGAATCCATGAGGTGTTCAAATATTCATGCAGAATACGACGATCGAACGGTCCAGATCGATCTAAACCTAAATATTATGTTACCTTCCCGTCGGAAACCCTTCAAAATCACCCCAATTCTATCCTCTGAGGTAACATAATATTAACTTTTATATATGCACGTACCGTCCGATCAAAATCCGGATCAATCCAACCAGAGGTGAAATTCTTAGGGTCCCTATAATATTCATGTAGATTTCGATCGATCGGACGATATAGATCTAAACCTAAATACTCTGTAACCTTATTATTATTCTTATTATTATTATTAGTATTGTTATTATTTTTTATTTTTCATGATATATAAATATAGCATTAAAATATTATAATTATACGTTAATATGGAGAAAATACACTCATGTGTAGATTAAAAAAGGAAAAAATTGTCAAAATGGCACTCCAAAACCTTCAAATTGTCAAAATACCACTCTAAACTTTGAAATTGTAAATATGCCACTCCAATTGTAAAAATACCACTCTAATTTCTAATTTGAAATTGTAAAAATACCACTCTAATTTGTAATTTTGTCATTTATACTCAATTCTTATATTATTTTTATTAAAAATTAATTGAAAAATAATGTTTTGAAATACATATTTCTATACCGGGTTGTGCAATTCTGAAATACGTATTTCGAAATAGTATTTTTCAGTTAATTTTTAATAAAAATAGTATAAGAATTGAGTATAAATGACAAATTAGGAATTAATGAAGTTTAGAGTGGTATTTTGACAATTTCAAAATTTAAAGTGGTATTTTGATAATTTAAAGGTTTTGGAGTGGCAAATAACTAATTTTCCCATTAAAAAAAATAGATGCGTGGAATAACTTGGGATAATGGCACCAAATAAAAACATTTTTCTTATTTATTCAAATAAAACTTGATAAGAGTTAAACAGTGATGAAAGTAGGCCTCCGGGCCACTGCTTTTCTCTTTCCTTGCTCATAAATATCAGAACAGAAAATAGATCCATCTTGCAGAAAACTTCTTAAAAAAAAAAAATGGAAAATATAACCTTACCTGGTGCAGCCCCAACCACCCATGAAACCACCATGCATATTATGATGTTTCCATGGCTCGCATATGGTCACATCAACCCGTTCATTCAGTTGGCTCGCAAGATCATCGCAGTTGCCGGCAATAGTATACAAGTGACCTTTCTCATAACCAAAGGAAATGTGTCACGTGTCACAACACTCCTTCCGTCCACCCCGCTCATCTCTATACTGCCATTAGACCTCCCCCATGTTCCTGGCCTCCCTCCGGGCGCTGAGAGCACTGCTGAGGTAACAGCTGATGGTGCTGAGCTGTTAAAGATCGCCATTGACAAGACAAAGCCTCAAGTTGAAGATATCCTGATGAATACAAGGCCAGACATTGTCATAACCGACTTCGTTCAGATGTGGTTGCCGTCCCTCGCTAAACCCCTCGGTATGGTTAATCTTATTTTATTTCTCTATACCAACCATAGTAGGAATAATCGGCCGATACGGATCAGTATTGGCCTACCCCGATCTGATCCTGAGCCGATCCTCATGTAGCAAATCATAAAGAAAAAAAAAACCCCGATCCTGAGCTGATACCGATTCGATACACCAATCCCGATCCCGATACCGATAATTCGGACTATGATACCAACCATCTACAAGTTTAAAATGAAAAGATCAATTACCTTTTTTGCAAATATAACACACAATGCACAAAAAAATTAGTATCTCAGGTTCAGTATAGTTTCCTGTCCGTTTATTGTACCAGTGACCTGCTGGATTTGTACCGATCAGTCAATCTTTTTCCCCTTTATGTGAAATTGAGAAGATGGAATAGCATCTATTTTTCTTTCTGATTTTTAGCAAAGGCTTTCTTTGGTGAGCTCAAGCGATAATAACAACTTTTGATATTTAGTATCTGTAAGTGATTCTGGATTTGTACCGAAAAAAATTGGTGAATTGCTGTAATTTCACAAAAGCTGCATGCAAAAAACTCTACAGAGGATAAGAAGTCTTCTTAAGTAAACAAGCTCTTTTATTTTAAAAAGTCAGGGAAATTTATGTTTCTCTCAATGTAATATATAGGAATCTTTGTGTTAAAACCTATGTTAGTTCTAAGAAATGCAAAAAAAATCTTTAAAATATTTGAGTTGATCTTTTATCGTGTGACAAATGTGTAGAGTATTAATTATGCCCGTTAAGGGTATACCCTACCCTACCCGCCCGTACCCGCCGCCCGGAGTACCCGTGCCCGAGTCCGAGTATGGGTCGGGTACTCGGGTACGCGGGTACGGGCAAAAAACGGACCGGACCGGTTTTTTTGGACAAATACCCGACCATACCCGTACCCGACCTTACCCGTACTCGACTTTACCCTACCCGGGTACCCGTCTACCCTTACCCGTACCCGTACCCTTATACCCGACCCAATAATTCAAACCCCAAATTCAAATTTTCCCCCAAATTCAATTTAATTTCTGTTTTTAAAATTCTGTTTTTTAATTTCTGTTTTTAAAATTCTGTTTTTATTTCTGTTTTTTAATTTCTGTTTTTTAATTTCTGTTTTTATTTCTGTTTTTTTATTTCTATTTTTTAATTTCTGTGTTTTAATTTCTGTTTTTAAAATTCTGTTTTTATTTCTGTTTTTAAAATTCTGTTTTTAATTTCTGTTTTTAAAATTCTGTTTTAATTTCTGTTTTTTAATTTCTGTTTTTTAATTTCTGTTTTTAATTTCTGTTTTTAATTTCTGTTTTTTTTATTTATATTTATATTTATATTTTATTGTTTTAAAGTAAAAAAAAAACATAACAAAAACAGAAAAAAAAAATAACTGAAAAAAAAACGGAAAAAAAAACGAAAATAAAAAAACCAGAAAAAAACAGCACAAAAAAAAAAAAATACCCGTACCCGGACCGCCCTATCCGTCAAGGGTACACGGGTACGGGTATAGGACGGGTAGGGTATGGTTTTTGAAAAAAATACCCGACATACCCGACATACCCGTACCCGTATACCCTAGTACCCGTCATACCCGTACCCGAGACGTACCCGTACCTGTGTCCGGGTATACCCGGAGTACCCGTACCCGCCCGACCATTAATACACTACAAATGTGTACACTATATTTTAATTACCTGTTTGATTAAAGTGACAAAGGTATATTTAATATACCATAGTCCATCTCCCTCTCTATTTTTTTTTTAAATCCTGACAGAGGCTGTCACCGGCCATCTCTCTCTTCTTCTTTTTTTTCTTTTTTTAAGCTGTGTCCATGGTTGGTTGCAGGACTAGTCATAATCTCTCTCTTTCTATATATATAAAATAGGCAATTGGTGGTTCACGCTCTTATTTTTATTTTCAAATTTCAAAACATATTTCGGAAAGGTCACTAAACTGTGAAATCGAAATCGGGTGAATGCCATTGAAAAGCATGTTTTGTACTAAAATCATAAGCAAAAATTGGTAACTAAAATACTTTTGATTAAAAAAAACTAAATATATTAAAAAAATAAAGGAAGAAAAGGAAACAAAAAAAAGGTCGAAAACATGAAAAGCTAATTCAAAAACAAATACAAAAAACTTTTCAAATGGATAGGTCCAAGGAAAACTGAAATGGAGAGCAGGAGGAAAAGGTGGAGGCAGCTATAATGTTACAAGTGGTCCTACGTACCTCTCTCCATGAAAATTTTCGTTACTCCCGGTTTACAATGGACCATAAGTTTATTCTATTGACTAGTTCATTCGTTTATAATAATCTCTGGGTTTTTTTTTCATTTAACATTGAGAAAAACATCCTCTTGGCTCTAACTAGTTGCTCATAAATACGTCAGGAATTTTTTTTTTTTTTTTTTTTGATGGTAGGTTGGCAATTGCCAGTCTACTATTTTGCATTGACGTCAGGAAATTTTTGAATTTTTGTTCTTCATGATATAGGTATCAAAACGCTCTTCTTTTCTGTGTTTCCTGCTGCAATAACCTACGTCAGTGCTGCCTCTCGTCAGCTCCATGGACCAAACCCAACAATACAAGACTTGATGAAGGCACCAGCTGGCTTCCCAGCTTCATCACCTCTCCAATCTGTTCCTGCTTACAAGGCCGCAAACTTCCTCTATGTCTTTAAGAGATTCTACGATCAACCTTCTGCTTTTAACCGGTTCTTAAAGACTACAGAGGATTGTGATGGAACTATTTTCAAGACATGTATGGAGATGGAAGGGAAATATATAGAGTTTTACAAGTCTCAACAAGGAAAGTTGCTATTGGCTGGACCAATCGTACCAGAAATACCTCCAGGAGAGCTCGAGAATTGGTGGGTTGAATGGCTTTCCGAATTCCCAGAAAAATCTGTTGTATACTGTTCGTTTGGAAGTGAAGCAATTTTGACCGACGAAGCTGTCGAGGAGTTACTTCTTGGACTTGAAAGTACTGGATTTCCATTTTTGGTAGTACTCAAATTCCCGAGCGGAGAAGGGGACATGGAAGAGATCCTCAATAGGAAACTTCCAAAGGGCTTCAAAGAGAGAGTGAAAGGAAGAGGGATTGTGCATTGTGGCTGGGTGCAACAACAACATATACTGCAGCATAAGAGTGTCGGGTGTTTTCTGTGCCATGCCGGGTTCAGTGCTGTGATGGAGGGGCTCATTGCTGACTGTCAGCTTGTGATGCTGCCGCAGACGATGGACCAGTTCTTAATTTCCTTGATGTTTGAAAAGGAGTTGGGAGTAGGTGTGGAGGTTGAAAGGAATGAAGCCGATGGATCATTCCGTAGGGAGGCAATCAGCGAAGCTATTCGAACAGTGATGGCCAAAGAGGAAAGTCGAGGTAAAAAGACGAGAGAAAATCAGAAGAAATGGAAGGAGTTTCTGATGAATAAGGAGGTGCAAGAGAAATTCATGGTGGAGTTTGTTAAGAGCTTGAGAGATCTATAGATGAATTGAATTACCTTGGAGAATAGAAATAAGGATGAATTCAAAAGGCAAAGGTTCTATATAAATATATAATTGATAATCAAGCCTATATGGATATTTGGTTGAATATTATTTGCAGCTTTTTGAAGTAATTTTGCTATAAATTAAGAAGAAAATCTATTGTGAGCAATTTATTGATCTTGTATCTTGTTTTCTCTCTGACGGTGACGGAAACTGTCATTGTTTTTAATAAAATCAATCATTAGGGATATCAGATGGGAACTGTTTTATTTTCTTTTGACTTAGGGTGTCAAAGGGTACAACATGGGTCGGGTGGAGACATTTTTATACCCATACTAACTTAAAATTAGTCTTCGTCATACTCTATCCTTATCCATTAAACAATTAGATGTTATATTGTCAGTTGAATGGAAATCATGAATGCAAGAATTTTAAAGTTTCTCATTAAACGAAGGAAGCAGCTAACAGTCCCCCAACTCCAGTCCCCCAAAAATCTCCGGATATTTTCAACGAATTATGTAAACATCAATACTAAATCCTGTAAACTAATTCAACAATTCCTGTCAACATAAAAACGCGTGAAAACTGTTAAAAACGCGTGACAGCTGTCACTACTAGAATTCCCAATAATAGCAACGATACTAAGTGGTATTAGCAAGCGTAGGAAGGGCCCTTGCAATAGAAATTGAGTTTTTGATTTTTCTGATTAAATTAATATAGTTGCAACGGCAAGCCCTTGCAAATAATCACGCTTGCTAATGACTCCTATTGGCCCTTGCTAATATCTCTTATTCCCCCTTGCAAATAATAAGACCCACCCAAAACATGAGTCCTAGACGGCCCCACACACTAGTTGCAAGGGCCACCGTTGCAAATAATTTTAAGAATTATGTTTATATTATTTTATTGTGAAGTCCATTACTATTTGCAAGCGACACCGTTGCAATTGTTTTTAGTGTGGTTTTTTATATTATTATTATTCAAAAGGACTTTTAGGATGTTGTTTATTATATTTTATCATTTAATTTCTAAATAGAGAGACTTTAATAGTTGAATGGTGAATATAAATATAAACCACAGCAACAAAAACTTTAGTTATTTTTTTTAGAGAAAGAAAATTATAATACAAATTTATAAGTGGCTACAATAATTTTATACGAAAGGTTCATGTAAATTTATTGGTGAATATATGATCTCTCCCTTCAAACGGTTAATATAATTATAAGCGACTACAACAAGAATTTTAATATATTTTTTGGAATAAAAAATGATAATACATATTTATATCAAAACTAACAAAGTTTAATGATATTTTTTTTTAAAATTCATTAAAATATATCAGACACATACACTGATTAACTTCTTATAAGAGAAAGAAAATAATACTTTTTTTTTAATATGCATTTCCACTATAAAAAATAATAATATAAGAGACAATTGGTGTCTAACGATTATCTTTTTTCAATAAAAATTTCCAATCTAATGCCTTAATTGTTGTTTAATAATTAGAAAATATTTCTTATTATTTTTAATTAATACTATTTAATCGCAATGAAATGTAATTAAGCAGCAACAACTTTTTCTCTAATTCTGACAATTTAATATATCATAAATTTTGAATTGAACATGATTTTCATAGTCCCATTTAAATAGCACAATTTGATCTGAAATAAGTGATACAGTTGTAACTATGTAAATAGTAGTTAAATATTACAATCCTTCTTATATACCACAAATCACAAATATTGTCTGCACTTGTGTTGTCAAGTTACTGAAATATCTCATATGTCCTCCTGCATATTTTTTTTACACATGAGATATAATCTAAATGAAAAAATTAGCATAAATTCAAAGTCAGAAATAAAACTATACTCGAATTCAGGTATTTTAGCTAAGGGACTATATGCTCAAAAGCACATTTGTAAAGAAAACAGAAAGAAATTAACATTTGATATGGGAAAAAGGTCCTGTTGATGTTTCTTTTTTTAAAGCCCTATCTAAGTTATCATGGCAAAAATGATATTAATATCTGGCCATCCAGGGTTAACTCCAAAATTTGAAAGAAATTAAACAACTAATCTGAGACCTTAATACACCAATATGGTATGAAGTTGTATCAGAATGAACCAAACAAATTTGAAAGAGTACCAGCAAACATATTTGTCATTCAAAACCGATCTTTACCTTGCTTTTACAGTTCACCCGTCTCTAAGGGACCCGGGTGACAGTCTGAATTTGCATCTTTCTCTGGTAAGACAGGTTGCAGGACCTAACAACCCGACTCCACAGCCTTACCCGGCAACAAAGGCAGCGGTAAATTACCGGTTCCTGCCACTGTTTGACTATTCAGAACGACTCTAGTATCAGCCGTGTCAATTGGGTAGTGGAGCCATGCTGCCGTCTCATCCTCCCCTATGAGAATCGATTCCTCCTCGTTTGGTACCAGCACCATGTGTAACCCAGGCTCAATTCAGAACTGGCACCTCCGAATCCAATAGTTGGTACCAAATTCATTCTGCCCAATGGTCTTGACCTAAGAAGGTGGGCACAGTCTGAAAGCCTTAATTTATTTAGTAATTTTTATTTGATCATGTGGGCATTACATCAAACAGCTTTTGCGCACAAAATAAAATAAACAAACTTACGGACTTACGGGCGACAAAACTAAGATACTTGCATATTACCTTTAACCTTCAACGCTAGTAAGGAAATGAGATGGAGGCAGCTAAAGTACTACAAATTAGTATATCAAGAGAATGAGGGGAAGGATTTCGGAATTCACAACCTCTACGTGACCTGATAATGTGTATGTTTATTTTGTTCACAACCTCTACAATTTATTTCAGAATAACATACAAAGTTGGCAGATTGATCCAACTTATTTCACTCCGATGCTATATGGCTTACATCTCACCACAAACAAAAGGGTATAAGCTATTCTGGATGTCAATCTATTGCAAACCAACATGGTATGACAATTAGGAAAATCTACATGTCACTTTACAAATTAAATCGATTATAATAGCATACTCTTTGTTAGTACATATCTACCAAAAATTATACAATTTTGTAACTTCCCTGATAACAGGTCAATTTCAAGTAAATCCCTGTATATTGAAATTCAATATATCATGCGACCTACAATAAGTTGTATAAATTGGACAGAGCCAATTACAAAAGATTGTGTCCTTTCTCATTATAAAAGCACCCAGATCATATAATCTGTTGAACGGGTGATGTTTATCATGTATCAAAATATAATCAATGTAATGGTGTATTGGTTTCATAACTAAAGCCCTGTGATTTTACTATACTGATTTTTTTAAAAATTGAACAAATCAGGTGACTATAATCACTGCCATATTTATTTAGCAATGGTAAGTCCAAAATCGGACAATCTTTTAGTTACAAATTAAAATAGCACACCTTCCTATGGAAGTATTGATACTTGAATTATTTTCTTGGTATAACAATTAAGCATAGCCTTAATTTTGACTTACATAAATATGGCTGGTGCCGTGGATGCTGGGGAGACGATCTCCAGCTTTGAGCTGGGTGCTGATAACTCTGTGTTTGTGCCTCATCGACCATGTGCATTCGCTGGACCCGGGCCTGGTGTGACCAGGGCATGCATGCCCCGCAGAGTCGCCGTGGCTTGCTTCTTTACCAAATGGCCTCTCACTAGTGCTTATAGCCTTTCTTGCCTGAAAATTTATTGTGCACTTATGTCAATTCATCGAACACCTTGTGTGCACATAATCATACAGTGGTATACAACTAAAAAAACTGAAAAAATAAACCTTGGCACTGTCAGACTCGATTGTGAGTTTGATCTGCCCATTTCAACCTTGGGAACGGTGCTTTCTTCGATCGTGGCGACCGATTAGAATCTGAAGTGGCGGAGGGAAAGAGGAGAAGAGTCGAGGAAAGAGAGAGAGGTATTAGAGGGAAACAAAATGGTTTTACCGTTTTAGAGGGAAACAAAATGTTGGGCGAATTAGGGGGGAACAAATTGTTTTAGAGGGAAACGAAATGTTTGGCGAATTAGAGGGAAACCAAATGGTTTTAGAGGGAAACGAAAAGGGGGCTGAGAAGAGAAAAATCCAGCTAAGGAGATGAATTTTCTAGAGAGGAATTTCTCTGGATGCGATGGGGTAACCAAAAAAATGGTTAAGTATAGATTTTAACAGAGCAGTTTTAGCTACAAAAAATTTGTTATATACATTGAACATTCTTTAAATTATATAGGCCATGTGCTGCTTAAAATAAAAACTGCTCTGTTAACAAAATCGTCCAAACTAAGACATCAGAACCAGTCATTTTTTATCCGACGGCACAGAACTTGATATTTACTAATTAAATAGATGTACAACAAATAACATGAAAATAATTCAAAAAATAAAATTAATTTATTTTTACATCTACTATGGTCAAATCATACTTAAAATGTAAATTTCTAAATAATTTCATCATTATTTGTCCCTTCAAATTTAGTAAATATTTGTGGACCGTTCATTTTCTCTTGCCATTTCGACGGTTGATTTGCAATGAAATCAATCCAAATCTATTTTAAAATGATCAAGGGAAAACATTGAACGTATGGAACATAAATATTTTGTAGTTTGATTATGATGGGGCTTCGATCCAACATGAAGTGCTTATGGCCATACGATGCATCAATTTTCAATCAACTAGATGGATGGGTAAATAAAAATAATTTTTCGTCGAACTTTGGTGCAAGACAATAAATGCGGTGCTATTTAATTTCAACGGTTCCGATCGGCCAACAGACAATATATTTTCGCGCGCCTTCACTAACTCACAAGACAAGAGTTTATGTTACATGAGACATAAACTCTTGTTTTGTGAGTTAGTGAAGGCGCGCGAAAATATATTGTCTGTTGGCCGATCGGAACCGTTGAAATTAAATAGCACCGCATTTATTGTCTTGCACCAAAGTTCGACGAAAAATTATTTTTATTTACCCATCCATCTAGTTGATTGAAAATTGATGCATCGTATGGCCATAAGCACTTCATGTTGGATCGAAGCCCCGTCATAATCAAACTACAAAATATTTATGTTCCATACGTTCAATGTTTTCCCTTGATTATTTTAAAATAGATTTGGATTGATTTCGTTACAAATCAACCGTTGAGTTCTCGTGTGAAAACGAACGGTTCGAAAAATATTTTTATAAATTTGAATGGGCATATAATGACGAGCATATAAAAAAATGATAATGATAAGTATCATTCGATGATATAAGATGTAAATAATTTTTTTTTTTTTGAAATTTTATGCAAATTTTTTGCTGTACATATATTACTCAATTAGTAAATATTAAGTTTAGAACTGTTCGATAGGTAATGGATGGTCTTGATGACTTCATTTTAGAGGGTGTGAGTAGAGAGTCCCTGTTCTCTAAGGTAACATAATATATCTATTTAGATTCGGTTGTAGATGATGCACATAATCTTTTAATATTCGTGCATAACGATAATCATACGACTCCGATCTAAACATAAATATAACGTTACCTCAGACTATATGAATCTGTATGTAAGTTTCCTAGTAAACAGGATACAAAGCCTCTCTGCACTTAGGGTTTGTTTTCATTTCTCCAAACATTTCATTTGGGCGGCCTGTCTCCCTCTCTCTCTCTCTCTCTCTCTCTCTCTCTTTGAGCCAACACCCAAATCGAAACCGCATCCAGGAGCAGCAAGGCGGGGCTACAATTCTCCGTAGGTCCGATTACACGATTTATGAAGAAAGGTGGTGAGAAGCCCAGAGAAGCTGGTGGAGACGGCCATGGCGGGGCGCAACGCCTCTCACGACGCCGCAAATGCTTTTCGTGTGTGCAACGTCGCGCTCTTTCTCGGAGGTCAGTTCGACCATATTTATCTTTAATTTAGTTTGCTCTAGAGGTAAATTCAACCTTATTCTAGAACTGAGATCTATTTTGGGCACCGATTTTGACATAATTGGAATTGAGGTTTGTATTTTTCCATTATTCTGGAGATTTAGCACCATTTTTCCAGCACTGTTTAGTTTATTAGTTTTGGTCTTAAGTTTTGCCATAATTGTTTCAATTAAAGTCCATTTAAGGCACCAATTTATGCAAGTCAATTTAAAGAAACCAGTGGCCGAGGAGAAAAGAACTTAAATTTCTTGTTCTATTGGAAAATACATAAACTTATTGGAAAATTTAAGCAGTGGCTGAAGTTTAGTTTATAAGCAATGGGCTGAAGTCAATTTAAAATACATAAATTTCTCATGCCATGCCATACTGGAGGCACACCACTTGATATACATAGTAGGTTGGTCAGTGTATGACAAGGTCAAGCTGGTCAGTATAGTACTGGTTTACCAAAAAAAAGGATAAACATAATTAATTTTACTAAAACACTAACATTTAGGAGTTGATATATATTTTTTTCAATATTTTGTGTTTTAGGGTGGACTAATGCAAACACATGATGAAGAGACCCGAAGATTCTTCAAGCACTCGTCAGTTATATGTCAACTGATATCAGGTAGAAATCTGCCCCATCGAGTAAGGTTAGATCGAACATCCAGTCGAGTTTGTTGCGAGCCAACTGATTTTGTCCAAATCATGTAGTAAGGCGGTAATTAATTTGGAAATTACTAGTTTTACATTTTTTTGGTTTAATTTTGGTAACCCTAAAATTTTCACTTTTTGGTAATTGAAGGACAAGTTCTGTAAATTTAGTGTTTTGGCTGAACAAGGACAAGTATATTATGTGAAAGCTAACTTATAAACACTCGTGCGAGGCTGGAGGCGGCTCAGGTGGGGCAATCGCTGGTCTGGTGCGGACATGTAGCGTGTGCTCAGGTGTGTGCGAGAACAGTCACCAGTAAGGGTCGGTTAGTTGTTGGAGTTTGGTAAGTTATTAATCCTTTTTAAAGATAAAATTTAGAGCACAAATTTTGTATTGCTTGAGCTGCAAGGTCTGTATATTCTGATTTTAAGGTAAACCAAATTGCCATAATTTGTTCTTAGTTTTCTGAAAAAGTAAGTAATGTAAGTACTGTGTATAAGATTTCATAGTACAAATGAAGTTTACAAGAAATAAAATTTCACTACTATATTTGTGCATTGTGTTGCTTCAATTTTGCACTGCCCTTCTTTAACATAAGATCTGATTTCTTTTTGCATTTATGTTCTAGTCTTAGTTAGGAAGTTTATTTGCAGATCATGAGTGGCTTTTAATCTAGTGGTACTTTGGGTTGTGTTGTGAAATCTGTCTAATTTGCTCGTTAGAGTTGCTGGTTTATTGGTGTTCCTTGCTATTTTTTTTTTTCAAAACTATGTTAGGGTTGTTGGTTTTATGATTACTGGTAAATGGGAAGTTGGCTTATCCTTGATTGATGCATATTCTAAAGAAATTTAAAGTAGTAAAAAAGAGCAACTTGCTATTTTTTTTTTCAAATTGCTTATTGAAACATACAGTGACTTTGTCGAAAATAGAAAATAAGGGAAGGGTGGCCAAGGATCCCTGGTAAATTTTCATAAAAACGCATGAGAAATCAGAACTTCAAGAAATTTAAAGAACAGCTCACATCCAGCAGCAGGTGCACCTTATAAACCTGTTTTGTATTTTCCCTGGCTGATGAGTCTAGACTATACATAAGCTCTCTAAGGTTAATATTCATATATATCTTATTTAGAAAGTGGATGTTACAGTAAAAACCGTATTATTTATGTTTTACTATATTTGATTGTGTTTTCACTGTATTATTTAAGGGTTTCAGTGCAAAATTAACCGAAGAGCAGGCGTCACTATTGACTGGTATGTATTTATACACACATGCTCATACTCTCTTAAATTACAATTTGTTTCAGTTGGCTTCCATTAGCAAATTACCTTGATATTGGGTAATTTATTTATGTACTGTTTTTTAGAAAACATGAAATGACTTGATAATTTGAATAATATTTTAGTTATAGTCTTGCCTTGAAAACAGGAAAAGTTTAGTTATAGTCTGCCTTGAAAACCTTATAGGACTTGTAAGTTGTAAACATATTTTAGTTTCTTATGGTTAAATATATGATAATTTTTTAATGTACTTTTTTTTTCCTTGTGCAAATTACAGGATCGCTTCAAAGGATCTATTTGTTTTTCTTCTCGGTAATTGTTTATCATTCTGCCTAGAGAAAACTTGTAACAAGACCAAGTCAATGTTGCATATGATGATTGATGCTAATTACAAATTTTAGAATTATGCAACTAATTTGTTGACTGTAAATTATTGTAAATTTTTGTTAATGGGCCGTGGTTATATTTTTTGTACTGTTGTTGTATTGTTTTTTGGTATTTTAGTAAAATGTATGATAATACACTTTGTTGATTAATGCTTATTACATGTTATCTCTATATTTCAATCTGTTCTTGTAATCTGGTTCAATGGATTTCCATCTGTTCTTGTAAATCTGCTCTGTTATTGGGTTGGTATCGGGTTGGTACCCTATTGGTACAACGTGAGAGGATAATAGGATTGGAGCATGCAAAAAGTATCAAAGATATTCTTGCCAATAGTCAGGTAGGACCACATTCATTACCCTTGCAAATAGTTAGGTGGGGCCTACGTTCGTTACCCTTGCTAATAATCAAGTGGGACCCACATGGGATATCTTTGCAAATAATACGTGGGACCCACAAATGATATCCTTGGCTCCTTGCTAATACTCTGTGGGGCCTACACTACATATCCTTGCTTATACTCAGTGGGACCCACAAAACATAACCTTGCTAATACTCAGTTGGGCTCCAAAAATCAATGTATTAGCAAGCATGCTATTTGCAAGCGCCCCGCTTGCAAATACCCTGGACAAGAATATTAGCAAGCGTAGCCCTTGCAACAAATCAGAATCCGAGTATTAGCAAGGGAGCTTTAACCAACGGTAGTTATTGCAAGCGCCGCGCTTGCTAATGGTCTTTTTCGGGCTTGTAGCAAGGGCACGCCGTTGCTACAATCAAAATCCTACCGTTGCTAATATTGGGGATTCTAGTAGTGTGTTGGGAACCACCTTCTATGAAGATACACATAATATTATGTAAACATACACATATTATTCTGTGAACATACACATATTATCCTGTAAACATACACATATTATTCTGTGAACATACACATAGTATCATGTAAACATACACATATTATCCTGTAAACATACACATTATTCTGTAAACATACATATTGTACTTGAAATTATTACAGTTGTGGCAATTGAAAGCGCGTCAGAACTAAGCTAAAAAGGGAAGGCTTTTATACACGGGGATTTTCGGGGGACTGTAGCCCGGGGATGTTACCTTTTCTCTTAAACAAATGACACTCACAATGAGAACTTATGGAGATAGTTTTTTCTGGACGTGATTTTGATCAATGTTTTGAAATCAAATTTTGTTACCATCTGGAGACAAACTCCCATTAATGATTTTAGGCATTTTTATAATTAGTTAAAAATAATAAAATTCTCACAAAAGAGAATTTAGCCAAACGAGGATGGAATGATATTTATTACTTGCTCAATTGCATTTACAGTTTACACTATGTAGTAGGATAGCCTCCTTAATGGAATAATGTTTTTTTAAGGACTCTAATGCAATAACTTACTTTAACTTAATCTAATGCTTTAAGATAAAAATATAATCACCTAAAAAGTTAGGTTCCAAAATTCTTCCAATAATCTATCTTGTTGGATTAAATTCTAAACTAAACTGGCCAGAAGAAATATTTTAATGATTGAAAGTTTTGAGACTCTTTGTGTTATCAAATAACCGTTTCAATCTTTTGGGTTCTCCACTAATAACAGCACACTAGATCTAATTCTTTAATTTGGCATTTGATGGACGTACCAGATTAAAGATAATAAGTTTAAATAGGTCATGTGGCTACGGCTCAGACATTAATTACAAAAATTTAGTTCATTGGTCCTGTCCATATTCCTGTTCATTGGAGGTTACATCTAACCACTAAATTAAAATTTTGGATGACTTCGATGCGTGGAAATAACATGTATTTGAATTCCATTTTTTTTTTTATATAGCAGCTGGTTGTCCATCTTATTATTATATATGCGTGGAAACATGGGATAATGGCACCCAATAAAAGCATCTTATTCGTCTACTTTTCAAAATTTAAAAATCCTATATATAGTGACTCTCCCTTGAAAGAAGAGAAAAGAATCCAATATATAGTGACTACCCCTTGAAAGAAGAGCAAAGATTCCTATATATCGTGATGGAACGAATAAATAATGAAAGAGGAGCTCCCAATTGCATATAAATATTACAAGTTAAGGAGGTGTTTAGCAACTCTCCTTAAGAGGTCAAGGATTCAGATTTTAATTCTTACTAAGGAGCACTTGTTCGGTAAGTAGTAGCATTAAGAACAAAAACTTAGTATGAATAAAATATATTATTTTGTATGTAAAGATCTAAATACTCTTGTATCGTTGTTGCTATGCAATTTAATTAAGAAGGCTCATTAGATTATAATATAGTGTAAATAATTACATTTAACTAAAATTCAAGGTACTCTAGTTAATAAAATCAATAAAATTTAGATTGAGGGTCAAGAGTGATTATAATTATATGTAGCTAAAATTTAATGCTCAGAACAAGACTTACCAGTATTTGCTAACTGATAACTTTAATTAATTTATTGTTTTTCCAAATATATTATGAGGAGGGTTCAAATGCACCCAAATTTTTGTGCACCCAAATGCACCTTATCCCTTTTCTCCGTTTTCAAAGTCCGAATAGTCAATCCGAACCATTAGATGCGATCTACATATTAAGATGTGCTTGGAGACCAAATTTTACATTTTTTGGAATTTTTTTATTATTTATTAAGCCACGTTGAAAATCGCTGATCCAATGGTCCAGAAAATGTAAAATCAGCGATTTTCAAAGTGGCTTAATAAATAGTAAAAAAATTCAAAAAAATGTAAAATTTGGTCTCCAAGTACATCTTAATATGTAGATCGCATCTAACGGTTCGGATTGACTATTCGGACTTTGAAAACGGAGAAAAAGAATTTGAAAGATAGAGTACATTTGGGTGCATTTGAACCCTCATATATTATTATTCATTCATAAATTTAAGCACACAAATTAATTTTAAAAAGTTATTATTCATTCGGGACGTCCCCTCCTTAATTAGAAATCCAGCAATGAAAAACCTCATGCTCACAATTAACTAAAGAGAAATAAAATCAAGCAAAGCTTGGTATTGTGAACTAACAATTTTTTGGTATTATAATAAATCAGGTGATCGTATCAGATGCGGTATTGTTCAGTATGATACTGGTACATGTATCAGAAAATACAATACTGCCGATACCAGTGATTAAGCAGAATGCTAACACAAAAATCTAAAAATATAAACAAAAAGTAAAATCAATGTTACGTCAATTTTGTTTTGGCCTACTACAAATTGCTGAAGGTTCTCAAATTAACTAGCTACATGAAAAACAAAATACAGTTATTAGCTTGATTTGTCCTTACTACAAATTGGCTTGTACCAATATATAAAAAAAAAGGGGTAGATATATTTTTAAATAACTGAAATTGAGAAATCAACCAACAATCAATCTCTGTCCTGTCCGGTGTCTAAGCATTATTATTTCAAAAAGCTTGACTTTACTAATTCTTGATCACTTTGTTCAACGAGAAAAGAAAAAAGTATTTCAGCCACCAAATAAATACATGAAATTATTATTCATAATAAAATTGTTATGTCCTAATATACACGATCTCTTCTTACAAATAACTTAATTTTGAGAAAATATTAAGAAAAACTAGAATAATTTGATGAAATTCAGAAGTTAAAACTCACAATCTATCAGATTGTAGTGACATTTGATAAAGAGAGAGCGAAAACCCGTCGAAAGAGATGTCTATAGAAAGAGCTTCACGAGAGAAAGCTATGTATGGTGCTAGATTCACGAGTTTGTTATTGGAGGACCGATAATGTCGAGTAGAGATGGAAAGATGTTTTTGTTTTGCTGCCTCGGACTTTGTGCTATCATTTGGAGTCAAAGAGTAAAAGCCAATAAAAAAAGATGGTGCTCCTTAAGGAGCTGTACGAAAAACAATAAAAAAATGACGGGATACTAAGGAGCAGTTGCTTTTGAAGGATATAATTGTCCGAAAAGTATCTTAAGGAAGCTCTAAGGAGATCGAAATCTTAAGGAAGGGGGAGGTAGGATTAAGATATGGTACTAAGGAGAGACGCTTAATCTGGTCTAAGGAAGCCTAAGAAAGCTTAAACTTGTGCTGCTGAACAGGTATTAAAAGGCTTAAGTTTCGTCTTTAGATAAGCCTGAACGAACCTCTTGACAGACTAAATTTTATTAATATGCACAACATTAAACAATTTGGAAGGTGTCTTGAAAACATATATATATTAGCACCATGCATATTATGATATGTTTCCTTGTCTCGCATACGGTCACATCAACCCGTTCATCCAGTTGGCTCACAAGATCAATGCATACGTCGAATTTGGTCCCCATAATTAACAACGTCGATGGTTTCAATCAGGTCTTTGATGACATAAATCAATACGAACATGAAAAATAATCATTTTTATTAAGCGTACCATATATCAGTACAGTATCAACATAAAAAATTGTGTTAAACACTTCAAGTTTGAATCTTACAATGTATTAAATAATAGTTTAATAATTCTGATATCAACTACTCATCGAATCTATCAAGAAAAGTCACCTCATCACAATACAGAGTGCAGTGAATTGTATAGACAGAAATAACTACCAACTGCATCTGTTATCCTTCCATCTTCTACTTTGCGGTTAACACAGTCAATCAAATCCAAGTTTAAATTAGTGCGCCTCAAACTAATAGAATTTCTTTGGTACTATTTACAGGAGCTAGAAACATATAGGTCTGATTCATGCATTTTAAATTATTGGGCCTCTAACTATCAACTTGATAAGTTGGCCCAAAAAAATTTACTGAGCCCAACAAAATTTGTCAAATACAATTCTCTGATTCGTGCCTACCATTTGGCAAGTTATACTTGATTTTTTTATGTAGATAACATGAAAATCTCTGCAACGATGGAAATACAAAGTACAAATGAAGACCTCCGTAGGAGAAGTCTTATACGCATTTTATAGCAGCAAACTAAATGGCTATTATAGATTTTTATTATGATGAAATTCTTTTGTTTCCCAAGCTATTTATGTATAAATAACATCCGCAACATATTAATACTGCAAATCTATATTGCGAGATATAGCAATATATTTAACTAACATTATACTATTGTGTTACCTAAAGGGACGAAAAGAAATAAAAAATATTTCCATGCAAATCAGTCTTAACTATGTTTGACATATAATCTTCGAACAGCATACAAAACTAGCATCCCAATTTTTATTTGAATCAAAGGTACCTCCATTTCTTCTGGCAACAGCAACGACAAGAAAGAGCTGCATACCACATTTCTGATCCATTGTTGCATGCGGGAACATGCAGTTTATGAAAATGTGAAAATTTTCTATAAGAGTAAGATGACTATATATTCTTCTTTACTTGTATTATAATGAAAATTTCTTGTATATAAAGCTTATTACGTGGTATAAATAGTATTTACAATATTGATACTACAAATACAAATCTATATTAAGGGATAATTATACACAAACTACAAAAATAGTCTTAATTATATTATATTACTCGCATCCTTATATTCTACATAATACAATACTCAAACTAATTAATTGTATTCCATGGAAGTCACCGCCATTTCCAATCAAGAGCTACAAAACCACATCTCTCGATTACCAATAGACTGTTTCATGACAGTGATGAAACTAACCTCTCCACAGGATGCATGCCGATCTACAGTTGTATGCACCACATTTCAATCACTGCTTGATTCCCATGATATGTGGGAGCACTTCCTGCCTGCAGATCTCTCAACGATCCTCTCCCATGCTGACATGGATGGAAACAAACTGCCTCTCAATAAAAAGGAGCTCTACCTCCACCTATGCCATAATTGGATCAATCTCGATCGTGGCTTAAAGGTGAGATTGTAATGGCTTCTTTTGTAAACATTTTGGATACAATTGTTTTTTATATGTTTTAGCAGATTCTGTCTAACTTTGTTCTTTACATCTTTGGTGTGAAAAAGAGTTTCGGATTGGATCTATCGAGTGGAGCAAAGAAGATTATGTTACCAAAAAGATCAATAATAATATTCGATTCAAGAGAGACTGCAATTCCACTATTTTGGATAAATGGAATGATTGATTGCAAAGAACTTTCTCGTGAAACAAACTATGCTACCTACATGATCTTCACAAGAATACGCTACTCAATTCCTGATGTTCATCATGACTTGCTGAATAATTATAACAATGATCTGGACTTTATCAGTACTTTCCTCTCACTTGCGCGCAAATTTTCCGAAAATTATCAGCGATTGTGTGCTGACATGTCAAGTGGATGGGCCCCTCCTTTTATTTTCCGAGAATGCAAGAAAGGTGTTTTTCAAGAATCTCGGATGAGAGAAGATGGACAGTGTGAAATTAAGTTGGGAAAATTTAGTACTTCCTTTTGGAAGGATCAAAAGCTTAATTTCTACTTCTTTGATGACAATACTAAATTGCTGAAAAACGAGCTAACCGTTACAGGTGTTGAGATAAGGCCTGATGATTAAAGTAATTAAAGTAATTACAGGTGTTGAGATAATTGCTGAAAAATTGTTTGAGTTATGTCATTATATTATATATTGTGGACACTAGAGTAATAGTGTTTCGTCTAGTGGCAAAAGTCAATACATTCCATTTGAGAGGTCACGTGTTCAAAACTTGCATAGGAAATTCTTTATCGATATTGGAATTTGAAAGGCTAAATCTCCATCTTTCTCTCAAAAAAAAAAAAACTTTATTTATTTGCATTTTCATGTGTGATATCTTTATTTTTATAATTAGACGATGAGGATAGTTGGTATGTAATGCATATGGTATTAATTTTTAGACGATGAGGATAGTCGCTTAATCAATTCAGAGCCAAGAACTATTCAATTTGGTTTAAACCTGCTAATAAGCGATGACCAGGCATTTTAAATGTAATGTAATCTCTTCTTTTTCTTAACTCTGCCAACGTTCATGCATGGGTCATACAGAACCGTGATCTCATCTTGTTGCATAATTCCCGTGCATACTTGTTTACGCGAGTCTTTTTGTGTAAACAACTCTGTTACAACACTGACAAAGATAATTTTCTTAGTAAGCACAAAAAAGATTATTTCAGTGGACGCTTAACAACTCATGGAAAAAGTCAATACCCACGAACATATATAATACAAATTCTTAAGGTGTTTACTATCCAACAATTATTAGTGAAAAGAGTTGTTTCTAGTCAAATCTCTTGAATTGGAACTGGATTTCTCCAATTAGTGGAATGAGTGAAAAGAGTTGTTTCTAATCAAATCTCTGGTGATGAGGCACCACGTGATGAGGCGATTTTCGGACGATTTTAGGCAATAGAAAAAGACGAACGAAAAAAAAAAAAAAAAAAAGCAGAGAAAATCCGAAAAAACAGTAATAGCAAGATCTAGAATAATCATGATGATTCCGTTTTCGCGATCACGAGAGCTACAGTTGCTGTCAAAAGGTCCATCAATGGCGCCTCGAATTACAATGGGCTCTGACATGGAGTCTGGGCCTTACAAAAAAACCCTCCAATAGCCTCCACAACAGCGGAAACAACCACCACTTGCTACTCAACCACTTGATTCTCGATCGACGATGATTAAACGAAAATTGGAGGAAATTCGATCCAAATCGACGCCAGATCATCCGATCTGCCTCAAATGCGGATCATGAGGCCACGTGATTCAACAATGTCGCAATGCGCTCCTTTCTTTTGTTTGTAATAAATTTGGCCATAAAGGACGCTTTTGCACTTCACACCCCTCTACTTCTCTTCCACAGAAAATGCGGGAACCAGTGCAGAGAGCAAAACCTAGCATTGGGACGATTGATCTTCTCCATGCTTCCCGATCGGTCTTTCGCAACCACATTCCTGCTGCGGAGACAATGGCATATCTTGCACCGATCACGGAACTGATCGGCACTTTGTGCTCGACAGAGGTAGACGCCACCCTCATGCTGAGCTTCGTACTAGATGACATAGCGGCTTGGGGGCCAACTAGTGTTGAATCCGCCCTCCGCAAGGCGTTTGATTACAACTGGATCGTCTCGGTGTTTGATGAGTACAAATACCTCATCAAGGCATCGACTCGGCAATGGCTTGATTCCCTGGCAGCTAAAGGCTTCCTCAAACTCAAATCGGTCCTGGGATAGAGAATTTGGAGAGGGTTTACCATTAGAAGTAGTCTGGCTTAACAAAACAATAAAATCAGCAGCTACCGTTGAATCAACAATTTTGTAAAATACTTAATAAATAGTAAAAAAATTCAGAAAAATATAAAATTTGGTCTCCAAGCACATATTAATATGGAGAACAAGATGAACAGTTCGGATCTACCGTTTGGATTTTGAAAAGTCGAATTTGGACCGTATGTATTTCGGCCCATAAATTAGTCACTCTCTCTATATCTATATATAGAGAGAGTGACTAATATGCATTCGGTAGTATATTGGCCGATATGCATACGGTCCAAATTTAAAATTTCAAAATCCAAAAAGTCAATCTGAACCGTCCATCTTGTTCTCCATATTAAGCCACTTTGAAAATTGTTGATCCAACGGTGGCTGCTGATTTTACTGTTTTGTTAAGCCACCGTTGGATCAACAATTTTCAAAGTGACTTAATAAATAGTAAAAAAAAAATCAAAAAAAGGTAAAATTTGGTCTCCAAGCACATTAATATGGAGAACAATATGAACAGTTTAGATCAACATTTTGGATTTTAAAATTTCAAATTTGGACCGTATGCGTATTAGCCCATATGCTACCTAATGCATATTAGTCACTATATATATATATATATATATATATATATGAGTAAGGCTACCATACATTGCAATGCATAGGCATTTTTGTGCATTGGACTGTAAATCACCAGATTCAAAGTCCAAATAACTAATCCAAACCATTCATCTTGTTCTCCATATTAATATGTGCTTGGAGACCAAATTTTACATTTTTTGGAATTTTTTTTACTATTTATTAAGCCACTTTAAAAATTGCTAATCCAACTGTAACAGTAAAATCAAAAGGCACCGTTGGATCAGCGATTTTCAAAGTGGCTTAATAAATAGTAAAAAATTTCCAAAGAAATATAAATTTGGTCTCCAAGCACATATTAATATGGGGAACAAGATAAACGGTTTGGATCGGTTATTTGGACTTTGAATCTGGTGATTTACAGTCCAATGCACAAAAATGCCTATGCATTGCAATGTATGGTAGCCTTACTCTATATATATATGGGTAAGCCTATGTGTTGCATAGAGACCTACGGTGCTACGGCTCAATATTTGAGTTTTAAAAATCGAAACGGTCGATCCAAACCGTTCATCTTGTTCTCTAGATTAATATCTGTTTGGAGACCAAATTTTATGTTTTTTGGAAAAATTTTACTATTTTTTTAGACAGGTAGAAAATCAGTTGATCTAAAAAATTCTGCACCATTCAGATATTTTATTTTCTACCTATCTAAAAAAATAGTAAAAAATTTCCAAAAAATATAAAATTTGGTCTCCAAACACATATTAATATGGAGAACAAGATGGACAGTTCGGATCGACCGTTTGGATTTTTAAAACTCGAATATTGAGCCGTAGCACCATAGGTCTCTATGCAACCCATAGCACCTTAGCCTTACCCTATATATATATCAGTGGCTACCAAACATTGCAATGCATAGGCATTTTTATATATTGGACTATAAATCACCGAATTCAAAGTCCAAATAACTGATCCAAACCGTTCATCTTGTTTTCAATATTAATATGTGTTTGGAGACCAAATTTTATATTTTTTTGGAAATTTGTTACTATTTTTTTTAGATTTATTGAAAATCGTTGTTTTCTAGACAAATCTGGACCATAAAAAACAGCGATTTTCAATAAATCTAAAAAAATAGTAAAAATTTCCAAAAAATGTAAAATTTGGTCTCCAAACACATATTAATATGGAGAACAAGATGAACAGTTTGGATCCGTTATTTGGACTTTGAATCCGGTAATTTATAGTCCAATCTACAAAAATGCCTATGCATTGCAATGTATGGTAGCCACACACATACAGAGGCTAGACCCTAATAAAAGCATAATTGAAAACATATATTCACATAAATTACCAACGGCTAAAAATAGTAACATATAGCGCAGCTATTGAACGGCGTCAGAAATTAAAAACCATATGTAGAATCACCATCAGTTCACTACCAAAGTAGATCCGGTGGCGTTTCTATATTGAACGGCTTATTTAACGACCGAAAAACTATTATTGTCATCTGTCTCTCTTATTTTCAACTGATGGCGGTGGGGCTGAACGCCATCAATTTGACCCAATGGCATATATGTATACCTTTCCTATTTGGGAGATAGCCATCAGTTTGGAATCCGATTGCGGAATGCAATTTGAACCAATGATAAAGTGTTTTTCTGTAGTCGTGCTGCTAGAAAAAGTGGCTCCTATGGTAACGTTTAGAATACACTATAAATTGTGCCCCCCTTGTTCTATCAGGTTAACTACTAGCGGTGAGCAAAGCATTATTAGATCCTCTTTTTTTACCGTTAGAAGTCTACAGTTCTGTAGTATAATGTATTAAATCCATTTTTTTTTTACCTGATAAAAGAGCCCACTTCTGTAGTAGTGCATAATTCTACTCTGTATTATGTATTCAAATTCCCACCCAACTGTATACATCAAGGACCTGATAGTGATAACACAATATTGTGTACACAACCGAGAAAAGGGCTTAATTACCTGTATAGCAGTGACATATCTATGACAGAATATGAGCTCTTTGAAAAAGAAAGCAATGCAATTCGCCGCAACTAGCAGGTGATCACGTGAATATATGGAATTTTTTAAAGTTGTGGACGCTATTATAAATAGTACATCGGGGCCCCAAGTTGAACCCATTTCTTCTCACTTTGGTCAGGATTTTTCAACATTTTTTTGTTCATGAATTACTGAATTGAAATATGGTGATCGGGTATTTTTGTAGTTTAGATAAATCTGGTGCGAACTGCGAGATCTAATCCTAGTAAATATTAAAATGAATTTACATGTTAACGAAATATTACCTCTTAATTCACAATTATGCATAATCCGCATTGTTTTTTTTGGGTGAAAAACAATATCGAACCTTCTAACAATTGATATTAAAATAAAAAAATTTAAATAGATTTTGTGCATGTAAGTTGTAACCATTCATATAAAAAGCATTACTTTAATTGCTTTTTAACCTAGCTATCACCTTCCTCAATTGCTTGTTAATCAATTCTTATAGAATGGTTTTCTTTCTGATGGATAAATTAACATATTCCAATAACAGATTAATTATATTAATCTTTATTTTAGTATATTAATTAGAACAAGACGATGCATAAGATCATTATATCCATATATCTTCCATAATTAATATTAGCAAATCATCCAGAGTTGCCACAAATTTATTCTCCCAAGAGAAACTGACATATATAATATGGATACACATACAATTACACACAATCAACATTAATTAAGCATAGATAAGCATGAACTGTGCTTATGCAGTTCTAGCCAATTAATATTAGCATCTAATTGTCAGGCCTTAATTGCCTTCCACCGGAACCAGCCTCCCTCTGGCAGTTGAAGTACATGGCGGCAACAATATCGAGGTGGTACTGCCTTGCAAAACTCCGGCACTTGAAGTTATGGCGCATGTCAGGCGGGAATACTGTAGAACAACCGAGCTGACAGTACAGCACGAAAATCATGCGATGGATTCCAGATCTTGGTTCTGGCTTCTCATAGTATATCACCTCTTTTCCTGGATTATATAATTAGTAATTACTGAACAATTTTATAGCATCAAATCACAGATTAATGAAGTGCTATATTGGTGCAATAAAACAACAAATAATGCATATATGCCTAAATACCTGGGAAGTGCTTAAATTTTTCTGTTTAAACTTTCTTTGCAAACATTATTACGATAAAATTGGCAAGTTAATAAATAATCATGTGCATGTCTGTTATCATATTATAATATTTTCATAATGTTGAGTGTTAATAAATAAACAGGGCTGGTTTTATGCGTACTTCCGGCTTGATTAACTGAACACTTTATTTTCACATGAAGAGCAATGCTTAAAAAACTGTAATAGACGTTTTTCTCGTGCATCTAAAAATATTAAAGAAAATCATAAGATAATAGAATTTTATAAATTCAAAATGATGAAAAGATTTGACATACCAAAGGAGACATCTGTGCTTCCAGGGATGTCAGTCACCATCCTATGATAAAAAAAATTATAAAAAATGAAAATAATTATGTCCATTGTCTCTCTCCCGTTTTAAGTACTGTCGATACTAATTAACCAAACTAAGACGACCTAAATATATTCCATTACATGAAACATTATTGTTGTACGTGTGCACAATTCAAACATCATCTTAATTCACATTTAATATATAAATGTAATATAATATACTAAATGATGCATTCACATTCATGCATGTATATATAAAAATCAATATCATATAAATATAAGAAACTACTTCTATACATGATTCTAAAGTATATTCAACAAAACTATAAGAAAATTAGATTATATATATGAGGAGGGTTCAAATGCCTCCATCATGCCTTCATTTTTAAAAACTTTAACTCAAAATATAAATCTTAAAATTCAAAATAAAACTGTTGGATATGAACTACATCATTTTATCTATGCACGTGTAAAAAATTATGACATTTCAATTTGGTTGTCATCTTGAGCTTCTAAAAGTGTATACTAATGTGAATAATTTATAGACGTTGATTTTTCAACTTATTGATTCATATAAAAGCAAAATCAAAAGGTGATAATTTTTATGAGCACATAGAGAAAATAACATAGATCACATCTAACGGTTTTATTTTGATGTTTAAGTTTTAAACTTTGAGTTATTTAAGTTTTTAAAAATGGAGGTATGATGGAGGCACAAAAAATGGAGGCATTTGAACCTTCCTTTATATATATTGAGCTCACCAATGCAAGTACTCCCTTAGGTTTGGGTTACATGGACTAGGTGCATCAGGATCCACCAATACCTTTCAAAGTAAAAGAAAAAAATGGTTAGGAAAGTAACAATACAGTGCTGCACAAGATATTTTCATTTGAAAAAAACATTTTGACTGAGTTCCTTTTTAATATCAACAACTTGGTATATACTTAATAAGTAGTGTGTGGGTGTGTATACACACATTTATACATATAAGATAAGATAACTCACAATTGTGTAGAAAACTCGTAGGTCAGTACCACCTATCTCAATCTTTGGTCGGTTCACAACCGCTGATGGTCGTAGGTCAGTCCCGTTAAACAGCAACCTATTGTTATACAACACTCGAAAGGAAACTGTTGATCTGAAGGGGTCCAACACATCCCTAATTACATGTGCCAAAACCAAAGGGTCTGTCATTGCAGAGAACTTGTGAGTGAACTGAAACAACTAAGTTGAACTAGCTAATTACTGAATTCAATCTATCAGGATTGCTTGAAGAAATAGTGCACTAGGAAAGTCTTCTTACAGGAAGAGGGAAAGAGGGGGGAATGAGACGGGGTTGCTATCAGCTTTGATCATTGGGTTTAGTCTGTCATGTTGATGCAAAGCTTTCTAGCTAATTATGCTTGCGTCTTCTAGCTTACATGGTATAGGTAAAAGAGATGCTGCATCCAATATTACTTTTAGTTGTTAAAAAAGAATCTTTCATGCACAAGTTGAACAAGGGAACAAGAGTGTGAGAGAATTTGGAGATTCCAAAGTACTCCAAATACGCCACTTGACATGAGCTAGATTCAAAAGTAGTCCACGTGGAAAGCCGGTCCATACATGAATATTCTCTTTAAATTTATTATAAAAGTATGAGCTAATTCTGACGTAGACATTTCATTTTCAAATGAAATCACTCTATCGATTATCAAACATTAGATTATTATAAATTAATTAACTATGTAATATACTATCAATTTTATGTTCAAATTAAAAGTGACCGTTTACAGTTTATAATATATTGAGCATTAGTGTGTCATATGGGTTGTTGAACTTTAATTTGTAGAACTTAAAGGGTAATATTTGATAATATTGATGGACTAAATTGAATAATTATCAAATAAGCCAACTAAGGGTTCCTTGGATTGATTATATAGGTGTGGTCCCTAGAATGAATTCATATCGGGTGAAATCCTGAGAGGATTTCAGCGAGCCTGCAATCCCACTCCTCTCTCTCTATTATTCGACAATTGCGTTAAAGAATTTGGAGAAGGTAGAATTCAAATGAGACTCTCTAAAGAATCTTGTTAGTTCTGCAAGAATCAAATCGGTGTCGCTCTCATGCAGAAGGGAGACGTTAGTTTAGATATGTTTTTGCACTTCAGTTTTTATATTTAACAAATATGATTCCGATAATAACGATGATAGTTTGGTTGGCCCCTACAATTTTAACATACATTCCATTAAGCATGCATTCTGAATAAGAGCACCATTGATTTCAAAAAACTAAAATAAATCACTTCCAATAATAATATGAATATCAAGTTTAAGTATTTTTCTAATATAAAAACTTGCATCACATTTCCTTTAAAGTAATAAAAATACACAATCCTCTTTAAAGTAATGATATTAAGAATAATATACAAAGTAGGACTATGTCAACTTTGTATTATATTTGTGTCTTTATGTCTTAAGTAAATTATTCAAATATAATTGCATTTCAGTTATATTACATACATTATAATTCTACTTTATCAAGGGACCCGTAAAATATCATTACTCATCATAAATGGGGGACAATGATACTATGATACATAAATTTCTCCCGCACAAGTTATATACAAAGAACTAATATTTTTATCATCACTAGTAATAAATAGCTTTTAATATTAATCGCATGATATGCTTCCCATGTGAAAATAATGACACTAACATAATTCATATAATATTTTTATTTGTTAAGTTTGATCAATATTTGAGAATTTTCTTATGCTCATGTTTTTAAAAGTCTTTATCAACATTTATAGAACTACAAGGTACTTTAATAAGTTAGTGAAATGGCGCATCTATTTGGAGGGTTTAAACATTTGAAATGTAAGCTTACTCTATATTTACTAGTTAACTAAATTTAAGCAAAATCTTACCTCATAAATTAAGGTAGATCAAAAACTGAAAAGCAAAAAAGAAATAACATATCACCATATATAGATCATGAAAAAGTAAATGTACAACTTCCCCTAAAAAAACAACCGGCTTCAAAGAGGTCAGCTCATGAGGATCTACTCTGAAAAATACATGTTAATAGATTCTGCTCCCTTCTTCGATTATCAAGAATTGCCAATGGCTCCACATGCATGACTACACAAAGGAACCAGATTTATTAGGATTTGGTCAGCCATATGGTCCCAACTAAAACCCTACCTATGTCGATCGGTCTCACGATCCACAAAGGGGTTGTTTGACAATGGAGGATTAAGCGTCTTTAAGCTTCCTTTCACCTTCTTTAGTTTTCTTAGTCGCTTAATCCTTCCGATACCGGTTCCATAGAAAGGATTAAGATTACCTCCTTTACCCTCCTTTTGCCTGAATCTCGATCCCCTACCCGGGCCTTAAGACACCTCTATCTCTAAATTAACCTTCCTTAGCTTTTAGTCACTGATTCAAAAAATCGAAGATATAAAATGAATTCTGAGTGATTAGGCGATTAGAAAGCAATTAGGCGATTTTGAGAATTCTGAGTGAAAATCTACTAAAATTCCAAAAATAGATAGAAATCCACAAAAATTCCAAAAACAAAGCGTAGGTGTGTGTGATCTTCGCTCTCCGTCTTTCCGGAGAGATGGATCTCTCGCAAAGTAACGTGTCAATAGCTATTATGAACTCAATGGATCACTATAGGCCTCTGGCAGAGCTTGATCAAGTCATTCAGACCTTCTATGGAACTCTATCGCCAGCAATGGCGTCAATCCTTAGTTCAAACCCTGTACGGTTTGAGAGCAAAGCAGTACCGACACAAGTCCTAAATTGGCGTAAAGAAGATGATAAGCATCTAGGTCAAGATCGCATCACCAGATCTGAGATTGTTAGATTACAACTCACAAAAGTCAAAGAGGCTTCTACTCTATCTTGCCCGTTGTGCTTTAAGTGTGGAGAGCCAATCATATCGCCATTCAATGCCATAATTCAACTCTCTGCTTCATGTGTAATCGATTCGGTCACAGATCCTTGGAGTGTCGATCTAGAACTACACACATCCAAGTCTCTCCTCAACTCGCACAGACAAATCATGATGTCCACTTGGGGGCCAGGCCACAATTTCATACCCGTTTCTTGCGAGATATCAGTTATGGCTTCAATCAAGAGGCTAGAGATGGAGTTAACAAAGTTAAAGTAGGAGTTGGCATTGATGAAAAAGTGAAGAGATGCAATGGTGATAGACAAGACATGTATCAATACTCAATTTCATAGTAATAAGTCTAATTTGGTAGAGCTTGAGGTTGCTACAGCAGCACAACAAAATTGACGGGGTTTGCACCAGATAACTAGCACCCTTTGATATAAGATTACAATAATGTGATAGGTGAAAATTTTAAGGGGAAAATTAAGCTCCAATCTGCTCAGCTGATATAGGAGCCCCCATGACTCCTATGGTAATAGAGGGTTCAAGAGACAAAGGGGTTTCAAGTCTCAATACTGCATCGGAGATTGATAAGGGTAAAGGCTCAAGTCATAATTCCTCCAACTCTCAAGGCCCCAAAGGAACACAAGTTCAGAATCCATTTCAGGAGATAGATACTCGCTCTAGCTCAATTCAGGATAATAGACAACTACAACAAAATGGAGGGACATCGATTTGACCAATGGCGGTGGAATTGAACGCCATCGATTTGACCCAATGGAATATGTGTATACCTTTCCTATTGGAGAGATAGCCATCAGTTCGGAATCCGATTGCGGAATGCAATTTGAACCAATGGTAAAGTGTTTTTCTGTAGTCGTGCTGCTAGAAAAAGTTACTCCTATGCTAACGTTTAGAATACACTATAAATTGTGCCCCCCTTGTTCTATCAGGTTAACTACTAGCGGTGAGCAAAGCATTATTAGATGCTCTTTTTTTACCGTTAGAAGTCTACAGTTCTGTAGTATAATGTATTAAATCCTTTTTTTTTTTACCTGATAAAAGAGCCCACTTCTGTAGTAGTGCATATTTCTACTCTGTATTATGTATTCAAATTCCCACCCAACTGTATACATCAAGGACCTGATAGTGATAACACAATATTGTGTACACAACCGAGAAAAGGGCTTAATTACCTGTATAGCAGTGACATATCTATGACAGAATATGAGCTCTTTGAAAAAGAAAGCAATGCAATTCGCCGCAACTAGCAGGTGATCACGTGAATATATGGAATTTTTTAAAGTTGTGGACGCTATTATAAATAGTACATCGGGGCCCCAAGTTGAACCCATTTCTTCTCACTTTGGTCAGGATTTTTCAACATTTTTTTGTTCATGAATTACTGAATTGAAATATGGTGATCGGGTATTTTTGTAGTTTAGATAAATCTGGTGCGAACTGCGAGATCTAATCCTAGTAAATATTAAAATGAATTTACATGTTAACGAAATATTACCTCTTAATTCACAATTAAGCATAATCCGCATTGTTTTTTTTGGGTGAAAAACAATATCGAACCTTCTAACAATTGATATTAAAATAAAAAAATTAAATAGATTTTGTGCATGTAAGTTGTAACCATTCATATAAAAAGCATTACTTTAATTGCTTTTTAACCTAGCTATCACCTTCCTCAATTGCTTGTTAATCAATTCTTATAGAATGGTTTTCTTTCTGATGGATAAATTAACATATTCCAATAACAGATTAATGATATTAATCTTTATTTTAGTATATTAATTAGAACAAGACGATGCATAAGATCATTATATCCATATATCTTCCATAATTAATATTAGCAAATCATCCAGAGTTGCCACAAATTTATTCTCCCTAGAGAAACTGACATATATAATATGGATACACATACAATTACACACAATCAACATTAATTAAGCATAGATAAGCATGAACTGTGCTTATGCAGTTATAGCCAATTAATATTAGCATCTAATTGTCAGGCCTTAATTGCCTTCCACCGGAGCCAGCCTCCCTCTGGCAGTTGAAGTACATGGCGGCAACAATATCGAGGTGGTACTGCCTTGCAAAATTCCGGCACTTGAAGTTATGGCGCATGTCAGGCGGGAATACTGTAGAACAACCGAGCTGACAGTACAGCACGAAAATCATGCGATGGATTCCAGATCTTGGTTCTGGCTTCTCGTAGTATATCACCTCTTTTCCTGGATTATATAATTAGTAATTACTGAACAATTTTATAGCATCAAATCACAGATTAATGAAGTGCTATATCGGTGCAATAAAACAACAAATAATGCATATATGCCTAAATACCTGGGAAGTGCTTAAATTTTTCTGTTTAAACTTTCTTTGCAAACATGATTACGATAAAATTGGCAAGTTAATAAATAATCATGTGCATGTCTGTTATCATATTATAATATTTTCATAATGTTGAGTGTTAATAAATAAACAGGGCTTGTTTTATGCGTACTTCATGCTTGATTAACTGAACACTTTATTTTCACATGAAGAGCAATGCTTAAAAAACTGTAATAGACGTTTTTCTCTTGCATCTAAAAATATTAAAGAAAATCATAAGATAATAGAATTTTATAAATTCAAAATGATGAAAAGATTTGACATACCAAAGGAGACATCTGTGCTTCCAGGGATGTCAGTCACCATCCTATGATAAAAAAAATTATAAAAAATGAAAATAATTATGTCCATGGTCTCTCTCCCGTTTTAAGTACTGTCGATACTAATTAACCAAACTAAGACGACCTAAATATATTCCATTACATGAAACATTATTGTTGTACGTGTGCACAATTCAAACATCATCTTAATTCACATTTAATATATAAATGTAATATAATATACTAAATGATGCATTCACATTCATGCATGTATATATAAAAATCAATATCATATAAATATAAGAAACTACTTCTATACATGATTCTAAAGTAGACTAATATTGTCAATGCCAGTAAATTCAACAAAACTATAAGAAAATTATATTATATATATGAGGAGGGTTCAAATGCCTCCATCGTGCCTTCATTTTTAAAAACTTTAACTCAAAATTTAAATCTTAAAATTCAAAATAAAACCATTGGATATGAACTACATCATTTTATCTATGCACGTGTAAAAAATTATGACATTTCAATTTGGTTGTCATCTTGAGCTTCTAAAAATGTATACTAATGTGAATAATTTATAGACGTTGATTTTTCAACTTATTGATTCATATAAAAGCAAAATCAAAAGGTGATAATTTTTTATGAGCACATAGAGAAAATAACATAGATTACATCTAACGGTTTTATTTTGATGTTTAAGTTTTAAACTTTGAGTTATTTAATTTTTTAAAAATGAAGGTACGATGGAGGCACAAAAAATGGAGGCATTTGAACCTTCCTTTATATATATTGAGCTCACCAATGCAAGTACTCCCTTAGGTTTGGGTTACATGGACTAGGTGCATCAGGATCCACCAATACCTTTCAAAGTAAAAGAAAAAAATGGTAAGGAAAGTAACAATACAGTGCTGCACAAGATATTTTCATTTGAAAAGAACATTTTGACTGAGTTCCTTTTTAATATCAACAACTTGGTATATACTTAATAAGTAGTGTGTGGGTGTGTATACACACATTAATACATATAAGATTAGATAACTCACAATTGTGTAGAAAACTCGTAGGTCAGTACCACCTATCTCAATCTTTGGTCGGTTCACAACCGCTGATGGTCGTAGGTCAGTCCCGTTAAACAGCAACCTATTGTTATACAACACTCGAAAGGAAACTGTTGATCTGAAGGGTTCCAACACATCCCTAATTACATGTGCCAAAACCAAAGGGTCTGTCATTGCAGAGAACTTGTGAGTGAACTGAAACAACTAAGTTGAACTAGCTAATTACTGAATTCAATCTATCAGGATTGCTTGAAGAAATAGTGCACTAGGAAAGTCTTCTTATAGGAAGAGGGAAAGAGGGGGGAATGAGACGGGTTGCTATCAGCCTTTATGTATGCTAAATTAAGAAAAAAAATTGCCTAATTGGTTAGTGATCATTGGGTTTAGTCTGTCATGTTGATGCAAAGCTTTCTAGCTAACTATGCTTGCGTCTTCTAGCTTACATGGTATAGGTAAAAGACATGTTACATCCAATATTACTTTTAGTTGTTAAAAAGGAATCTTTCATGCACAAGTTGAACAAGGGAACAAGAGTGAGAGAATTTGGAGATTCCAAAGTAGTCCAAATACGCCACTTGACATGGAGCTAGAGATTCAAAAGTAGTCCACGTGGAAAGCCGGTCCATACATGAATATTATTTTTAAAATTATTATAAAAGTATGAGCTAATTCTGACGTAGACATTTCATTTTCAAATTAAATCATTCTATCGATAATCAAACAATATATTATTATAAATTAATTAACTATGTAATATACTATCAATTCTATGTTCAAATTAAAAGTGACCTTTTACAGTTTATAATATATTGAGCATTAGTGTGTCATATGGGTTGTTGAACTTTAATTTGTAGAACTTAAAAGGTAATATTTGATAATATTGATGGACTAAATTGAATAATTATCAAATAAGACAACTAAGGGTTCCTTGGATTGATTATATAGGTTTGGTCCCTAGAATACAAGACATCATAAACTGTTATCTTATTCGACAATTGCGTTAAAGAATTTGGAGAAGGTAGAATTCAAATGAGACTCTCTAAAGAATCTTGTTAGTTCTGCAAGAATCAAATCGGTGTCGCTCTCATGCAGAAGGGAGACGTTAGTTTAGATATGTTTTTGCACTTCAGTTTTTATATTTAACAAAGATGATTCCGATAATAACGATGATAGTTTGGTTGGCCCCTACAATTTTAACATACATTCCATTAAGCATGCATTCTGAATAAGAGCACCATTGATTTCAAAAAACTAAAATAAATCACTTCCAATAATGATATGAATATCAAGTTTAAGTATTTTTCTAAGAGTGAGTCTATGGTCCTATGCATATTACGATTTGTTATCGTTCTACGGCTCTATATTCGAGTTTTCAAATTCTAACGGTTGATCCGAACCGTTCATCTTGTTCTCCATATTAATATGTGTTTGGAGACCAAATTTTACATTTTTTTTGAAATTCTTTTACTATTTTTTTAGATTTATTGAAAATCACTGTTTTTGGATGGTCCAGAATTTTCAGATCAAGTGATTTTCTAAATATCTAAAAAAAATAGTAATTTTTTTTCAAAAAATGTAAAATTTGGTCTCCAAACACATATTAATATGGAAAACAAGATGAACGGCTCGGATCGACGGTTAGGATTTGAAAACTCGAATATAGAGCCGTAACACGGTAACAACCCGTGATATGCATAGTACCATAGACTTACTCTTTTTCTAATATAAAAATTTGCATCACATTTCCTTTAAAGTAATAAAAATACACAATCCTCTTTAAAGTAATGATATAAATAACATTATTTGTGTATATTCCTTACCACATGATATTAAGAATAATATATAAAGTAGGACTATGTCAACTTTGTATTATATTTGTGTCTTTATGTCTTAAGTAAATTATTTAAATATAACTACATTTCAATTATATTACATACATTATAATTCTACTTTATCAAGGGGCCCGTAAAATATCATTACTCATCATAAATGAGGGACAATGATACTATGATACATAAATTTCTCCCGCACAAGTTATATACAAAGAACTAATATTTTTTTCATCAGTAGTAATAAATAGCTTTTAATATTAATCGCATGATATGCTTCTCATGTGAAAATAATGACACTAACATAATTCATATAATATTTTTATTTGTTAGGTTTGATCAATATTTGAAAATTTTCTTATACTCATGTTATTAAACAATAAGTCTTTACTAGTTAACTAAATTTAAGCAAAATCTTACCTCATAAATTAAGGTAGATCAAAAACTGAAAAGCAAAAAAGAAATAACATATCACCATATATAGATCATGAAAAAGTAAATGTACAACTTCCCCTAAAAAAACAACCGGCTTCAAAGAGGTCAGCTCATGAGGATCTACTCTGAAAAATACATGTTAATAGATTCTGCTCCCTTCTTCGATTATCAAGAATTGCCAATGGCTCCACATGCATGACTATACAAAGGAACCAGATTTATTAGGATTTGGTCGGCCATATGGACCCAACTAAAACCCTACCTTTGTCGATCCGCCTCACGATCCACAAAGGAGTTGTTTGGAAAGGGAGGATTAAGCCTCCTTAAGCTTCCTTTTACCTCATTTAGCTTTCTTAGTCACTTAATTCTTCCGAAAGCAGTTCCATAAAAAGGATTAAAATTACCTCCTTTAACCTCATTTTGCTCAAATCTTGATCCCCTACCCGAGCCTTAAGGCACCTCTCTCTTTGGATTAACCTTCCTTAGCTTTTAGTCACTGATTCAAAAAACCGAACATGAACTCCTAAGTGCAGACTAAGATTTAATTCTACCTGTGTTGCCAAACGGCCCCAAAGTGATAAGAGAAATTGAGAGATTATCAAGAGTAAATGGAAAAGATTGACAAAACGGCACCTAAACCATAATAGATAAAGAGATTATAAAAGGTGCGAATTGAAGAGACAAAATAGATAAATAAATAGGCGGAAGACAGAGAAGATAAATTTAATTGATTTGAAGGGGAGAGGTGCGAACTGAAGACAGGGTAGATGAAAAGGCATGGAAAAATATTTCTATCGGTTCGAAACCATCACCAATAGTTGGTTATCAGATAAGGATTAAAAAATTAGGAGAAGAGAGAGAACACATATTCATTCAATTAGACAGAAAGGAGGTGAAAGAGAAATATATTTATTTTCTCTTCCTATATTTGAAAGTACTCAAAAGTATCATCCTGATAACAATCTCCGCAGTCTCAATTCTGCAAAAAACTCCGCACAAACTGTCAAAAAAGTCATGGAGGGACCGCTCAATCATTAATACTCCGCAGAAACTGTTAGTATTTAACTTGAAGCACCAAAGTATTTATCCTGAATTTGCAAAGTATTAATTCCTATGCAATGATCTCTATTTATGACTGAACAAATCAATCCATCAATTGTCCCCGCACAAAATTTTTTTTTTTTAATTGTCCCCGCACAACTGGGGACCATTAAATAAACAATCCCCTCATAAATACTTGTCAGTTATCCCCGCACAAATTTTTTTTTTTTTGGATTGTCCCCTCACAACTAGGGACCATTAAATAAACAATCCCCTCACCCAATGATAAATACTTCTCAGACATAATAATAAATATTTTATGCTACATGGATAAATACTTTATGTTACATGGATAAAAACTTCTCAGACATAATTGCAACTTTTAGTAAAACAACAATAATAAATACTTTTCAGACATAATGATAAATACTTTATGTTACATGGATAAATATTTTTCAGACATAATTGTAACTTACAGTAAAATACTTCTCAGACATGATGATAAATAATTTATGTTACATGGATAAATACGTCTCAGACATAATTACAACTTACAGTAAAACGTCTGTGTCAATGATAAATATTTCTCAGATATAATGGTAAATACTTGTCAGAACAATGATAAATATTTTCTTGAACTTGTCAATAAGTAATATTTAATCAAATCAAAGTATTAACATGTCAGGGACAATGATAAATACTTCTCAGACATAAGGATAAATACTTGTCAGAACAATGATAAATACTTTCTTGAACATCAATAAACAGATAAATAATTGTTAGCGGGGATTGTTATTAAAGGAAAGTATAATTAATGCGGGGATTGTTATTAGAGGACAGTATAATTAATGCGGGGATTGTTAATAAAATGACAGTCTAATTAATGCGGGGATTGTTATTAATTCACAGTAATTAATGCGGAGATAAATAGAAATTCTTAACGGAATTAGTGGGGGGATAAAAAGCATTTAAGAAAATTAATTTGGAGAAAGAGAGTGCCAAGATAAATGGAGGGACAGGGTAAAAAATTAGTATAATTATTCAAAAAAAAATAATGTTATGATTCTGTTGATGATCACCAGAAGCATCCAATCGATCAGACATCCACAGCTTTTCAAATATTCCTTAAATTTCACGTGACTGTGGGACAAGCGTTGAATTGTAAGCATCCAATCGATCAGACATCCACAGCTTTTCAAATATTCCTTAAATTTCACGTGACTGTGGGACAAGCGTTGCATTGTAAGCATCCAATCGATCAGACATCCACAGCTTTTCAAATAGTCCTTAAATTTCACGTGACTGTGGGACAAGCGTTGAATTGTATTATTTTCTTTCTGAAAAAAGTTCATATTCGGTCATAGCTAGAGGTCACAGTTAGCTCCCGGCCGAAAGCAATTTGCTGGGTTGCTTACACACGGTACCTATATTACAATATAGGGATATCACGGTGATGCTAATATATATTTGATGGAAACATTTGGATATGGAATATATATCTCATCAGATTGCCAATGGATGATAATAACTGAATATTACATCGATATTTATCATATATATCTCTATTTTTATATTAAGTACATAGATATATATTCACATCCGTCAACGGTTTTAATTAAAAAATAAAATTTTAAATTGAATGTCTGTCCTCCAATCAAATTGTTTGTCTATTTTTTATTTTTTATTCTTTCTATATTTTTTTACATGTAGAGTCTAAATTTATTTAGATACATATTCAGATGTATAGAGAGCTCAGTTCGTAGAGCACTTTTGTTTTTTTGTGGTTTTTTTTTTTGTCCTTTCTCCTCTTTGTTGTTGTTTTATGAGCCACATGTACTCATCACATGTAGATGTTTTGATCTCTCCATTTTTTTTTTAACTTTTATAAACTCCATTATTTGATTGTCAAATAATCAATTTCATTTCTTTTCATTTTTAAAATATCATTTAAGAATACAAATCCACAATAATCATTACAATTTCTTAATTTCGTTGCAAGAAATTTTAAATGAATATGAGCAGTGGCAGACCCAAGAAGGGTCAGTGGTACGCAAGTGCCTACCTCTTGATTCGAAAAAAAATTTAGACTCAGTGATATTTTAAACTTGTGCTTACCCCTAGATGGACATAATGCCTACTCCTAGATTTAATTCACGGTCCAGTAGAAGAAAATTGTGCAGAAAAGAAAGTCAGCTCAGACTGATTCGTGTAAAAAAAGAAAAGAAAAAAGATGGAGTCTGATTCGCTACTCCACTTAAAAGAATCATTGATTTTTTTAGAAGCAAAAAGAGGTCTGCTACTAAGGATATAAATATGTTAAGTGTCATGATTAGTCGCGCCATAACTTGAATCAAGTGTCTTGTTGTGTCATGATCAAATTTGGAAGGATTCTCATAGTACGTGAATGATTACAACATGTTAATCACACCGTGACCAGTCACATTTGTCATGTTTAATTATTTTCTCATAATTTAGTTTAATTTATTTAATATTTATCATTTGTTTCAAGATCTAATTAATGGTCTTAATTACACGTGAACATGTGAAAAAACCTTTTGTGTGATGTCTTGTCGTGTCATGTGGATGGTCACGGCACGTAACTGGCACACGTACCATGACGAAACCGTGTCGTGTCGTGCCGTGACGTTTCTGGTCATACTGTACCTTTTTTAGATCCATATCCACTACTCCATTTTGATTCGTCAGGAAAAAAATGTTATACTCTTTTAATATTTTGTGCCTACCTTTGATTAAAATTTTGTATCTGTTTCTGAATATGAGTATTACCTCCATCTGATCCGTACAATACCGACTAATTGATGACACCCTTAGAACATATATATATTTATCAGTGTTCTAAATAGCTAGCTATAGCGGTGCTATAGCTTTTCCGGACCATAAACTTAAGTTATGAGATAAAATTGCGCTAACTCAGCTACGACCGCTATTACTGTTATATGAGACCTGCTATGCTACATGATTTTTTTTGTTTGCAATTTATATGGACTTCTGTACTTCTATTCTTATTTCTAATGCTACATGGTCTTCTACGATAAGTATACTAAACCAAATTATATGCTTCTATTTTTATTTGTGATTTATTCTATCATTCTATATCGAGAAATATTCAAATACTAATTATTCATTTTGATTACTTTTCTTATAGTATTCCATTTGTAAAATTATTATCGTTCGTTTCAATTGAAAGCTGATTTTGATTATTATTATAATTATAAAATGTTTAAATATGTATATTGACTTCATTTACCTTATAAAATTAATTACTTTTTGTCTATTATAATATGTAATACCATGAAGTATAAACTATTAAATAATGTTACTTTTTAGATTTTTTTTCCTTCTTATTTGCGTAATTGATAAAAATTATAGACTTAGATTAGTTGTCATTTAGTTATTACATCAATTCTCTAATATTGATTATGTTGATAATTAGTAGAAATATATAATATAAAGTTTGAAAAGGGAAAATCGCTATGTGTGATAGTTTCCGCTATAGTTACGTTATTCGTAATAGTTTTTTTTTTTGTCTCCCCGCTATGCCGCTATAATCGCTATTTAGAACCTTGATATTTATGGATAATAACTTCTGTTGTGGAAGCAAGATATTTGTACGCGCGGGACCTGAGCCGGTCACGTAAAGAGAAATACATTTATTCTCTCTTCCTATTTAAAAGTATCAAAAAATTTATGTTATGCATCTGTTGAAGGTCAGAAGCATCCAATCATACCTCTAGAGCTTTACAAACATTCCTTATATCTCACATGACTGCGTAAGTGGCAATCGTCGAATTGTATATTATTTTCTTTCCTATATTCGGTTATAGAGGTCACAGTTAACTTCCCGGCCGAAAGCAATTTGCTGGGTTGCGCACACACGCTACCAATATTCTAATAATGGGATATGATGACCAAATCATGATTTGAGATAGAAATAGACCGAAATTAGATTCGGATTCTTTTTTAAATGATTTCGGATTCGAGTCGCTTTGCCGGATCACAATAAAAAAAAGTTTACACTAGTGGAAAAACAGAAATCAAAATCGGCTTATCTGAATCGGCTGTAAGAACCAACCGATACTCATAACTATCAGTATCGGTTCTATAACTAAAACCGATACTAATATCCACTGAAACCACAGAACCTGAGCTAATTGCATCGGTTCTAATATTACAACCGATGCTGATAGTATCGGCATCGGTTCTAAACTAAAAACCGATGCTAATTATCAAGTATCAGCATCGGTTCTTAGCTTAGGAACCGATGCTGATAGTGCTATTTATTTAAAATAATGCGGATTACTAGCAGCATCGGTTCCTAAGCTAAGAACCGATGCTGACAGTCCTATTTTTTGTAATTCCATAGAAAGATTTTTTTTTTTTGATTCCATAGAAGAAACAAGTATATTTTTTTTTGATCCCATAGAAGAACCAAGGATCGATATCATATACTTCACTTGCTCTCTCTCCACACTCCAAAAAGTCGGCAATGGCGAAATTATCTTCGGACGACATAGAAGGCGAAAGCGAAATGGCGAAGCGGAGAAAGACTAACGAATTGAAGATCAGACTTTGAATATTCCGTCTTCTCAAAATAAAATCAAAGAAGTAAAGACTTTGAATCCTCCAACTTAGAGTAAAATCAAGGGGAGAAAGACTTTGAATCCTACATCTCCTCAAAAGAAGACTGGAGAAAAAAATGAGATAGCCACATTAATCCATACCGACTTTCTGGAGTGCTCAATTTGTTTCAATCTCATGTACTCTCCAGTTATTAAAAAAAAAAAGAGCAAGAGAGAGAGAGCAATTTGTTTCAATCCATACCGACTTTTTGGAGTCTGGAGAGAGAGCAAGTGAAGTTTGTGATATCGACTCTTGGTTCTTCTATGGAATAAAAAAAAATATACTTGTTTCTTCTATGGAATCAAAAAAAAATATATCTTTCTATGGAATTAAAAAAAATAGCACTATCAGCATCGGTTCTTAGCTTAGGAACCGATGCTGATAGTAATAATTTAAATAAATAGTACTTTCAGCATCGGTTCCTAAGCTCAGAACCGATGCTGATAGCACTAGTGGAAAAACTGAAATCAAGATCGGCTTATCTGAATCGGTTCTTAGCTTAAAACCGATGCTGATACTATCAGTATCGGTTTTAGTGATAGAACCGATACTGATAGTCGCTATTTAGCTTTTTCCTAAGTCTGATTCTTCACAGAATCAGTCTTCTTTCTTCCTCCGTTGGTTGGCGCAGCAGCTAATTTAGTGGGCATTGATCAGCTAACTCACTCTTCTTTTCTCAGGTTCATTAATTGATTGATCATTTCTTTTCTCAAGTTTAATGTTAGATCTAGCACCATTTAAGCTCTAATTCGGCTCATTTTATAAACCCTAATCTATCTTTTAGGTTTTAATACATTTTTATATTTGAAGCTTTTCTTTATTGTGAAGATGAGGAAATTCATGAAATATATGAAATTTTGATATAACTATATTTGCACATGCATGCTATATATGAGCTTTTGATATATATATATACCCTAGCATGCATCATATATATGTTATATAGGATTTGGCTAATATGCTATATATGGGTTGCATAGAGGCCTCCCATGCTACGGCTCAATATTTGAGTTTTCAAAACCCTAACGGTCGATCCGAACCATTCATCTTATTCTCCATATTAAAATGTGTTTGGAGACCAAATTTTACATTTTTTGGAAATTGCTTACTATTTTTTTAGAATTATTGAATATTGCTGTTTTTTATGGTCCAGATTTGTCAGAAAATCAGCGATTTTCAATAAATCTAAAAAAATAGTAAAAAATTTCCAAAAAATGTAAAATTTGGTCTCTAGACACATATTAATATGGAGAATAAGATGAATGGTTCGGATCGACCGTTAGGGTTTTGAAAACTCAAATATTGAGCCGTAGCACGAGAGGCATCTATGTAACCCATAGCACCGTAGCCAAGTCCATGTTATATATATATATATACATCCCTTAATTAGGTTTTGATGATTTAATTTTGTAGTTTGGCTATTATTGAGAGATTTGGTGCAGCGATTTTCATCTCACTCGGTACGGCATCTAAAAAAGTTGTAAGTATAACATAAAACTCATGTTTAATTAGTTTTGTGCATGAATGTGTATTTCGATAGCTGGACTAAATAGATTTGTATTATGTATGTAGCTAGAGTACTGTCTTATGAGCCACAACCGAATGATTAATGCCTTTAGGTCATGATACCCGTTCAAAATTAATCCATTAGGGATTAATTTTGAATAGTCCCCGTTTTGGGACTGCTCTTTGAATACTTCGTCTCAATTAGGATGTGACCACGTGTTAGTCGTGTTTTAGTATTTAAGAAAATTTCTGCAGCATTTCTCCTTATTAGTTCCCCGAATACTTGGGGAACTGAGGGGAAATGCTGCCGAAATTTTCTTAAATACTAAAACACGACTAACACGTGGTCACATCCTAATTGAGACGAAGTATTCAAAGAGTGGGATAGGATGGTAACCAGGCCCCATGTAAGCCCTATTGTGAATAGAATTTAGTACCCCAAGCTTGTTCTAAATTAATTGTGTTCTACTATAATTGCAGATGGACCGCAGTTGGATGTACGAAACATCACGTCTATCGGATGAATATACGACAGGTGTCGAGGAATTTATCAGAGTTGCTATGGAAGATATGGCGAATAAGGGGAGTACAATGAGGAATTTATCAGCAGTCAATGGGCCAACAAGTTCAGGCGTTTACCCCAACAGTCCTTCAGAGCAGCAGCCAGTCAGTCAAACCAATTACAGATCTTTCCGAGTATACTGAGGTAATGCAAATTCAAATTCAATAATATTTAAATTTCACCATTTATTTTCCATTACATGTTGTGCTGTTCATACGTTTTAGTTTATTCGAGTAAATACATATATCTGAACAGGAGGCAGAACTAAGCTGCAAACTCCAGGCAGTTGTCAATGGGAACACTATTCAAGTAGCCATGGGGACAATTCACGTTCCAGTTGCACCCGGTGGAACAATTCACAACAGGCCGATGCCGTTCGACCATGCAAGAGTAATGGTTGATGGTATTTTCGATGCGGACTTCATAGATCACCCATTACCGGTACCAAATGGCGAGCAGGAAACCCTAAAGGATGTCCTTGGCAGTTTCACTGCATGGCCGATGTCCATGATAGTGATAGGTTCAGCTGAGGTATATTATTATTACAAGTTGTTATACTTCCGAATTAGTATATGTGTGATAGAGTTATAGATGATTTTGGATTTTACTTTAATTTATTATGAAATTTTGCAGGAACCAGGCAAAGAAATGATTATTCCCGGAGGTCCGATAGCAACGAGTCACTGCAAGGCATTTGATGGTATCAATTTTGACAAGCTGGGACAGACATTCAAGCATATTCGTGATCGGTTTTTGGAGCTAGATGGCAGCCCAATCGAAATCGATTCCCCAGCTGATCTTTTATGTTCAGATGACTCCATACGCGTCTATGCAGATGATTATGTGGCCTTGCTTACTCCACAGGAGTGGCTCACTGCACCAGTTGTTCAGATCTGGATGCTGTGAGTTAATATTTGTAATAATTGCAGAATTTTAGTACTTGTAATTCAAGTTTCACAAAATTGAGATCACCTTTGTGTCTTTATTTTGTAGGTATTGGCACAAATACCTCAAGGAGGAATATCCCGGTGAGCAGGTTGGTTTCATGAACCCCAGTCAAACGAATGCCACCCTGTTGAATGATGACCGAGGACGTGTTCTTCAATACATAGGGAAAGCACTCCGAGAAAATCGGGACAAGAGATTAATCTTCATACCATACCATCAGATGTTAGTGTTACATATATATATATTATAATTTTATTATATTTCTTTCAATTCATATAAATTGAATAATATGACATGCTACAAACCTAACATGCAGAAATCATTGGATATTGGTCGTACTTATGCCAACAGAACGTTCATTGTACGTGTACGATTCCGATAAGAAGTCTAAAAGAATGCTGATGATCAGTGCTGCTATCGAGGAGTAAGTGCCTTTCCTAAATTTTACGTTTTGTTTAGAATACTAATGATTTCATTATTATATTATCATTTAAAAAATGTCTCGCAAGTACTGATTGTGCAATGTTTTCATATTTCAACAGTGTCTTCATAAAGGAAATGGGTGCTTCTTTAACGGTTCGTAACGATTGCAAGGTAATAGTTCCTATTGCGATATAATTATAATGAATATACATATAAGTCATTTGTATGCTCGTAATACAAACATTTTATTTTTTTGAAACTTGTTATATAGTGGCCACAACAACCAGCCGGCTGGAAATGTGCATATTATACCATGTTGCTCATGCAAGACATAATAAAGCACTGTCTCCATGTTTTTCCGCAATTGAAGGTATATATGCATTTATAAATTTTTCAAAAATAAGAATTGTTGCTTCAAATATAATCAATTTAATTGTATATATATGCTCTTCACAAATTCTAAAAATGCAGGATATTCCCGCTAAATATACGGTACAACGCTTGGCCGAGTTTCGCCATATGTGGGCCCAAGTCTTGCTGAAAGAAATTAAGACGAGAGGAAGTTAGGAACAAGAATTTTTTGTAATAAGTTAGGATGTGTATGATATATAATTAATTTAGGATGTGTTTTATTGATAATTAATTTAGGATGTGTTTTATTGAAAATTAATTTAGGATGTGTTTTATTGAGAATTTAGGATTTGTGATAATTTGAAATTTCGGCCAGCTAAATAAATATGGAAGCTGGCCATTTATAAAAAATATTTTTTAAAAATTCAACAGAGTATCAGTATCGGTTGTACTGTACAACCGATGCTGATAGTAATTTCTGAATTTAAAAAATATAATTTCAAATATATATCTGCATCGGTTGTACTGTACAACCGATGCTGATAGTGAATTTCTGAATTTAAAAAATATATTTTCAAATATATATCTGCATCGGTTGTACTGTACAACCGATGCTGATAATATTTTACTGAATTTTAAAAAATCTAATTTACAATATAGATCTGTGTCGGTTGTTAATTACAACCGATGCAGATAGTAACTAGTAGTATCGGTTGTAACAACCGATACAGATTTGTTTAGTATTTGTATCGCCCTCATCAGAATCGGTAGTGAACCGATACTGATATCTGTATATAACCGATGCTGATTCTATTTTTTCCAATGGTGTTAGGTCCTTTTGATAATATTTGTGTATTATCTAATTGACAAATTTATTAAAAAAAAATCAATTAAATTCAACTAATTTACTGGATGGTAATAAGAGAAAATAAAGTCCTTTTGTATTCACAGGAGAAACAGAACAAAACATACATGCATGTTCTAACTGATACTAATCAAGAACATTCATTTGGTTTAGTAGCAAAGGCACGTGGCTCTCATGTAATTAAGAAGACATGAGTTCGAAATTCACGAAATAGAAAAATCTTATATAATATATATAGGAGTTTGAAAGTGTGTTGGGTGACTGGACTTCCAACTCATAATTTAAAAAAAAAAAATTATACTAATCATTTGAGAAAATAAAAAGTAAAACTCCTATCTTTCTAACTATTTCTACCTTTAGTATTTCACAAAAAAAAAAAAAAAAAAATATTTCTACCTTTATACTGTTAAGGGGCAGCATTGACCAAGTCTGCATTAAGCCGTTGTTATTTATAAATCATATTAATTTCTCATCTCTAACCGCGCGCCAATTAGATTTCCTGTATGTTGAGCAATTCTACTTGTGTTTCAACAAAGAGTATGTTTAAAATGTATTATTGGTTTTGTCGACCTTGGAGATGAGATTTTATATTTTTTGGACTTTTATTACTATTTATTATAAATAGATAGATACAAAATTCATTGTTTCTGAAAGATTTTGAACCATCCAAAACAGTGATTTTGTACATATCTAAAAGAATATTAAAGAAATTTTAAAAAAAATATAAAATTTTGTTTCTGACAACATTTTAATATGAAGTTCATTTTGAGATGTTCGAGTCGACTGTTCGCACTTTGAATACAGACAAAAGGATGTGAAGAATCATTAGATCACAAAACCAATAATACATTTTAATTAACCATACGATCTTCAACAGATACAAAAAATAGATTGTTCTTCAAAAGCAAATAATTAAATAAAATAAATGAACTAAGAATGCCAGCAATTCATCTTACAGACTTACTTTTAGCGGAATGAGAGGTATGTTTATTTCACCGGAGACTACTTTTTAGTACAATTAATGGACCTATTAACTAAAATTAAGGTTAATTAATTTCAAGTGCCTCCCTCTGTGTGTGTCTATATATATAGAGAGAGAGCGCGCAAAACTAGGGTGTAATGTGCTCATCAAGAGGAGTTGATGAGCACACTTTCAAATGACTATCGGATTAACTCTGAACTGCGAATTCAAACCGTTGAAATCCAAGTAATTCGTGAGTGATGCATGTACATGCAAAAAATTTAAAGTTTTGAATTCATTTAGCACATAATCAAGCGGTCAAAAGACAATTTGCTCCCATCTGTAGTTGGTCCTGAGATTTGCTCCTATCCATACACTATCAAATTTAAATATACTTATATAAAGATGTGTCTTTTGCCTAGTAACAAAGACACATAATTCCCATGTGAGAAATTATGGGTTCAAAATCCACAAAGTGGGAAAATCATATGTACTACTATCAGTATTGTAAATAACGGTATGTGCTCATCCAACGGACAGGATACCATCAAACGATTAATCAAAAAAATCTGTGACAATTTAATCACCGCCAACAACTAATCAGCCGATTAATCAGCCTAAACAGATGTTTTGTACAATACAGATGAATACATAGAGGTTTAAAATATGTTGGGTGGCTTGACCCCAATCCATAATATTTCAAAATAAAAAATATTTATATACACCGCCAATTATTGTAATTACTCTTCCGTACTAAACTTTCTCCAACAAGTAATCCAAAATTATTGATAATCCAATTATATATGTTAATAGTGAGAGAAGTTAATTTTTCTCTACAAGTAAAAATCTTGCAATTGCTTACTAACAATATCCAAGGAAAATAGAGAATGAAAATTAACAAGTTTTTGCGTACATGTATGTTGCTAATCAATTTCACACCAAAAAACTAAATAAACTTCAGAGTTATTTATGCATTTAATGTCCTAACCGAATGAAGTAATTACTAGTTTTCACATAACTTCTTGGGAACAATATATGTACAATTTATGATCACTAACCTCCTTTTAAGCATTATTTAAACATTTCGTCTTTGTATACTTAATTATGTTAATGATAGTTGCATTTCATAAAATTTCATACTGTTTCTATCATCTAACGAACAATTTATGTACAATTTATAAAATTAGTGTAGTTAATATATATGTATATATAATTTTAGCAATAGTGTAGTTAGAAAAGTTGACATGTGAGAGAATCACCTATAAATGCTCACACCAGAATTATTGATCAAGTGATAATTTTTTTTTATTTTATATTTTATTTTGAAATAAACACCGATCAATGCTTCTCAGTCTCAATTAACCGGAGTACTGGCATGGTATAGTTTAAGTAAAAAAAAGAAATCAATTTAACATAAAAAGATCATTTTTCTAATTGTCATTAAAATGGTTTTGCCAAATATTATGAAAAAAAATATTATTGATATTTACTTTATTAAAATAAAATAAAATTTTCTGGTGCGGTACTTCAAGCAAGAATAGTCTCTCATTTCAAATTTCAAGACTGCGGTAAGCATCTTACCTTTGAAACAAGATGGATATTGGGCTTTCTAAAAGTGCAACATTTAGGCCCATATATGTTTATATTGGGCTTGTAAGTAGAAATTTCTATCCTCATTTTAAAGCCCAAGAATGATGCAAGTTTGTATTGTTCCTCAAATACTATGTTACAGGCTATTCCGATCCACCATTAATTACAGGCACAAACATGTTTACTATATGTTTACAGGCTATTCCTCATTTAAGTTTTATATCTGATTTTAAAAGATTATAAAACAACATATCTGGATATACATATAGTAGTTTATGGATACAGATTCGAATATAAATATAATTTATGTGGATACGAATATAATTTTAGTTTTGAAAGTAAATATAGATATGAATATGCATATTTTATTTGTTTAATGTTAGATTTGTATTCGTAACTGCGTCCATTTAATATTGAATCTATATCCATATAATAAAAAAAGATACAGATATTATTTGCATTTCATCTGTCAGCGATCTTAGTTATAGAGGTGACAAAATAAGCTCTCATTTCAAAGCTTACAAATCACACCTCTCTTCAGGCCCAGGGCTGTTTAACCAACACAAGCACAAACTCTTATGCAATTTGTGCATGATAATTTAACTAGTAACAGTGACATATTAGATATTATAAAAGAACAAAAATATTCATTCCAAATGACATATTTTACCAAAAAAAAAAGATTAAAGAGCAAATAATATATCTTAAATGACTTATCAAATTATATTTATACGTAAATAACATTTTTTAAATGACATATGTGTTTTATGATTTTTTTTTACATATGTTTATAAAAAAAAATCTCATACAAAATAATTTATTAAATGACAAATAATATTCCGTAAATAATATAAAAAATAAATAAAGACATGCCAATCAATTATTAAGCAAATAAAATTTCCTTAAATGTCATTAAAAATAGAAAGAAATCAAGATTAATGAGAAAGATGATACATTTTGTATGGGGTGGGTACATGTCTAAATAAATTTAGACTTCTACACGTAAACAAATATAAAAAATACATAGAATAAAAAATGCAGACTAATTAATCGGAGGACCGATATTCAATCCAAAATTTTATCTTTTCAAATCCCAGTTATTGACATATCAAAATATCTACATGCTTAATATAAGAAATAATAGATTCGTGATTCAGAATTTTAGAATCATTACAACATGGTCGAAAATTTGTAATTTATGTATATCAAATATAATTTGGTACTAATATATATGTTACAATGCATACTCGAATTTGACGGGTTTTAGGCTTGAGTAAGAACACCCTAGTTCTACAAATGTAAATCATCCATATTTTTAAAATCGTTACTAAATTTTAAAATTCAAATGACCAATCTACATCACTTAAGAGTTAAGATTATCTTGGCAACAAAATCAATAAGGAATTAAATTTCATATATTTTTAATACTTTACTATTTCTTCGAATAGAGACAAAATTAATTAAAAAATAATCTAAAGATTATGGAGCTATTTTCTGTAAGATTCGAATATTATTTAAAAATAAAACTAAAAAAATAACCTACTTACCATTACACAAAAATAAATTAAAATATATTAATAATAATCGGAAAATGTCTTGAAATGTAATTATAGTCATCAATCATTTTCAAAAATATTACAAATAAAATCATGTATAACATGTTTAGTCTTATATGTTTTTTAATGGACATGCCGAATGAATATTCAATTTCAACTTCTTTTAATGAGAGATTATGATAATAATGGAGATGGATCCAAATTGAAATGTAGCGGGGGCGATTTGATAGGCATTAGATCAAATTCGGTCTGATTTCCAGTCAGAACCATCCGATCAATATCATAATTCGTGCGTACTTGATTTGTACAGATCTTAAAGTTATTCACACGATTTTAATACAAATTAGTCGACCTAAAATTAGACCGAATTTGATTCGATATCCATCAGCCGAATACAAATGAAATCAACTATCTGCGCAAATCTTGATGTAGATCGGATCATGAGTCTGACCGGGTCTGATGCGGGTCAAAACGCCTCCTATTCCAAAATTAAATGACCTTACTACTATGTGGTGGATATTGCAGCCGCCATAGAAGATCTGGAGTCCACGTGTCAATCTGTGTGTGGCCATTTAATTCGGAGATACAACTGCCAAAACTGAAAAATAAGGCGAATATAGCGCTCCCTCTCAACTTCTCTCTTGTGACAGTTTTTTTTGCCACCCTAGGGAACAAACCAAAAGACCCACAAAATTACAAACATACCCAAAAAAAATTTTGATTTTTGCAAAACAAGACAAACTTTTAAGGGAATTATAAAAGCTCCAACAAAAAGAATTTAAAAAGGAAAGACAGAGAGAGACCTCCATTAATTTCCATCTTTTCCTCTTCTTCATAATCTACATTAATTAACGCCAATTTATCAAGAAAAAGAAGGGGAAAATAAAATTAAAAAGAAGGGTTTATATCAGCAACCAAATTAGAAAACCAAACAAAAAAAATTGAGAGGAAGACAAAAAACAGCTAACAAAAAAATTAACAAGAGCTCAAAGAATGGTAAACCATTTTTGTTCTTCATCGATCGTTGCTTCTTCGTTTCTGTTGCTGTTCTTCTTCCTTCCAATTTCGTCGTCGTCTGTCTACCATGAGCCCGACAGCAAATCGATATCAGGTTTCTGATGTTTCTGATGTTTCTGATGTTTCTGATGTTTCTGATGTTTCCTCTTCATAGCTTGATCGATCGCTTTTCTTAATTTGTATTTTCTTTTCCATGTTCATTCATTCATTCATTGTTTTTCAATTTGGTTCAAGTTTATAACATAAGGAATTTAATATAACATATTAGTGCATTAATTATGTGATAAATTCCATGAACATTGAATTGATACTTTGCGAATTTTGAATATAAATCTATGCATAACATTTTATGAATTTATGCATCCTATCTGATGTTTTCAAATTTTGGTAATGTCTCTTTTATTTCTAAAAATGTTGGCTATCAATTTCTCGAGTCGAATTTAAAAATATAAAAAGTATCTATTGATGAAAAACCCATATTTAAGGAAAAGTTTCCCCTATTTAAGGTGAAATTTTTTTTATGAATTGCTAATAATTTTTTTTGTTTCAAGATATTATGCAATATATACTTTTGATTTTGATCATGCATCTAAACATAGCCTTCATATCTCATACAACTACAGTTTTCAATTCAATAAACAGAGCATTTTGCATTTGAACCAAAAGATTTAAATATCTATTCAGCCCCTTAAGCCTAACATGACATTTCATAAGTTAATATAATATTTTCCGGGGCACATAACAGGGAAAGATGGCAGTGTTAAATGGAGGTGGCTAGCAGAAGAGGCACCTACAGCTTCAAATGTAACAGCACTAGATAACAGTTCATTTGTGTTGGCTGCTCAGAGAACTCACAGGAAAGATCCAATGGCCGGTTACAATTACTATACTGGCGGTTGGAATATCAGCGATGGGCATTACTGGGCTGTATGATTCTTCTTTTATTCAATTAAAATTCAATTTAATGCATTAAGATATTAGTATGTCATTAGGAAAACAATCTAAATTCTTTGCATTTTTGAGAATTTGATTTGGTTTACTGGACTTGTACTTGCAGTCAGTGTCTTATACTGCAGTTCCTTTGTTTAGCATAGCCTTTGTTTGGTTCATTGTCTTCGGCCTCGCTCTGCTTTGTTTTGCATTTTACTTGTGCTGTTGCCGAAGGAGAAAATATTCGTATTCACGCTTCGCCTATGCATCTTCTCTCGCCCTCTTGGTTTTCTTCACTTGTGCTGCCATGTATGCATCTCAAAATACTTATAACTCATTGCTTTATTTTTCCACTACAATATTAAAATATTAGGTTTTTGATATAATATTAGTCAATCTCTGCTCTGGTCAGTATCAGACCAGTTCAAATAAGCTGTTGCCAGTTCTGATATTTTGTTTCTGTTGTTTTTTCACCTTATGAAATACAGTTAACTTAGTGCTATTCCTCAATTTCAGAACAATTTACCTCCTAAATAACAAATCATAGTTAAACCTATATAATCAAGGACAGGTAGTTATGGGTATTGTAAAATTGACCTTATACTCAGCATGAAATTTTATATGATCGAGCCCCAATCATATATTTGAGCCCCATAGATTATAATCCACTCAGGAAACATAAACAAAGAGCAAATAGCTTAACACCTTTGTGTTTCTTTAAATCAGAGCAGGATGTGTGGTGTTATACAAAGGACAAGCCAAATTCAACAAGACAAGTATGGCAACAATGGGCTATGTCGTGAGCCAGGCGAATTTGACAGTGGAAAACCTGAGAAATTTCTCAGACAGCCTCGGAAAGGCGAAGGCAGTCGGTGTAGACCAAATTTTTCTTCCCTCGAATGTGCAGAGCAGTATCGATAACATCGAGACAAAATTGAACGCTTCGGCCAATTCACTTGAAGAAAAGAGCACGCATAATTCAAAGAACATCAAAAATTTCCTACATCAATTGTATGTAATTCTTGTTTCTGAATTATTTGAACAATTTTATTTTAATATACTGCAATTTTCCTTCAGCTAGAAATCATCAGAGATCTTTTTTCTTTTTATTTATTTTTTTAATTACCACCATTAAATCCTCTAGCTTGCTTTTTTTTCAGGCAAAATTCCCTGGTCATAATAGCAGCTGTGATGCTTGCTTTCACTTTTATTGGATTCTGTAAGTACCCTACACTTTTTTAAAAAAAACACCACTAATATGACAAAAAATAAAAAGAAAAATATATAATGATCATGTTGTATATCAGGTGTTGCAGTTCCTCTCTCTTTTCTTTTCTAAGAATTCTTTTTTTTTTTTGCTTTATTTCTTATGCAGTGCTCTCTATCTGTGGAATGCAGTTCATTGTATCTGTGTAAGTTGATCTCTGTTCACAACACAAAGTTCAAAGACTAAGGCAAAATCGGGTTTATTTCAATAAATTATCTCATATCAAATGCTTTTGCCTCAAAAATTGAAATATTTAATAATTACCAATTAAAAAATCATGTCCTTTAATCTCCCTCCATAAGACAAGGATAAAGTCTGTCAAATTTTTTTTTACCCAAAAACAGTAAATTTAATTTGATGTGGATAGATGTACAAGAGATTGAACAATTTCTATAAATTTACATGAAACTGTTTGATATCGAATTATTGACACTTTTGATATTTAATAAAAAAATCCAGGCTTATTGTTCTGGGATGGATCCTTGTAACAGGCACATTTATATTATGTGGAATTTTCCTTCTCTTCCACAAGTATGTTTCTTTTGATTATTATATTGATTTTTCATACAAAAAGCAAAAATTATCATAACAGCAGGATACTGGTACATGACCATCATTGTACCTAAACATCATCTTATATTAAACACACACAAAAAATACAGTTCTGCTAAATTTTCCGAATCTATTTTCAAATAATTGCAGTATTTCCAAATTCTGTACCATGGTTGGTACACTGGTAAACTGTTTGGATATCCCTATAAACTTTTGCTCATAACTTCATATGTCTTTCTAACCAATTAGTGTCCTATATATCTTAATTTTTGTTATCAGTAATAACAATGGATGCTAATACATTTTCCTGTCTTATTTTCTGATGTACCAGTGTTCTGACCGACACTTGTGTAGCAATGGATGATTGGGTGAGCCGCCCACACGCACACACAGCACTAGATGACATCTTACCATGTGTTGATGTCGGTACAGCTAAAGAATCAATGTATCAGAGCCGAGAAGTGACATCTCAGTTGGTTGCACTAGTCAACCAGGTCATAACCAATATCAGCAATCAAAACTTCCCTCCATCTTTCGGGCAACCTCTATACTACAATCAATCTGGACCGTTGATTCCTCCTCTATGTAATCCGTACAATGACGATATGAGCGACCGCACTTGCTTGATCAATGAAATTACCTTCGATAATTCTTCAACGGTAAATTAGTTACATTTGATATATAAGTATTTTTATTGAAAAAGAACAAAAGAAAACACAGCTTCTACTTTTTTACCATGCTTGCCAATACAGCTTTCTATCATTTGAATTTGAGGTTGAAATTTGGACCTAATTTGGAAAAATTTCATCCAAAGTCGGGTTCAAACCATCCGTGCGATCTGCATTAAGATTCGTGCAAACAATATAGAACTTAATAAATTTAAAAGTCCCCGTGAATCTAAACTGTCCGTGCGGATTTTAACACTAATCGAATTATTTAGGCCCAACGATAAATTTTTGCCCAAAGCCCTTTGGATCTATAAAAACCCCAAAATATATTTTTTTTTATTAAAATAAAAACCCCAAAATATATAAATTAATGAATACAAACTTGTTTCATATAGGTATGGAAAGAGTATGAGTGCGAGACTGCAATTGTAAACGGCAACGAATTATGTACAACGGTGGGGCGAATAACACCATCACTCTACACACAAATGATAGCAGCAGTGAGTGTGAGTAATGGTTTGTACCAGTACGGTCCATTCCTGACCCAACTGGAGGACTGCAGCTTTGCACGTAAAACTTTCGCCTCCATTTCGACCAACAACTGCCCGGGACTGGACAAATACACCAGGTGGATCTACATCGGATTGGATACTGTATCAGCAGCGGTTATGTTGTCACTCATATTTTGGATAATATTCGTGCGAGAGAGGAAGCACAGGAAGCATAACAAGGAATTAGCAGCACCGCATCGGCTACAAAATAAGGGTCCTTGAAGCAATTTTTGTTGTATTTATACATGCATATTTCATGTTGAATCAGTGATATATGTGTATATATATATATGATATTTTACCTCTTCTGTTCTCTGTTGGGTCTAAGGTTCTTCACATAAAAAGATATATACTGGCAATAACTTGTTCCTCAATAAAATCATGTAGATACCTTGGTTAAAACAAGTTTGGCTCCTGTGTAATTTTGTTTTTGTTCTGTCAAATTATAATTATTTAAAAATGAGCCACAGCATTCAAGACCCATAAAAAAATTTGCTTATATACTGATAATTTTCAAATGCAAATTCATTCAAGTGATGTAGAGTATTGTGGATAATAAAATAAATAGTGAGATGGTCTGTATTTATGTTGGAACTAATGGGCCTTTTTGGGCTGGAAAAATGTTCTTTGTTGGAAGTGAATTCCAGAACTACAATTTTTGGAAAGTTCAAATCACAACAAATAATTTGGTTTTTGTGTTACAGAAAATTTGATGGGCTGGTATTGAATTCAGACCTTGGGTAACAGAAAATTTGAGTTTAAATCCTGGACCGTCCGATCTAGAGCATCCGATTCGCTTCATGATCCGTGTCTATGAATATTAAAGCAGATCACACGGACTTGGAGCCTATCAGATCTACTCCTCTCTACGTCCGATTTGCTTTGTACGAATATTAAAAGAACCCTGTGCATTCCACCTTGATCAGATTGGCTCGATTTTTGATCGAACGGTCAAGTTGGGTTGAAAAAATAGCTGGTTTTATTTATTTATTTTATGGATAAAGAGCATTATAACCTTTGTTAATTGATGTTGTGCAAATGAGATACCCCACGCATTTATCCCTGTTCAGTTTTTAAAGACCTGTCTAAGTCTACAAAATTCTAAACAATTTGGAATCATCCATCTCCAGTCAAGGAATAATTGGAATTTTGGTATTCAGCAAACAGCAGCGATAATTTAAATCCACATATCAGACAAAATTGTGCGTGCACACACACATAATAGAACGATTTTGTCTTTTTTTCTATTTTGAATTATTAATTCTAACCTCGATACTTAAGAAATTGCGTAAGCTAAACCTAACCGATAATATGAGATTCTATTCCGTCTAAATTCTGATAAGAAATCATTTTATATAGTATATTATACACACACAAAAAAAAAATTTACAATTTAAGTTCGAGATCCACTGATTTTACATTATTTATGCAGAAATTTTATTGATCAGGTTTAAGGCAGTTTCAGCGAAGATTTCAAAAAGAAAAAAAATACGCAAATTTCAGCGAAGTTTCAGCGAACATTATTTACAGACGAAGTTTACAAATCAAGTTGGAAATTTAATTCTCAAATACGCAAATTAGTTATGCAGGATTTAAAGCTAAAGTTTTATTTTTCAAATTCAAAAATAGACAAGTGTATCGCTCTTACAATGTTCAAATTACTAAAAAAAATAAAAATCAACTGATTGCATTTGCTTTGGATTCACTTCTGTGGGTTATTTTCAAACTTCCAGATCAAAATCAGACTTAATATTTAAAAACCTTTTGATAGTTATCCATCTATCCGAATCCAACCATCCAATTGAAATCGGACGGCTAACAAACAAACTGGATCTCCTTTATCCTCAATTCTTGGTGTGAAAGTCAAGTTGCCACGTTGATAATGATACTACTGATTTAGGTATTAATTTTTGGGTTGATTACTGTTGTTTAGTATTAGACAGCATAAGCTTAACAACGACATTACAACTACCAATCCAAGTTTCTAGCTGGCTTCCGATGATTGCCACGTGGCACAGCTGGATTTTAGTTTTTTACGTTTTTAACACGTAGTTGATTTCGGTTGGCTAAAGATTTTAACAGAGTAGTTTTAACTTCATGCAGCGCACGAACCATATAAAGCTCTGTTTTGATGTTATTAGACTGATTTGTGGGACCTGATGTTATTTATTGACACCGTAGACTGAGTCCATTTAAAGTCAAATTCAACTAATGCTGTTGGCATCAAAACGGGCTCGAAAACCAGATCCTACAGTGACTAAGCATTTAATGCCCGAATCCATTAAGTTCCTTTCGAGAACCGAACCGCTTTCTTTTTCGTGGGTCCCACTTCTCTCGTCTTTTCGGTGACCTTGCACCGAACTTTTCCTTTTTCCTTTTTTTTTTAAGCCAAACATTCAAAGTCCGTGTTCAAATTCAAAAGTCCATAGATTCCAGAGCATTATCCCCTCCGCAATATAAGCCTTTGTTTTCTTCCATTCATTTTGTTCCATTTTTTTATAGTAAATTTGAATTTTTAAAATTTCAAATGTCCTTTTCAAGTTGTAGATTTCCAAGTTGGATGTCACATTAGCTGGCTTCCTTTTCTCAACCTCCAAGCAACCTGCATTTGAAAAAACAAATTCAAAAATTATCAAAACAAAATTAAAAAAAAACAATAATAATAATAATAATAATAATAATAATAACAAAACAAAACAAACAAACAAATTACCTCAAAATGGATGACACGCAACACGCACCACGGAAACGAAGAAATGCACGAAATGCACAAACACAACGAAACTGTAAATTAAAAAAAAAAAAAAAAAAACGGAAAACACAACACTAAAATTAGTAAATTAAATTATGTTAATTAATTAAAGTTAAATATTAATTATGTTAATGAGTTAAGAGTTTTGTGAATTTTAATTTTAATTAAGGTTAAAAATTAGAATTCAAGTGAATTTTTGTCCATTGCTGCGTGTGTCCAAGTTCCATTGCTGAATCGAACGCCCGATCGATCTTCGTTCAAAATTCAAGAAGCCATCAATGGCTGTTCACAAAAAACCTATGTACAAATCCAGCCCTGTCAGCTCCTATGGCTTCTTCCCTTTTTCCCCATACAAAAATTAAAAACACAAAATGTTTCTTTCTTTCTTGCTGTTTCTTTCTTTCTTCACACAAATCTCGCCTTTGGAAGATTTCTTTTTACCTTTTAACCCTTCTTTTTTACCATTTTTACCAGATCTACGCATCTGAGGCCGTTGCCTTGGACATGACAGAGAGTCGACTAGGCCTCGGTTGAAAATCGAACCTCCTCTTCTGCTGGTGCGACGATGGCCTGATCAGCGCTGCCAAAGCACGCTTCACGATTTCACCTTCAACGGTCGAGATTCGAATGAGAGAGTTCGTCATGGCAGATCGCCTTGCATGAAGTCGGTGCGAGGAAGGCTGAGCAGATCGGTTTTGACCATTGTTTCCCTTGTGTAGACTACACCGGAAAGAGCCTGGATGATTTGTAGGCGAGCACATACAAGTTTTACGAGCAGGTTTAACGGCTGGGAGGTTCCGACTAGGTGAAATCGGACGGTGTGAGTACGGCAACGAGAAGCTCACCGACTGAGACGGTTGACTGTGAGATGAAAAGTTGACACGTGTCGGTGAAGCAGATCTGGTTAGGAACGATTGTTGAGAGGAAGGAGCGAAGGCTGAAGAAAGAGAGGATGATGTGGCAGCGAACGCCGACCCGCCACCACCCTTTGACCGGGTGGAGTGGCTTGTGACCGGAAGAACCGGTCCACTGGAACGCCTTGAATTTGTTCTCATCATACTGTAAATAGGAATCTTTCTTTTGGAAGGACTAAAATGGAAATTGAAGAAAGTTTAGGGGAGGAAAAGAGAAAATTAGACAGCTCTAAGTGGCTATTTTGCCAAACAGAGCTTCGGTGATGGGGAAATATTTATAGGTGGAGGAGAATTAGGGTTGGGGGTAGGAATCGTAAATTAGAGCAGTTTCGAGGGTAGAAAATTGATGCACGTCACCCGTTACAAGATGGGTTTGTTTAACCTAACAAGTAACCATGGTTAGTTGACGCGGTGGGCACGACTGGGAAAATTATCGTGTACACCAAGTCTGCATCACTTCTCGTCTGCCTGTGGGGTCTGTATCTAGAAACACTTGTATTCCAGGTGTGTTCACTATCTAGTCCAGAAGATGGTTGAAACGGTCGTATTTGTTGGATCGTTTGGTACACCAAGACCACTATTTCTCAGAAATTGATTGCGCTACTGTAAATGGCCCGCATGTATTTTATTATGCACCAAGTGTAGCCGACTAAGAAAGAACGCGTCCCATGAAGTCCACCGAGAGGCTGACACGCAATTTGATGCCTTTAATTGAAACCGTCCTAGGTGAAAATATTTATATATTTTTTGCCTTGTCAGTCAGATTTAATGCTTTCGTTTTAGAATAAGATATCTTTTATTAATAATATATATATTTGAAGTACCTGTTTGCAAAATGTAACTTGAAAAGTGTAATGTGAAAACGGTGAGAACACTTTCGGAAGGAAATTAGTTTGTGTATCTTTTCAATTAGGAAATAAATCTCGTTAAATTTGGAATAAATTTGAGTCAGTTTGAAAACTTCTTTGCAAAGTTGGGAAGGAAAACCGGCGCCAGCAAAAATTCTTGGAGGAAAAGAAAGTGTGGCTTGGATATTTTTGTGGCGCCCAGTGTGTACAACTTTGTGTACTATACTGGTTAAATCTCATCCTGCACAATTCTGTAACAAATGAATAGGTTTTTATTGTTTTATGATTCTGCTATGCATTTTTTGGAATTCTGATCCAGTGCAATACCTGTCTAAAAAGAATGAGATCGAGTCATATGTTTTAATCTAGCATGAAACTCAACACGGCTCCGATATCTAAATAGGTATTGAATTCTAATTGCTCGATTGGAAGTTTACTTCAACTCGATACTGAGAAGATAGAAATTGCATTTTTTTTGTAGGGATAGTGAGAAAGGGAATAGTTTGGTTCTAATATCTATCAAACTCGAATTTGAGTCTGATGGGTTATGTATCTGTCCAATTCACTTTAGAATTTGTATGTGCAGCTTAAATATCTGCCTGCACAGCTTCAATATTCTCACACACATATCTTAAAACAAATCGTACGGACACAGAAATTCCTCGGATTGAAATTGTTCCGAGCAAAATATTATAAATCTTGTTAGATTTTTCTAATTTCCAAATTTTTACATCAGATGTACTTGACTCGCTGCATAATTCACCACAAACATGTATGCAATAAAAAATCAGAATCATTTGAGATATGTTAATTTTGTCTTTCCAACAAGGACCACTTGCTTTTGCTTCAGCAATGATAAAACGGACCACCAATTTTTTATCCATAATTTTATATTATATGAAGCACTTGGTATGATATGCTTGAGATTTTACTTTTGAGCATAACAACCTTTGTTTTCACTTTAACAAAATAAATAAATTGATTTTCAAAAGAAAAGAAATTTCAGCTAACTTTACAAATAGTAGAGATTGAATTTTTGTCTTTAGTACCTCTATTTTTCTTTATTTAACCCTTTTTTCTGATAAAAAAAATTATCTTAAAATGTTGTATATATTTTGAAGTCTTATGAGGTGATCAAGAAAAAAATACCAAATATTTTAGTTTTCAGGTCAAGGTAGACCCAGTAAAATCTGACTTGGTTATTGGGAATTAAAAATAATTAAAAAAATTGCATGTTGGTTTAGGTCTACTAGACATAGTAAACTGAATCCTCTGTTCTCATGGGGTAGGAATTTTCTATCCCCTCAGTTACTGCGTGTGAAACCGGTCACTTTTAATTTTGAACTGGGAATCTACCTCGGATCCACACGCAATGACTATGGGGACAGAAAATTCATGCACTCAGGGAGGCAGAGAATTCGGAGTCTTTGTAAAGTGCACAATATCATATCATGTGCTATAATTATAATGTCATTACAGAGATCAGGAAAAAAAAAATTATTGACATTTACATGAAAGTCTAAATTGTCTGATTTGCATTGAAATTCATGCAAAAATGATTTAAATATGTAATAATTTGAATTTTTATAAATCTAAATTATTATGTCTGAATTTTAACACATGACAGGTCGGATGGTTTTAATTGAACATAAGACAAATATTGGAACTCAACTTTTGAATGCATAATTGAAAAAAAAAAATGTGTAAAGTTTCTCAAAAAAAAATATTCCAAACGAGAATAAATTTTAACACATGATTTGCTTTTTTTTTAATATATTTTTGCACCTTTTTTCCAAACGAGAATTTGTATTCATATAAAATATTAGAAAATAATACAGAAAAACAAAAAGATGACCTTCGGTTTTTTGACGTATTAAAAGATCAGTAGAAATTTTTTCAATCCAAAGTTTGAATCGATAAAAATTTTCAGATCCAAATTTTTTTTTTCCCTTTTATCTGATTGCCTTGAATCCTTTGTAACAAACTTTTGACCTTCATAAACAGAATTATTTTCAAAAAATCTTTGCCTTGTTGTCCCAAAAAATCCCACAATTTTATTAAAAAAAAAAAGAAAAAAAAGTTGGATCAGTAGAATTTTTACCGATTCATATTTTGAATCCGTAAAATAAAATATTTATCGATCCTTCTACTACAAAAAAATAAAACAAAATTACTTCTTCTGTTTTTCTATATTATTTTAAATATTGTGTGTGAATATAAAAAATTTCCCTTTTCCAAACGGTTCTTAATCCGTACATTTGAAAGTTCTTAAGGGCGTGTTCGGATTTTACTGTTCACATGGGAAAAAAAAAATTCACTCAGACTGAATTTTTTTTCCCACGTGAACAGTAAAATTTAGTTCAAAAATTTTGCAATCTCATTCCTATTCCTATTCTTATTCCTATTCATATTCCCGTCCGTCTGCCGAACACGCCCTAAGTTTGAAATATTTAGCAAAGGGTGCCAAATAGTTTACAACAATCCGTACATTTGAAAGTTGAAACACACAATTAGAGACTTGACTAATAAATATGACAATTGGAGGGTTTGCTGTCAAATTAATTAATTGTTAGCAAAAACTGAGCTGTCCATAATTAATAATCAACTAATTAATGTCTAGACAGAGCATGTTGCCGGTTGTTGTCCCCCTCCACTATTAATTAAATTAATTTTAAACAATGAATCTTGAATCATTTAAAAATATATTATGCAAATCTGAATTTTCATTGAGATTTTTCTTGCAAAGGGGTTCAATGAGCATTAAACAAATTCAGTCTTATATATGTTTGATCATGATATTCAATTTGTAATTTTGTATATATATTTGCATGTCTGGTTTAAATTCACAGATCATGTATAATTTTAATTTTTGCACCAATTTTGATGCGGATCTAACGGTTTAGATTGAATATTAGACCGAATTTGATTCAATGAGCATCATACAAATTCAGTTTGATATTCAATCTTAACCATTTAATTTGCATAGATATTCACACGTCCAATTTAACTTCACAAGCAATTTATAGAGTAGAACTAGGGTGTTTTTAAGATCACCAAAGTGTTTGGTGAGGTTAACTTCAAAATCCATCAAATCGATTTCAAATGATGAATCCGAACCGTTGGAACCCGCCTATCTTACGTGTGATGCGTCTACATGTGAAATTTTTAAACATTCAAATTAGTTTAATATAAAGTCAATCGGTCAAAATTAGAAGGTTAATAAATTAATTTTAGTGCATTCATTTTTTGAATGTTTTTTTGACCGCTTGACTTTATACTAAATTAATTCGAATGTTTAAAAATTTCACATGTAGATCAGTAGATGCATCACACGTAAGGTAGGCAGATTTCAACGATTCAGATTCGTCATTTGAAATCGATTTGATGGGTTTTAGAGTTAAGCTCACCAAACACTTTGGTGAGCTTAAGAGCACCCTAGTTCTACTCCAATTTACAATTTAAATTTTAACATCAATCTCAATATGAATCAAACGGTTCAAATTGAATATTAGACTGAATTTGATCTGATGTCTACCACATACTCCGCTTTCCCAAGTTTGTATCTCATAAGTAATCTAACTTTTTAGTTTTGATCCGGACCGTCCGATAATTTTTTTTTTTACCAATCTAGCTTGTGGTGGAATGCACATGCCCTTTTAATATTTATGTTATTTCTGATCGAACGGTTCAGATCAAAACTAAAAAAATAAGTTACTTTATGGAATCAGAATTCACAATGAATTTGGACTGTTCGATCTGTATTGGTATTGTATTGGTACGAATATTAAAGATGCACTGTACGTGTCACCTCAGAACACATTGACACAGATTCTAATCAGACGATCAAGATACATTAACTCAGAAGTTGGCATGTGGCAATTTCTATTGTAGCTAGACAATATATTTTATACATTTGTGTACTATGTCAACCGCACTATATATGTAATTAAGAAACGGTTAATAAGTTATATACGGCTTAATATCAAACCAGGGGTCCCTTAACAATATTTTATTGCAATGTTTAGCCACACTAATACGCAATCAGAATATAAAACACATAATATATAGTCAACAAATTTGAATTCTTACCACCATACATTTAATCATCGAAATAAATGAGACGTTGGTAGAAATTTTTCAAGGATTTAGGCCTAACTCAACTTTCGGTAAGAACCCAAGACTCACAATTTTTATTTTTATTTTATTTAGATTTTATTATACCACATTGAAAAAAAAGTAACAATAAATGACCCAAGAAGATTAGATGGAAGTTGGGTGATCAGCTTTTTTTTCTTGTTGTTTTCTTAAATAATTTTTCCCTAATTAATTTATTAAGAAATGGAGACACAATTATCAAAATAAGTATTAGGAGGTTCACAACACAGACAAGTTTTTAAGATTACGAGCATTAGAATTAAGTATAGATGATAAATTTGATTAAAATTTCAAGTTTAAACAAAGGATTATTTCCTTGACAGCGTTTTATTTTTTTTTATAATATTGACAATTTCTTATAAAATCATGTCAAATAAAATCTCACAAATATAGACATGTAGTTTTTCTTGTAGATAAGTTGTGTATCGATTTTCATTTAATTCTCATATCATTTAATATTTTATCTAATTTGTTAAATATATCTCAATTCTTATATTAAGCATGTAGATGTCTCGATTCACCAATGATTGTGAAATTTTAAATTGAATATCAGCTCTCCAATCAAATAGTTTGCCTTCTTTTGATTTCATACATCTTTTTATGTTTTTCTATGCGTAGAAGTCTAAATTTATTTAGACACGTACTTCCGATTTTTTTTATTTATATCCATAAAATAAAAGAAATTTAAAAAAATAACCAAACGGGTTATGAAAATCGAAAAGTATCCAAACCGGTTAACGGTTAACCGGACCCAAATCAAATTTCCGGTTAACCATTAACCGGATTCATTGAAATAATCCGGTTAACCGTTAACCGGACTTTTTTTTTTTATTTTTAAAGGTGGGGTCTGCATTGGGGTGTGGGCATGTGAAAGAAGGTCCGGTTAGCAGTGAACCGGTTTTTTTTTTTTTTTTGTATTTAAATATTAGAAATGTTGAATATATTTCTTTGAAAATAGATGGAATACAATATAATTTGATTTATTAGAAAGACTGCAACAAATAGCCCGGATCAATATTTTTCAGATCGGATTTTTCGCGGCTGTAAGAAAAATTAATATATTTCTTTATGTGTTATTGAAAAAAAATAAAAATGCTTAGATTCCGAGTTATTGATCCCAGTTTAAAAGTCACTTCTAAGTAATCTAGAAAATATTATGATCTTTCTAATAGATTTAATTTATTAAAAGTTGTATCTATTTTGAAAAAAAATAAAAACTTTAATTTATTTAATGATTGTTATTCAAAAATAATTCTCAAAATAGATACAACTTTTAATAAATTAAATGTACTAGAAATATCATAATATTTTCTAGATTACCTAGAAGTAACTTTTGAACCGGGATCAATAACTCGGAATCTAAGCATTTTTATTTTTTTCCAATAACACATAAAGAAATATATTAATTTTTCTTACAGCCGCAAAAAATCCGATCTGAAAAATATTGATCCGGGTTATTTGTTGCAGTCTTTCTAATAAAACAAATTATATTGTATTTCATCTATTTTCAAAGAAATATATTCAACATTTCTAATATTTTAATACAAAAAAAAAAATTTATAAAAAATTTCTGTTTGAAAAAAAAAAAAAAAAAAAAAAAAAAAAACCACAAAACCGGTGCACCATTAACCGGACATATACATATCAAGCATTTCCCTCCTTTCCGGTTAACCAATAACCGGACCCATTTCACATTTCCGGTTAACCAATAACCGGACCCATTTCACTAATCCGGGAATTGGGTAACCGGAAAAAAAATTAAAATCCGGTTACTGGATAACCGGATTGGGTAATTTTCAAATTTCAACAACGCAGTGGTTATTTTTTGTAATTTAACTGCGTTTTTGGATATAAATAAAAAAATCGGCACGTACTTGGTACTCGTGACATGCAAATTGTACCATTTTTTTCTGATAGGTCATGATTTATTTCTAATTTTAAATGTCACTTAATAAATTTTTAGATTGATTGATAATTGATTGATCATGTCTTTATTTTTTAATATCTTTTAAGGAATATTATTTGTCATTTAGTATGTCATTTATATGAGATTTTTGTATGAAAATGTGTCAGAAATATAAAGAAAATTTTTAAGTGATTTAATGAAATATGTCATTTAGAAATGTTATTTGTGATTTTGTCTAATTTTTTTTATAAAAACATGTCATTTTGTATGAGGTTGTTTTAGTTCTCTTATGATAAATTTCTATTGCAATACACAGACACAATACTAGTAAATAGTTATTAATTTTATAATAATTTAATAAACAGTAAAACTTGCATCAATTTTTAAAATATTTCATGTAGATGATGTGTACACAGTTTAGATTATAAATGTATTATTATCAAAGTTATTAAACCAATTCGTTTTCAAATAGATTTCCACCTTTGAACAAAAGTCGAAATAAAAAGCTGACTTGTTATCAAAATTCAAAATTCTAGAAATATTTCTAGGAGAAATTAAATGCGGACATATCATCGTCGTCATGCGACGCTGAGTTATGAATTTATGATTGATGTGGAACCGACGCGCTATTGATGTTGACTAATTGGTAATTAATATTTAAGTTTTAATTGAAATTTCTTATTTATTGGGGGGTGTGTGTGTTTGAAATTGAGGTCGGCTATAAAATTAAGAGAGGGTTCAAATGCACCTAAATTTTTGTGCACCCAAATGCACCATATCATTTTTCTCCGTTTTCAAAGTCCGAATAGTCAATCCGAACCGTTAGATGCGATCTACATATTAAGATGTGCTTGGGGACCAAATTTTACATTTTTTGGAATTTTTTTACTATCTATTAAGCCACTTTGAAAATCGCTGATCCAATGGTCCAGAAAATGTAAAATCAGCGATTTTCAAAGTGGCTTAATAAATAGTAAAAAAATTCCAAAAAATGTAAAATTTGATCTCCGAGCACATCTTAATATATAGATCGCATCTAACGGTTCGGATTGACTATTTGGACTTTGAAAACAGAGAAAAAAGATTTAAAAAATAGAGTGCATTTGGGTGCATTTGAACCCTCCTCTAAAATTAATATCATTTCAGTATATATAACACTAACTCTAAAATATATTGAATTGATTTCAAATGAGGAATCCAAACTGTTCAAACCGATATACTTCATTAGTTGTTCGATTATATGCAAAATTTGTAACTTTTTGAGTTTATTTAGTATCAAGTCAAGGGGTCAAATGTGAGAGTTGTTAAGTTAATTTTAATACATTCATATTTCAACATTTTTGACCGCTTGATTTGATACTAAAATAACTCAAAAATATATAAAATTGGCATGTAAACACATCACTCATATAGTAAATCAGTTTGAACGGTTTTAATTTATCGTTTGGAATCTATCCGATAAATTTTGGAGTTGGTGTCATATAACACCAATGTCATACTAGCCGGACTCTTTAAAATTTTCAAAATTCCGTTAGACTGAATCAACCGAAATTTCTGAATCTATTCCCTGTTCGTACAAAATATTTAATTTTTTTAATAATTATAACATTATGCATATTGTTTTGTTCAGTTTAAAACCGGTTAAATCAAATCAAACCCAATTCTATAAATCTATCTTAAACAATTAAAAAATGTATTTATTTTTATGATTGATTTTTTTTATTTCGGTTCAACCGAACAAATTAATTTGGTTTCTGTTAGATTTTAATTTGATTGATAAGTTTATTTTGATCAGTTCAGTTATAAATTTGAAAACCGAATAAAATTTTAATTAATTTATTTTATTTCGATTTTAATCAAACCGAACTAATAAACATCCTATTGTCATAGTGTCATGTGAATACTTTCTTTTAGTGGAACCGTCTAATATATCATTTTTTAAAATCTAAAATAAGAACTCCCCACATTTATGGTATGTTTGGACATACTGAGAATAGTGAGAATAACATTGTTCCGATCCATTTAAACATACTTAATTGCTATTCGGAACAACGAGAATAGCGCTGTTTTTCTATTCCTATAAAAAGTCGGAATAACAATTGGTGCTCTTTCAAATATTCAATCCCTCCATTGCTATTCTAAATGTTCAATCTAAATAACATTTTCGCTATTCCGAATAGCACCACATCAACACTATTCTCACACTCTTCCAAAAATCACTATTCTCATATACTATTCTCAAATAGTAGCTATTCTAACTATTCTAGAGTGTATCTAAATGTACCCTAAAATTTTTAACTAAAATAATTAAAAAAAAGACCTAACCGACACCAAACTTGAAACGTAAAAACTTGGTATATTATTTTTGTATCATTTCATTGTCAAATCTTACGAGGAAAAAGTAGTGTGTGTCAATTTGGAGAATAATTAGTTCTACCTATAATTTGTCATCTTGCGGTTTGTAAGCTAATGAGAAATCAATATTAATTAAAACCAATTTAACATTGCACCCATCCAAGTGACAACTACCAATATTAATTAAAACCAATTTTGGCATAATTAATTATCTGAAGCTTAGCTGGCAAGTGACAACTACTAGCTGAAAATTTTATTAAATTAAATTATTAAATGTTTTACACAATTGTATGTGGATCAACTATGGCTCGATCGGTTACAACTTGATTGTTACTGATTCAAGCTGTTAACGAGCCAGTTTGTCACTAACTCGGTTCAATATTAGCGATTTTGAGTTGAGTGTAGTTCTGCTCGGATCAGCTTGCTCACTTAAATTTGAGTAAATCTGTATAAATTTGTGTGAATTTTATACTGTATTTTAAGACTTCATTATATAATTTTTTTGGACTAATATCACAGTAAGCTACTATTAGTCAGCTCGTCTCTGGTTCAAACCAATTACAAGCTAAAGTTTTAGCTCGGCCCTTAATTCCAACTCGTTCGGTTCCTACTACAAACCGATTACAAACTGAATCTAACTCGGTCCGAGCCAGTTACAAATAAAATATTTTCTAACCATGATTTATTTTACGATGTTTCTTTTCTTCTACGCCATTTATATAATTTTTGTTAAAAAATTTTTCCTGCAAAATCAGGTTTTATCATTCTCTCTGTAGAAAGAAATGATATTTCAAAAAAGAGGAAATTTTCTTAGAATCGGATTGATGTCTCTGACTGACCGAAAAGGAAAAAAGTAATTAAAATTCTAATTGGATTGGTGCTCTTAATTGTTATTTGTTTTCATGCATACATTGTGGTCAATAATCATTCCATAGAAATATTAGTTTGTTATTTTTTTTTTCAATTATGTCCATGAACATATTTTATTCATTATAATAAGATAATCCAAATAGACCATTAATGCTTGACACTTGGCATGATCAATCACATATATTTCATAAGAATACAAAAAGTAGAATGAAAAGACATTTTTTTTGATGTTTTGTGTTAATATATATCTAATGTTTGTTCATACTAGAATCAAATGGTATATCGGATTTAAATAATATAAAGTCTTTTATGGTGTTTACATTAAAAATTATAAAATATTGCTGAGACGTCTTAATAGTATATTAATTAATTAAACTAGATAATGGTTTTAGAGTGTTTTATGATGAATAACAAATGGATCAGGATCTGCTGAAATTTCTGTTTTTCAACTTTTTTTCATGCATGAATCTCAAAGCAGATGGTTTATTTTATACGGAATCTCAAAATAATTGGACGGCTAAATTAAAAAAAATAAAGATTTCAGGGTTACTGTTCATGATTGAGAATTTTAACAAATTTGTATCCATATATAACACTAACAGTTACCAGTTATTTATAAACTGAGAAAATTTTAAAGTTTAACAAATCAATAAAATATAAAATAAGTAAAACTTGGTTTCCTTAAAAATTATAAAACATATTTAGACATAAAAAATACATGATTTAAACTACAAACATTTAGACTGATATATAAAATATTAACATTAGTATTGCCAAAAATAAAAAAATCATAACAAAATTTTGGTAACATCGTTTGGTGACATTTCCTTCTAGAAGCTGAAGGGTTACACATGAAAATATCCAATTCATGCGCCACAAAAGATCTAATTCCCCGTGAGGGCTCCACAGAGACAGCTCACATGGGTATATCTGTGATTATCCGGCAAGGTCTGGATCAAACTGTATTTTTGTCTCTTGGGAGTTTGGATAAGAATGGAGCCGTTTGTAGCCTCACCTATCCAAAGTTTGTTTTGTGGATGAGGCTATAATGAAAACTAAAAAAATTACTACAAACGGTCGACATATTTTTAGTTATCACCCTAACAAATCAGAATTAAACAAGTACTATTCAACCTCTAGTTTTTACTATCTATGCATACTTAGTTCGTGCACCAAATTTTTTGATGTACAGACTGAGTATGCGTATCAAATGTAATTTTTATTTTTTGGTGCACACCAGTATGCGCACTGATATATATATATATATATATATATATATATATATATATATATATATATATATGGTCTGTCTAAATTGCTGCTGGCAGTATTTCAGCAGAGATGCTGCCGGGGATATATTTAGCCGTGTGATGTCCAAACGACAAATCCAAACCGTTAGATGTTTAATCTATATTATAATCTACTTGAAGACCAAATTTTACATTTTTTGGAATTTTTTTACTATATATTAAGCTGGTTTGAAAACCGCTGATTTCAGTAAATTTCTGCAGCATTGAAATCAGCGGTTTTCAAACTAGCTTAATATATAGTAAAAAAATTTCAAAAAATGTAAAATTTGGTCTCCAAGTAGATTATAATATAGATTAAACATCTAACGGTTTGAATTTGTTGTTTGGACATCACAAAACAGAAAAATGGGCGGCAGCAAATTAGCCACAGCATATATATATATATATATATATATATATATATATATATATAGGAAACATGCTAGCATGCTATGCATAGCATAGAACCCCTCCATGCAACGGCTCGGATTTCGAGTTTTCAAAATTCTAACGGTCGATCCGAATCGTTCATCTTGTTCTCCATATTAATATGTGTTTGGAGACCAAATTTTACATTTTTTGGAATTTTTTTACTATTTCTTTAGATTTATTGAAAATCGCTGTTTTTTTATGGTCCAGATTTGCTGAAAACAGCGATTTTCAATAAATCTAAAGAAATAGTAAAAAATTCCAAAAAATGTAAAATTTGGTCTCCAAACACATATTAATACGGAGAACAAGATGAACGGTTCGGATCGACCGTTAGAATTTTGAAAACTCGAAATCCGAGCCGTTGCACAGAGGAGCTCTATGCTATGCATAGCATGCTAGCATGTTCCTATATATATATATATATATATAGTGTGGCTAATTTGCTACTGGAAGCACTTCGACCGAGGTCCTTCCGGGGCTATATTAGCATATGTGATGTTCAAACAACAAATCCAAATCGTTAGATGTTTAATCTATATTAAAATCTACTTGGAGACCAAATTTTATATTTTTTGGATTTTGTTTTACTATTTATTAAGATGGTTTGAAAATCGCTTATTTTATTAAAATTCTGCACCATAAAAAACAACGACTTTCAAACCATCTTAATAAATAGTAAAAAAAATTCAAAAAATATAAAATTTGGTCTCCAATTAGATTTTAATATAGATTAAACATCTAACTGTTTGGATTTGTTGTTTGAACATCACATATGCTAATATAGCCCCGGAAGCACCTCGGTCGAAGTGCTTCCGGTAGCAAATTAGCCACACTATATATATATATATATATATATGTGAGGTAGGCTAATATACAATCGATTGTTCCTAGCCTCCCGTGCAACTAAGTCGTTTTTCAATTTTTAAAGTCCAAATGATCGATCCAAACCGTTAGATGTGATCTCCATATTAAAATGTGCTAGAAGACCAAATTTTACATTTTTTGGAATTTTTTTACTATTTATAAAGCCACTTTGAAAATCGCTGATCCAACGGTAGCTTCTGATTTTACTGTTTGGTTAAGCCACCGTTGGATCAGCGATTTTCAAAGTGGCTTAATAAATAGTAAAAAAATTCCAAAAAATATAAAATTTGGTCTCCTAGCACATTTTAATATGAAGATCACATCTAACGGTTTGGATCGATCATTTGGACTTTAAAAATCAGAAAACGACTTGGTTGCATAGGAGGCTAAGAACAATCGATTGTATATTAGCCTACCTCTATATATATATATATATATATATATATATATATATATATATATATGGATGGGCTACGGTGAGTTGCGAAGTAAAACACGTTTCTACTTCACGCCGTATTTTTATTTTGAAAGTCCAAATGACCGATCCGAACTGTTAGATGTTTAATCCATATTGAAATGTGCTTGGAGACCAAATTTTACATTTTTTGGAATTTTTTTACTATTTATTAATCATTTTTGAAAATTGCTGTTTTGCTGTGAACAGTAAAAAACAGTAAAATTTTCTGGACCATCAGATCAGCGACTTTCAAATTTGCTTAATAAATAGTAAAAAAATTCCAAAAAATATAAAATTTGGTCTCCAAGCACATTTCAATATGAAGAACAAGATGAACGGTTCGGATCAACGTTTTGAACTTTAAAATCGCAAAATATGAGCGTGAAGTAACATAGTCGCTTTACTTCGCAACTCACCGTAGCCCATCTCTCTCTCTCTCTCTATATATATATATATATATATATGAGAGAGAGATAGGCTAATAAATATATATATATATATATATATATATATTTATATATATATATATATATATATATATATATATGAGAGAGAGATAGGCTAATAAATAATTGATTGTTTCTGAGGTCCCGTACAACCAAATTGTTTTCTAATTTTTAAAGTTCAAATGATCGATCCAAACCGTTAGATGTGATCTCTATATTAAAATGTGCTTGGAGACCAAATTTTATATTTTTCTGAATTTTTTTACTATTTATTAAACCACTTTGAAAACAGTTGATCCAACGGTGGCTTAACAAAACAATAAAACTAGAAGCCACCATTGGATCAACGGTTTTCAAAGTGGCTTAATAAATAGTAAAAAAAAATCAGATTAATGTAAAATTTGGTCTCCAAGCACATTTTAATATGGTGATCACATCTAACGGTTTGGATTGATCATTTGGACTTTAAAAATCGAAAGACGACTTGGTTGTACGGGACCTCAGGAACAATCGATTGTTTATTAGCCTATCTCTCTCTCTCTCTCTCTCTCTATATATATATATATATATATATAGAGGAGGGATCAAGTTACAACAATTTTTGAGTTACAACAAGTTACAACAAGCATTTTCTACATTTTCAAAGTTCAAATCGTTGATCCAAACCGTTAGATGTGATCTCTACAATAAAATGTGCTTGGAGACCAAATTTTATTTTTTTTGGAATTTTTTTACTATTTATTAAAATGGGTACAAAATTTAATGGTTTCAATTTGACTAGTTTTTGTACCCATCTTAATAAATAGTAAAAAAATTCTAAAAAAATATAAAATTTGGTCTCCAAGCACATTTTATTGTAGAGATCACATCTAACGGTTTGTAAAGATGACATATATAGAGTACGACTACACTATGCGAATTAAACATGTTGTTTTAATTCGCGCTCATATCTCTAGTTTTGAAGTCCAAACAGCTGATCCAAACCGTTAGATGTTTAATCTATATTAAAATGTGCTTGGAGACCAAATTTTACATTTTTTTTTGAATTTTTTTTACTATTTATTAAGATGGTTTGAAAATTCCTATTTTTTAATGGTCCATAATTTTAACAAAAACAACGATTTTCAAACCATCTTAATAAATAGTATAATAATTCTAAAAAAAATATATAAAATTTGGTCTCCAAGCACATTTTAATATAGATTAAACATCTAACGGTTTGGATCGGTTGTTTGGACTTCAAAACTAGAGATATGAGCGCGAATTAAAACAACCTGTTTAATTCGCAAAGTAGCGTAGTCTTACTCTATTTGGATTTTGAAACAATAGATATGAGCGTGAATTAAAACAACCCGTTTAATTCTCGAAGTAGCGTAGCCTTACTATATATATAGGAACCTGTTAGCATGCTATGCGTAGCATAGAGGGCCTCCGTGCAACGGCTCAATATTTGACTTTTCAAAATCCTAATGGTCGATTTGAACCATTCATCTTGTTTTTCATATTAATATGTGTTTGGAGACCAAATTTTTTACTATTTTTTTAGATTTATTGAAAATCGCTGATCCGGTGGTCTAGAAATTTTTACTGTTCACCCAGATTTTCAGATTTTCAAAGTGGGTTAATAAATAGTAAAAAAATTCCAAAAAATGTAAAATTTGGTCTCCAAGCACATATTAATATGGAGAACAAGATGAACGGTTTGGATCGGTCATTTGGACTTTGAATCGGTGATTTATGGTCCAATGCACAAGGGTGCCCATGCATTGCAATGCATCATAGCCCATCTCATATATATATATATATATATATATGAGGAGGGTTCCAATGCCTCATTTTTTTCATACCTCATCATACCTCATATTTTATATTTTCATTTTCAAAGTCCAAATTGTCAATCCGAACCGTTCAACAAAATATTTACACTAAAATATGCATGGAGATGAAATTTTATATTTTTTGGAATTTTTTTGCTATTTTTTAAGATGGGTACAAAATCACTGTTTTTGAACCATTCAAAAAACAGTAATTTTCTACCCATCTTAAAAAATAGCAAAAAAATTCCAAAAAATATAAAATTTCATCCCTAATCATATTTTAGTATGGATATCATGTTGAACGGTTCGGATCGACAATTTAGACTTTGAATATGAAGACAATGAAGATATAAATTATGAGGTATGATGAGGTATAAAAAAATGAGGCATTGGAACCCTCCTCTATACATACATACATATATATAGAGGTTGGCTAAGATCAAAGTGGTAGTTCCTGAGCTTTGGTGCTACCAATTTGTTTTTTAATTTTTAAAGTTCAAACCGTCGATCCGAACCGTTCAAGTTGTTCTCCATATTAAATTGTGTTTGGAGACCAAATTTTACATTTTTCTGAATTTTTTTACTATTTATTAAGCCACTTTGAAAATCGCTGATCCAACGGTGGCTTAACAAAACAATAAAATCAGAAGCCACCGTTGGATCAACAATTTTGTAAAATACTTAATAAATAGTAAAACAATTCAGAAAAATATAAAATTTGGTCTCCAAGCACATATTAATATGGAGAACAAGATGAACGGTTCAGATTGACCGTTTGGATTTTGAAAAATCAAATTTGGACCGGTAGCACTTCAGTCCATATGCAACCGAATGCATATTAGCCACTCTCTCTCTCTCTCTCTCTCTCTCTATATATATATATATATTTACTTTTGTTCTGAATTGTTTGAAATTTTTGAGTTAATTTTTTTTTGTTCTGTGTATAATTTGTAGTATAAAACGTTGATCGAATTGTGCGTATAATTTGTAGCAATTTGTGCACCAACTTAGCACAAAATGCTGCTCAGATTGTGTGTATAATTTTTTTGTAGTAATAATTAGTTCAAATTTAGTCCAAAAATTTATTTGTTAAATAAGTGCGGCGTTTTATTTTCTACAATTTCACCGTCAAAATTATGTGTACATATAATTCTAAATACCACAGAATGAAATATAATAGAACATAAAAAAAATTTAGGCCAAAAATTTCAAACAATTTAGAACAGAACTTAAAAAAAAGAAAAATCAGGGCGAATACTGAGGGTACACACAAAAAAATAAAATTTTGGTACGCATATCCAGTTTGAGCACCAAATTTAGTGCGCGGACTGGGTATGCATGGCTGGTAAAAACTCAAATTTGAGATTTTAAGTAGTAATCATTTAATTTTAATTTTCTGAGGTGCTAACTAAAAAATTTCAGCTACAACAACGGTACAATTTTTTTTTCCTATTATAAGCAAATATTTTCTTAATTGAGAATAAGTTATAAATTTTATTAAAATTAATACATAAAATTGAGTGATCTATCTAGTATAACAACAGTGTTATTTCAGCCTATATAATACTAACTACAAAACCTATCGATTTGACTCCAAATAATAAATCCAAACTGCTCAAACTGATACATGTTTGAATTCGTCATTTGAAGTATATCTAGCCAGTTTTGATGTTAGTGTCATATGACACCGATGTTATACTAGTCGGACTCGATAAAATTAGTAAGTATTTTGAATCACAAAGGGGTCACTTTAAATCTCAACCCCACCCACCCCCAACCCCAACCCCACCCACACACACACACACACACCCCACCACTTATAAAAAATGAAAGCCTTTTATTTTATTTTCTGAATTGTTGTAATGTTAACAACTATTATGGTTGAATAAGGATTATTATTTTTATTTGAAAAACAAAAGCCGGCAAACACCATCTAACAAAATATGATTGTTTCATTTGATATACAGGACTAAAATATTGTCACTTGTCAGGATAACTTTCAAGTTTATGTTAATTATTAACTCAAATTAATTTAAATGAAGTTTTAGTTGACTAAGACAAGAAAATATTAAGTATTCATAAATTTGACTTTTCATAAAATATTAGCTCTTATCATAATATACCAACTTCAATTACCCCACTTGTAGCACAGAAGAACTACCGGGCTCCATGCTAAAAAAAAAATATAAATTTTCAATTATGACAAAATTTTGTCTGAATGTTGGTATAAATTTGGCAGAAATTTGCATAATTTTGGAAGAATTTTGACAGCATTTTGGTACAAGTTTGGTCTACATTATATTACAATTTTTACCCAAAGTTTGTCCTAAATATTGGGATAATTTGGCTTTTATTTTAATAAACATTTTACTCCAATTTTGGCTAAAAATAGGTATACTTTGGTTTTAACTATTGGTCTACCATCAATATCTAAATGGTACAAATACTTTATTTAATTAAAACTGAATAACTAAAAGGTAAATAAAAAAGCGACACACAGATCTAAATTCTGAATTTTTCAAAAAAAAATAAATGTCAACTCCGAATTTCGTTTTCTTAAAATGCTAATAATAAAAAAAATTCGGTATTGTAAATCCTATCAAAATCATATATTTTTAAGGCTGTTTAGAGAGAGTGATCCTTTTGATTATTTTTCATCATCATATTTTTTTTTTTGTTTTTACTTGCTACATAATTGTGACTTGTTTATATCGATCAAGCTAGATAGATATAAATCGATCACTAATTAATTAACAAGCTATAAACTATGAATCATTAGAGAAAATTTAGGATCTTCAAAAAATATCACAAAGATTCTTGGTAGTCGCTACCAAGCTTTCAAAATAAAAAAAAATATCACAAAGAATTAGGTCTCCTGATCTTATCATTTCGATTTCTAATTGATGGAGATATATATCTGACAACCATTTGGAGTTTCCAGAGGTGTGGCGTGTAAAGAACACTTCATGGTGTAATGAATATTGTTCCTTGATGATATTTTTCATTTTTTAAAAAAAATATATTTTTTATTATATAAACATGTAATGACAATATAATGTTAATTTATTATTATATAAACATGTAAAGTTTGTTTTCTTTGTTAGTAAATGAATAGAACAGGCAATTTTTTTTTCTTAAATATATGTCATGATTGACAAACAAAGAATAAGAGCACACATGGATTATATATAATTGCATAACTAATTGTAAAATATATTGCTGGGATAGTATTATAATAAATTACTAACTTAACAAGCTTACCTATTAAACAATCTTATTAAAATTACTACATCAATAATTAATATGTTTGCAACATTGATTCGAGGGATGTAAAATAAAATAATAAAAAAAATATTAAGCGTCCTTACACATTAAATTCAAGATGAGTTGTAGAGAACAAAATATTTTGATATTAGTTAAATTTGAGAAATATTTTTTTGAAGTTTATGATATCATGAAAAGTATGACCTCCTCTCTTATATTATAATCTTTGTGAAGCTTTCATCAAAATAAATTTAAGGCAATAAGAGATTTATTATTGTTTTTGTCTCTGTCTCTAAATTAAAGGTCAAAGTTTAACCCTCTTGAAAATTTATTCATAGATTTCTCAAAGAAGATGGTCACATGCATATTTTCATGGGCTCTCTATGAAATATTGGGTTTTTTTTTATTATAATAGGCCTTGAGAGTTTGGATTTACAGCCCAATAAAGCCCACTGAAACAGTTTATATTTATGGAACTTGCAATTGGGATTTCATTATTATTTGAGTCAAATAAGTTATCAATGATTAAGTTAAGCTTGGTCTAGTGGATTAATCTCGGGCAGGGCACGGGCGGGCCGGGTATACCCGGGCAGGGGCACGGGTACGGCGGCTATACGGGTATCTCGAGCCGGATATCTCGGATATTTTTTTCAAAAACCATGCCCTGCCCGTCCTATACCCGTGCCCGCAATACCCTTGAGGGGCAGGGCGGTCTGGTCTGGTCCGATTTTTTTTTTTTTGTGTGTTTTTTGTATTTTTTTTTTGTGTGTAGTTGCATGAGGTATAAGGGTGGGGGGAAATTTGAAATTTGGGTTTGATTTTTGAATTAAAGTGGGTCAGGTATAAGGATACGAGTACGGGTAAGGGTAGACGGGTACCCGGGTAGGGTAAAGTCGGGTACGGGTAAGGTCGGGTACGGGTATGGGCGGTCCGGGTAGGGTCGGGTATTTGCCAAAAAAACAGGGTCCGGTCCGGTTTTTGTCCCTACCCGCATACCCGTTTACCCGACCCATACCCGGGCTCGGGCACGGGTACCCCTGGGCAGCGGGCACGGACGGGCAGGGTAGGGTATACCCGACTCGGGTATAATTAATACTCTAGCTTGATCTCATATGTGGGAGCATGTGTTGGATTTAAGGTCTTGATATAATCAAAAGAGTGAGTCTATGGTACTATGCATATTACGATTTGTTGCCGTGCTACGGCTCTATATTCGAGTTTTCAAATCCTAACGGTCGATCCGAACCGTTCATCTTGTTCTCCATATTAATATGTATTTGGAGACCAAATTTTACATTTTTTGAAATTTTTTTACTATTTTTTTAGATTTATTGAAAATCATTGTTTTTGGATGGTCCATAATTTTTAGATCAAGTGATTTTCTAAATATCTAAAAAAATAGTAAAAAAATTTAAAAAAAATGTAAAATTTGGTCTCCAAACACATATTAATATGGAGAACAAGATGAACGGTTCGACTGTTAGGATTTGAAAACTCAAATATAGAGCCGTAGCACGGTAACAACCCGTGATATGCATAGTACCATAGACTCATTCTAATCAAAATTAACATTTTATAAAATACTGCAACTCTTATTAGGTTTCCAAGAAACTTCATCAAAATTCTGAGTATATATTAACATTTTATTTACCAAATAACAATATATGCACTACAACAACTTAACTTTCAACTGTTACACAAGTCTAAATTCAATACAATACTTAACATACCAAAACTAATAAATAGTACAAATTCTATATTTCATTTCATTTCATTTCTCCTCCATGGATGCAACACAACATAGTTCTGACAATATATAGTGCTGCCTTCACCTCCTACAACAAGTCTACGTCATGGATGGGCTTAGGCGACGTGAGCAGCGCAGTGTACAGTCTAAGTTGTTCCTCGCCCAAGGAGGAACACCTTGAGAGGGGTCGCCTCGGTCGAATGAACGACAGAGATGTTAGAGTTTTCCTGTGCCGGTACCGCCGCCACGCCAGCTGCACTGCCACGGCCGCCCAAGTGCGCCACCCGGGTGAGTAGTACCTTGCGCTCCGCTTCACTTTCTCATTCATGAATGTGTACCTGAAATGTTGCGTCACGTACTTCACGTCGTCTGCACTGAGGCCAAATGCCTCGGTGTTTTCGACTGCTGTTAGAGTGCTTGAAGATGGTGGCAGCCTTTCGATGAAGGGCCGACGGAGGCACCATGACAATAGTTCGTCTCCCGTGAAGTTTCCTTTGAAAGATGGTGCAATATTGCAAATTTATACATGGTTTCAAGCTAATACTATATATATATACACACATACATATATATATAGATGTTGGCTACTCTACTTCCATAAACATATGAGGGTATATGCTTATAAGTCATTTTTTTCGTTTTCAAAATTCAAAAAGCCGATCTGAAACGTTAGACGTGATTTCTATATTGAAATATGCTAGGAGACCAAATTTTACATTTTTCTGATTTTTTTATTATTTATTAAGCCACTTTGAAAATTGTTGATCCAACGGTGGCTTCTAATTTTACTGTTTTGTTAAGCCACCGTTTGATCATCGATTTTCAAAGTGACTTAATAAATAGTAAAAAAAAAAAATCAGAAAAATGTAAAATTTGATCTCCAAGCACATTTCAATATAGAGATCACATCTAATAGTTCAGATTGACTTTTGGATTTTGAAAATGAAAAATAACTTATAAGCATATACCCTCATATGTTTATGCAAGTAGAGTAGCCAACCTCTCTCTCTCTCTCTCTATATATATATATATATATTAACAAAATTGTAATTTATAAAGAGTGAGGCTAAGGTAAGATGAATATTACATATTGACCCGTGCTATGGATTCATATCTCTATTTTTAAAGTTCAAACAGTTAATCCAAACTGTTAAACATGATCACCGTATGAAAATGTACTTAGAAAAAAAATTGAAAAAACATGTAAAATTTAGTCTACAAGTACATTTTCATATGAAAATCATGTTGAACAATTTAAATCAGCTGTTTGGACTTTAAAAACGGAGATACGAGTCCATAGCCGCTGTGTAATTTGCATATTACCATAACCTCACTCAATTATATATAAATATATATATATCATGATTATAGATCTTTGCATAAGTAAGCATCAAGTAATTAAGTTGTATTACCTGGACCAAGCATGCAACAGCTGTTGACCCCATTGCGAAGCATCTGGCTGCTTTGCATATGGCCTCTTACTATGAAGAGCATCCGCTTCACCGGATCTCCTTCCCGTATGATCTGAAGGTCAACAACACATGTAATGCGTGATATTTAATTTGATTTTGCAATTAATTAACCTGATAAGATATTAATTAGTTAAATTTGAAAGAGAATGATGTGAAGAGAAGCGGCTTACGACTTCTCCTTTCGGGAAGATAAGGGACTTGACTCTGTCACAGATGTTCTCTAATACCAGTTCATCCATGTGCTGGAACAGAGGCACCTGCATATATTATTTTATATATTTGGAAAATTAGAGGAGAAAATTTGGGTCTTCAACAAAAAATATTCCATTAAATTGGCTACTGTAGTCAGAACCATCTCAAAATTTGTTCTTTTTTTTGTATAAATTCATTTAAAATTCATACATACTAATGGCTAAAAAAAATAGATCAACATATAGCAGTTTAAAATGCCGAAAAGATTGTGGCGCATTTAAAGCTACAAATACAACATGAAACATGAAGAAACAAAACTTCCACAACATAAAATAAATAATTGAAAGTGTGCAGGATCTGTTAAGAATAGGTACTAGTAGTACATAATGTCTTAGTACCGTACTACACAGAAGCACCATACTGGTACCAAACATTTAAGTACGGTACCATTATCTGATTTTAGATTTTTGCTTTATATTTGTTTTTTATTACATGCATGAATAGTACATAATGTCTTACCTGGCGCACAAGGTCGAGGCAGAGATGGTACTTGATATCTCGCCTCAAGCCTTCTGGAAAATTCTGAACCATCTGACATTCGTCAACTCCTCGTGTGGCGGCCCACCTCTGACGCTCGTACTGCCTAGCTCTCTGCTTGTAGACTTGAGGCAATTGCTTCCGCTTCATCCACCATTCTACGTTTCTCATCCTCAGATGCATCGCCTGCTTCTTTGATGTAGTTGCATGCAAGAACACCTAAATGTAAATAACAATTATATATGTCATATACTTCATGATATATCAATATTATATATTTCTGAATTCAATTGCTATCAACTCTTCAAACTTCAAAGTTCAAAATACTGAGCACAATAGCACATCGCTTTAAAAAAATTAAAATGATAAGAAATGTAATTCTACATATAGCTTTATTTTTCACAAAAATAAAAGAATATAATGATTGCCTGAAAAGTGTACTCTCTCAGTTATATCAAGAAACTAGTTCTTGATAAATAATCTGGTTATACTTTTTGCGATATATATCTCGATGAAAAGAAACCAATTTGCTCCTCAAAGAGTTCCTTTTTCTTAATAAAACAGAAAATTAATAAATTTTTAGAGAGGTCTTAAGGCAATTTACCTTGATGTTACCAATAAACATGGTAACGAGAACTAGGCCACCGGTGATGGTGATGATGTTGAACACAATCTCGAGCCATTCTGTTGTGCTCTCTATGTTGCCAAAAGTACTGTCAGATAACCAAACCAAACTTAGTTTTATAATGCCAGAATTTATGTTGGTATCATGTAACTAATAAATCTACATATAAACATATACAAATTAAGCATCTAAAAAGATAACCTCTTTCTTGTGAATTCTCTCTCATTTTTTTTTAACTTTATGTGTCTATATATGATATAATTAAGATAATTTTTAAGAATACTCTCATTGTTACCTTAATGTCATGAGTCCCCAAAATATAGGGAGCAAAATCTTCTCTTCTCGGTTAGGGTTTGTAACGAGGTTAACTGTCCACTTATACGCGCCGTATTGGAAATGGTCACTGCTACTTAGGCATGTATTTCTTGCTTGTATGTTATGAGCCCAATCTAATCTGCCTCCTGCTAGTTTTACTGGTGATGTGCCATAGTATATTGGATTCACACAAGCTAGTGTCTTGGGCCCACATGTCTGTGACTGGTAGCATTGTAATTTGAGGCACTTAGTTGCCCTTTGAACTCCTAGCAAGAACCAACATGCCCCCACAGCCTACCCAATTATCCACATTGCATTTTGGAATATTAATTCATAACTAAATTTCAGAAAAATATCAGAATGGCAAGCATTTCTCTCTAATAGGACATGTTGCAAAACTGGTTGGTACCGAGATGTTCTAGCCTTGTAGGCTTGTAGAATAATTTGATAGAAAATTTTGCAAAAAAAAGAAAAAAGTTGAAGAAATAAAGGTTCTGAATACTGACATGAGCAGCGACGAAGTAGGCCATGAGATTGAGCACTATACCCCACCAAATCGTACCGGAAATTTGCATCCGGCGCAGTGAACAAACAGCATGGTATATTTTGGGGAGGTACTCAAATATAAATGTGATCAAAATCAAACTCATGACTGCAGTTGTTGCTCCTTCACGTATCAGTACTGGTGCTGCCACCCACATAACAATCTGCAAATATTTTCACAATCTTCATACTTTGCTGTAAGAATATTTTTGTGTATGCATGCATATTCAAAATATAATAGATTCTCTGACAAAGTTCAAAGATACAACAGTCACAGTATCTCAAGCTCTCAACATGATTCCTGTTTTGGGAATAAATTGTTCAAATATTTCATGCTAAAAAAATGCACAAAATTATTAGTCAATTCTGATTGAAATGAATTTATGCTATATTTTCAGATAAAAAATATAAATGGAGCGATATTTTCATGAGGAGGGATCAAATTACACCATAAATGGTGACACATCTTTACACCATATATTTATAAGTAATTTTATGTGATTTTAAAATTCAAACAGTCGATCTGAACCGTTCAACATGATCTCCATATTAAAATGTGCTTCGAGACCAAATTTTATATTTTTTGAAATTTGTATAGTATTTATTAAGATGTATACAAAATTGCTGTTTTGAGACAATTTTAAACCATTGAAAAACATTAATTTTCAAAAATTCTAAATAAATACTAATTTTTTTAAAAACTTTCCATAAATATATGGTATAAAAATATGGCACCATTTTATGGTATAATTGGATCCCTCCTCTATTTCCATTTCAATTTCAATAGGGGACCACAATTAATAATACTTACGTATTAAATTTTGTTTGTACCACAACAGAACTAGCATGGGGGTGCCATGTAGGCCTACACGTGTCTAGGTGCAGTCCAAAGGCCCACACAATTGGAATCAAACAAGTCAAGATAGGTGGATACATTAATTATCTCATCTGTATTTTCTCAGTACAATTATTTGTCTGCTTGCTGTATTCACAATTTTGTGGGGCACTTTATAATTGTGTAGGAATCCAAAGAGATGTTGATCAGCATGGTTGTTTTCTTTCTTTCTTTCTTTGTTAGAATGGATATAAATATATATCATATATTATATATCATATGTTAATAAAGTAGGGATTCATTTGCAACATTTGTTTTTTGAAAAGACACACAACATTTGTAAGTTACAATATCTTACAACAATTCAGTTTTGTAATTTTTAATGTTCAAACAGTCAATCCAAACTATTCAACATGGTATATATATTACAATGTGCTTGATAATTTTGTAGTATTTATTATGTATTTTATAAAGCTGCTGTTTTTCAGTGGTCCAAAATTGTCTAAAACAATATTTTTGTAAAATACTTAATAAATAGAAAAAAAAATCAAAATCAAAATGTAAAATTTGATCTCCAAGCATATTTTAATATAGAGATCATGTTGAATGGTTTAGATTGACTGTTTAAACTTAGAAAATCACATAACTGAATTGTTGTAAAATATTGTAACTTACAAAAATATTGTAAGTAGATCTCTCTCATGTTAATAATATATTGTTTCCAAGGAAATTAAAGAAGTTGGTCAATTTTTTTTTGCTATTAAAAGCCATTTAGTAACAGTAAAAACATGCAAACACAATAGTCCCGGTCAAATATATTAATTCAGGGGTTACAAAATAATGAAATGCAACCATTTAATGCAGGGGTCTGTTGCTAAATCAAATATTGCTGAATAACGAGCGCCATAATGCTATAACATGTAATTTTGAAGAAATAAATTGTTAGTTTTGAGAAGAATTGCCATGGCCAGATTTAGTAAAATGATTTATTTATAGATCAAAACATAAACGAAATCAATAATCAATCAAGCATATGTTGAGATTTTGACCCAAAAAGCTTGAAAAAGGGACCTTAATTCATTTCTTTGTTTATAAATATATAAATTTTCAATTACCCTAGGATTCAATTTAATCAGTGACAATTCATATATTTCTTGAGATATAACAGTTTTGTTTTGCTAGAAAAAAAAAAAAAAAACACATTCATGAATAGTGCATAAGAAATTTGCAATATTAAAAGGAAGAACTATATTCTATAGGAATTAAAGTTAAAATAAAATGATTAAAGAAAAAAAGAATTTCAGATCATGTAAATTCTAACCTGAATGACTGGAAATATCACAAAGAGATCCAAGATCAAACCATTTTTGGATCTCACATACAAGCTCTTCAAGAGCCCTTTCTCACACTTCTCTTCCCCACTGCTCTCTCTCTCCTCTACAACCCCACCACTTGCCATCCTTAGTTGCATCCATATGTTGCACACATGCATGCAATCCACCATGCACCGAAGCACAGTGACTGTAATAGCGAACCACCCATCGAGGAAGAAACACATCATGGACCCGCTGATAGACAGTGTGTATAGAAACAACGGGTCGAAGAGCAAACCCGCGGCGCAGGCCAGAACGTACACACGGCTCCACTCCCGGGCCCACTTGGCATTGGTTGGAGATCTGATCCATTTTTTGTAATTCTCCTCTTCTGGATCATTAGAGGGGGATGGAGGTGCCTCATGACTTGACATGGTGAAGTAAGAAGAAGAACATGGTATTATTGAAGAAGATATATTTGAATTTACATTGGCATTCAATTCAATTCAAATCCCACCCACATAGGTATTTATCTCACAAGCTCCTGAAAATGTAGCAATTGTAAGTGGTCCCCACTTGTCATATCAATCAGGACTTGTGTGGCCATATATATATAGCTGTCAATTAATTTATATGAGCATTTATTAAGTGAAAACCGACAGTGACACTATTTATTAAGTGGAGAGAACAATTACTCTATTCAACCAACATCATTTCCATGCATTAATTACTTGATAGTGATAAATTAATAATTATAAGTAATTTTCCAAATTGGTTGATAATAAAAGGTGTGCCTATTTTCATTCTCGCCTCGTCCATTAATAAATCAAGTGGTAATAATTACATCACTTTTCAACATCAATATCTAGCATTGCAAATTGTTGATTTATAGCTTAATGAACCTCTAATATTGTTAGTGATTTATTTTTATTTTTAAATATTGCACATTTAAAAAAAAAACATAATTACATTTAGGATATCAATGTTTTAATAGAAAAGACAATGAACTGTAGAGTGGTTAATATGATATTATGAATTTTAGAGGAAGAAGTACGATAATTTCAAATTTTTAAGGGGCATACATGAGATATTCTCTGTAAATAATGTTAATGAGTATATACTAACTATGCAGTTATTAATATGTGCTTGGAGGAGTGATGCTTCTATGGACATAAGGACCTATTTGTAAAATGAACATATTTTTATTTTCAAAGTTCAAATGATCGATCCAAACCGTTCATCTTGTTCTCCATATTAATGTGTGCTTGAAGACCAAATTTTACATTTTTTTGGAATTTTTTTACTATTTATTAAGATGGGTACAAAATTCAATGGTCTGAATTTGATATTTTTTGTACCCATCTTAATAAATAGTAAAAAAAATTCAAAAAAAATGTAAAATTTGGTCTCCAAGCACATATTAATATGGAGAACAAGATGAACGGTTTGGATCGATCATTTGAACTTTGAAAATAAAAACATGTTCATTTTACAAATATGTCCTTATGTCCATAGAAGCCTTTGCCTTCTTAAAATCATATAAAAGAGAAAGATATATATTGGCCACATTTTATGAACTTATTAATTTATATAATATAATACAATAATTTTGTTACAAATATGGACGCACAAAGATGTGGACTCATCATGTGAAAAAGAACAAAATGAGAACATATTTGAACCACCTTTATTTTTTACATCAATTGTATAAGCAACTTCAATTCTAACAATGGAATATATGACCCTTGGCAGGTTCCCTTTATTTCTTCTTTGGTTTAGCATAAAAAGACTTCTCTTTTTATGTGGCATCAAACGGGCCCATATGCAGATTCCAGATCCTCTGTTGCAGACATAATGATGTGCATATTGTGGCGAGTTACTAAATTCCAATGTGAAGCACATAGTAACAAGGTTCGCGTTTTATTCGCGAATAAAACGCGAATAAAACGTTTTTTAGATATTACCGAATCGATTCGCGAATAAAACAGTTGACCGAACTTTTACCGATTTATTCGCGAACAAAACGCGAATAAAACGTTTTTTACGAATTATTCGCGTTTTATTCAAAAATTCGTTGCTCTGTAATCCGTGCTGTTGAGTTTTGAAATGAGGCTGATGCACCACGTGGGTCATTGGTGAGGCAGATTTTTTGAAATTTGAAAGACATGTGGATCCCACCATGTGGCTAAGTACTTATACTCACTTTAGATTTCATGTGGCAACTACTTTATGTACCGTAATTTGTTTTTTTTTTTTTTTTGCAATTCTTATAAATCAAGATCTCTGGTTCGGATTCAATGTACGATCCCGAATCATTCCCGAATTATACCCGAATTATACCCGAATCACGAATTTTTGACCTCGCCGAACCGAACCCGAATAATTCATTTGTTACTATGGTGAAGCATAGTGACAAACGAAAAGTTTGGGTTCGGTTCGGTGAGTTCAAAAATTTGTGATTTGGATATAATTCGATACAATAAGTAAGCCAAAAAAAAAAATTCCCCAATGAAACCCTAGAAAAAAAAAGTATGTTTTTTTTTTTTGCGTTTTTTCTCGCGAATAATATGTGACTCGCGTTTTATATATACGTGTTTTATTCACGTATAAAATGTATTATATATTTTTTTGCGTTTTATTTGGAATTCGGTTCGGAAATGTCAAAAAAATTAATTAAAGGCGAATAAATTGCGAGTCTTATTACTATGGTCTCGAGGCCCGCCTTTGGACATTTTTAGTGCTTTTTTCATTGTTTGGAGTCCTTGCAAGATCAGCAAAAAAATTCGTAGTTAGTGACTCATTTCGTGATTAATTTAGAATTTTTTTTATAATTAATTCACTCGATTATGATTCTTTATGAAATTAGTGAGTTCATGGCTGCCTTAGATTGGCTCATGATGACAACTCAACTCGTTTCTTTCCTCGTTGCAAGAAGAACTAATATACAATTCGTTCTAATATTTTAGTACATTTTTTGTGTCTAACATTAGAGGATAAAATTCGTTGCAAGAAGAAGATAAAATTATTTTCAGACTTGTAGTCTATGCATGGCTCACAACAATAAGGAGTTGATTCGGCTATAATCAGGCTTGACTTGGCTCAACTTATTATGAAGAATTGGCTCAAAGCAACATGATACGTGATAAATTTACGAATAATTCGTGTTTTATTCGTTTTTTTTTGACGTTTTTCGAACCAAACTCTGAATAAACGCAAAAAAAATATAATACGTTTTATTCGCAAATAAAATGCAAATTACGAATTATTCGTGAAAAAAATGTGAAAATTATTTATTTAATTTTTTTTTGTTTCCTTGTGGTACTGAATCATTTATGAATTATACCCGAATTATTTCCGAATTACGAACTTTTGACCTCGCGGAACAGAACCGAACTATTCATTTGTCACCATGCTTGTGCCATAGAAAGTGACTTGATAGGCATATGGCATTTCTGTTCCATGCACAGGAAAATTAAAATTCCAATTTGTTTGTTTGCAAATAAATGAGTTTGTTGGGTCACCATCCTAGCTGAGGCCCAGTGAAACCCATGTGTTGTTTTACCATATGCAGTACATCATCTTACTATTATTGTACGAAAAAGCTCCAAGTACAAATGGCATTTTCTGGCACACTGTTTGCCATTTGATCAAACTTTGGTTTGTTTGTTCTTGCCTTATTACGCATCATATTATGAAAATGACCTACCAATATAACTGGGCTTTATTGGGCTTTAAAATAGGCCAATTACTGGAAACCGTTCGATCAGGGGTACTGGAGAACAGAAACGAATATCCTTTGATCCGTTGAGCCATCGTTACACGTTTTTCCTTTGTTTTGGAAATCTTTTGTTGCTAGATCCATGTGGTCATGCATGCTGCAGCTACATGTGGGTGTCTATATATAGAGAGAGAGAAGAGATTGTTTAATATCAAAACGTTTGTTCCGAGGCCATGGAACAAACGTTTTGGTTTTTTATATTTTCAAAGTTCAAACAATCGATCCAATTACTGTTCAATATTGAATCTATATTAAAAATGTGCTTGGAGATCAAATTTTATATTTTTTGGAATGTTTTTACTATTTATTAATATGGTTTTAAAATCACTATTTTCAATGATCCAGAAATTTGTATTGTTTATTAAAATTAGCAATTTTAAAACTGACTTAGTAAATAGCAAGCTTCTAAATAGCTAGCTATAGCGCTGCTATAGCGGTTTTGGACCCAGAAAGCTAAGCTACGGGCTAAAACTGCGCTAATCAAGCTACGACCGCTATAGCGGTAATAGCGGTCCACTATGCTACATGGGTTATGATTTTGCAATTTTAATGGGCCTTAATATCTAGATTGGTTTTTTTTTTTTACTTTATTAAGCTATATCAATACAATGGAATATGTGCGGGCTATACCGCTATATTAATTAAATTTTGTATCATGCATTAATATATGGTAGTGGTATATTTTGAATATAAAATATATCGATAGTTTTTGAATTAGGGATATTTTGAATGACAATTTGAACTTTGTATTGGTTTAATATGAATAATATTAGAACTTCTTAATTAATTTGATATTTTTTTTCTTGATGAGACATTTTTACTAGGCAAAGCCTTCTATGGACATAAGGACCTATTTGTAAAATGAACATATTTTTATTTTTAAAGTTCAAACAGTCGATCCGAACCGTTCATCTTGTTCTCCATATTAATATGTGCTTGGAGACCAAATTTTACATTTTTCTGATTTTTTTTTACTATTTATTAAGATGGGTACAAAATTCAATGGTCTGAATTTGATATTTTTTATACCCATCTTAATAAATAGTAAATAAATTCAGAAAAATGTAAAATTTGGTCTCCAAAGATATATTAATATGGAGAACAAGATGAACGGTTCGGATCGGCTGTTTGAACTTTGAAAATAAAAATATATTCATTTTACAAATAGGCCCTTATGTCCATAGAAGCATCACTCTACTTACTATTAGTAGAAATATAAAATATAATTTTTGAAATAAAAAAAATGCTATTTATAATAGCTTTCGCTATAGCTCCGCTATTCGCTAAAGCTTTTTTTTTTGTCTCCCCGCTACACCGCTATAAACGCTATTTAGAAGCTTGGTAAATAGGAAATTAAAAAAAATGTTAAACTTGATCTCCAAACACATTTTAAACATAGTAATTAAAATTTTTTAACTTCCCAATTTAAAATGTCATATTTACCATCAAAACTGAACATCCTTCTTTATTTCATTTTGTATGTTACTAGGCTTTTATATATATAATCACGCACAGCACATTTAACTAATGTATATATTGTTTTCGTGTAGAAGATTGTTGGTTACAAACTCAATACTAATTACACATAAGATAATTATCATCTCATACTAAAGAGAATATGAATATATATAAACCCCATTGATAATATAATAATTACACTTTATGTTCTTCATAAAATATTAAAGCTCTATACGATAAATTATATATAAACTTAATTAAATTAGCCTAATGTGTACAAAAACTTCTATTTTTTAACCGCTTAACTTGATACTAAATAAATTCGAAAATAAAAAAAAATATGTAAAGGAAGCTCTCAAAAAGGAGATTGATTTGAATAGTTTGAATTGACTGTTTAAACTTTAAAAATGAAAATATAACTTATAAACATATGTCATATATATTATGTTTATATAAGTAGCGTAATCAGACTCTCCTATATATTATGAGTACGTAATTTTAAATTAATTCCTTAAATGATGACAGTGCAAAAATAAATATATTTTTGTTGGTCATAGTGCTATCTGTCATAAATTAATTCATCTAATTTTAAAATTGAACCTTTAATATTATATCTTTTCAAAAAATGTACATAGACAATTACTAAGCCAGATCAATTGTTCAAGATTCATTGGTAGCCTTTCGTTGGCAATAAAATCTAATTTGAAATTGTCTTCATATCCTTTAAGATTAAATAAAGGTTATCCAAACAAATAGGAAATTAAAATGCAAAATGACAAGCCCATATTAGTCTTGTAAGTTTAATGGAGTATTAATTAGAATCTATTATATATAGTTATAAGACTAGCTAGCACGATTCAAGTAAAAGTTGCATATATAGCATATAAAAATTTTATACTATACAAAGTTGCTAGAAAATGTACATTTTTTCTGTTAAATGTTATTGCATACAAAATAATGTAAATTAATTCTAAGTGGTAGGTTCAAAAAGCAGGAGGATAACGTGCTTCTTTCAGAACTTCAACAATGTTTTTGGCTTCCAAAACTTATAGAACTGGCTTCAACCGACAAAGCCAAACCTTTCAAACTGATTTTCTTATAAAATTTTACATTTTCAAATTTATTTTCTATCAAGTTAAGATGTCAAAACCTTCATTTTTTTTTACTACTTCACTTGATATAAATAAAATAAAATAAAATAAATTTAAATTTATATATGGAAGCAAAGCCTCATTAAGGTGATCGGTTGAACGGTTTAGATTTGTCGTTTGTAGCCAACTCCACAGGTTTTAAAGGTCAGAAGCATATTGGTGAAGTTCTAGAGGAAGCAAGTTAGACTCCGAAAATCAATATATATACTAATATAATAATTTTAAAATTTTAATTCCGTTTCATACTAAAAATAAAATAAAACTTAAATTTAAAGAATGGAGGCTAAACGTTTATAATTTCATAAAAATTACAATAATTTAATGTTCCTGGCTTGAGTCGTTTTTTTTTTTTTTTGACATATGGCTATTTCCCCATAAATTCAAACAGAAAGCCAAAAACATAATAATTAGGAAAACATTTTTGGTTGTCAAGATAATGCAATAAGCATTTGGCTCATAAAGTATATTCCACTAAAGTTAGGTACACTAATATTTATTTTCTATTTCTTTCTTTTTTTTTATTTCCTGTACGGTAATAAGTATTGATATTAAATACAACTGGAATTAAAATTTACAAAAAAAATTGAATTTATCTGAAGGTTTTTGATCTTGTCTTTTGTGACCAAAACCTAAAATTTATGAATATGATCCAGTTATGGGACCGCATTCAAGCGCCAATTTATGGGGTCAAAATGACCCTTTTCTGATGAATTATGTACTAATCAACAAAGCCGCCATATATTAGATTTTTTTTAATATATATTCAACTATATATGTACTAATCACCAAAAATTAAACTTAAATTTTTTTTATTAAATTTTCAACCATGTTCCTCCAATCCCCTCTCCCCCTTCATAAACTATAAATTCCATTAAGGGAGAAAAGTAAGAAACAAATTCCTTGTTCCTCTTTTTGAAATTAACACACACAAGCATAGAATAGAAGAAGAAACCATTTTAAAATGGTGCAAGAGAAGGCGGGAACACGGCCACCGTGGGTTGGTCTAGCGGCCGCAGTCTGGGTGCAACTGGCAGCGGCAAATCCGTATACCTTCCCGCTCTACTCGGGCACACTGAAAGCGATGCTAGGTTATGATCAACAACAATTAACCCTGCTCGGTGTAGCCGGCAACATAGGACAGAACTTCGGCATAATACCGGGCATTCTTTGCTCCTGGCTACAACCTTGGCTTGTGCTTGCAGCCGGCGCTATGTTGTGCTTCGTCGGCTATGGTCCGGTTTGGCTTGCCGTGACTAAGACTGTGGTCGGAATGCCATTTTGGGTGGTAAGCTCAATATATACCTTATGATATAGTCCATTAATATTATGAAATATCGTTTATATTTAAGAAAATAATAATGTAAACGTGTAATACAAAAAAAGTCCTAGGCATGTAGACTTGATCTAGTCAGGCAGCCGGTTCAGTGAATTATATGATTGAGGTTCGGATCCAAAATTAAAGTTATTATTATGATCTTCTATGCATTGATCTTATTTATAAATAGTAAATATAATAGCTTTTTTCTCATATATATATTATTTCTTTCGCTTTGAATTAAATCAACGGTTTACTTTTGTCATTTATGATTGTAAATGCATACAAATAAATAAATATACTAATTATAATGCATTTTCCAAAAAAAAAATAGCAATTATAATGCGGGGATGTTGGGCCTAGATGGGCCTTGTTGTCAACTAAGCTCAGGTCTACCTTGGTATTATGGACTTGCCTAACCTTAAGCCCAAAAATTGTGGTTCCTCTTGTTTTATTTTCTTTTCTTAAATTTGTACTCTTCCAATAAGTTGCTTTATGTCAATCACCACACAGCTGAGCGAACTCTTAACTAATTTTTGACATTTTTTTAGCTATGGACTGCATTACTTCTTGGCACTAACAGCAGTGCATGGTTAATCACAACGGTGCTTGTGACTAACATGAAGAACTTCCCGCACAGCCGGGGTACCGTGTCAGGCTTACTCAAAGGTTATGTCGGCTTATGTGGAGCAGTGTTAACGCAACTATTTAGCGGCATCCTAAATAAATCTCCTGCCAATCTACTCCTTGTGCTAACCCTAGTCCTTCCTTTAATTTGCCTCTTGATGATGTACTTTGTGAGGCCTTGCACCCCTGCAACTGAAGATGACGAGTCACAACATGGCCATTTCCTCTTCACACAAATTGCATGTATCATCCTCGGATTATACATCCTCGGGATGACCTTTTTTGATGAGCTTTTACCTAAAACCCACATGGCTAACTATCTGATGTTTGGTGTAACGGTACTCGTGCTTCTCTCGCCTCTTGCAATTCCAATAAAGATGACAATATATAGAAGTGTTCCTAAAATTCAGCAAGATCAATTGGTTTCGCCACAGGAGTCAAAGGCGCCATTACTGCCTCCTTTATACCAGACACAGGTTTCCATTAATGATAGTAGTGATGGTCCTTCTGACAATGACGATGATAACGTTAATATGCTTCTAGCAGTGGGGGAGGGGGCAGTGATTAGGAAGAGAAGACCAAGAAGGGGAGAGGATTTTGAATTTCATGAGGCATTGGTCAAGGCCGATTTTTGGCTTTTGTTTGTTGTATTTTTTATCGGGGTCGGTTCCGGTGTCACCGTGATGAATAATCTCGCTCAAATAGCAACCGCAGCAAAGAACAATGGTACGACAATTTTAGTGTGTCTTTTTAGCCTGGGTAACTTTTTCGGGCGGCTTGCTGGTGGGGCAGTTTCGGAGCATCTTGTCAAGTAATTAATTCCATCTCATGCTTCATTCTTTCTTGCTTCATTATGCATTTGTTGCAATCTATAGTCCTGGCACCCATAAATTAGCATATTGTTTTTTCTTTTAACTTTTCAGTTGATGTGTTTTCAGTTTAAGTGTCATTACATAGCTAGAGATTCAGCCTATGTTTAAAATTGATCAGAAAACCTAAGAAACAACTATATAATAAAAAAATGACCTTGACTAAGTATGCAAAGCTGCAAATTAACATAGCTGACATTTGATTTATTTCAGGTCAAGGATACTACCCCGGCCGGTGCTAATGACGTGCACACAAACGATAATGGTGATCACATACCTTTTCCTAGCACTAGCCCTTGAAGAATCCCTCTATCCAGCAACTGCATGTCTCGGCATTTGCTACGGTGTTCAGTTCACTGTAATGATACCAACCACATCCGAACTTTTCGGTCTCAAAAACTTTGGCCTCTTCTACAATTTCATGGCATTGGGAAACCCACTTGGTGGATATTTGTTTTCCAGCCTTCTGGCTGGGTACTTATACGATAAGGAGGCGGCCAAGGGCTCGAGTGGTACGACTTGTGTGGGGCCCTATTGTTTTCAGCTTACATTTATCATCCTGGCGAGTTCTTGTGCACTGGGTACATTTTTAAGTGTAATCCTGAGTGTACGAATCAAACCAGTGTACCAGATGCTGTATGGAGGTGGAACTTCTAGGGTTCCAAGGACCTCTTTGCATTAGTACAAATCAAAACCAGTGTCCTGATTTTGAGTCTACTGTATAACGGATTCCTTTGTTTATTTTATCTTTTATTTCATCTTGTGGAACTTAATTTACAATTTTCCTTTTGAAGGGAGAACATTTTTGTGTACATAGTCGGCATTCTTTGTCATATGCTTGAACACTTTTGTATTACATGTATTCTATTAAAATAATAGTTTGTGTATATATAATCTCATCTAACATATTTAGCTAATGTATTTTTTTTTCGTGCAGAAGGCCATAGGTTCCTAATTCAGTATTCCCACATAAGATAATTTGATGACAAATAGTTAAGAATTATCTAATTTCGTTTTGACTTTTTAATTAGATATAAGATACATACTATACAATATATAATTACTTTATGTATAGGAGTAATTTTCAAACGATTCCAAATTGATGACAGTGCAAAATTAAATATTTGTTTTTATAGGTCATAGTGCCTATCTGTCATATATTAACATGGAAGCAACTAACAGTCCTCCAACTCCAGTCCCCAAAAAATCCCCGGATATTTTCAACTAATTATGTAAATATTAATACTAAATTCTGTAAACATCAATACTAAATCCTGTAAACTAATTCAACAAATCCTGTCAACATAAAAACACGTGAAAGCTGTTAAAAACGCATGACAGCTGTTGAAAACCCGCGACAGCTGTTGGAGACCACCTTATGTGAACATACACATAGTATCTTGTGAACATACATATATTATCATATAAACATACACATATTATCCTGTAAACATACATATTGTACTTGAAATTATGACAGTTGAAATTATGGCAATTGTGGCAGTTGAAAGCGCGTCAGAACTAAGCTAAAAAGGGAAGGCTTTTATACACATGGATTTTCGGGGAACTGTAGCCCGGGTGACGTTACCTTTTCTCTATTAACATATCTAATATTAAAATTAAACTTCTAGATCTTTTAAAAGAATGTACATAGACAATTACTAAGCCAGATAAATTGTTTAAGCTTCCTTGGCAGCCTTTCGTTGGCAATAAATTCTAAGTTGAAATTATCTTCATCCTTTAAGATATGAAAATTGTTATCCAAACGATAAATAAATTTATAATCGAAAATGACAAGCCCATATTAATCTTGTAATTAAGTTTAATAGAGTATTAAATAATCTATTAGGGTTGGAAGACTACCATGATTCAAGTAATTGTAATTTCACATCTCCATTCTTATATTAATTAGCACGTAAATGTCCTGATCCACCAACGACAACTTTGATTAAAAGTTAAAATTTCGGATAAAATTAATAATCAATCTTCCAATTAAATAGTGAGCATCTTTTGTTTTTTTTTTTTTTTTTTTTACGTGTAGAAGTCTAAATTCATTTAGATATGTACTCGCCACATGTAGATGTCCTAATTTTCCCGTTTTCTTAAAAACTTTCCTAAAACCCCCCTTATTTGATTGTTAGATACTCGATTTTCTAATTTTTTTTTATTTTTTATTATTATTATTATTATTATTATTATTATTGCATGAAAACCTCCAATTAAATAATAATAATAACTCATGAAACAGAAAGAGGAAATTGATGCCCCATGAATTTATATAAAAAATATAGTTTACTGGGAGGCCTTAATCAGAGCGAATTTGGAGCGGATAACGCTAATAACAAATCTACATCCACATTTCAATGAGTGGATGTGAACATGAATACGGATAGTAAATGGATGTCAAATTGTAAAACCAAATCCACCTTAAATGGATATGAATACAAAGCAGATAATCCAGGAATACATATACGAACAAATAATTATCGGATAGTTGAGTCATATGAACTTTAAAATACAAATAATAATTAAGAAAAAAAAAGAGCGTGGGAATTGGAGAAAAAAGAGAGTTTGGAATGGAGGTGTTCAAAATGTTTTAAATGGAGAAGAGCACAAAACAGAGGTAAAGAGGAAAAAAAGAAAGGCAGCAGTCCGGATAGTATTGATCCTCTTTGCCCCACATTTTTGTTGAAAAGAGTTGTCTGGAATGGAGGTGTCGGGAGTGTCTGGATTGGAGAGGAGAGCTAAACAAAGGTAATGAGATTCAGAGAATAAAAAAGAAGGCAGGGGCGCAGGGCAATCCGGATAGTGTCGCTCTTCTTTGTCCCACGTTCGATACTGAAAAATAAAAGAGATTGAAACGCTTATATATCAATCTCCGAGTTGAAATAAGTGTAATCTAGGCGTGGTATGCTTCTCATATCTTATGATTTTAATATTTTTGATAATTTAATGTCCGTTAGATCTTAGATATATATCAAATTAAAATAACAAAATGATTCATTATATGTATCAAATTCTGAATACTACACTTGAATTAAAGTTAACAAATTCGAAGCGTGTTTTGATTCTGACTTTGTGTTTATATTATTTCAAATTAGGAACTGCTAACAACAGTTATGCTGCAACAACACTCAATATTTCATAACTTGAAGGATCTCACTATTTTCATTTGTTTGTATTTATTTTTTTTAAATGGGAACTTAGATTCTAAAGAGTTCGCCCAAATTGCAGAAACTTACAATTCTTCAAAATTAAACATGTGTATTTTTTTTTTCTTTCAAATATTACTACTTTTATCAACCTAGTATTTTTTTTTCCAAATATATCATTAGTTATTAATTGATTATATTGGTTGTAGTTTTGTTATTGTCACAAAGAATGGGATAAAAATATAACTGAGTATAGAAATGTATGCTCGAATTGTTATATCAAGATATATAACTTCACTCTCCAAGATTGCAGCATCTCCAAAATGAGTAGAACTAGGGTGTTTTTAAGTTCACCAAGTTTTTTGGTGAACTCAAGTCTAAAATCCATTAAATTGGCTTCAAATGACTAATTCAAACTGTTAAATTCGCCTATCTTACAAGTGATGTGTCTACAATGTGAAAATTTTAAACATTTGAATTAATTTAGAATAAAGTCAAGCGGTCAAAAAATGAATGCATCAAAATTAATTTATTAAGCTTCTAATTTTGACCTCTTGACTTTATACTAAATAAATTCGAATGTTTAAAATTTTCACATGTAGATGCATCACTCATAAGATAGGCGGGTCTCAATGGTTCGGATTCATAATTTAAAGCCAATTTAACGGGTTTTAGACTTGTGTTCACCAAGGAGCTTGAGATCAAGTTCTAGAGGTATGATCCAATAGTGCAACAAATGGTACTTTATTTGATACTTGGTACTGGAGAATTGCAAAACTTTAGAATGATTTGTTTGTTCATGTTGAACAACGAAGGTACATTTATACGAAATTATTTACATTCATGTTGAACAACTGGTTCCTCTATCACAAAAGGGGATATGAGTTGGGATGATTTACTATGTGTAGACTTTCAATGTACATTTATACGAAATTATTTCTATGTTAAGATTTTATAGTTTTACTAGTTTTAATGTATATAAGTCTCTGTGTTGGTTATGATAGTTGTTATTTGAAACTAACTTTATATTAGATATATACGAATGCCATGTTTTGATTTGCTTGTTGTTTACATTAATGTTGAAATGTTGTTTGTTGTATGTTGTAATATTACTTGAATTATGAATGTTTAATATTGTATGTTTATTGGCTAGCAAATATGGATGCTAACCAATTATAATCAACTTTAAAAAAAAATGCATTTCTATTTATACATGGTTTTTTTTTTTAAAGAAACCGTGTACAGAGAATAACATACACAGTTATTATTAATTGACCGTCTATAGTTTTCCAAAAACTCATACACGGTTATTATTTTAGGAACCATGTATATAACTGTTTTTATGATACACGGTTACTTTGACCTTGTAGATATCACTATTTTTCAGTGTTTTTTTTTTTAAGATCTGACAAGGGTCACTTGTATGAACAATTAATGTATGTTAGATTATATAGATATGGTTTGAAAACCGTATACAGCATACCATCCATTCAATAAACGACGCTGACTGATCAACGTGATTAGTTTTTCAGACTGTGTATAGTTACATTTTCTGTACTAGTGGGATATATATGTTGTTAAATATTAACTTGATTTTTATTAAGAGTACTACACAACTTTCGCACGGACACACATTCTAATTCCTCACACACTTTCATTCACAAAACTGCTATCCTATACATACTCTTATTGTGACGGACTTATTGTGCACAAAACCGTGAGGATAAAAAAATGACTTTTTGCGACGGACTACTCTTATTGTTCAGCTTTTTCTTTTTGCGACAGTACTTTTTGCGACGGACGACCATCATAAAAGCGTTTTTTCTCTCGCAAAAAGTATTTACTTTGTTGTAGTGAAGTGTAATGTCGGTGGGATGAATTATCTAGATTCTTCATATTGTTCTACCGACTTTGCTAATGCTTCATCTAGAGTTTACATGGAATATTCTACTACTTTCTTAATTGCCATCAATATAAGTTGGTTGGCTAATTTCGTGAATAATCTAGAAAGTGAATTTTGGACTTTGGCCTTTACTACGGTGCTGTTATTTCAACATATGTGTTTACAGGTTAGCCTTCATGGGCTCTGTATGAAGGATACTCCACTAAAGTTATGTATACACACTAATATCTATTTCTTATTCTTTTATAGATTTAATAGGTTAATAAATATGTCGTTATTATCAGCTAACACATAAGTTATAATGTTATTTACAAACGGAACTAAATTTTCTAACAAATAATAATGGAATTTATCTGAAGGTTTCATGTAGGGCTGTAAATGAGCCGAGTTTGAGCGAGTTACCTCCAACTCGTGCTCGGCTCATTTAATAAATAAGCGAGTCAACTCGAGTTGGGATATCAACAATGAATTGTAAAACCAACTCGTTTATAATTCGTTTGACTAGCCAATTTTCTTAGTTATAGTTACATATTAGTAACAGTTTATCTAAACATAAATAAGTCAAATGATTTAGTAAGAGTTTATTAAAACACAAATAATTCAAACATAATTAACAAGACAACTAACAAAATAAAAAAAATCCAAACAATAACTTAGGAGTTATTTACAAGGGCATGTGATTTATTGTAACAAATTTTGTGTAACTTGAGTTATTAATGAGCGAGTTGTGGCATGCTCAAACTCAGCTCATTTATTATATGAGTCAGTCAACTCGAGTTGAAACTGACTCGAATTCTAAATAAGCAAGTTAAAACGAACAGTTAGCGAGCGAGTTATGAGCGATTTTGTATGGCCCTAGTTTCATGAATTGACCCAGGTAGACATAAAATCTATGAATATGACCTTAACTCATAACCTTTTTACTCAGCATACAGATTCATGCATGACGGAGGGGTGTTTTGCAAATACCAACCGGCAACATAGAAACTGAAGGTACTAACACATGTAAAAAATAATAATAATTTGGCTACTCGTTAAAAAGAAAACAAAAAACAAAACATGAAACATGAGGTCTTGATTACTAGAGGGCAATGTTATCAGAACCAGACCGGACGTTGATCCGGTAAAGTTTCGGTTCAATGTTTTACTGGTCGGACCGGCGGGTCAATCAATTCAACCGCTGATTTTTTAAATGATCATATACATATTATATTTCAGATGTATATAAAAATAACCATAATTTTACATCTCTTTGATGAAAATTACCATAATGTTACAAATATTATTCATTAAAATCAGTTTTACTTTTTCTAAACGGTTGCCAGTTTTGAAATAAAAGCAAGAAAAAACCGGGTTTGAACCGGTTCAGTTTCATAAACGATCCCTTTAAAGAACCAAACCGGACTAAAGTCCGGTTCCGGTTTTTTTTGGCTGAACCGTCCGATCCGGTCCGATTTTAATAACACTGCTAGAGGGTGCGAGGTTCAATGCCGATTTGTCCTATGCAATAATAAACATTTTAAACAAGAGACCACATGATGTGAGACTGCTCCTACACAGAGATAGTTTGGAAAGGTTTGCTGACGCATTTCAACATTCAGCAGCCGTCGGGGAAGTGGCAATAGAAAAGGTATGGTGGAACCACATATTAGGTCTGGGACTTATGCTGAGAGCGCACTATGGTGGAACGACAGGCGCATGGGCGCTCTGGCGAGAGAGAAACATAAGGATATTTGCAAATACTTCTAAAGCCATGGAAATATAGAATTGGGCGCGGTTTGCATGAAAGAGCAGCCTCACGGTGACGTAGGAAAATTAGAGACAATCATGGTGGCGCATATACCTTCATGACCTATTCAATGTATAAAATAAAAGTATGGTTCGGTTCATTCAAGAGGTGATTAGAGCTAGGTCTTTGTAAATAAACATTTCTCTTTTTCATTTTAATATTGTTAGTGGCTATTATGCCAACTAACGTTGAAAAAAAAAAGAATATCTCTTAACTCCAGTTACGGAACAGCTTTCAAGCGCAAATTTCTGAGGATCAAAATGACCCTTTCCTTTTCAACTATGTACACATCAACAAAACTAAATATTTAGTTTTTATTTTTATAAATTTTCAACTATGTACTAGTCAACAAAAAACGAAACATTAAATAGTTTTTTATATATTGTCAACTATGTTCTGCTAATCCCCTCCCCCTTTCCATAAACTATAAATTCCATTAAGGGAGAAAAGAGACCAAAAAAACCTTGTCCAACTTTTCAAAACATACACAATTAACATAGATAGGAAGAAGAAAAAAATTACAAAATGGTGCAAGAAAAGGCGGGAACTCGGCCACCGTGGGTTGGTTTAGCGGCTGCTGTCTGGGTGCAACTGGCAGCAGCAAATACGTATACCTTTCCACTTTACTCGGGCACATTGAAATCCATGCTAGGTTATGATCAACAACAACTAACCTTGCTCGGTGTAGCAGTCGACATAGGAGAGAACTTCGGCATAATTCCTGGCATTATTTGCAACTGGCTTCCGCCTTGGCTCGTTCTTGCAGCTGGCGCTATGTTGTGCTTTGTCGGTTACGGTGTGATTTGCCTCGCCGTTACTAAGACAGTGGTCGGGCTGCCATTTTGGTTGGTAAGCTCAATACCTTTCTCTCCCAACATTAATTTGTTTGGTATTTTTCCTTTCAATTAATGTATTAATGTATACATATTGCATTAATGTATACATTCATGATATGACGTGGGCATTTTTGTGGGCATTTCTTATGATATGATATTATTTTCTATAGTGACGCTATTTATATTTATATTCCATATGATTTTGGAGTAGAATATTTTATTTATAGAAATATAATATTCGTAAATTAATATTTTATTTTAGATGGATATTAGATGTGGATTTCGATTTTGTGGAAAGAACCCAAAGATGAATTCAGAGACTTCTTAGGAGACTATATATTCAATTAGGATTCTCTGGAGTTCACCCATCACACACTTACAATTCTCCTTTTGCCATAGAAAATCCATTCCCCAACCCAATATCAAATCAGCGTCAACCGGGCACAATCTTTCTTCTCCACCGACCACTGCCCCACTCTTATCCTTCTATCTCAATCCTGTGTAGCAATTCATGTGGCATGTGCGCTGGAATTTCCTCAAAGGGTCTGAGTTAAAAATCCGGTCTCTTAAAAAGGCACCATATTAATTCAATCATTTTCAGTTATTTCCATAAAATAAAAATTAAATCCCAATCCATCTAAATTCCTATATTATTTTTGTGCCATCATTTCCTGCTACAGGCTATTTCTAATTTCATTAAACAACTAATAAATGAGCCTAGATGAGCCCAACTAAGCTCAGATCCACCCTGATATGATGATCTTTACTAACCATAAGCCCATAAATATTGGTTCCTCTCTTCTCTTCTCTTCTTTTCTTAAATTAGTACTCTTCCTTGTTTATTTACTTCATGTCCATGGTCACCATACATGCAGCTGAGCAAAAATCTCTCTAATTTTTTATTTGACATTGTTTCAGCTGTGGACTGCATTACTGCTTGGCGCTAACAGCTGTGCATGGTTAATCACAACAGTGCTTGTGACCAACATGAAGAACTTCCCGCACAGCCGGGGTACCGTCTCAGGCTTACTCAAAGGTTATGTTGGCTTATGTGCAGCAGTGTTAACGCAACTATATAGCGGCATTCTTAATAAATCTCCTGCCAACCTACTCATCTTGCTAACCCTAGGCCTTCCTTTAATGTGCCTCTTGATGATGTACTTTGTGAGGCCTTGCACACCTGCAACTGAAGATGATGAGTCGCAACATGGCCATTTCCTCTTCACACAAATTGCGTGTATCATCCTCGCATTATACATCCTTGGTATGACAATTTTTGATGAGATTTTACCTAAAAGCTCAATGGCTAACTATGTGATGTTTGGTGTCACGGTACTCTTGCTTCTCTCCCCTCTCGCGATTCCAATAAAGATGACAATATACAGAAGTGCTCCAAAAATTCAGAAAGACCAATTGGTTACACTACGGGAGTCAAAGGCGCCGTTACTGCCTCCTTCTTTATCACAGACATATCTTGACATTACTAGTACTAACTCTTCCTGTAGTGATGATAGTGTTGATCCTTTTGACAATGAGGATGACGATGTTAATGTACTACTAGCGGTGGGAGAGGGGGCAGTGAGTAGGAAGAGAAGACCAAGACGGGGCGAGGATTTCGAATTTCATGAGGCAGTGGTGAAAGCTGATTTTTGGCTTTTGTTTGTTGTATTTTTTATCGGGGTTGGTTCCGGTGTCACCGTGTCGAATAATCTCGCTCAAATAGCAAGAGCAGCAAAGATTGATGGTACAACAATTTTAGTGTGTCTTTTTAGCTTGGGGAACTTTTTCGGGCGGCTTGGTGGTGGGGCAGTTTCAGAGCAACTTGTCAAGTAATTAATTCCATCTCACTTTTCATTCTTTCTTGTTTTATTATGCATTAATTTTTTGTGATCTACAATCTTAGCACCCACAAATTAGCATATTGTTTTTTGAGCAATGCATCATTGGTTTTGTGCCCCAATCATTGTCTCTGTTCTCAAAGTTCAAACAGTCAATACAAACCGTTCAACGTGATCTCCACATTAAATGTGACTAGTGACAAAATTTTATATTTTTTTGAAAATATCATGTTGAGCAGTTCGGATCGACTGTTTGAACTTTGAAAACAAAGATAGAGGTGTGGAGTATGGTTGGAGCACAAAACTAATGGTGAATTTTAACCCTACTCTTGTTTTTTTCTTTTAACATCTTAGTTGATGTGTTTTCACTGTATAACTAGATGTTAGAAAGACTAGATTCTGAGAGTGGAACCTTCATTACAGCTAAAGTTTCAGCCTAAGTTTTAAGTGACTAGAAACCTAAGAAGCAACTCTATATATATAATAAATTGACCTAGACCGAGTATACAGAGCTGACATTTGATTTATTTCAGGTCAAGGTTGTTGCTGCCCCGGCCGGTTCTAATGACGTGCACACAGACAATAATGCTCATCATATTCCTCCTCCTAGCACTAGCCCTTGAAGTATCCCTCTATCCAGCAATTGCATGTCTCGGCATTTGCTACGGTGTTCAGTACTCTATAATGATACCAACCGCATCCGAACTTTTTGGTCTCAAAAACTTTGGCCTCTTCTACAATTTCATGTCATTGGGAAATCCACTTGGTGCATTTTTATTTTCCAGCCTTTTGGCTGGGTACTTATATGATAAGGAGGCGGCCAAGGGTTCGAGTGGAACGATTTGTGTGGGGCCTAATTGTTTTCAGCTTACATTTTTCATCCTGGGAGGTTTTTGTGCACTGGGTACATTTCTAAGTGTAATCCTGAGTGTGAGAATCAAACCAGTGTACCAGATGATGTATGGAGGTGGATCTTCGTATCGGGTTCCAAGGACTTCTGTGCATTAGTACATGATTTACAGTCCTTATTTTGAGTTTACATATTGGTAAATTATGTGGATTTTTTTGTATGATTCTATTGATTATTTATTCCTTTATTTTATCTAATGGAATTGACATTTTCTTTCATGGGAGATCGAACATTTTTGTGTACATAGCCGGCATTCTGTTTTTTGTAATTTAATGGGTAAATTTCGCTAGAGGTCACTAAACTTTGTTGTTTGTCACGAATTGATCATTATTAAAGTTTGATTTGTCCATTTTTAGTCGCTCAACTTTGTTATTTGTCCCAATTAAGTTATTCTATACTCTTTCATCCAAAATCTTAACCGAATATTCCTATTCCGTCCAAAATATTAACGGAATTTACTCATTCCATCCAAATTATTAACATAATGAGCATATTTCATCCAAAATACTAACAAAATGAGCATATTACGTTAGTATTTTGGATAGAAAAATATAGAGGGACTTAATTGAGACAAATAACAAAGTTGAGTGACTTAAAAGGTACAAATCAAATTTGAGTGACCAATTCGTGACAAATAACAAAGTTTAGTGACCTACGGCGAAATTTACCCTAATTTAATGTTTGAAAATATATGAATTTGGGTTTGAATGGTTGGTTTTTGTTATGTATGTACTATATATATGAATATATATTGAACAATTTGTATAGATGCTAGTGCCCATTTTGTAGTTAATTAGCTAGCTTTTAATATTGACAGAAAACTATCCAAAATTCTCAATTGCTGGAATACATTACCTATATTATTTAAATCATTAATTACTAGCGATAATTACTTATCTCTTCATTAACTACACAGACAGATTGTTTTTTTTCCTTGCATACAGCTTCCTTAACCAAAATAATATCACCATTCCTCTCTGATGTACAAAAATGTTTGGAGCTTAGTGTATCAAAATTAGAGAGCCTATGATATATGAAATGATTCAATATATATAAAGAGAACGACAAAGTGCATCTGAAGTTAAGTTATAGGAGCACGAGGACATTTTGTTAAAAAATTTAGGAGAAGTATTTTATTTGATGGTTTTTTAAAGGATAATATATATTTTATTAAATTTTCCATTTACTATAGTTTAATATGGATATCGACAACAGGTCAGCAAAGGGATAATGCTGACATATAATAAAATTAGGGGCGGATCTAGTATTTTCGTTGGGGGCGGGGGGTGAGGCAAAAAAATATAGAATCGGATTTAAATAACTTATTGGATTTAAACCCATTAACTAATTGGGTACTCGATAAGAAAACAATGCTTTGACTTGTATTTTTCAATGCTCTGACTTATAATTTATGATGCTTTAACTTATAATTCTAATTACCAATCATAATATTTCAAGAAATTTATTTTGATTTGAACACTAAATTTTACCCGAATTATAAATCAAACATCCAGATGGGGGCCAAAATATTTCTAAAGAGGGGCAAAGTCGATCGGTACCGATAAATTACCACTAAAACTCGAAATCCAAGGGGCGGCTGCCCCCTGTTCTACTGTGGGTCCACCCCTGAATAAAGTAGATGACATGTCTGAGCAATCAGATCTAATTATTTATTGTGTGGTATGGATTTGATGACCGTGGGGATTGTTAAAGTAGGTGACATTAATTTCTCAGCTACCAGACCTAATTATTTATTATGTTATATGGATTTATTTGATGTTGGTTTCATGTCAACATAACCTTGACATAACCGGGGCCAGATATTCAGTGATGTGATTTTGACAATTAAACAGTATCACATAAGGTTCTTCTGTTAACATTTCAGTGCAAACAAGCACGTCTCGGGTCTAAATAAGGGAATCATTTGTCTATCGGTTTGCAAACTAATGACTTATTAGCAGAAAGTAAAACCGAAAATCAATCAAATTGAAATGCTAACCTGATCTTCCTTTTTTACTGTTGCAGTTGTTTCTATGGTGATTTGTTGCACTAAAAAGGCAAAATATCATAGTTATAGTCATTGTTCGTCATGATTCATGAAGGCCGAACATTTATTCGTAGATCTATATATATGTATGTATTTCCATCTTCACCTTAAGTCCTCTCAAAAAATAAGGGAAAGCAATACATATTGTGTTCTTCCACTTAAATCCTCTCAAGAAAGAAGTAGGGGTAGTAATGGCAGTAGAAGCCTCAAAACTAAGATGTCGTCCACATTATAATTCTGTTCCACAAAATGAAGAAGTGGAGAGTATATATAAAGAACTAATTTCTACACTTCCAAAAGAAGAAAGATTGCCGCCTTTTACGATGCGAAAATACCAAGGTTTTTGGTACTCAGAACGGCGTCTTCCAGGTGTATTGTCAATGCAAGAGATTTTCAAGCCTCGCTCCACAGATTTAATCGTAGCAAGTTTTCCCAAGTCAGGTACCACTTGGCTCAGAGCCCTCACTTTCACTATAGTGCACCGAAATAAGTATACTTTTTCTAGTAACCCTTTGCTTAAACTCAATTCCCATGATTGTGTACCAAACATTGAGTATTTCTATTCTAAGGGAGATGAACAATACCTTGAAACTCTTCCTTCTCCAAGGGTTCTTGGGACCCATTTGTCTTACTCAGCACTCTCAGAGAGCATGAAGACATCAAATTGTCCAATAATTTATATTTGTAGAGAGCCGAAAGATGTCATAGTCTCCTATTGGCACATGGTTAAAAAATTTGATTGGTTCAAAAAACCATTTCCTTTCACTCAAGCCTTCGAGTTATTTTGTGAGGGTTGAATACCATATGGTCCCGTATGGGATCACATTCTTGAATATTACATGAAGAACTTGAGCAATACCGAGAAATTTTTGTTCCTAAAATATGAGGATCTGATGAAGGACCCAATCGCCGGTGTAATCAGGATAGCAAACTTCACCGGATACCCATTCTCTGAGGAGGAGATGAGAGATGGTCTAGTGGAAGAGATAGTCGAGTTTTGTAGCTTTAATAAACTCAGAAACCTTGATGTAAACAAAAATGTTACAGGTAATGTACAAAATGATTTCTTATTTAGAAAAGCAACAGTGGGGGATTGGCAAAACTACATGACGACTGAGATGGCTAATAAGTTGGATGAAATTACAAACGAAAAATTACATGGTTCTGGTTTCAGCTTTTGAGTGGCAAAAGCACATACTGACACCGGTACTGGTATTGGCCATGGAATGTTTTCTTTATTTTTCTTTGCCTATTTATTTCTCATCATGTTAGATGAGATTCATGTAGTTTTATGTTAATTTTATGTCTGTACACGAGAGCTCGGATATTAAATTAATTTGCATTAATTAGAGCTCATTATTTTGCCTTCCTTCACAGTTTAAATATCGTTTTGACTTTTGAAGTAATGCTTTAATTATCTTTAATATTTTCATGTATATTCTGTTGAATCCGATTTGAGTAAACTGGCCTGACATATATATACCAATTCACCATGGCATTATACGAATGGTCCCGAAATTTTTATTAATATCCAAATTTAATATGAAAATTCAAAAAATACCCGGATCAGCACCCTTTTTCGAAATCTACCCTTTCCGGAAATTTTTTTTCCGGAAATAGATGGAATTTCCGGAAATTTTTTTTCCGAAAATGCATTGAATTAGTTTATAAAATCCGCGGAGTGTCGTCGCTTTCACAGCACCTGCTCTCTCACAGTAAGTTTTAATTTATTTATAATTTAAATTTAATTAATTTATAATTTATAATTTAATTTATTTATATTTTAAATTTAATTAATTTATAATTTTAATTTCATTTATTTATAATTTTAATTTCATTTATTTATAATTTTAATTTTAATTTATTTTATTTATAATTTTAATTTAGAATTATTTAAATATGTAACTATTTAATTTGAAATTATTTAAATTCTGAATATTGTCATATTAATTGAAAAAAATAAAAAATGGTGCAGAATAATTTTAAAAGTTTTATTAATTCTAAAATAATTTTATTAATTCTGAAATAATTTTGATTAATTCTGAAATGATTTAGAATTGTTTTAGGAACTTTTTGCTTTTCGGATTCCTTACGGAGCTCTGACAGTCAGATCGACCGGTTTTCGATTGAGGTAATTTTATTTTCTTTATGTTATTTTTAATTTAATTTAATTTATAATTAATTACTTCATTCCAAAATATTTTTTTATTTTTTATAATATTGTCCAGAAAATTTAGAATTGTTTACAACCTTCCAAAATGGTTTATAATAATTTAAAAAATTCCAATATAGTTTAGAATGTTGCCCTATTAATTTATGAAATTCCAAAATAGTGTAGAATAATTATTGAAAATTGTCTAGAATATTTTTACCAATGGCAACACAATTTTTAATTAATTACATGTTGTTATTTTTGAAATTGTCAGACCAATCGAAATTAAAAATGACAACTATTTGTGCGAAAATTTATACTGGAGGGGAGATCCAATATAATGATGACGGGGTCTATTACAGTACCCGAGCTAAATACTCATTACCGCTAACCGTGAACCACAATTTTGATTATCTTCAGAATGAGATTTATAAATTTGTTGGGTACAATGCTAGTGTTACGTTATAATACAAATTTAACTAATAAAAATATATAAGAGGGTTTATATGCAAAATTCATCAACTATGCAATATTAACAAATTGGAGGGGCTTAATTGCAAAAGAACCAAACTTAACAAAAACCAAAACCTTTCCTTCTCTCCCGAAATCATTTTATTTCGGGGAGGGCATGAGTGTGAGTGCGCAAGGAAAGAAAAGAAAAGAAAGAGAGAAAAGGAAGCTTAATTGCCGCGAGATCGATCGAACTGTCCGGAGATTCGAGATCAGAACCAAGTTATCGATCCTTTCAAACTCTCAATTTGGTATCTCTCTAACTCTCTTAATTCTTCTTGAAACCCTAATTTTCTCGATTTGTCGAATTTTCGTTTGAAACTCGAATTAGGGTTTGATAATTGAAATTAGGGTTTAATAGAGTAAATCATAACTCGTGGAATTTATTGATTCTTGTTTAATGGATTTAAAACCTTGAGATTCTGGAATTAGGGTTTTGTAATGAATTCGAGAAATTGTGAATTTTGTCGATCTGTTGATTAGTTAACCGTATAAACTTGACACATATAAGAAAAACGAGATCTGTTGATTAAACCTAATACCAATTGAATATCGATCGAATTAGGGTTAGTTGACCTAATTTAGATTTCTATAATAAAAAAAAGGGGTAGTAGATGTTATTATAACGGTATAGGAAATAAGAATACATGTTCGGTTATGCGGGAAACGAATGGTTTCGAATCAAAAGGATAGTATTATACAAACCTGAGCAAAATATGAACCTGAGTATGGTATTGCGGGCCGCAAGAGAAAGTATTACGGGCCGCAAGAGATAAGGCAGAAAACATATGAACCTGTGTATGGTATTGCGGGCCGCAAGAGGAATTATTACGGGCCGCAAGATGGGAGACAGAGAATATCTGAACCTGAATATGGTATTGCGGGCCGCAAGAAAAATTATTGCGGGCCGCAAGATATAAGACAGAGAACAGACAGACCCGAATTTCGGACTGGTTGGTTGCGGGCCGTAACAGGTTTCATTGCGGGCCGCAATAGGATACCCAGAAATGATTCTTACTGTATAATCAGGGCAAATCAAATGGAAATCGAACCCTAATTGTATTAGCTTTAATCGTATAGCTACCGTATATATTTAAATTATATTTATGTGTATATCTTAAATAGAACCGGTAGAGCAACAAGTTACGGAATCTCTCGAGACGTCTGAGACATAAGGGCGGATCTTGATCTTCCTAAACAGGTGCGGGGTTTCTGGACTTGTCTGATATTTCATTTTCAGAACTAAACTGTTATTCGGTTGTCATGTTGAATACTTATTGTTGCATTAATTGAATTGTGCATTGCATCTGCATAGCCCAATCTATTTAAACTCGAATTGCTGTGATCTAATGAACTTGCATGCTGGTATGGTTTCCAGATTGTGTCGATCTATTATGATCTAATCTTAGATTGAAAGTCATCATAAATTGGAATGTGATTATTAATGTGTCACCACTGGTTGGTGAATGTGGAATTTGCAAAGTCTGCTAGCCGACTTTGATCGTAGGATCCTAAAGCTTTAGCCTACCTGGCCCTCTACAGTCCCCAGTACCGGTTGGGGTGAGGGGCGAGTGACTTTATTATGGTTGTGATTATGAATGACTATTGTGTAACGTCTCTGTGACTCTAGGGCGTTATCCGGCGTGATAATGCGTTTGGACGGTCGGTTGATATTACGATATTCTGAATAAGGTTGAATGAATTTTCTTAATATGACTTGAAACCAGAATTTAGGAAATGGTTAAGCCAAAGCATTACAGATGGGTGTCAGATAAAGGGTCCAGCTCGGTGGAACATCTGTAGGTGTCAGTAACCCTACAGATGGGGTTTTGATAAAGGGTCCAGCTCGGTTGAACATCTGTAAGTGCTACCAGCTTTAATAAGATGAGTTAAGCCCTAAAAATTGCGTTGGTTTGAATTTCAATTTGGCAATTCCGTATTATTGATTTCATTTGATCATCTGTTGTCAGGTTTATGCATTTTTCTTATATACTGATATAAAATTGTAAAATGCTTTAGTTGTGGTTTCTTTTTGGAAATGGAACTAGATTGCAAGTCCAGCGACTCGTTGTGGCAAATTTCGCACTGAGAATTTATTCTCACCCCACTTTTGGGTTACTTTTTCAGGTTCTGGTGCAGCTGATAGTGGAGAGGCACGTCGGATTTAGGCCGTTGGTATATGCCACCTCTACCGAGTTTTGTTTGGTATTTGACTAGAGATGTACATATATTTTTGGTTGTGATATATTCTCTATGTCATGTCCTCTGACTGTATCCATATGAGATACTGTTTTGTATACTATGGCCTATCTGATATTTTGATTTGAACCGTTATGTGAATTTGTGTCCTTTTTGTTTGTTTGGGATTGGTTATCCATTATATTGTACTTGCCTTGTAAGCATACAGGAAACTGTATGTTTACGGCAGGGCCCTGTCACATCCTGAGGCTGCGGGGTGTGACAGCTAGTCAAGCAAATCTGGAAATTCAAGCCAGGTTTAATATGTCCACCGATGGACAACGTGACTATCAATTAGTACCGGTAATGGACCAACAATCATTCGAAATGATTTTAGGAATTGTGTCGTCTTTTTCACAAAGGTTACAGATTATGGAGTTATATGTAGAATTGGAACCGAACTGTACCAGTCAGATTCCTGAACCTCGATTCTGACCCAGTACCAGTCAGAATCCTGTGGAACCCGACCCAATACCAGTTAGATCCCGATCTAGCACCGGTCGGTACTCTGTGGATGTAAGAATGAGACCCGGACCCAGTATCGGTAGCAACTCTGTGGATCAACCAGTTATATCCCGACCCAGTAGCAGTCAGAATCATGTGGATCAAGACCCAATACCAGTTAGATCCCGACCTAGTACCGGTCGCAGATCCGATCGATCAGACAATCAGAGCTCCGAAAGGGACCCGAAAGGAAAAGAGATTCCTAAAAAAAATTTAAATTAATCGAACAATGTTCTATATTACTAAGGTAATTTTCTACACTATTTGGTATTTTCTAAATTATTCTAGACTATTTTGGTATTTTCTAAATTATTCTACACCATTTCGGTAATTTCTAAACAATTCTAGACTATTTTGATATTTTCTAAATTATTCTACACTATTTTGGTATTTTTCTAAATTATTCTACACCATTTCGGTAATTTCAAAACAATTCTAGACTATTTCGGTATTTTCTAAATTATTCTACACTATTTTGGAATTTTCTAAATTATTCTACACCATTTCGGTATTTTTCTAAATTATTCTACACCATTTCGGTATTTTTCTAAATTATTCTACACCATTTCGGTATTTTCTAAATTATTCTACACCATTTCGGTATTTTCTAAATTATTCTACACCATTTCGGTATTTTCTAAATTATTTGGCACCATTTTGGTATTTTCTAAATTATTTGGACATTATTTAAAACTATTTAAAATAAAATAAATTAAATAAACTAAATTAGAAAAAAAAAATTACCTTTCAAAAACGGTGAAAAATTCGGATGGTGATGGGGATGGGAATGCTGTGGTGGCGGGGTCATTTGTAGGTGAAGTCTGTTTCCGGAAAAAAATTTTCTAAAAACAGAGGCCGTTTCCGGAAAAAAAATTTCCGAAAACAGAGGCCGTTTCCGGAAAAAAAATTTCCGGAAACGGAGGCAATTTCCGGAAAAAATTTTTCCGGAAAGGGTGGATTTCGAAAAATGCCGCTGATCCGGATATTTTTTGAAATTGAATATTAAATTTGGATATTAATAAAAAATTCGGCGAATGGTCTATTGAAAGTGTACTAACAACAAATAAAAATATAACTCTGTTATTCATTTATGCATAATCAGTAGTTCAAATAAGTATTTATTTGATCAGGAAGAATTTTTTTTTAAATTATTGAGAAAAATAAATTGGAAAATTAATTATTATGAATCGAATAATGGACCTTCTGCCAACCTGGATCATCGTTTTTGACTGTTGCAGACTTTCAGTTGTTTCTATGGTGATCTTTTGCAATTTTTTTATTTTTTTACTTTAGAACAACGAATTGAGTCAAAATAGCTATTCAGGTTTAAAAATAATACTCTGAAATTTAATTTCTAATATTTTTCTATTTAATTTTCAATGCACCTGACTTCTAATTCTAATTACCAATCAAAATTTTAAAAAAAATATTCTAATTTTAATCTTAAATTTAACCCTCTAATTTTCAATGCTCATGTGAAATGACTTCCCAATAGACACCACATGTTTCTCATCCTCTCTCGTGCTTGGTTTAGCCCCTTCCCATACTTTCTTTGCCCCTTTACTTCAACAACCACTCTCTTATTAATGAATTATTCAAACACTAGTGGCTATGTCAGCATCGGCACACCGGCCGATAACTGCCTCAAGTATCGAGTTCCACCTAAGATTTGTAAAATTGAAATCAGAATCGGTTATTTGACCATAAATTAAGAATCGGATGAATCAGTTAGAATCGGATCGAAAACTCAATTTTTTTGGTTCCTATAAAAAATTAGAAAAAAATAGTAAATAGAATGATTTTGATTCCTATAAAAAATAAATATATATAAGAAAAATAAAAGAAGAAAATGAAACAAAAAAGAGGTAGAAAATATGGAAAAAAAATATGGAAAAAACGATTCAAAAGCAAATGTAAAAATGAAAAAAAAAAAAACCTGGGTAGATCGATGATCCAATGAAGACCTAACTGGTGATAAAGAAAAACTGGAGGCAGGTAGCAGCCCTAAATGTCTCATTAAATATTATAAGTGGTCCCATCTCTCCAAATTTTCTTAGTTGAACCCAACCCACAAAAACTCTGGTGCAAGATTCTTTTATGGTGTTTGTACACCAAGTTTAACTGAATTAAGGAGAGGCTCTCTTCCCAAACAACTCAAACAAAAAATCAAAATAAATGTGTTATATTTTCTAATAAACAGAGAGTATTTGATACTAGAGAGTATTCTGAACTAGTGAACTCGAGATAATTTGAACAAACATTTTGAGTCAAATTGAGTCAGTTCAGAAGTCCAAAGAATAGTTTTCTCTACTAAAATACAAATATAACTAACCACAATGGTAAGTATACAATATTTGCATAAGAAATCTGTAATTAGTATGCATGAAAAATAACAAGGACAGAATGGGCTTATAACTTTACAAGTAATGAACCTTTGTGGTCGAAATCTCACAGCTGCATGCAAAGCTAATTCATCTTAATTTCTAGCAATCAATCAAACAACTGTAGTGCCAAATTTTAAAAGCATTCCACATAGGATGATGCAACACATTTTCTCGACGCCTATTGACCTTAAATGTTGGTGCCGGAGAAGACGGAAGGGTCTCAACATTTCAATAGGCGAAGAGAAAATGCGTTGCATCATGCTATGCGGAATGGCTTTGAAAATTTGGCCTCTAAAGGTGAAAATTTTGTTTTGGAAGGGAAGCTTGATGTTGGATTCAAATATAACGCTTGCAGCTTGCTTTAGGTATCAACCTTGAAAACATAAGAAGGATTTAACATTTCCCATGTTCTCACATGTTACCCCATGTGATTTCTGAACACTTTCACGTTCTCACATGCTCAATTATATATCTTTTTACACATTATAAAACAGAAAAAGCATTAAATATTCAATTTTTGTTTTTATAGTTCGTTCTCCATAAAACTATGATTATCATAAACCATAAAAGTATTTGAAATAAAAAAAAAAAAAAACATAGCTTTTTGTCTACCACTGCCCGAGCGACTATATATAGAGACAATGCAGTGTTAAATATTGAAATAATTGTTTTTGGATTCTAAATATGAGGTTAGACAAAGCAGCTATCATGTGTTTTCAATAATTACACAGGCATATTGTTTTTTTCCTTGCATACTTCTTTCGATCCCTCAACCAAATTATTTTCACCATTCATCTCTAATGTACAAAGTATTTGGAGCAGAGCTACTCCATTCTATAAATTATTGAGATTTCTAATCTAACGTGGCGATTTCTATTCCAATTTTAGATATGTCCGCCAGTTTCATATTTAGAAATTATTCCGCAAAATTTGTTATTAAGAAACACTTTCTAATCACCACATTGGCGAAACGATTCGCTCAAATTCATTCTTCCCCGTTTCTGTGACTCACATGGTCTATTTAAAAAATCTAAAATTAATTTCAAGGACGTGAAGATTTAGAAATTATGTAAAAAATGATTGACAATTATTTACAAATTCATTTCAATTGCTGTTAAGTTTCTAGTGAACTTTTATATGCTCTCAACATTTTGTTCCCAGATCTATCTCTACAGGGAACAACGTGTCTCAAAAAACATGGGCCATAGAGGCTCAATGATGAGCCCAAAAAATTCAATCCTAACTTGGATCAATGAAACACAGTTCATATTTTGCCAATTCAAGGTCCATTTTATAGCCTTTTTGAGAAAATATGGGGCTAACCAACATATGTTGCAATATCTAAACATTCATTTAACCTATTTCGCAATAAACCACCAACACTAGTAGAATATTGACAATGCTAACGTTACACCTATTTACCAAAAGACGAATATAATGAAACTAATAATAATGACAATTCATAACCTATTTTGCTTCTTTTATTTTATCAGTCAAGTCATTGCATGCATTTATACTTTTATTTATTACATAATAATGGAGACTATATATATCAACAAAATATCTCTACTTGTTTATTGTTGACACCAAATTAAGTAAATCTTAACACTCCCAGATTGTAAACCAATAATTCCAGTACGAAATCAATTGATGTTATGGTATTTTTTTATACATTAAATGTAGACGATTTGATTCAATTGCAATTGCAATTGCATCCGATTTGATACATTAAGGTACTAAGATATTTTGTCAGACATGCATGAAACACTTGTTTTATATTTTTTTTTTTCGCTTAAAAATTAATATTTTGTGGCCTTCTTATTTGTGCAAATCAAGAGTTGAAATGAATTAGTATCCTTGAATGACATTTAAAATAAGGAAATCAGGACAATTTGAATATTTGACAATCAAATAAGGGTGTTTAGGAAAGTTTAAAAAAATGGCAAGCACGTGTGGTGATTACATGTGATAAGTACGTGTCTAGATAAATTTAGATTGTACATGTAACAAAAATAAAAATAAAAACATGCATAGAATAAGAAAAAAAATGCAAACTATTTAATTGGAGCACTGATATTCAATATGAAGTTTAAATTTTTTAATCAAAATCGTTAGCGGATTAGAACATCTATGTGCTTAATGTAAGAATGGAGATAAAAAAGTTAACATTTAATGTTGGTAATTATTATAGAATAAAATCGTTTACTGATTTAAAAATTTAATTGATATTGTGTTAATTAAAATATTAGTTTTGCTAGTATAACACGTTTTGACTTTTTGATATATATATATATATATATAGGGTCTGTCTAAATTGCTGCTGGCAGCAGTTCTGCCCAGGTGCTGCCGGGGCTTTTTTTAGCCGTGTGATGTCCAAACAACAAATCCAAACCGTTAGATGTTTAATCTATAATATAATCTACTTGAAGACCAAATTTTACATTTTTTGGAATTTTTTTACTATTTATTAAGCTGGTTTGAAAAACGCTGATTTCAGTAATTTTCTGCAGCATTGAAATCAGCGGTTTTCAAACCAGCTTAATAAATAGTAAAAAAATTCCAAAAAATGTAAAATTTGGTCTCCAAGTATATTATATTATAGATTAAACATCTAACGGTTTGGATTTGTTGTTTGGACATCACACGGCTAAAAAATGCCCCGGCAGCACCTGGGCAGAACTGCTGCCAGCAGCAATTTAGCCACAGCCTATATATATATATATATATATATATATATATATATAACACGTTTTGACTTTTTGAGTGCCAAACTGTGAAGAGAAGAGTCCTGACGAAACGAGACATGCATTCAGAGAAAAGTTGTGGTATTGAGGAGAGAAACGAGGCGAAAGGGACATGAAATATCTTGTTTTTCTTTGGAGGAACTAATTAAGGGAAGAATATATGATATGCTGCTTGTCATAATGAATTAGCTAGCTACATATTTCCATATAAATTATGATATTTTCTTCTTTATTTCGTAAGGGAAACGGTTTGCATATGTAAATGGCTCAGATACTATTATTTCTTATCCGAATTTAAATTCAGATGAATGAAGCAATATATCTAATAAATAGTGTATATACATGAATGAGGAGGGTTCAAATGCCTTCATTTTTTATGCCTCCACCATGCTTTCATTTTCAAAACGTTAATAACTCAAAATTTAAATTATAAACCTCAAAATAAAACTGTTAGATATGACCTATGCTATTTTATCTATGTGCTCAAAATTTTTTATCACATTTTGGTTTTCTTTTTATGTGAATTAATTAGTTGAAAAATTAACGTCTAGAAATTATCCACATTAGTACGTTTTTACAATATGCACATATTAATACTGTTTTTACAATATACACTATTTTATATATGATATGCTGCTGATTTTACTGTTTTGTTAAGCCACCGTTGGATCAACAATTTTGTAAAATACTTAATAAATAGTAAAAAAATTCAGAAAAATATAAAATTTGGTCTCCAAGCACATATTAATATGGAGAACAAGATGAACGATTTGGATCGGCCATTTGGATTTTGAATTTTAGATTTATGGTCCAATGCACAAACCCCTCCATGCATTGCAATGCACCATAGCCCATCTCTCTCTCTCTCTCTCTCTCTCTCTCTCTATATATATATATATATATATATAGAGATGGGCTATGGTGCATTGCAATGCATGAACCCTTTTATGCATTGCACTCTAAATCATGGATTTAAAGTCCAATCAACCAATCCGAACCGTTCATCTTGTTCTTCATATTAATATGTGCTTGGGGACCAAATTTTACATTTTTTGGAATTTTTTTACTATTTATTAAGCAATTTTGAAAGTCGCTGATCTGATGGTCCAGAAAATTTTACTGTTTTTTACTGTTCACAGCAAAACAGCAATTTTCAAAAATGCTTAATAAATAGTAAAAAAATTCCAAAAAATGTAAAATTTGGTCTCCAAGCACATTTCTATATGGATTAAACATCTAACGGTTCGGATCGGTCGTTTGAACTTTAATCTCTGTGATTATAGTGCAATGCATAAGGGGGTTCATGCATTGCAATGCACCATAGCCCATCTCTATATATATATATATATATGAGGAGGGAACGGATGACACCGTTTTTTGGTGACATCGAATGACACCGTGCATTTTTAAAGTCCAAATAGTCAATCCAAACCGTTCAACTTGATGGATATATTAAAATGTGTTTGCAGATCAAATTTTATATTTTTTTGAATTTGTTTACTATTTATTAAGATGGGTACAAAAATTCAACGGTCTGAATATAGCGATTTTGTTAAATACTTAATAAATAGTAAAAAAAATCCAAAAACATATAAAATTTGATCTTCAAGCACATTTTAACATATCCATCAAGTTGAACGGTTTGGATCGACTGTTTGAACTTTGAAAACTTTAAAAATGCACGATGTTATCCGATGTCACCAAAAAATGGTGTCATCCGATCCCTCCTCTCTCTCTCTCTCTCTATATATATATATATATATATATATGAGTAAAACTTAGAGTGTTCTTAGGCTCACCAAGTAAAACGCGTTTCTACTTCACGCCATATTTTTATTTTGAAAGTCCAAACGACCGATCCGAACCGTTAGATATTTAATCCATATTGAAATGTGCTTGGAGACCATATTTTATATATTTTGGAATTTTTTTACTATTTATTAAGCATTTTCGAAAATTGTTGTTTTGCTGTGAACAGTAAAAAACAGTAAAATTTTCTGGACCATCAGATCAGTGACTTTCAAAATTGCTTAATAAATAGTAAAAAAATTCCAAAAAATGTAAAATTTGGTCTCCAAGTACATTTCAATATGGAGAACAAGATGAATGGTACGGATCGACGTTTTGAACTTAAAAATCACAAAATATGAGCGTGAATTAAAATAGTCGCTTTACTTTGCAACTCACCGTAGCCCACCTATATATATATATATATATATATAGAGAGAGAGAGAGAGAGAGAGAGATAGGCTAATATACAATCGATTGCACCACGCCTCTCGTGCAACCAAGTCATTTTCCGATTTTTAAAGTCCAAATGATCGATCCAAACCGTTAGATGTCATCTCCATATTAAAATGTGCTTGGAGACCAAATTTTACATCTTTTGGAATTTTTTTACTATTTTTTAAGCCACTTTGAAAATCACTGATCCAACGGTGGCTTACCAAACAGTAAAATCAGAACCAAACCGTTGGATCAACGATTTTCAAAGTGGCTTAAAAAATAGTAAAAAAAATCCAAAAAATGTAAAATTTGGTCTCCAAGCACATTTTAATATGGAGATGACATCTAACGGTTTGGATCGATCATTTGGACTTTAAAAATCGGAAAATGACTTGGTTGCACGAGAGGCGTGGTGCAATCGATTGTATATTAGCCTATCTCTATATATATATAGAGAGAGAGAGAGAGAGAGAGAGATGGGCTATGGTGCATTGCAATACATGGACGGGTTTGTGCATTGGACCATAAATCTAAAATTCAAAATCCAAATGACCGATCCAAACCATTCATCTTGTTCTCCATATTAATATGTGCTTGGAGACCAAATTTTACATTTTTATGAATTTTTTTACTATTTATTATGTATTTTACAAAATTGTTGATCCAACGGTGGCTGCTGATTTTACTGTTTTGTTAAGCCACCGTTGGATCAACAATTTTGTAAAATACTTAATAAATAGTAAAAAAAATTCAGAAAAATGTAAAATTTGGTCTCCAATCACATATTAATATGGAGAACAAGATGAACGGTTTGGATCGGTCATTTGGATTTTGAATTTTAGATTTATGGTCCAATGCACAAACCCTTCCATGCATTGCAATGCACCATAGCCCATCTCTCTCTTTGTCTCTCTCTGTATATATATATATATATTTGTTAATTTGTGCGTCAAATTTTATTCAACTTGAAAATTATTGCGACATCTATAAAGTCCAATGAGTTCAATTAATTCTTCTTCTTCTTCTTCTGATTTTGATATATCCAATTATCGTTTGTTGCGGTTGTAAAACAAATTTGTGGTCCGTATATAACTTATTTTTATATGTCAACTCAATATATAGATATTATTGATGCATATGATGGAAATAAAGAATTTAATTATTTTATTTCTAGCAGGTCTAGAATATTTTTTGTTGGAACAGATATAAATACAACAACAATAACAACCTGGATTTGAATTTATTCTTTGGTATTAGGTTATTTATATAATGCCAAATGTAAGGCGATATACCATTCTTGACGTTTACGATTTTTTTTTAAAACAAATTCAGAATATTATTACTAATAAATTTATATAATTTTTAGACTCAATTATTTAATTATATGCACTCACATATCTAGATCAATCTAATTAACTTTTGAACTGTTGTTAATTTTTCATTAATGTTACTGTCTGTATCACCTGGTTCAATCAAATTATAAATTTTAGGTGTAGAAAAACTCCAAGTAACTTGTCATCAATTTTGTGCTCAAATTGGCCACTTGAGATATTGGCATCTAAGTTATGTATCAAAGGGACAAAGCTCTACAATCAAGGGTTAATATCCTTTGCAATATATCTAGTCTCTATCTAAGTTTTCAAATAACAACTTTTCATAGTTACAAAATAAAAGAAATCCGCATTACAAATCATAACAAAAGATAACATGACTAAATTAAGAAAAGAACTTGTTTATTCTTTTGTAAATAAAAGAAAACCTCTTTACATGGCTAAATTAATAACAACATAGAAAAAGAGTCGTTAGGAACTACTCATACCCCCAACCTTGAAACGTGTTGCATGGATGAGGTCATTTTCATGCTTGGAGTCAACGCCTAAAAGAAAATATGCATTAATTAGACAGTTGTCCTGCTCTCCACACATCACCTTAAGACCATATATATACACACACAATACAAACACACATCTTAACTTCACTAAATCAACAAAGTTTTCTCTAAGAGGGAAGAGTATTCAAAAGCCTGTGAAGGTATTTATAATAAACACATACAAATTAATTTCGCTTTCCATCCATGGAGAACATGATCTCTTCCCAAATCAACCATTCTGTTTTCAACGAGCAGCGCTGGTTAGAGCAGTTGCAGCATGACTTCTCCAAGGATTTAGAAGACACGCTCGGCATTAAAGTGTCGGTGTTTGACGTGCCAAAGCTTCTTTATGAAGACAAACCAGATGCTTATGTACCTCATTTCTTTGCTGTGGGTCCCTACCACCAGCACCGAATGGAGCTGCGTTGCATGGAGCGATACAAGATTGCCGCTGCAAAAAGAGTTGAGAGGTCATTTAAGGACATAAAGTTTGATGACCTTATCAATGAATTTATACAGCTCGAAAGCGAGATCCGAGCACCATACCATAGGTAATCCCTTTTGGCAATTTGAATTCTCTTTTTTGTAAGCTATATAAGAATCCTTCTATAGTTTGTTTCATGTTTGAGGAAAACCCTATATCTTGGTAGTGTGCCCAATACCTGCATTCTCCAAAGAAGAAAATCAAATATTTGACCTACTTCATGTAAAAGAATATCTAATCAATATATATATACATATAAATGGGCTGTGGCTAATTTGCTGTCGGCAGCATTTCTGCCGGCGGTGCTGCCACTGTTTTTTCTATTTTTTGATGTCCAAACGACAAATTCAAACCGTTAGATGTTTAATCTATATTATAATATACTTGGAGACCAAATTTTACATTTTTTGGAATTTTTTTACTATATATTAAGCTGGTTTGAAAACCGCTGATTTCAATGCTGCAGAAATTTACTGAAATCAGCGGTTTTCAAACCAGCTTAATATATAGTAAAAAAATTCCAAAAAATGTAAAATTTGGTCTCCAAGTAGATTATAATATAGATTAAACATCTAACGGTTTGGATTTGTTGTTTGGACATCACACGGCTAAATATAGCCCCGGCAGCACCTCTGCCGAAATGCTGCCAGCAGCAATTTAGACAGATCCCATATAAATGTATATATACATATATATATGTATGTATATATACATGTATATATGTCTACTCTACATGAGTTTGGCTAGTATAACATCAGTGTCATTTCAGTCTATATAACACCAACTCCAAAACCTATCGAATCAATTTCAAACGGTGAATCCAAACCGTTCAAACTGATCTACTTCATTAGTTGTGAGTTTACATGTAAAATTTATAACCTTTTGAATTTATTTGGTATCAAGTCAAGCGGTCAAATGTGTGAGTTTTTAAGTTAATTTTAATACATTAATTTTTCGATAAAATGTCGCTTGATTTGATACTAAAATAACTCGAAAATATAAAAGTTTGCATGTAAACGCATCACTCATAAAGTAAATTCATGATTTAAACGGTTTGGATTAATCGTTTGAAGTTTATTCAATCAATTTTGAAGTTAGTGTCATGTGACACCGATGTCATACTAGCCGGACTCATGTATACATATATATAATATATGTATATATACATGTATATACATATATACATATATATATTATGTTTGACAAATAATCTTCACCAGCAAGTAGTACTTAAATTGTAAAACTTCTTTGATGGTGTAAGTAGGTAATTGAGTTGCTTGGATTCTCATATTTTACATGTCAAAGCACTTATATACATATCTTAACTAATCTTAACGGTGTGTCTAGGTATCTTGATTTCACTGAAGAAAGTTTAGCATGGATGATGGCCATTGATTCATGCTTCTTGCTTGAATTCCTTCAAAACTACCACAATGGAGAAGGAACTGGCATTGTACCTCCACCAACAAATTGGATAAGCGGTATCGTGAAGGATATCATGATGTTAGAGAATCAAATCCCGGTCTTTCTCTTGAGAAAGACTCTGGAGTTCAAATACTCTTCGGACGAAGTAGCAAATACCATGTTACAAACCATCTTAGAAAGATTCATAGAAGAGGTTACTCCTCTTAAAGTTACTGTTAGTATAGGCAATCTAGATAAGTATGCGCATGTGCTCGAGCTGCTCTACCATGTTATAGTTCCAAATTTAGAAGAACAACATGATCAAACTGAAATCATCATTGAAAACCCAGACGAGATGCTGAACCCCGAAGATGTCGAGACAGTAAAAGAAGCGATGGATAATATATCCAGACTAAATATAGCTCCAATCCGTTTCATTAAAGAGAAGTTGATATTAAAGCCTGTTGATATCATATCAAATCTTCTCCAGAAACTCTCTAACAAATTTCCTGTGGTAACGCTCCTCTCTCCGATTGTTGACTACTTCTTCTCTCAAACCAATGTTACGAAAAACATACAAAATATGACCATAAGTAACATCATCAATTCGCCACTACTCGAAGAAATTACAATCCCATCTGTATCTAAACTTGTTCGTTTCGGAGTAAAATTTATTCCGACAGAGGATGGGATAAGTGGGATAGCATTTGATGGAAAAACCGCAAAAAGCGGAACCTTTAAACTGCCGGTCGTCACTCTGGATTCCAACACTGACACTATATTGAGAAATTTGGTGGCTTATGAAGCCTCTGTCATCAAGGGGCCATTAGTTTTTTCACGGTACACTGAACTAATGAACGGAATCATCGACACAGTTGAGGATGTGAAAATCCTAAGAAAAAGCGGGATAATTTTAAATCACATGAAGAGTGATAGGGAAGTGGTGCATCTGTGGAGCGGGATGTGCCGATCCGTGAGGCTAACCAGAGTGCCAAAGATCGATCGAGTTATCAATGATGTCAGGAGCTTTAACAACACAAAATTGACGGTAAAAATAAACAAATTACTGAGGAGGTATGTCTTCAAGTCATGGAAATTTCTAACTGTGCTTGCTACTTTGTTTCTGCTACTGATGACTGGAGTGCAGACGTTTTGCTCGGTATATACTTGCTCTAAGTGGGTTGCTACCATTGCGGATGAAACCGAGCAAACTTGATCTCTCGTGCTAATGAATGATCGATATCATGAACTCCTTAATTTGTAATATATATGTATTATCTGCAGTTACAGCTTTGTAATAAGATGTTATAATTCAGTATAAATGAAGGCTGTATCTATTTGTTATATGTACTCCATGTTTCTTTTTATTTATTATTATTATTATTATTATTATTATTATTATTATTATTGTTGTTGTTGTTTAGTTTCTCTTTGTATTTCTACACTATGAAGCTAGATTGTAACATCATAATTGTACGAGTTTATAATATTTTTTTGATGAAAGGTAGGGGTCTGGCTCCTATATCTATATTGATTTAATAAAAGTTTGTTGAGGTTTTACAATGGTTCTAACGTTTGCAAAAAAATTCTTTTTATAGAAATTCCAAATTTCAACCCTATTTTACAAGAAAATCTTTGCTATATATATATCATTTCTTTATATAGAAAAAAAGGACACCTCTAGCCTAGTACAGTAAAAGTTTGATATGTTTTTCTCTGATATATACGAGAAGCGAGATGCACCACGTGTACACATTTTCACAAATGTAGCTAATTTTAATATTAAGGAACAGTTGTTTATGAATCATGGGATTCTATAAGCTTTTAAGTTGAACTGAATTACATGACGTGCAGGAATCATTATAAGATATTCAAAAAGTATCACAACTCATAGAAGATGTGTTCAAGATACTACCAAATAAGAGACTAAAAGTCAAATTATTAATTACATTTTTCAACTATATTTCACAGAGTATTCATGGGCCTAAGTTGCACTAATAAGAACCCAAAACTGTCTATCTATTCGCATAAAACCAAACCATATCTCTAAATTTTTTACTATTTTTTCTAAATTTTTTAAAATAACAGTTTTTCATTAAATAAAAATAAATAAATAAATCAGAAAAACACTGACTTTCAAAAATCATAAAAGAATAGTGAAATATTTGAAAAAATATATATATAATTTGGTCTCCAAATTTTATATTTTTTGGAAATTTTCACTACTTTTTTTAGAATTTTTCAAAATTAGTGTTTTACAGAAAATTCTGGACCATCAAAAACAGTGATTTTCAAAAATTCTAAAAAAATAGTAAAAAATTTCCAAAAAATATAAATTTTGGTCTCCAAGCACAATTTAATATGGATATCAACTTAAACGGTTTGGATCGATGTTTTGAACTTTGAAACTAGAGATATGACCACAAATTAAAACACTCATTTTAATTAATTTGCAAAGTATGGTAGCCTTGCTCTTTAAATTTTATATATCAAAATAAAACAGTTATATGTGTGCATATAAAAAGTTATCATTTTTTTAATTTAGTTTATATGAATATTTTTTATTTAAATAAAATATGTGAAAATGATATTTTTGAGCAACTAATATCTTGATCTTCTACATAGAGAATGGATCAATACGGTTCGAAATCGGGTAAAATCAGACCTAAAATGGACAAAATATGACTAAAATAAGAATTGTGGAAGCAGAAGGGGAAAGGCCTCGGAGCGTCCTTTCGAGTTGTATTAGATCCGAATAACCACCCATGTTTGAGCGGGTCAGATTGTGGGTGAAACGGGTCACTTTCTAGATCATGCGCACGTGGATGAGTGGGGGCTTCATGCGCAGTTTTCTGTCAGTATGTATGTTTGGTCTATAAATAGGACCGTTGGACTCTAGAAAACATGTTTAATTCATATTTTGTGTTATTAGATAGATTTCTGTCTATTAGAAATTAAATTAATGTTTTTTACATATTAAATCTTAAATTTTCTGCTCTGGAAAATTAAGTCCACATACTGAGAAACTTGAGGCGTTTAGCATCTAGATTGTGAAATAGAGATATGCTCAAGAAACCGTATTCAATCTCCATAAAATCATCTAAGAGTGGTGCACTTCAAGTGTCCAAAACAAACCCAAAAATTCACAAAAGGCTTTTTAAGTTGCTAGGCCTACATCACCATGGCCCAAATTGCAACTGGAATAATTCCCAAAGTATTCATGGGCCTAATTCCCACTGAAAGTCTAAAACAAACCCAAAATCTGTCTGTCTATTGGGATAAAACCAAATTAACCAAATCAATTAAAAAATCACCTTGTCTCCAAACATTTTAATTAATTGTGGTATTTGCCTCCATAAAAAAGGGGGAATTTCATGTACACCCCTCAAAAACTTCAAAATTACGTATTTCCCACTCTAAATTTTGAAATTACATATTTCCCCCTCTAAAATTCAAAAACTCACAAATTTACCCATTTTATTATCTTTTATATTAAAACACATTCTAACTTTATAAAATACCCATTTTACCCTTTTATTAAAAGCATAAAACGCCTATTTGACTCGAATTTGAATCTAAAGGGTTACTCTGTCCGAACTACTTTAAGATCCGTACTTGCTAGATTAGCAGGAATCTTGAAGCGAACACGCACATATATTAAAGCAACGTGCACAGATTTAATGTGTTGCGCATGCATCGGGATTGCTTTAAGATTCGTGCATGCTATATCAGCACAGATCTTGAAGCGAACATGTACATATATGGAAGTGATGCATGCGGATTGTACGGTAGAGAAACCTTTTAGATTCAAATTTGAGTCCGATAGAGCTTTTTATGTTTTTAATAAAGGACAATATGGGTATTTTATTAATTTAGAATGAGTTTTAATATAAAAGACAATAAAATGGATAAATTTGTGAGTTTTTGAATTTTAGAGGGGGAATACGTAATTCTAAACTAAGTTTAGAGGGGGGGAATACATAATTTTGAAGTTTTTGAGGGGTATACATGAAATTCCCCCATAAAAAAATTAGCTTATCTTCAGCTTTCTTTCTTCCAACTGGAACATCTCACTAAGCAGAACAAAGAAATAATAAAGTTGGAGAGAATGGTAGAATCAAATGATACCAACAACAGATCATCTCTTCTCCTTCTTTTGGTACTAGTATTTTTCTGTTCCCCATGGCAGACAGTATCAGCTCTGAAGAAAGTTAGAACTCTCCCAGGATTTGATGGCCCACTGCCTTTCTCTTTAGAAACTGGGTAAGAATGTCTCCTTTTCCTCTTCAATATTGTAACTAAAATATTTAATTCCTCTTTTCCTCTTAAAGAGAAAAAGCTAGTCAAAAAAGTTACCGTCAATTATAGTAACTGTCATGGTTCCGAGAATCGGCCGATTCACTTGGGCGATTGGGACGGAATCTTCCGGTGTCGTTCCGAGTTTTGATCGATTTACGTACACGATAGGGTGATATTTGTCACTAAAATCGGTGGAATCGGTTTTACTCGACTGATTCAACCGAATTTTACTCCAAGCTGAGACGATTCTCAGCTACCTGGACCGGTTATCGTCTGCCCATAGGCTGGGCTCCGTCGAGGACTGCTGATAGAGAGGACCGTCATCAATTTCCTTCGTGCAATTGTGTAAAACTCAAATTGAGTACTGCTTATAAAAACGTTAATTAATTTACTTAATGAACACATGTGACTTTAAGCTTTGTGCTGGGAAGAATTTGAATTTGTTGCATTAATATGATTACTGACAACATTGCTAAAACTTAAATAATATAGGTACTTGGAGGTGGATGAGGAAAAAGGCGTGGAGTTTTTTTACTACTTCATTGAATCCGAGAGCAACCCAGAGGAGGATCCTCTCATGCTTTGGTTGACAGGAGGGCCTGGTTGTTCTGGCTTTTCTGGATTGGTCTTTGAGATAGGTAATAGTTACACAAGATTAGAACATATTTGTTCCCATATTTTAAGTGTGCAATAGATCACCATACGAGAGAACCCTATGTCGTATTTAGGATGAGTACGAACATGGTTTGCAAAATCGGAATCACTATTGGAATCGGTCATTTGACTGTGAAATCGGAATAGGATGAATCGGTCGAATTGGATAGAAAATTTGAAATTTTATTGTAGAAACTTGTTTTGTACTAAAAATATATAGAAAAAAATTGACAAAAGATTAAATTGTCATATAATTATTACACTCAAATAACCCTCTAATATAATATAACACAATCATTGCAATCAGAACACACTATTTTACTCTCAGAAACTATGCTGAACTGGATACATTACTTCGCTGTCCTTTGTGCTAAAAAAGTAGGTAACATCTTGTAACAAAAAAAAAAAATTCAGTAATATAATAAATATAAACATTTAAAATTGGACAATTTAAAAAAAGTAACTCAAAAGATTCCATATTTAATACTATTATTACTTTTTGTTTTGCAATAAACAACTTGGTCGGTGTAATAGTCCTAGTATAATAATGAGATATTAAAGAAATGTCTCTTTCATTTACATATTTTATTATTATTTTCCAGGCCCACTTAGTTTTGATCTACAAGGGTATAGAGATGGCTTACCTTCCCTCTTTTATAAGGCTGACACTTGGACTAAGGTAACTCAACCACCGTTGCATTATTGCCCTACCATTCAATTTTGGCTGTTGACACAGTTCATTCTGCATTTAAATGGTTAAACCCATAGAAGGAAAAATCGGCCATTCCGGACTGGAATTGGGCTGTATCGATTCAAATTCAAGCCGGGTTACACGGTGTGTGATTTTTTCATCCAATTTCGTCTGAAACGGCCTGATTCTAGTCAAATTTCGGTCGAAACGGTTTGATTTCAGTCATACCATCAGCCGAAACGCACAAATACCATCTCCAAAAAAATTTCCATCCAGTATGACTTAAACCAAGGACCTCTTGGTTATCAACCAAGTTAACTACCACCACACTATATTATTTTTTGTTGCTAAAATACATAACTATATGTAAAATAAGTGTTGAAATGCCTGTATTATATTGTATTAGTGGATTATTTGATTGTAATCATTTGTTTAAACAGAAATTGTTGATAAATTATTTTTTTATCATTTTTTCCCTATTTTTTTTAAATAAAACAAGTTTCTAGCAAAAAAGCCCGAGTTTTCGATCCGATTCACCCTATTCTGATTCCACGGTCCAAAGACCAATCCCGATTCTGATTCTGATTTTTCCTTCTATGGTTAAACCTTTCATGTGGCCACTGGATTAGACAGTTTTAAATTTTGGGACAGTTATCATTTCAGTGTTGGAATATATAGGACATGTTAGTGTTTGCAGTTTGCTAGATTACACCTTTATATATGGACATGGATCATTTCGGATTTTTTCATAATCTACTATTATCAGATTATTTGCATTATTCGTGGAGTGTTATAATGGTGCGATAACAAACAAACAAACAGGTCAGTAATGTAATATTTGTCGATTCACCTGTGGGGACTGGATTCTCTTATTCACGCACAGGAGATGGGTATCAAACATCTGACTCCCAGACAGTTCACCAGCTTGCAACATTCCTTTATAAGGTAATTTCTCATTTGGATATACATTGCTAAAATCCAAAACATATATGCTTGCTTTATGCCTTTGACTTGTTTTATACCTTGGGGAAAACTCTATATAAATTGAGATTTGAGTGATATATTTTGGAGTTGCACCCATAGATTTATCTTGTATCTTGAGGTTGAAAAGTGAAAACAAGAAAATCATCGTTATTGCTTGATGTAAGATTTTAAGTTAAATTTTAATTTGCATTTGCTTTGAAGAAAGATATTGGTGCTCGAAAGAAATTGGAAAGGGTGAAGATTCCCTCGCTAGGTTGAGTCCAGATCCCCTGAAGTACTCAAATTTTGAGTTTCAATCCGAGTCGTCCAATCATAATCCGGGTCAATCCAGCCCAAGGTGGAATGAAGGTGAACCCTTTAATATTCGTGCCAAAACATATCAGATGGTCCGGATCCAAACTCAAAATTTGAATTACCTTAGGTTATATGAATTCAGCTTGGTTGGGAGCAAGAATCTTCAACTATCTGTTTGGATAGACTTGGGGCATAACTTTTTATAACAACTAAGCTTTTAGTCCAAATAAGTTGGGTAGGTTACAAATAAAATCCAACCAGAGACACAAAACCAAAGTAGATAGTAGTAGTAATAATAATCAGGGGCGGATCCAAATAGGCTCAGGGGTAGGCAAGTGTCTACCTCTAGATTATTATATTTTTTTGGAGGCCCATTAATACTACATGTTGGTGCCTACTCCTGAATAATATTAGTGCCCACCTCTGGGCCCAGAAAAAAAGAATACACGGCCCAGATCTGCGTTAGAGAAAGAAAATAGAATCCGCGCTAAGTCTAATTTGTCCCTCCGTGACTGTGAGCCGCGATAGTGGACCATATCTCTCACTTCACGCACCAGTTCTGGTGAAGCGCGTATACACTAGTGTTGCTGGGTTGTGAACCGCGCAAACTCCAAACTCTTTTGGCGCTACTATAGTTTTATTCCAAATTTGTATCTTAATCAAATTAAATAAAAGCAAGGGTTTGACCATTTGAGACTCCAATTGGTGTCTTGCCTGAAACATTCGCTATTTTCTTAGATGCAAGAAACAAACCAAATTGAAAAGGAAACTTGTAAATTAAAATAATGAGCATTTTTTTGTCTTTCTTGTTTACCTAGTAAGTCTTGTGCATGTATAATTTTCTGAGATTTTGCTCATTTCTTTGAATAGAAAACCTTAATAAAAATATTTGTCTTCAGGAATGATACCAAATTGTGTTAAGGCTGGTAAAAAAAAGATTGTGCCTCATTCGAAAGTGACTCAATTTTTTTTTTATAATTAGTGCTGTGGTAAAAGACCAATTTGTCTTCCAATTAATTTCTGTTAGTTAAAGCTTCAACATTTAAGATACAAAGTCTCTATAATATCTCATGGTTTTAAAAATATATATATGAAAATTGTTTGAATTTTACAAATAAATTTTAGCATAAATAATCACACCAGGTTACGTTTTTTACACTAAATATAAATAATTGTGTGTAATTTTTCCATACCAGTTTCGAATAAATTGTTATTTTTTCATGTACAAATTCAAATATCAAAATTCCAAAAAGCGTGTGCATATTGTGCCTACCCCTGATTGAAATTCTGGATCCGCCCCTGATAATAATAGTAGTAATAATCTCAATAACAATAGTAGCAATACTAATTATAATATTAATTATATTATGTCAACACTATAAATCATAGGTCCTTACTCCGAATCAAAGCCTATAACACTACCCTATATTACTCGGATACTCCAGATTAGAAGCCGTATCCATGTCAGATACGTATCGAATACCGATACACGCCCGATACGGTCACCGATACTCTGTTGACACGCACTGATACGTCTGGATACAGGAGATCGAACCATGGACCGCGCGCCGCGCCCATAGACTGCCTATATTACTCGGATACTCCATATTGGAAGCCGTACCCGTGTCGGATACGTATCGGATACCGTTACGCGCCTGATACGGCACCGATACGTATCCGATACGCCAGCTGGCAGCGTATCCTTACTCAGCCGATACGGTCACCGATACTCTATTGACACACACTGATACGTCTGGATACGGGAGATCGAACCATGGACCGCGCGCCACGCCCATAGACCGCACTCGTGAACCAGTGTCAAATCTCAAATCTGTGCACCGCGCGTGGACCAAAGGCCAAAATTCAATTATTTTGCACCCATAGACCGCGCCCGTGAACCAGTGCCAAATCTCAAATCTGTGCACCGCGCGTGGACCAAAAGGCCAAAATTCAATTATTTTGCACCTAGCGTGGATCGAACTGGGACCATAGGCGTAGCAAACTTCCCCCTTATCACAACACCAACTTTCATTTGATGTTAGAAATAAGTAACAATTATATTTAATATATTTTTCGTCATTTACTGTACATTTAATCAGATTTATTGTTATAACAGTAGGATTTTTTATATTTAATTTGTATAATACAAGTGTTGAATTAATAATATAATTAAAATAATAAACATATTGTATCCATGATTTTTGAAAATTATCGTATCGCCGTATCCATATCGTATCCGATACGATACCGGTATCCATGCAACATAGACACTACCCCTCAACCTTGATTCCTAGATCATAATTCCACTATATGGATCGCTAATTTTCATGCGCTCCTGCTCGGAGCCAACTCTTTGGAGACATTCCATTCGTTCATGTCTCTTTTTATTGTTTCCTCCCACATTTATCTTGGTCGACTTCTGCCAGCCTCTCCTTGTGCTTTCAATATGGCTTATAATTTCAGTACACACCATTGCCTCGAGAGCCCTCCATTGGAGATGCCCAAACCATCTCAAGCGTTGTTGGACAAGTTTCTCTTCAATCGGTGCTACCCCAAGTTTATCCCGTATATCAATATTTTTTTGATCTGGTCCCTTCTTGTATGACCACAGATCCACCACAACATATGTATCTCTGCTACGCTTATCTTCTGGACTTGTTGTCTTTTAGTAGCTCAACATTCTACACCATACAACTTTGCAGGCCTGATCACCGTCTTGCAAAACTTGACTTTTAACTTTTGTTGGGATTTTTCTATAACATAGCTAGGATATCAGATGTATGACGTCATCATTTTACCCACCCCTCTCTTGAACTATGGCTAACATCTTCAACAATCTCGCCATCACTTTGTAGCATCGACCCTACTTATTGAAAGGTGTCCTTCCTAGGCACTACTTGTCCGACCAACGTAGCATCTTCCTCTTACCTGACACCATTGAATTAGCACCTCATATACTTTGTTTTAGTCCTACTAAATCTAAAACACTTTGATTCCTATGAACTCCAATCATACTCTCGTCGATTTGCACATCATCATCAGCAAAGAGTATACACCCAAGAAATCCCCCCTTGTATGTCCCTCGTGACTTCATTGACCACTAGGGCAAAATGTATGGGCTCAAGGCTGACCCTTGATATAATCCTATCTTAAGAGGAAAGTCATTAGTTTCGCTATCGCATACTTTGACACTAGATACAACGACATTATACATATCCTTGATGATGGTAACTTGCATTTTCAAATTCCTATTTAACAACTTAGTTGGTCACGCTGTCATTACGTCTTCAAGGCATCTCCACACCTCGATGAGATTTTATCAGGCCCCAACGCCTTTCCTACTTTCATCCTTTCTAAAACCTTCTTTACCTCAAACTCTTGGATTCTCCGAACAAATCGTCCAATGGTGTCATCAAAAGAGTCATCCAACTCAATCATGGTGCTACTATCCTCTCCATTGACCAGCTTGTCGAGGTATTCTTTTTATATGTTCTTTATCTCGTCATCATTCACCAAAAGTCTATTATTTTCGTCCTTGATACATTTAACTTGGTTGAAGTTTCTCGTCTTCCTCTCTCGGAGTGTAGCTATGTTATAAATGTTATTTTAGCTCTCCTTCGTACTTAGCTTATGATATAAATCATAAAAATTTAAAAAAAAATCCAGAGTTCTCAATCGGATTTGGTTGATTCCTACAAATTCATCTTATTCTGATTCCACGGACAACTTACCTATTCCGCTTCCCTTTTTTTATTTTCAGAACCATGAGAAATACATCGTCTTCTTTTTTGACATGGCATTGTTATAAACATCTTACATGATTTAGAAACAAAAAACTACAAAAATTATGTGATCAAACAATACAAAACCACCCTTAGAATATTCGGGTGTTGCTTTTTTTTTTAAATCACACCAATGTGTTGCTTAGACTGGGTATGCACATATATGCATTGAAATTTAATGCTTTCATAATAATTTGATTTTAAGCAGAGATCTCTATTTTGAATGTAGTGGCTAGATAAGCATCCAAAATTCAAGTTGAATCCTTTGTACATATGTGGTGATTCCTATGGTGGGAAGATCATACCAATCTTAACTCTTGAGATTGCTATTGGTAACTTTTATATCTTTCTTTCTCCATATAAAGAAATTTTATTATTTCAAATATTGTCTAGCTATTACCTTGCTGGCATTAAGATGCAACTTCCTCTCTTCAACTTTTGATCTACTTTTTGTTAATTTTGTAATGACAGCTAAAGAATCCAATAAAGCTCCATTTAACCTAAAGGTTTGCAAACTTCAAACCATAAAAAAACATATCTTTCATCTATAGTTTTCTTAAACTTACTTTTAGTTCCCAATTTATGACATCTCTCAAGCTAGTGGCTATTGATTATATTTTGTAACTTTTAGGGTTATTTAGCTGGCAATCCAGTAACTGGTACAAGCTATGATGATAATTCAAAAGTGCCATTTGCTCATGGAACAGGACTTATATCAGATGAACTATATGAGGTACAAAAAGGGAGGACAAATATAAAAAAAATTATTCATCTCAGTGTTATTCAAATTGTCCATTCAACAGTGAACATAGTGCATATGAGCTAAAATAACCTAATTGTATTTCAATTAATTTCTTTGATGACCTCAAAAGAGTATCTTAGTCTAATGAATAAGCCATTGGCTTTTAACTTTTTAGCTTATCAAAAAACATTGTTACTGTGGAAAGTGAAAACTCATACTCCTATTTTTGTACAAATGTACAGTCAATCAAGGAAAGCTGTGCTGGACAGTTTACAAATCCGAGCAATATTCAGTGTGCTAATTGTCTCAATGCTATGGATACAGTGAGATTCACTAATTACTTTTCTCAGTAAACATCAAAATCATACCCATATTTTATTTGAACTCAGAAATAGTTGGTCTTTGCAGAATAAATCACTATTCACTTTTTGACTCGTGCGCTGCATGAACCAAAAACTGCTCTAGATCTGTCAAAATGTTTACCCCAGTAGTTGTGATAATTAGGATGTGCTAGGGGTCTCTTCTTTTTTAAAAAAATAATGGTGCATGGGAAAGCCTAGGTTGATCTTATAATTTAATGCATATAAAAATGAGAATGGTACCTTAAACATGCACCAACTTCTCTTTTTAATATTTTTCCTCTTATAATTAACAAGCACAGGTAACGAAAGATATAAGTACTAATCATATCTTGGAGGCTTCATGTGAATTCCATAGCCCAAGACCAGGTTACATTCGAACTAAGCGAGGTGAAGCCGATTATTATGATGAAGTGCCTTTGTTTAAGTCTGGTCTGCCTTTGGAGTGTAAAGTTATGCTTCTGAGACTCTCATCACTTTCAATTTTTTGTATTTTAATTAGTAATACTAATTAAGGCTCAATATATATCTTGTGTCGTACTGTTACCGAGTTATTTGCAAAGCGAAATTAAATTATGGATAATATAAACTTAAATTATGTCATTGCAGGAGTCAAGATACCTACTGTCAACATTTTGGGCAAATAATGAGACAGTCAGATATGCTCTTGGTATACGTAAGGTATATTGATGGTTGCTTCATATATATACTTCATATATAGCAATTACACAGGGGCTTAAATATCTAGATTACAAAATAAAAGTACTGTGAGATGAGACTTGATAAATAAATAACAAACTATACTATATATGCAGGGGACAGTTGCTCATTGGCATAGATGCAACTCTTCTGATCTACCTTACACAAATGATATCCCAAGTTCATTACCATATCATCTCAAGGTCACCAATAAAGGCTATCCAGCACTTATTTATAGGCAACTACCTTTACCTCTTTCTATACTTCCTTCTCCTTGTTTTTTTTCAGGAGTTTTCAAAAGTATTCAGTTTTTATACCTCCATCATGATTCTATTTTTTAAACGTTAATAACTTAAAATTCAAAAACTCCAAATATCAAAATAAAACAGTTAGATATGATCCATATTATTTTCTCTACATGCACATTAATAAATTATCACTTCTCGGTTTATATATATAAAAATAAATAAGTTGAAAATCAACGTCTAGAATTTATTTATATAATGTACTTTTGCAAGCTCTTGATGATTAAAACAAAGTCAAAATCTCGTAATCATTTGTATGTGCATAGAAAAAATAATATAAATCAAAAATAATGGTTTTATATTGATATTTGAGTTTTGTATTCATTATAGACTAACTGTTCATGAAAATCAAAATACAGTGGTGATCATGACTTCTATATTCCTCATGTTGGCACACAAGATTGGATAAGATCGCTCAATTTCTCAATTGTGGATGATTGGAGACCGTGGTATGTTGGTGGCCAAGTAGCAGGGTATGAATTGTGGTTATCTTTACTCAAAATAATTAGCTTGATAATATGCATATGAATTCAAAGAAGAATGAGGCCAGCTATGGTAATATTCATATTACACAATGGCCCGTACTATAAATTTATATCTCAATCTGAACCATTCAACATGATCTTTGTATGAAAATGTACTTAGTGACCAAATTTTATATTTTTTAGAAGGACAATGATAATTGTCCCCACATCCCTGTCCCCGCATATAAACTTTCATAACTAACTTGGGGGGACCGTCCCCGCACAATTTCCTTATATAATATGTATCGTCCCCGCACAATTTGTAAAGTATTAATACCTATGAACGAAAATATTTATAACTATATACGGAAGTATTTATACCTATGCACGAAAGTATTTTAACATAAATAATCGTCTACCCAACAAATCTCCCAAATTGTTCCCGCACTATAAATATCTTACTTTGCAAGTATTAATATCTTACTTTGCAAGTATTTATACATATGAAGGTTGACGCAGGAACAAATGCAAGGACTGAAAAGGAACCATATAATTAGTGAGAGTCATAGTACAACATTTTTCTACTATAGCTGCGAAGACAGAGAGACGACTGGAGGGATGAATATAATTATTCTTTTTAGAATTATTTTACCTTTTTTTTTAGATAGGTTGAAAAATCACTTGATTTGAACTGGACCATTCAAAAGCAACAACTATTTACCTATCTAAAAAATTGTTAATGTTTGTTTATAAAATATCAAATGGGGTCAAAAAGTATATTTTGATATGAAAATTATGTTTAACAGTTATACGGATAGTTTGGATCCATAGTATGGATCGATCCGTAATATGCATATTGCCATAGCCTCACTCTTCAAAGAAAGATTATACATAATATTTGCTTTATTGTAGATTTACAAGGAGGTACTCCAATAACCTCACTTTTGCTACAGTGAAGGTATGATGATCCAATAACCTCACTTTTATAGCAAGTAGATGAAATATATTTAATTTCTTCGTTAATTTATCTTTTTTCTTTTTGCTCCTGTTTTGATTTACTGTAGGGAGGTGGACACACTGCTCCAGAGTATAAGCCAAAGGAATGTCTAGAAATGCTTCGAAGATGGCTCTCTGGTGTTTCTTTATAAAATTGTTTGTATTATAAAATAATCAAGAAAAAAAAATTCTAAGGGATGTTTTGGTTTTAGTCCATGATATGAACTTTAATTTCGAAACCAGCATAATTGTAAAATGGGGATTGATTTGTTATTATTATCAAATTATTATCCTCATTAGTAAAATTTCTGGTATTATTCATATTAATTGGGGTTAATAATTTTTTTTGAGGAAAATATGTAATACAGCTCTATTACTCGTACAAATTAAATTCAGATTCTACCAAGTTATCTATCTATTATTATGTTTTGGGCCACAATTTCGTTATTTAAAAATTTGCAAGGCCCAATTTATTATGGCTCATATTTGAACTGCATTTCACAAAGTATTCATGGGCCAAATTAAGGTCCACTGAAATAAACCCAAATGCTATCTGTCAATTCGGATAATATTATTAAACCGAATTAAACCAAACCAAACCGCACCATATCTCCAAATATTTAATAACAGCCTAATTTCCTTCCTTTGAATGGCGCTCACATCCTCTTCCCTTATCTCTTCTCCTCTCAAACAAACTTTCGGCTCTAGCCTCCTCTCCTTCTCATGCCGGCCCCACTTGTCATGCAGACATGACCTTGTTGCCTTCTCTAAGAATTCCTCTAGGGACACTCGTGATGTCTCGCTCTCAGTTGCATACAACCCATCCGGAAACTTCGACCTCTCTTTGTCAGACGATGAAGACGACACACCGAAGGTTGCACCGCCTCTTCCTCCCACTGAAGGCCGCCTCGAGGTAGTTATAGATACTGGTATTATAAATAGCCTTGATTTGTCTCCGGTTCGAGCAATTGGTGATATCAGCTCTATCACTCCAGGTAAGCTTTTTACTATGTATATAAATTAAGTAATATGTATTCTATACTTGGTCTTAATCAATTAACAGGATTCCTGTTTGTACTGTACCAATTCGGTACCAGCAAATATAATGGTCCACTGGTACCCAAGAATGCTAGTTTAGGAAACTAATTTTTTTTTAATTGAAAATATTATTTTTTAATTTTGTGGAGAGTTGTAGGTGACTTTGATGTTTTTTTGGTTGATAGTTTTATCTTGCAAGCACATTAGGTCTGGTACCAGTGTCTTCTTGAATGACCCACTGGTACCAATTACCAGAAAGTATAATGACCCACTGGTACCATAGAACACTAGTTTTCAGAAATATTATTTTTAATTGAAAATAGTTTACGGAAATAATTTCAGAGGAATCGAGAAAGCTGTTGGAGAAAACTGTCGGATTTACAATTAACTACGAAAGGGAAGATGAACATGACTTGCGTGAATTATCAGAGATACCAGAAATCAGGCTATGGTTTGTTCGACTTGATGCTTGTTACCCCTGGCTTCCAGTTGTTCTTGACTGGAGAGCTGGTGAACTGGCACGATATGCTGCTATGCTGGTACCCCATCAGGTAAAATTTGATAACATCAAATTCAGACCCTTTTGTCTCCTAATTTGAAGTTATGAATTACCGGGTTTAATTTACAGATAAGTATGAGGTTAGGAGTGGTTTTCAACCCGGAGGCGCTTGAATTGTTTGTACTGAAGAAGGCATTTACAGTATATTCATGGCTAAAGCAACAAAATCATCCCAAGCCTAAGTTAAAGACTTGTGACATGGCTCGAATGCTAGGGTTCGGTTTAGGTGACGAGCTATTCGACTTGATTGAGAAACACCCTGTCGATTCGGCATAAGAGGGGTAATTACTAATTACCATGGATTGTAGGGTATTTTCACAATTTTGTGAAGGTGAAAAAAGTGAAATTACTACAAATTTGTAACCAAAGTAAAATACAAAGGCTCTGAAGAACAAGAGTAATTTGAGGTTTTTTAATTTTATTTTATTAATAGGTACTATAACTCCATATATCATCAATAGGTGCTTTATAAACTCTGATTTGCTCCTTTCTTCTGGGTTTTTATTTTTTTCTTTATATTTGCTGATTTAGAAAAGCAAGCTAGCTAGCTAGAGAGAAGAGATTTTGAGACTTGAGGAGAACTCTAATAATTGACAATCTCCACAATTTTATTAGATACTGGAAATTCATGACAACGTTTATAAACATGTAAAAATATGATTTTTGAATTCGGATTGCAGATATTTTTACATTTGAATTGTGCAAGGATTAGTATAAGAATAGAGCAATTGGAATTAGCAGATAAATATAGAGAGAAAATAATTATTTTTCGGATTAACTTGAAAATAGTTTAATGTGGTGATATTCGGATTAATGAAAATGTTGTTTGAATTGTACAGTGAGAATAGTGATTTCTTGCAAGATAGCAGAGGGCTAAGGAGAAGGAAAGATGGGTATATGGAATCTTAAACGAATTGTTCTGACATGAAAATGACATAAATAACGTCGAGTTCATCATATCTGAACTATGTTGATCGAAATCCGACAAATAAGCACTTTTTCTCTCTCTTGACACACTAGAATAACCGTTATTCCATCCATTATAAGGAACAACGGATTAGCAGAAAAATAGTAGTTATTTTCGGAACAATGCTATTCCGAACAACAAATTATGCTACTGTGTTTTGGCAAATAAAAATGTTGTTTTATTTTGCGTATATATCTTCATTTTCAAAGTCAATTAATCGATCCAAACCTTCCAACATGATCTCCAAATTTTACATTTTTTTTTTGAAAAAAAATGTACTATTTTTTTAGAATTTTTGAAAATCATTGTTTTGTCTATTTTTTATTTAATATTAAATAATAATTTTTTTCGGAAAATGTAATACCCAAAGGAATATCATATCTAAATGATTTTGTCATGATGATCCTAATTAACTGCCGAAATTTTTATTCATAGAAAAATGAAAAAAAAATAGAAAATGTTGTATGGGAATTTCAAAAATGAAAAGGCAGGAAGAAGTCATGGCGTCCCGCACATCCAAACCAGAAAAAAAAAAAAATAAATAATTTTTGTCGTATTTTTCCTGATTTGGATGGGTCATGCGGGATGCCATGAGTTGTAGCTTCCTTCTTAGTTTTGAATTTTTCATACAACATTTTCTATTTTTAATTTTTTTGCTTTTTCCTATGAATAAAAATTTTGGTCCTAACTGCTTTCTAGGATAATAATAAGATTCCCGGATGATTCGAATTTGAGTCCAAAATGAATAAATCAGTATATTATTCGGTTGAACAAATTTTTTCGGAATTTTACAAATTTGTCTGGATTTTATGTATAATTTCGAATTATACATGAATAATTTCCGAATCATAAATTTTTTATCCCGCTGAACCAAATCCAATCATTCCCGACATTTTTATTTGTATCTATTATTTAATATATTTTATTAAAAATAATCAAATTTTTTATTTTTTTTGTAGATCATGCCTTTTAAAAAAAATTGACGAAAGCTTCCTTCTTGAAAACAGGTCCCGTGGTCTTAGTGCCACGGAGGTTCTTTTTTCACATTTTATAAATAAAACCTTAATTTTATGATATTTATAAATGAGTCCATTATTATTTCAAAGAAACTTATTGACCACTTTTTATAACTGAACCTCTAAGTATTGTAATAAATTGAAAAAAGTAAATCCAAAATTATCAAAAATATATTTTATTTTTGCATAATGCTCATGTTTCATATGATGGTTCAAAAGTAAAGTACTGGAGCAATTATAAAAAAAATAAAAATATTGTGGATAAATAATAAGGAAATTGCAATTACCTTTTTGTATGTTGATTTTTGTAAAACAAACTCTAATCTTAAACTCGTTGGTTGTGTTTTGTACTAATGAATTATATTAGTTTTGGCTCTTATAGCTTTGTAATAAATTGAAAAGTAAAAAAATAAAAAATTATCAAAAATAAATTTATTAAGTTTTGATCCTACCTCGGTTTCACACTAGTTTAAGATTGGAGTTTGTTTTACAAAAGTCAACATACAAAAAGGTAATTGCAATTTCTTTATTATTTTTTTATAATTGCTTCAGTACTTTACTTTTGAACCATCAGATGAAACATGGGCATTATGGAAAAATAAAATATATTTTTTATAATTTTAGATTTATATTTTTTTTCAATTTATTACAATATTTAAAGAATTTATTTTCAATTTTAAATCTCTAGAATAAAACGTATAAACCTCATGTATAAAGAATTTAAACCTCAACAACAACGCTTCAAAGCATATAAACCTCAACAATAATACTGCATTTACAAAGCTCATGTACAAAGCCTTGACAATTTTAATAGTTATAGACTGAGATTTAAAAACTTGAAAATTTAAAGTGCTTATGAGTTTTACTTTAAAAAAAAACAAATGACTTTAAAATTACTTAAAAATATTTATTCATGGATCTTATTTGAAATATAAAATCGAATAAAAAACGTTCGTATTTTTAGATTTGTAAAATTCATCACGAATCGTTGGTAAAATAAATTAGAATGATCAGAGAAAAAAAATGAAAAAGAGTGGGTGAAAAAATTCTTTCCTTTTTTTGGCTTGAAGACAAAAGTAGTTGAAAGTTAAAACTTTCTAGAAGTGCTTTCAGACAGAGGTTTATATGTTTGCGAGTAACATTTTAAAATGTTATAAACATAGCTTTAAAGATTTGAATATTAGCTCTGAAAATAGAAGTTAGACAATATTAGAAAGTTTTTTCTGTTAAACTATTTAGAAGACGCGCTCGGGTATGATGACTCGGGGGATCAGAATATTTCTCTAAATAAAAATGTCAACAATCATTCATTTGTCACTGTGGCTTCTAAGAAGTAATTTGGAATGGAAAAGAGGGGTAAGGCTAAGGTGTTATGGGTTGCATAGAGACCTACAGTGCTACGGCTCAATATTCGAGTTTTTAAAATCCAAACGGTCGATTCGAATCGTTCATTTTGTTCTCCATATTAATATGTGTTTGGAGACCAAATTTTACATTTTTTTAAACTTTTTTACTATTTTTTAGATAGGTAGAAAATCACTTGATCTAAAAATTTCTGCACCATTCAGATATTTAATTTTCTATCTATCTTAGAAAATAGTAAAAAAATTCTAAAAAATGTAAAATTTGATTTCCAAACACATATTAATACAACAACAAGATAAACAATTCGGATTGACTATTTAAATTTTAGAAACTCAAATATTGAGTCGTAACATCGTAGATCTCTGTGCAAAAAGGACAACTTAGAGAACATTGGTCAATCGTTAGTCATGCCATCTATCTTTTCAAAATTGGACATCTGCAGTAATCCGTTCACACCTATACAATTATTACATAATTTATTGAGATCCAATGTAACGAGTGTGCACTGGCTAATGGTGTAGTAATGTGGTTATCAAAAACCTCGCCATTTTGACATCGTGGTAATAAATGAAAAAAAAAATTCATTAGTTTACCAAATCTGAAAATTTTGTAATTTACATATAATATGAATATTGTTCCGAAATAATTTTATAGAAATACTATTGATACTATTTAATAAATTCAGAAATAATTCAAAAATCTTCTAACTTACATATATATCATAGTGACAAATGAATAGTTCGAGTTCGGTTCGGTGGGGTCAAAATTTCGTGATTCAGAATAATTCAAGTATAATTTGAAAATGATTTGATGCCACAAGAAAGCAAAAAAAAACCCAAAAAAACCCTAAAAGAAAAAAATTAAAATAAAAGTTCGCATTTTTTCGTGAATAATTCGTGATTCGTGTTTTATACACGTTTTATTTGCAAATAAAACATATTATACGTTTTTTGTGTTTTATTCAGTGTTCGGTTTGGAAACATCGATAAAATGAATTAAATCCGAATAATTCGCGAATTAATCTCATATTTGATTACTATGATAGATATTATAGAATTCTAGTGCCAGTAATTGGCTACATGATTAGTCACAAAGTACCCACTTTAGAGAAACAAAATCACTTCTGCCATAGAAAAAACAGAGACCATTTTCCATTCAAGGAATCAGTCTTTAGCTCTCTCTCTCTCTCTCTCTCTCTCTCTCTCTCTCTTTTGAAATTCTCTCTGTCTCTCTCTCTCTCTGTGTAAATTGGCATTGGAGGAGAAGAGGTGAAGGATGGGGGATTCATCGAAAATAGGAGGTAAAGGGGAACAAGGAGAAATTGTGATAGATGAAGCTTTGAACTTGTTGGGGTTTAAATTCACCCTTATTTCCCCTAGCAAAGTCACTGGCAACCTCAAGGTCACAAAATATTGCTGTCAGGTATCTTTTTCTGATCTCTTATCCCAAAATTGATGTTAATTTGGGGCTTTTTGAAGGGTTTTAGGAAGGTTGGGATTTAATGATTATGTTGGGTCCCAATAGGTTGTATTATATTTATTCAGGCATTTCATCAAACACGTTGTGTGCACACGAAAATAAAAAAAAAAAATAACAGTTGCCAGAATCAGGAATCAGTAACAGTACTTAATTAGTACTGGGTATTTATACATTTTACATTTCAGCCCCTCCCCAATTTGAATTTTCTGATTCCACCCCTGAGGATGACCATGTTAAATATATGTATGGTGAAATTATAGTGATATTTTCTTTGAAGCTTAAATTTAAATTTAAATTTGACAGCCATTTAAGGCGCTAAATGGAGGGGTGTCAGCACTAATAGCAGAAACAATGGCTAGTTTGGGAGCATATTGTGCTTCCGGTTATAAAAGGGTGGCGGGTGTTCAGCTTTCAATTAATCACATTAAACCAGCAATGCTTGGTGATGAGATTGAAGCCGAAGCAGCACCAATCCAAGTCGGTCGATCCATCCAGGTAGGTCGACAATGTATCCATAGTGCAGATTGGTCCGTACTATGGGTTAATGTTCAATGGTCAAACAATCAATCTGAACCGTTCAACATGATAAGCATATGAAAATGTACTTGTAAATCAAATTTTACATTTTTAATTTGTTTTTTACTATTTCTTTCATCAAGTGATTTTCTACATATCTAAAAAAATGAATAATTCTAAGTATATATATAGATCATGTTGAATGGTTTAGATCGATTGTTTGGATCTTAAAAACAAAGATATTGATCAATAGTACGGACCAATTTGCGCTAGGCATAGTACCATAGCCTCACAGTCTCTAAGCATATAATTTTTCACTGCTGCTTTAAATTAGTGAGGCTATGGTAATATGCATATTATGGATCGATTTTTGCTATGAATCCATATATCTATTTGTATAATTCAAACAGTCGATCTGAACCATTATGATAATTTTCATATCAAAATGTATATGTAGAACAAATTTTATACTTCTTAGAATTTTTGAACTATTTATTTTATATAGGTAAAAAATCGCTTCTTTTGGACTATCGAGAGAATATTCTAATCAACTTATTTTTTACCTATCTAAAAAAAATTTGGTTTACAAGTACATTTTCGTAAGAAGATCATGTTGAATGGTTCAAATCGATTGTTTCAACTTTCAAAACGGAGATTCGAGTCCATAGCACGGACCGTTCTGTAATATGCATATTACCAGTCTCACTGTTACTGATTATAATCTTTCATTATACAATGAAATGATGAACATCCACATGCTTATAACATGTGACATGTAGGTGTGGGAAGTACAAATTCGGAGAATTGACCCGTTAACCCCGAATAGTAAAAGGTTGGTGTCGACATCAAGAGTTACTTTGCTTAGCAACCTGCCAACACCATCTGAGATGAAATTTTATGCTGATACTGTCAAGCTTTTTTCTAAGCTTTGAACTCTTGTTTTTGTCATCTTAGATTATGAATAAAAGATTCAAATGGTTTTGCTAAAATAGAGAATGCTTCTGTTCAACAGAGAATAACAGAACAGAGATTTTTGTTTTTACTTTCTACCTTTTTAAAACAAAGATGATATTTAACTACTGCCCATATTGAGAAACTTTTTTTTTTGTTATCCTGTTTTGTTATTTTAAATAATAGACACATTGAAAAATGTTATAAGATCTCACTAAAATGTCTACTTTGTTATTTTTTAAAGATCCATATCAATCCTATATTAGAGTTCGAGACATTCCCAGCCGATAAATCAGTACTGTTTTAGGGTTAGGGTCCAGTGTTGAATTTAGGGTTTACATGGGGCCGGTTTACAATCATATCTCAGTATCTCATTCTTTGAATATTTTGTCTCAATAATGAATGCATATTAGTTGTATTTTAGTATTCAAGAAAATTCTGGTATCATTGTCCCTTAGTTCATATGCATTCCGGAAACTAATTAGGAGAAATGATGTAGAACTTTTCTTAAATAATAAAACACGACTAATATGTGTTTACATTCTATTTGAGATAAATTATTCAAAGAGCAATTATTTGAAATCAATTTCTATTGAATTAATTTCGAATGAGCTAAAAACATTAATAGGTTGGTTATGACTCATAAAACAATAGTATCTAATTAACATCTAAATTACACATTAAATGCCTTTTCTCACAAATACACATGCTAAAAGCAAAAACAGAGCAATAAAGTACTTGAATGAAATAGGCTTGAAATTAATGGATACTTGCTCAAAATACTGTGAAGCATTAATTTTGTAACTCACATGTCAAGTAATGTTTCCATTTGTGTAAAGTAACTAAGTTTTTTCAACATTACTTCTTTATTTTAATTTATTTAACAATAGTTTCTTGTTTTTTTTTTTAGATGAATTAATTTAAAAAAAAAAAAAAAAATTCAGTCATATAATATTTAATCATCTCACGTGTAATCGCTGTGTGATGACACATTACGTGACCATTCACACCATGTGCCTGTTCTTCATTATTTAGTCATATAAAGCTACCTCAAATAATAATAACTTTGATTAGTCACAGCAAAGTTGACTTGGCCAAGTAATAATGTGTTAGTTAGGTTACAATTACATCACGTTTTTCTTTCATTTACACATTTCAGAATTGACAAGTTTTCCTAAATATTATGTGTAACGAGTCACTTTCCAAGGTTTATATGGTATGTTATAAAGTCAGCTGCAACAAACTTTCTAGCTAAGAAAATTAGGCCATTCATGCTTTGAGAATTCTCACCTCTGAGATATCTCAAAATTTGCGTGTCTTTTTGGAAAATCTCAACCGTTCAAATACTTCTGCAGGAATCTCAAAGCTAAATAATACTGGACCCCTGCGCTATCCCCGAATAGGCACCTGACACGTCGGTCACGCAAAATATGAGATATCTCAGAGGATACGCACTCATGCTTTGATCGTTCAGTATGCCATCCACCGATTTATTATTGCAAATATAATGTTTGCTTCCGTGTTGCATAACCTTCTACATTGTTATCCCAGGGCTTTTGTCGGTAACGAACTGGAGCTCGCCACAGCAGATCCAGACTGAACCATTATTTTTTGAAAAAATTTCCTTAAATTTTTTTGTAACATCGCATTTACCTTTCAAAATTTAGAAAATTACCTTATTTACTTAAAACCAATAAAATAATAAAATTTCACACTTAAAATTTACTAAATAATATTAATTAATGACCATTATAACCCCTCCCCTTAATTTCTTTCTCTGTGTGTATAGAATAGATGATACATATATACATACTATTAATTGTGCCCGTGCACAGCAACGGGAGCAAATTATGTAGTAGAATCATTAAGCTCCTTAATGAGGAGAGATAATTTAAATCAAATTTGTAGAGAAAAATAGTTAAATACTATATTTATCTACAAGATAACACATGTGAACTCTAGTGTAGTGGTAAGAATTTTGGCACCAACAGAACCCAACTGGGTTCGAATCCCGCCTTCAACAGAAAAAAAGAAAAAGGGTGCGCAGTGTACAGGCTCGGTCCGCAGATGCCGTGCGTGGTTCAGAGGCGTGTTCCACGGGTGCGGCACGCGGTCTACGGGCACCGCCTTCAACAGAAAAAAAGAAAAAGGGTGCGCAGTGTACAAGCTCGGTCCGCAGGTGCCGTGCGTGGTTCAGAGGCGTGTTCCACGGGTGCGACACGCGGTCTACGGGCACCGCCTTCAACAGAAAAAATGAAAAAGGGTGCGCGGTGTACAGGCTCGGTCCGTAGGTGCCGTGCGTGGTTCAGAGGCGTGTTCCATGGGTGCGGCACGCAGTCTACGGACACTGGGATCATATGCGGCACGACCAGTGTATACTTAAGTGTTGAAACTTATAATTTGGAAAATTCATCTATGTGCGATTTGAAAATTCAACGGCTGAGCATCATTCCAAAAAAAAAAAAAAATCAGGACCCTTGCAGAATCTAAACATTAAGCTCCTTATTAGGAGAGATACATATTCCACGGACTAGTAAAGAACAGTTCAGATTTTAATTGAGACAGAAAATCAGAATTCGCACTTTATAAAATCAGAGAGAGATACAGAAAGAGAAATCCGGGTTGTTTGTTCGGTGTTACTACTGCGACTCACAGTTGTTTCGAATCTGTTTGTATAGATACCAGTGGAGACACAATTGCGATTGCTGTATACATCCTACACATAAGCGAAGTAGATAAAGTCTACGGCTACTACAACTAGAATCACGAAGAACTTATGTTGCGTGTCAAGTGGTAAATTATATTTTTCTTGAAATTAATTTTACACATGAATCTTGGTTCGGGTAGCGATTAAAACTGACAGTATGGATCTAAACTGAATTTTCTGAACTACTTTTATCATTTTGTGCTTATTTGGGGCTTATAAATGAATTGAGGCTAAACAAGGTTAATTCCTTCTGGTACCTAATCTTTTGGGTCAAGACTTTGGATAAATATGTAAAGAAAATACGGAATATAATCATAAGTTAGTATGTTTGAAATTAGCTAAGTTTGGCCTGATGCATTGTACTGATCATTAGAGAATTGATGTTTTTTCTCAATGCAATCTTGTTTGTGTTCCGAAAATATGACAATCAGGTTAAGGTTGCTGACTATTGGATACGGTTCTAGACGTGGGCTATCATGCCGGTGTTAAGGTTAAGGTTAAGGTTAAGGTTCCGAAAATACGACAATCATTGTTTGTGTTTCTCAATACACGTGTGTTTTGTCGAAAAGATGGAGAAAGACGTGAGCTATCACGCCGGTTCTAGACTTCGATAATTATTATGTAATCTTAATAGATGATTGGGATGGTGACCCTGTTGAAGACATGAAAGACATGACATCTCTGGTAAATGCCACTATCAGTTTACAGAATCCGTATCCTCTCAGATATTGCAGAGGATCACTCTCACTTTACGGTTTGACGATTTGAGATTAAATCTCAACTTGTTTGAAATTCGGGTCACCATAGGGGGCAGTATTTTGGGCTTTGAGATTCGTACCAAGTTAAAAAGAACGGTCCAGATCTAGTAATTGTAAAAGATTCCCTTATCAGGTATTGGAGAGGATGAGAATTCCAGTTTACATGGGTCTAGGTATGATGATGGTAATGTGCCAGTTCTGAACCTTTTTGCTGGTGTTTCAAATGTAAAATTTAGCTTCATTTGATCTAATCCTAAGTTGAAGGTATACTATTTTGTCAGCCCTATAAAAGTGATCTGACACAATTCTTTTCCTTATTTGTAGTTCTTTATTTCACATAATCATCCTTCTCAGTCTTTTTCCATACTAAATCATGCTGCCTGTTCAATTATCAACAAAAATAAACCCAGAAATTGCATTTATCATTTCTTATTATTATTTTTTTATATAAAATGTCTCATTGGTCAACTTCTTATTATTTTTTTATTATTATTACAGAACCCAGGTGTCATACAACAAGAGCTCAGAGAAGAGTGTGTACAAAAGAAGTTACAAAATATAACTAATAAGAAGATTAATATTTTACCAGCTCACTGTTATAAAATGTAACTAATAATCAAAAGATGACATAAATATTACAGAGTGTGTACAAAAGAAGTTACAAAATATAACTAATAAGAAGATTAATATTTTACCAGCTCACTGTTATAAAATGTAACTAATAATCAAAAGATGACATAAATATTACAGAGTGTGTACAAAAGAAGTTACAAAATATAACTAATAAGAAGATTAATATTTTACCAGCTCACTGTTATAAAATGTAACTAATAATCAAAAGATGACATAAATATTACAGAGTGTGTATAAAAGGATATAGATGCTACAACACAAATTAAAAGAATGTAATCTTCTATACATAACTGATCTATCAACATTCTTTTCTCTCTTCTCCTTTTTTATAGAACAAGGGTTTGTTCAAGATGGACAAGTTGCCTTATATTTCATATTCCCTTGAATATATAAAATACAAAGAATGAAACATAAAGAAGTGACTATATATGATCAATCTTTATCATTTCCTCAGTAACTTGTTCAAGTTACAATTATATATTTCAGCATCTATATTAAATGTGTACATGAATAAATTCTCATTGCCTTAAATCATTCAATGAGGTGATTCTTCAAGCCACTTCGCACGGAAACCGGTTCCCTTGCAATCTGCACAGCAAGCATTGCCCTATAATACAACAATCAAAGGCGACGATAGAATTATCAATTTATTATCGAACCAGCCAATTGGTACCAGTAAAAATAGTCTGTTAACAAACAAGAAATAGAGAAACCATATCAAAGATGAGAGATTACCTTGCCAGAACAAATAACACAAGTAGTATTTCGGGACGGGACCTCACAAAGCATGTTATTGCCAAGGATGAAGAAGCCGGTCCCACGACACCACTCACACTCCTTATATCCCTTTGATTCACACGATGAACAAGCTATCGGCCTTGGTTGCTACATCAATCATTCAAATAGCTGTTACATAGGGGTGAAAACGGATTGGATAGTGGATATCCGTAGATACAGATCGAATATTGGATATTGGATATCCGTAGATATATATACATAAATATTTCATAATATTAAAATTCAAAACCATATCTGTACCAATCGGCACGGATATTTAGATATCGGATATCTGTATATAATTTTCGAATACGGATCCGAATACAGTCGAATAATATCCAACCCGTTTTCACCCTACTGTTACATTAGCATGCAACCACTCAATCAAGCACTCACTATTAAAATTCTTTGCTTTTTGTATGTTAGATTGGTGCCTTCTAAGCTTTCATTGTTAAATTTTCTTCTATTTATACACCAAGTTTTCCAGTAAATCAATCAATTTTATTGGAAAATTTGGTCCCTAAATTGCAAAATTTCTGAAGGGAAATTTGGGGTCTCAGCTCAAACCCCTAAAGTAGTGAAAACAAAAGGAAAGAATTGAAATTGAAGTACTTGAGAGATGAGCCAAGCGCGCTCGATCCGCTTGGCGAAGCCAGAAGAGTTCTCCGATGAATCGACAGAGGAAGCCATGGCGACGATGGAGGGAACCTTCTGGAATCTCGCTGTTCTTCCATTCTCACCTCTTTGGAGAGGCGAACAGAGGAAGAATTTGGCAGAGGAACAGCAAGAGGTCGCCATTAGAGGAACAGAAAGAAGAGAAGAGAAAGACTCTCTCTTTCTTTCTTCTTCTGACCTTTTTTGTTTTTACTTTTGTGATTTCTGTGAACCAGATCTATTGTGATTTGTGAACATAGTAACTGATTTGTGGGCCATGTTTTCTCGTGGGACCCAATTCTCAGAGACTGATTTTAAACAAAAGTTTGTTTTCTGTCTGTAGCCTCCGCTTTTGAGTTATTTATGAATTGGTCATCCGAAAAATGTGCAAATGACGGCAACAATAAATGCAAGCACCTTTATATGAATAGTGCAAAAATATATTTAGCATGCTCTTGAGAGATCAAATCCTCTACCCTCCGGAACAGGAAATTTCTGCTCTCAAAATCACTGTTGGTGGACCTCCAATTTAAAAATTAACAATGATTGGCTCCACCCAGCAGTGACTGAAAGAACATGATTTTCTTGTACCCCGGAGGGCAGGTGATTTCCTTCTTTATTTGTCACCTGAATACCTAATAACCATTGCTTTCAGCCTATATTTGTCACATGGCAAAACTACTTTGCAAGTCAGTAAAGTTTGCACACAAAATTAATGGATAAATTTCAGTGAAAGTTATTAAACTTTGTCATTTATCAAGAATTGGTTACTTAATTTTTTTTTTTTTTTTGTAATCAATGAATTTTGTATTTATTACAATCAAGTCACTATATAACTTTTCGTTCAAAATACTAATAGAATATATTTATTCCGTCCAAAATAGTGAAATACTAATCGAATATACTTATTCTGTCTAAAATTTAGATATAATATATTCATTCCGTCCAAAATATTAAAAGAAAAAGACTATTTTTTATTTTTAATAGAAATATTATAGGAAAATTTGATTAAGACAAATTAAAAGTTTCGTAATTATAAAACAACAAATTAAACTAGAATACCAAATTTGTAACAAAAAAAAAACCGATTTAATGACCTCTGACAAAATTTACCAGAAAATTAATATATACTTCTAGCACATTTATCAAAGCCATATTTTACCGAGGATGAAATTTTCTGATTGGTTTCTGACATTTACCAAATTACATTTTTTTTGTTTTTCATAAATGTTTTTGAGTAACCGATTTCCATTAACATAAATATCAAACGTTTAATTAGCCAAATTTGTTTATTAATAGAAAAATAACGACAATAGACATAATAGTCATATTGTATTTACCAAAAAAAGAGTGTGAAGACAATAAACCAGCAGCTCTATCAATTTGATAAATAGTCATAATATTATGTCTCATGTTTTTTTCTTAGTTAAAAAACTATTAATTAATTCTAATTTTCTGAATATTAGAAACTCCAATGTTCTTCTTAGATACTGAATTTTCACATAAACGTTTTCTATTATCGTTATTTTTATCCCTATTATATTAATAAAAAAATAGGTCCAATTAGATCCAAAATCTAGTTGCATTTTTCAAAACCCGATCCACAACCGTCCAAAATCCAAACCCGTTTACCTTCCCCGTAGCTCCTCCCAATCTTCCCCACTTGTCTCCACTACACTTTTCAAAACCCTCTCTTTTCTTTCCTTCTCTCTACTCTGCTCTTCCTTCTCCATGTCGCATTCTCTGTCGCATGAACCCACCAGCCTTGTCTCTCTCTTCGACCCACTCTCCATTTCATCCTCTCCAGTTCTCCCTACCTCCATTCACTTCTCGCTCAAGCCTACAGCCACATCCTGCCACCTCTCCATCAGAGCTTCCTCTTCCAAGCTTCACCGTCTCTTCACCTCCTTCAACCGTTTTGTACGCTTCCATACCTACCAAATCCCTCTTAATTTCGCCTCAATTTCTCCTGGAAATGGAGACTTCCCTCCGACCCAAGACGAAAACAACAACAACAACGGTAGTGATGGAAGCGACCCAATTTTAGACAATGACAGTGGGGCCCATGTAAATGGAGGAGAATCCAATAAGGTGAAGAAAGTTTTGATCTTGATGAGTGACACAGGTGGTGGCCACAGAGCATCTGCCGAAGCAATCAAGGCGGCATTTGATCAGGAATTCGGAGACCAATACAAAGTCTATGTAACCGATCTTTGGACCGAGCATACACCATGGCCATTCAACCAATTGCCGAGAAGCTATAACTTCTTGGTCAAGCATGGCACCTTATGGAAGATGACATACTATGCTTCAGCACCTCGGGTTGTGCACCAGCCCCATTTCGCTGCCACCTCGACCTTCATTGCCAGGTTAGTTGTTAGCTGTTTCCTGTTTGGTCTGGTAAAGCACTGAATCATGTGTAATTGGAGTTGATGTGGAATTGATTTGCAGGGAAGTGGCAAAGGGATTGATGAAGTATCAACCTAATATTATAATAAGTGTGCATCCTTTGATGCAACATGTGCCTCTGAGAATACTGAGAGCGAGAGGTCTTCTACAAAAGATTGTTTTTACAACAGTGATTACTGATCTCAGCACTTGCCATCCTACCTGGTAATTTACTAATTTGAAGCATTTCCGTAATTTATTTTTGAGCTTCTGTGAATCATTACGTTACCAGTCCATTATACACAAAATTACTTGCACAGTTAATTTTGCAGTTTAGTATTTGAATTGAGCTCCACCTTGTGTAATTTGGAAATAAAGAACATTAATTTGCATGGTCTGAGGAAATCTGATATTGATTTTGAACAGCTATTGCTCTTTAGGAAGTTGCCAAGTTTTTTTTTCTTGATAATTTTTTTTAATAGAAGTGGGGAGAACTCACCAATTTCATTGAATCACAGAGTTTGGGGATGTTTGGTACTACTGCAACCCAATACTACCTAATCCTACTATCTTGGAAGCTCTCAAACAAAATTATCTGTTCACAACTTTGTCAAATTCAGCATCTTTCTCTTTACTAACAGCCAATTAAGTTAACCAAAATCCTTCTTTTATTTTTTTCTCGATTTGATAAAATAATGTCCAATTGTTCCATTTCATAAAAGATGATGGACTTTCCAATGCAGTGTGCTACTAATGTAATGTGCTGTAATTGGCAAAGCAAATTTTCTTTTGTCAGTATCCATATAGGAAAAAAATTGGTGTCTTTGCAGAATATGGAAAAATATCAGGTTGGATTTGCAAAAGAGATGATTTTTCTTCTCTGTTACCTGTTTGTATGCACATGATACACATAAGTTTTTCAACACTTTCCACTTATAATGCAATAGACATTTTGATGCTGAGTTAGGTTTCACAAGCTTGTAACAAGATGTTATTGCCCTTCTTCTGAGGTTGCAAAGCGGGCCCTGAAAGCAGGCCTTAAACCCGCTCAACTCAAGGTTTATGGGCTTCCTGTTCGACCATCTTTTGTAAAGCCGGTGCGACCAAAGGTATGTCAGAGTATTTGTTTAATAAAAAAAATAAAACAGATTATGAGATCACAAAGGAACATTTTATATCGATGGCTACATTGAAGACAAACCAAAATGCTCAGGAAGGGCATTTCTTTTGGTAGAGCCTTCAAAATTGGAAACCGTAATTGCGAAGAGCACTTAACATTTTTCAGTTTGTATTCTACCCCAAAATTTTGTGAGATATTTGTAGATAGTTCTGAAATTTTGCATCATTTGAAGGTTAATTCTGAAGTTTTTCTAATGTTGACATTAGCCCTTCCCCAATTAGCTATAGTTTCCACACTACATAACTTCACTAAATTTAGCCTGGTGCATCAAGGGTTGGATCTTATTTAAAATAACCAACTTTGTTGGCTTTTTGTTTGCAACTTGATAATATGAGAAGTGTTGCATAAATAGTCATACTGCTGTCTTATCATGATTTTGCAAAAAAGCCCACACAAACAGAAAACAAAAATTAACCAGACACCAATACTTTACAATAGTTATGAGTATTCACGCAACATTTTTTATAATTCCAAACTTAAGAAAAGAAGCAAAAATAAAAAAAGGAACCTCTTGAAGTTATACACTATCTTGTCTGTGAAATAATTTGGTTAGTACATTTCATAGGCTGAATTGAGAAGGGATTTAGGAATGGATGAGGATCTCCCAGCTGTGTTACTAATGGGAGGGGGCGAAGGCATGGGCCCCATTGAAGCGACAGCTCGTGCTCTTGGAGATAGCTTGTTTGACGAAATCCTAGGAGAGCCCTTTGGTCAAGTACTCATTATATGTGGTCGCAACAAAAAATTAGCTAGCAGACTCCAGTCCATTGACTGGAAGGTTCCAGTTCAGGTACTAATTTATTTCGCAACTAATTTTTTATAATTTTTTTACTATTATTTTAGATAGGTGAAAATCACTTGATACAAAGATTATGGACCGTCCGAAAGTAGTGATTTTCTACTTGTAAACAAAAAATAGTAACAAATTCTAAAAAAAATGTAAAATTTGGTCGCCAAGCACATTTTCATATGGAGATCGTGTTCAATGGTTAGGATTGACTAGTTCAACTTTAAAATGAAATATAGATCCATAGTACGGAGCGATGTGCGCTATGCATAGTACCGTAGCATCATTCTTTCTACCAGATGTTTAATTAAGTTTGGCGTAATTATTATCAGGTGAAGGGCTTTGTTACAAAAATGGAGGAATGCATGGGTGCTTGCGATTGCATAATTACAAAGGTAAAATTAGCGAGAAGACACTTGGAAAAATCGTTTCAATCTAATGTTGTAAAAGTATTTTTACATTAATGATTGATTTTTTATTTGTTTATTATGTGCAGGCGGGGCCTGGTACAATTGCAGAAGCAATGATACGTGGGCTTCCCATTATTCTTAATGATTATATTGCTGGACAGGTAAATAATTTAAGCATATACTTTTCAAATATCAATTTTATTTGTTCATATGATACATTAATCATATTATTTTGATTTCCAACCTTCGGGAACTATATGCATTAGAGGTATAATTAACTTGAATCTAATTTTAAAGTGGTGCAAGACCAGTATTAAGTTGTTCGACTTCAATTTTTTCACAAATACACTTTTGATGATAAGACCGCTATATATTACTTAAGAGTGAGGCTATGGTACTATGCATAGCACGGATTGGTCTGTACTATGGATCAATATCTTCAAATCTCAAATAGTCGATCTGAACCGTACAACATGATCTCCGTATGAAAATGTACTTGCAGACTAAATTTTACAGTTTGTTTAACTTTAATTAAATCACTACTTTTGAATGGTCTAGAATTTTTAGATCAAGTGATTTTCTACCTATTTAAAAAATAGTAAAATAATTCTAAAAAAAAATAGAAAATTTGATCTACAAAGTACTTTTTCATATGGAGATAATGTTGAACGGTTCAGATCGACTATTTGGACTTTGAAAAAGAAGATATTGATCTATAGTATGGATCAATCCGTGCTATGCATAGTACCATAGCCTCACTCATATTACTCTAATAATAAGCGTAATTTTTCTTGCGATTTTTCCTTTTTATATTGGAACAGGAAGCGGGGAACGTACCTTATGTTGTAGAAAATGGTTGTGGGAAATTCTCAAAATCACCCAAAGAAATTGCAAAAGTAGTTGCTGATTGGTTCGGGGAAAAGTCCGACGAATTACAGGCCATGTCTCAAAACTGCCTTAAATTGGCCAAACCGGATGCCGTGTTTAAAATCGTGCATGACCTTCATGAATTGGCCCGGGAGAAGAGTTGTGTACCTGAGTTTGCATGTGCAGCAACTTAGATCGTAGTCTTTTTTGAGGTATTTTTATTCCAAATTATATTCTTGTAAAATTTTGATTTGAGGGGCCATCATATTAGTTGTTTTCATGTTTTTATATTCCAGTTTTGTTTCTCAGTGATACTCAAGCTGGATAATTTCCTTTATGATGAGATTAAATTTTACAACAATAAGAGGAAACTTTTCCAATGATCCCGAAAAATTGAGACATTTATCATTGAATATATTTTGGTTCGTTGCAAATGGCGTTACAAAAACACATTAGAATCATCTGAAGTTATTGTGTTAAAAATCTACCAGTAAAATTCGTACCGATTCTTCTATCCATGAAAATTTACTGGTACGCTTTTCTATTTCTCTCTTTTTTTAATATTTTTTATAAATAAAAAATTCTCGGCATTTCTCGTATTTCTAAGATCATTTTGCATTGTACACTAAGCTTGAAAGCTATGCAAATTAAGGGTGGTAACCCTAAGGTCATGTTTGAAACCTTATATTTGCCATTGGTAAATTTTTTTGATAGATATAGAATTCCATAATGCAGTTTTCAGAAATCCACAAGTATGGAAAGGATTGTGGAAAATATTTCTGTTTTCCATGAAAATGATGGTTTATATAGGAATAAATCTGCTGTTATTCTAAAGAAATAACATGAATCTATTATTCTGATTCTAACCGTTGATCTTCATTGAGATTCGCACATGACAATATGCTTGTTTTTAGGTATAAGTATATATAGTCAAAACTCAAAAGTAACTAAATACAATTTTGAAAATAATGAATATTAATTATTTTATACTTTAGAATTTACAATAATTCAATAACAATTAACAACTAAAAAATACTAATAATTCAATTCGTGTAGAGCTTGAGCTCAATAACTTCAATTTGAATGATTAAAACAAACTCAAGCTACAATCAGCTTGTTTGAGCTTGACTCGTTTGTGTTCTAGTAACATTGTCACACGGGAAAGCGGAGGTAGTACAATTGGTTAGAAAAAAAAGTTTTAGGACTATTGGTTATTAAAAAAATCGAGAGTTTGATTCTCTTTAATGGGATGTGGCTAATTTGCTGCCGGTAGCATTTTTGCCGGCAGTGTTGTCGTTGTTTTTTTTATTTTGTGATGTCCAAACAATAAATCCAAACCGTTAGATGTTTAATCTATATTATAATCTACTTAGAGACCAAATTTTACATTTTTTTGAATTTTTTTACTATATATTAAGCTGGTTTGAAAATCGCTGATTTCAATGCTGCAGAAATTTATTGAAATCAACGGTTTTCAAACCAGCTTAATATATAGTAAAAAAATTTCAAAAAATGTAAATTTGGTCTCCAAGTAGATTATAATATAGATTAAACATCTAACGGTTTGGATTTGTTGTTTGGATATCACACGGCTAAATATAGCCCCGACAACACCTCTGCTGAAATACTGCCAGCAGCAATTTAGACAGACCCCTCTTTAATGACTTTACAGTCTCTGCGAAGGTTTTTTTTTTTTAAAAAAACACTGTCAGATTTAACTTATAAAAGAGCATATGGTTTTTCTCCATTCAAAGAAAAGAATATATTTGAGGCAGCATCAGGGGATGATTGTGTACAATGGAATTAAAAAAAAAAAAACAGTTAGATTTAACTTTAAAAAAACACTGTCAGATTTAATTTATAAAAGAGCATGTGGTTTTTCTCCATTCAGAGAAAAGAATATGTTTGACGTAGCATCAAATTATCTTACAGGGGATGATTGTGTACAATGGAATGTTTACTGAATGTTGTTTCAAGAAGGGGCACAACGCACAATTGCACAAAAGCATGTGCTTTCTAAGATGAGAGGTTATAAGTTTGAAATTCGAATGAAAAAATATTTATTGATAATTAAATATAACAACATTCAGTAAACATTCTATTTTTCAAAAAAAATCCACTCAAGGTCTGAAATAAGTACTCTGAGCAATAGAAAATTCCTTTTTTAAATCTTTTATTAAAAAATTGTCACGTTTGTCCTTTTCGTGGATTTTTTTTTTTTTTGCTTTGTTTTTTTTTGTGGATTTCCAATAGAAATGTAAAAATCGTGGGATAAACGGGTAGCTTCTATTTTTTATCTAGGTTGAAAGGATCATTCTAAAAGTTTAATTATAGAAAAGGACCACGTTGTCCACACAAAAGGCGTTTCTTTTCGTGTGAATTCGATTAAGACCCTATCGCCACTTTCGATAGGCGAATTTTGTAACTCGTCAGAGACAACGTAGATAAAAAATTAAATAGAACAACGTAGGCTAAATTTCTATTTTTCTATATAAAAAAAAGTGACGGAATGCACAAACAATAAGTAGAACTAAAATGTTCTTAAGTTCACCAAAACTCTTTATGAATTTAATTCTAAAATCTATCAAATTGACTTGAAATGACGAATTTAAACTGTTAAAATCGATCTACTTTATGAGTGAGAGCTGGATAATTTTCTTTATGATGAGATTACATTTTACAAAGATATAAGGAAACTTTTACAATGATCCCGAAAAATTTAGACATTTATCATTGAATATATTTTGGTTCGTTGCAAATGGCGTTACAAAAACATAATATACTGGTAAAATTCGTACCGGTTTTTCTATCCATGAAAATTTACTGGTACGCTTTCTATTTCTCTCTTCTTTTGTTTTTAATATTTTTTATAGATAAAAAATTTAATCCAATAACCATGGAAAAGTCCACTTTTCTATAAAATAAAAAAAAACAAACAAAAAATTATATAAAGCGCTCAACATTTTTAAAGGTAGCAAAATCATAATCACGTTATCATCGTCCATCAATTTTTAAAGGTAACAAAATCAATACAAGCATTCAACATTTAATTACAAGTTGACATTATGGCAAATTCTTTTAAACAATAATAATTAATTTTAATTTTAATTTTATTTCTAGTTTATAAAGAAGGATTAGAAAGCTGTATGAAATTAAAAATAAAAAATATTATAGTTATTTAGGCCAATATATAATTGGCACTTTCACACCACGCTGGAGGAATTAGAAAAACCCAATTAATTGGTGGAAAAAAATGATTTTTCTTTTTGCAACTAGACTTGGTCCAAATATCACATGTCACGTATTTCTTCAAACATAAAATAAGGCATAGGAAGCAAACAAGTTCAAATTGAAAGCAAATTAAAAATATTATGTGTGAAAATGATGTAATATTTTCTATAATAATATGATAATACAATATATAATAAGAGTATGGTTAAAATATACTATTGGTTTTGTGCTCAAATCATACTTTATATTCTTATTTTTATTTTTAAAGTTCAAATAGTCAATCTGAACTGCTCAACATGATCTATATTAAAATATGCTCAGAGACCAAATTTTATATTTTTTTTGAAATTTTATATTTTTTTTAAATAGATAAAAACCACTGTTTTTTTGAATGATCAGAAAAAGAAAAAAAAAGTGAAAATGATGCAATAATAGAGGGAGATTTTGTACCTTTGACATGTGTAATTTGTAAATACCAATAAACCATGATTAAGAACAAATACCCAGGAGGCCAGGAGTATTGTGTGGGGACCATACAGCAGTACCTCGGTGCACCGTAAACCGGGTTCAATTTACAAAAATCAAAACAACAACTGGGTTTTTAGTACTTTTGATCAGCTGATGACGATAAAACAACTCCTGACTCCTGAGTCCCGCGCGCTCTCTCTCTCTCTCTCTCTCTCTCTCTCTCTTTCTGTGAAGAACCTCGCGCTCTCTCTCCAATGGCGGCTGTGAGAAGAAGCCTTGGTGTGTTCTTACCTGCTGCTTCTGGCCATCTTGTTGTTAGTTTCTTGCACACTTATGTATCCGTATTTGTATATTTCATTTTGTATTTTGTACTCATTGGCTTCAAATTGTTGTTTTTATTATTAGAAATCGTCGTTAGCTAATCCATGCCATTTGACACCATCTAGAGGTATATTTCTACTTCAATTGCTTCTTATAGTTTCGTAATTTTTTTTGTGTGTATTTTAACAAGGGGGAAATTTCATGTATACCGTACAAAAACTTCAAAATTACGTATTCCCCCCCTCTAAACTTTGAAATTATGTATTACCATATGAAATTGGTATTTTATATGGTATTATGGATATCTTATAAGACCGACATTTTTCTTACACAAACTCCAATTTTTTTCTTAATGGGTATTTTATAAATTTAAAATGCTTTTTAACATAAAATACAATAAATGGGTAAATTTGTGAGTTTTGGAGGTTTAGAGGGGGGGAATATGTAATTTTGAAGTTTTTGAGGGGTATACATGAAATTACCCCTTTAACAAGTGTGTCACCAATTTGAGTGTTTCTGAACAGGATTTATGGGTGATAAATGCAACATAGATGCTGATTCGAATTGTAATGATGAGATTTCGAAGATTCGAAATGAATTTGAGGAAGCAAAGAGGAATTTCCTCAACATCCCAGTTGCTCTCAAGGAAATGCCTACTATGAATCCAGAAGGTGTTCTATTTTTATTTCCAAATAGGAGAAGAGGTTAAATATTGTTGCATAAAGCATTGAAGTTTGAACTCATTTCATTGATGAAATTCTTTACATGTACAGGTATATACGTCAATAAAAACCTGAAGCTTGATGATTTGCAAGTGTATGGATTTGACTATGACTACACTTTATCTCATTATTCTGAAAATTTACAAGTTTTGATCTATGACCTTGCAAAGAAACACCTTGTTTATGAGGTAATTTCCCTATGCAATGCGAGTCCCTTTAGGTCCTATTACAATTTCTGTTGGGCATTTTCACAAACACCTTATGTGCATCTTAAATCCCTGTTTTTTTTTCTTTGAGCTTTTCTTTTTAGTTATAAATGAACTCCCTTTAACAAAGTATTAGCCCAATAATTCTTAATCCTTGTTTTTTTATTATACATCCATGTTGCTTCTCTGTTTGAAATTTTTGATTTAAATATGGTGCAGTTGAAGTATCCAGAGAGTTGCTTGCAATTTGAATACGACCCCAAATTTCCTGTCAGAGGCCTCTATTATGATAGACAGAAGGGTTGCCTTTTGAAGCTCGACTTTTTTGGGTCAATTGAAACTGATGGCTGCTTTCATGGCCGTAAAAAGGTTAAAAGAATTGACCATCATTTTTAAGTATGTAGTGGCTAGTATAGTAAAATGCTTTCTTATAGCATTTGTTTTGGCATTGTTTGAGAGCAGCTAAGCGTGGAAAAGATAAAAGAGCTATATGGCACTCGACATATCGGCCGAGGCATTCAAAGAGGACTTGTTGCTCTGATGGATTTCTTTTGTTTCAGCGAGGTAACCTATTCACATGATATTCAATTGTTTTTTTACTTTTAACTAAAGCCACATTTCTTGCCAAGATTGCATTGGTTGCTATGTAAATTGAAGAAAAGGTTCATTTTGAGTCTTCTATATGGTTTTCTATACATTTGTTTTCAAGGTTTCTGTATTTGATTCTATCTTTCTTGTTTTTTAAATGGTTTATATTTTTCTAAGGAGAATCTGTTTTTGTAATGATGCAGGCTTGCCTTATTGCAGATATAGTACAACACTTTGTAGATGCCAAGCTCGACTTTGATACTTCATATGTATATGATGATATAAACCATGCGATTCAACATGTTCATAGAAGTGGCTTGGTTCATAGGCAAATTCTTGCTGAACCTCACAAGTTTCTCGTGAAAAATGTAAGTGATGCAATTGAATGTATTTACTTCAACTTTGGATTGTATTTTTCCGTTTGTTTAAGTCATTATGCATGTTCCTTGTGAAAATTTAAATGGTGGAAATTGAATTTGCTTTGTTGAAGTATGCGGTATAGGTTGCCATTACTTTTGAAATCATTTTTCAATATGATTGACATATCTGACCAACTTAATAGCTAAAATTAAAATGTGACTTTTGTTTAGACGCAAACATTATTATATGATTGACTTTTAGTAGGGTTTAATTTCAGTGGATGGTTTGGTAAGAATTCAGGATGAAGAGAACTCTATGAGAGAATATGGTAACATAAATTTTGAAATGTCAAAGGATGTTATAGAAACTTAAACAAACTTAACGTGACACTTTAGGAAATGATAAATTCAATATTGATTTTTGATGTGATATTTTCAGGAGCGGATGTTTCAGTTTTTGCAATTGCTGAAAGAAAAAGGAAAGAAACTTTTCTTGATGACCAATTCGCCCTTCTACTTTGTTGATGGTGGAATGAACTACATGCTAGAGGTGCTTTCCACTTTTGTCCCGAAATGTATGATTTCATATATATCAACAACGGTACTGATTCCAAGAGTTTCGGCTATTGTTTGGACTTTTAACATGCACTGAGTGGATTCAGTTGTCTTAACTTAACAATTCATTGTCTGACCAATTCACCCTTCTACTTTGTTGATGTTACAGTATTTTCCATCTCAGTCATTTCATTATTTATTTAGTCTTTCCATTTGTTGATTTTTTCAATAGAGCTATGTTGAGAAAGGTAGTTCATGGAGGGAGCTATTTGATGTGGTCATTGCTCAGGCCAATAAGCCAACTTTCTACAACTCAGAATACCCTTTTAGGTTAACTTCTACTAATTCTAAATTACCAGTTAAAATTCTTTATGGGACGTTGTCTGAAGATTGTGATGTCTTTGGTTGTACTGACATTTTAGTTTGCACCTGTTTTTACTGGTATTATATGATGTTGTCACTGTTCCTGAAATTTCCAGACCTGATCTATGATAGTAATCCTCAATGCAACCAGTTTTACCTTAGTGAAACCTTCAAGTAAGATAATGCTTTCAAGCAAGACACTGTTTAAAACAAACTGTTCCTGATATAGCACCTCAATTGTTCAAACTGTTCCTTTGAGCAATCTTATCAGGTGTTTGCTGTACAGTGCTCAACCAACCTGTTAGATCATGCCTATACTGGAACTAAGCCAAAAGGAGTACCGAAATTTGGCATAGATATCTTAACTGTGCTTATTGAATCCTTGTAGATGCTATGACGTAGAGAAGGATACCTTGGCATTTACGGCAGTGGATAAGCTTTTACGGAATCAAGTTTATTACCATGGTTCTCTCAAAGCGTTCCTTCAGATCACCAAATGGAAAGGCCCAGAGGTTTTAGCAATTCAATTTTCTTTTACATTTTGGTTCTTGTACTCTATGATATAATAATCAGGGTTGTCTTGGAAACAAAAACTAGTTTTCAGTTTACTCTTTTAAATGATTCTTTGGCTGCCATTTGAACTTTGTACCAATTCCCAATTTGGTAAATATTAAAGTAATGCTCACATTTCTTTTGATGTAGCATACCATATGTCAGTTCTATACAATTATGAGCTTGCTTTTCACCGATATATTTGTTGCAACAGGTAATATACTTTGGTGATCACTTGTTCAGTGACCTAAAAGGGCCCGCGAAAGCCGGCTGGCGAACTGCTGCCATAATTCACGAGCTTGAAGTAAGTGCGATTTCATATGTCTGCATTATTTCCATTTTATTCTTCAATTGTTCACAGAATTTTTGTGTCTGTGCAGGATGAAATTAAGATCCAAAACAGTGAACCCTATCGCTTCCAAGAGGTAAATATATCTCTAGCAGTTGGATTGGTGCCATTCTAGCTTCTGATTTAACATTATTGATATTTGTCTGATATAATTTTACCATTAAATTGTGAAATACAGTAAAATATCAAATGCTTTTCTTATTATGCAAAAGCCTCCTCAAATCACTGTTAACAAAAGTTAAAAATTCTATTGACAGGCAAAGTTAAACATAATCCTTGAGCTACTAGGCAAGATACATGCAACAGTAGTAAGCACAGAAAAAGGCCAAAGCTACAAATGCCTTTTAAATGAACTCAATTTAGAGAGACAAAAATGCAGAGCTGCCATACGGGACCTGTTCAACAGCTCCTTTGGTGCAACTTTTTTAACAGACACCGGCAAAGAGTCTGACTTTGCATATCATATTCATCAACATGCTGATGTATACACAAGCAAGCCGGAGAATTTCTTGGCATATTCACCCGAGTCGTGGCTCCACCCGCCTTATGATATAAAGATCATGCCTCATCATGTCAAAGTAAGGCTATGGTACTATGCATAGCGTGAATTGGTCCATACTATGGATCAATATGTTCGTTTTGAAAGTTCATATAGTCGATCTAAATCACTCCACATGATCTCCATATGAAAATTTACATCCAGACCAAATTATTTAGATAGGCAGAAAATCACAACTTTTGAATGGTCTAGACTTTTTAGATCAAGTGATTTTCTACCTATCTAAGAAAATAGTAAACATTTTCTAAAAATTGTAAAATTTGGTTTGATCTTACATCCTTTTATGTAAGATGGTGGTAGGTACATTAGCTTGTTGATTGTGGATTTGATTGTTAAGAGATATAACTACCTCAAAAAGAAAGATAGTTAAGAGAAAAATATAAAAGGATGGCAGGACTTGTTGATTATTTTCTTCGCTAATTTTTGTTTATTTTTTTCGGTTTGTTGTTGTTATTTGGCAGGTTCCGGGAAGCTTATTTAAAGGCTCATGCTGAACTGAACTGAACTGCTTCACTAAGCCTTTGAGAAACTAAGTTAGCAGTTGCACTAACACAAAATAAAACCTCAGTGAGTAGTTAGTTTTTCGTCCCTCTACGGGTTTTCTTGGATTAGAAGGGTATGGTGACTTATTTTCCATAACTTTTTACATAACCAATTTTGACTGTATTTTCTTGAAGAAATTTTGTGTTGGTTAATGTTCTTTGTTCAGTGGATAAATTACAACCACTGGCATGCCAATAAGTTGAGCAGAAATGTACATTGTTTGCTTAATAAAAAAAGACAAAAAGGCTAAGCTCATCAGCTTAACTGTTCTATATAGGGTACATTTGGATGAAACAAGGAATAGAGCTAATCTCAAGTTTGAAAATAGTAGTTAATTCAACTTTTGATTGAGTTAGTAAAATAGTGAGATAACCTGTATAAGACAAACAAAGAATAGAGGGTTAGCGCTATTCTCTCTCCATCCAAACATCCAAATTATTAAGTATCTTTAATTGGTTAATCAACTATTATTTATTGTCAAATCTAAATGTATAGCTAAAAATTATTTAAGATTTATTAATAAATTTTCATCTATGTGTGGAGTATATGTAATTTAATCTAAGAAATCAATTACTTTATTATGTTTCATCTATTGAATTTTTTTTATGTTGCATTATATTTGGAGGGTTCTAATATCTCATCTTTCATACCTTATCATACCTCATATTTTATATTTTGTATTCCAAATTCAAACTATCAAATCCGAACCATTGAAAATTTTATAATTTCTGAAATTTTTTTATTATTTTTTAAGATAGGCACAAAATCATCCTTTCTGGACAGTTAAAAAACTGATTTTGTGCCTATATAAAAAAAAATAGTAAAAATGTTCTAGAAATTATAAAATTTGGTTTCTAAGAAATTTTAAAAACGAAGATATAAAACATGAGGTATGAAAACATGAGGCATTGAAACCCTTTTATATTTGTTAGTGTTTGTCTCAATATAATTTTTTTTTTCCAATATGCACTTTTTTCTAGACAAAATTCAAAAAATAATCCTAGTATATTAAAAAAAAAAGTGTGCATGATCTAGGAAGGAAATTACTCTGATAAGTAACAACATAATCGAAGAAAAAAAAACTTGGTTTTATGTTTTGTACACTTGTTAACTCTAGATTGACATTTAATAAAAAAAAATGTAAAGAAGTTAATGTTCACGAAATTAATTCTCTGATTTACACTAGGAACAAGGAACAAAACTTGAAAAAAATTTATAAAAGAAATTCATAATATTCCATTACTAACATTCAGATGATTTTATTATTATAAATATTCGAAGCAAGATGAAACATTATGTGTATGAATTTATTGACATTAAGCTAATTTATTCGAAGCTGATTTTATAATTTTGAAGAACTATGAGAAATTAGATTAATTTTAACGGTTTAATTAAATTTGTCATTTGAAATTGATTCATTAGATTGTCATTTGAAATTTATAAATGATTCTTCTATGTAGTTCTTTAATCTTTGTTATATATAAACTTTCAAATAGTTTATTCAACCGTTGTACATTAAGCATTAAAATAATAATAAATTAATAGATTGTCATTTGAAATATATTAGTGTGGGCTTTTATATGACAATTGTTAATTGTTATTTTAAGCTTTCATATTAATGTTTCCCAATATTTTAAAATATTCATTTAGCTATTATAAAATACTAACTAAATTATTGTAAAATTCACACTTACTACATAAAAAAAATTGGACGGTCATTATTGATTAAAATCATATTGCAGTTGTTTGATAAAAAAGTTTCCTAACAAGTTTATTACTGTAATTATACATGAGTATGAGTAGGGTTAAAATGCACATTTGGTTTTGTGCTCCAATCATACCTCACGTCTTTATCTCTGTTTACAAAGTTCAAATAGTCGTTCCGAACCACTCAACATAATATACATATTAAAAATATGCTTAGAGACCAAATTTTATATTTTTTGAATTTTCTTTACTATTTTTTAGATAGGTACAAAATCACTGCATCTGGACCATCCAAAAACAGTGATTTTGTACCTATCTAAAAAAATAGTAAAAAAATTCCAAAAAATATAAAATTTGGTCTCTAAGCACATTTTAATATGTATATTATGTTGAGCGGCTCGGATCGACTGTTTGAACTTTGTAAACGGAGATAGAGACGTGGAGTGTGGTTGAGACACAAAACCAATGGTGCATTTTAACCCTACTTATACATTTATAATAATTTCGAGAATCAAAATTAACTAAATAGGAAACATTCCCTTCTCCCTTGCTAGTTGCTAAATTTCGATTTAAATGGTTCAGTTTTTTAGTTTTAATGGATCTGTTTGATTGAATTTTTGAAATATTTCGGTTAAAATGGATCGGTTCAGGTTAGACTTTTCAAAACCGATTAAATCAAACCGGCCAAAATATATTGGTTCAAGTATCGTTTATATTTTGTTTGGTTCAATCATTGCTTTTTTTCATTCATTTTAGTTTAAATATTTTAGAACATCTACATATTTTGTATGAAATTGAACAATTTGTGTATGAATATGTGTAACTTTCGTTAATAATGACACCAATAGGTTTACTTTGGTTTGAACCATACTTCGATTTGTTCAGTTCGGTTCTTAATCGGTTTATAAGTTTAATTGGTTTGATTTGGTTCTATTTTTGAAAATCGAAGAAAAGTTTGATTTAATTATTTTAGTTCGGTTTCAACCGAACCGACCATTTGGACACCCCTAGCTACTAGCAATTTGTGAAGTGAACATCACCATTCTAGCAATTCTAAATAAATAAATAAATTCAATTTTATCATTTCTGCAAAATTAAAAATTTAGAATAGAAACACTCTAAAATTAATATTAATTCAATTATTAAAGTGTTTATGTGATGAGTAAATTCAAAATTTACAATTAAAAATTAAAATGTGAAATATTGGTGGGCAAAAGGGTGCAGCATATGAGAGCCATGCGACGTGTCCAGAATCAAAATGAACGGGTGAATATATTAACAGATCTACTTTCATTTCACACAGCGTACTATCACCAGAGAAAAGAAATAGTATATGAATAGTGCGCTGCGGGAAGCCAAATTCACTGTCTTAATATATTTACCCAAACAAATGGCTAATTAGCACCCTTTCCATTGCTGGTTGTTTTTAGGCGCCTTTTCACTGCTTCTCTCTCTCTCAGTCGCATGTTTGTGTGTTGTGGGTTGCATCTAAACTGCTTGACGAAATGCCGCATCAGGTGAGGATGCGGTACTATTGCTTCATAAACTGCACTCTTCTCTGGTTATTACTGTTTTTCAGAGGGGGATACGTAATTTAGAGACCAAATTATATATATTTTTAGAATATATATATATATTTTAAATAGGTAGAAAATTACTGTTTTTCAATAATCATGAAAAAAATGTGAAAATGATGTAATCTTCTCCCGAAATTTTTATTAATAGGAAATATATTAAAAAAATATCGAGATTAGATAACGCTTTTGCGTTTTATCAAAATATAGGGAAATCGTTATGGTTTATCACGGTCAAAATTAACAATACTAATCACCGCACTTATTAATTAACTAAAAAAAATTATGGCCGTAATTGATAATCACGATCAGACATGCATACCATATTAAAAAAAAAATCAGATCTCATTCTACATGGTCAGATATTGCTTAACAGGCCTCTGGCCGTGATTGATAATCATGGCCAAGATTTAATTTTTATTTTTTTTTATTTTTTTCAAGTGCGGTGATTAGTGTCTCTAATTCTGACCGTGATAAGCCATAACGGCCAGAAACCGTGATAAACCATAACGGTTTCCCTATATCTCGATAAAAGACAAAAGCGTTCTCTAATCTCGATATTTTTTTAATATATTTTCTAGTAATAAAAGTTTCGGTAATCTTCTCTATAATAATATTATTATAATAATACAATATATAATGAGTGAGTCTATGGTACTATGCATATTACGATTTGTTACCGTGCTATGGCTCTATATTCGAGTTTTCAAATCCTAATGGTCGATCCGAACCGTTCATCTTGTTCTCCATATTAATATGTGTTTGGAGACCAAATTTTACATTTTTTGAAATTTTTTTACTATTTTTTTAGATTTATTAAAAATCACTGTTTTTGGATGGTCCAGAATTTTCAGATCAAGTGATTTTCTAAATATCTGAAAAAATAGTAAAAAAATTCAAAAAATGTAAAATTTGGTCTCCAAACACATATTAATATGGAGAACAAGATGAGTGAGTCTATGGTACTATGCATATCACGTGGTGTTACCGTGCTACGGCTCTATATTCGAGTTTTCAAATCCTAACAGTCGATCCGAACCGTTCATCTTGTTCTCCATATTAATATGTGTCTGGAGACCAAATTTTACATTTTTTGAAATTTTTTTACTATTTTTTTAGATTTATTAAAAATCACTGTTTTTGGATGGTCCAGAATTTTCAGATCAAGTGATTTTCTAAATATCTGAAAAAATAGTAAAAAAATTTCAAAAAAATGTAAAATTTGGTCTCCAAACACATATTAATATGGAGAACAAAATGAACGGTTCGGATCGACTGTTAGGATTTGAAAACTCGAATATAGAACCGTAACACGGTAACAACCCGTGATATCCATAGTACCATAGACTCACTCATATATAATAATAGAGGGAGATTCTGTATCTTTGACATGTGTAAATACCAATAAACCATGATTAAGCACATAAACCCAGAAGCTATTCTGTGGGGACCATAAGGCAGTCCACGGTGCACCGTGAACCGGGTTCAATTTACAAAAATCAAAACAAGGTTTTTTAGTACTTTTTGTCCGATGGCGACAAAACACCTCTGACCTCTCACTCTCTCAGTCCCCCCTCTCTCTCTCTCTCTCTGAAGAACCTCGCGCTCTCTCTCTCCAATGGCGGCTGTGATAAGAAGCCTTGGTGTCTTCTTACCTGCTGCTTGCAACCATCTTGTTGTTAGTTTCTTGCACACTTATGCATCCATATTTGTATATTTTTGTACTGATATTTTGCTGATTGGTTTCAAATTGTTGTTTTTATTATTAGAAATCGTCGTTCTTAGCTAATCCATGCCATCTGACACCATCTAGAGGTATATTTCTACTTCAATTACTTGTTATAGTTTCGTATTTTTTTTATTTTTGTGTATTTTAACAAGAGGGGAATTTCATGTATACTCCTCAAAAACTTTAAAATTAGGTATTTCTTCCTCTAAACTTTGAAATTACGTATTACCATATAAAATTGGTATTTTATATGGTATTATGGGTATCTTATAAGACCGACATTTTTCTTATACAAACTCCAATTTTTTTCTTGATGGGTATTTTATAAATTTAAAATGATTTTTAACATAAAATACCATAAAATAGGTAAATTTGTGAGTTTTGGAAGTTTAGAGGGGGAATACGTAATTTTGAAGTTTTTGAGGGGTATACGTGAAATTATTAAACAAACATGTAACTAATTTGAGTGTTTCTGAACAGGATTCATGCGTGATAAATGCAACATAGACACTGATTCAAATTGTAATGATGAGATTTCGAAGATTCGAAACGAATTTGAGGAAGCAAAGAGGAATTTCCTCAATATCCCAGCTGCTCTCAAGGAAATGCCTACTATGAATCCAGAAGGTGTTCTATTTTTTTGCCAAATAGGAGAAGAGGCTATACATTGTTGCATAAAGCATTGAAGTTCGAACTCATTTCATTTATGAAATTCTTTGCATGTATAGGTATATACGTCAATAAAAACCTGAAGCTTGATGATTTGCATGTGTATGGATTTGACTATGACTTCACTTTATCTCATTATTCTGAAAATTTACAAGTTTTGATCTATGACCTTGCAAAGAAACACCTTGTTTATGAGGTAATTTCCCTATGCAATGTGAATCCCTTTAGGTCCTATTACAATTTCTGTTGGGCATTTTCACAAACACGTTATGTGCAACTCAAATCCCTTTTTTTTGTTTTTTGTTTTTGTTTTTTTTTCTCTGAGCTTTTCTTTTTAGTTATAAATAAACTCCCTTTAACAAAGTATTAGCCCAATACATTCCCAACTGTGAATTCTTAATCCTTGTTTTTTTTTTTTTTTTTTTTTTATACATCCATGTTGCTTCTCTGTTTGAAATTTTTGATTTAAATATGGTGCAGTTGAAGTATCCAGAGAGTTGCTTGCAAATTGAATACGATACTAAATTTCCTGTCAGAGGCCTCTATTATGATAGACAGAAGGGTTGCCTTTTGAAGCTCGATTTTTTCGGGTCAATTGAGACTGATGGCTGCTTTCATGGCCGTAAAAAGGTTAAAAGAATTGACCATCTTTTTTAAGTATGTAGTGGCTAGTATAGTAAAATGCTTTCTTATAGCATTTGTTTTGGCATTGTTTGAGAGCAGCTAAGTGTGGAAAAGATAAAAGAGCTGTATGGCACTCGACATATCGGCCGAGGCATTCGAAGAGGACTTGTTGCTCTGATGGATTTCTTTTGTTTCAGCGAGGTAACCTCTTCACGTGATATTCAATTTTTTTTACTGTTAACTAAAGCTACATTTCTTGCCAAGATTGCATTGGTTGCTATGTAAATTGAAAAAAGGTTCATTTTGAGCCTTTTATATGGTTTTTTCTACCTTTATTTTCAAGGTTTCTGTATTTGATTCTGTCTCTCTTGTTTATTAAATGGTTTATATTTTTCTAAGGAGAATCTGTGTTTGTAATGATGCAGGCTTGCCTTATTGCAGACATAGTACAACACTTTGTAGATGCCAAGCTCGACTTTGATACTTCATATGTATATGATGATATAAACCATGCAATTCAACATGTTCATAGAAGTGGCTTGGTTCATAGGCAAATTCTTGCTGAACCCCACAAGTTCCTCGTGAAAAATGTAAGTGATGCAAATTGTATGTGTTTACTTGAAGTTTGGATTTTATTTTTTCCGTTAGTTTAAGTCATTATGCATGTTCCTTGTGAAAATATAAATGGTGGAAATTGAATTTGCTTTGTTGAATTATGCGGTATAGGTTGCCATTACTTTTAAAATCATTTTGTAATATGATTGACATATTTGACCAACTTAACAGCTAAAATTAAAATGTGACTTATGTTTAGATGCAAACATTGTTATTTGATTGACATATAACAGGGTTTAATTTCAGTGGACGGTTTGGTAAGAATTCAGGATGAAGAGAACTCTATGAGAGAATATTGTCAAAGGATGTTACAGGAACTAGAACAAACTTAACGTGACACTTTAGTAAATGAAATTCAATATTGATTTTTGATGTGATATTTTCAGGAGCGGATGTTTCAGTTTTTACAATTGCTGAAAGAAAAAGGAAAGAAACTTTTCTTGATGACCAATTCGCCCTTCTACTTTGTTGATGGTGGAATGAACTACATGCTAGAGGTGCTTTCCACTTTTGTCCCGAAATGTATGATTTCATATATATCAACCAGTGGTACTGATTTCAGGAGTTCGGCTATTGTGAACCATTAACATGCATTGACTGAATTGTCTTAACTTAAGAATTCAATGTCTGACCAATTTGCCGTTCTGCTTTGTTGATGTTACAGTATTTTCCATCTCAGTCATTTCATTATTGATTTATTCTTTTCTTTTGTTATTTTTTTTTTTGGCAGAGCTATGTTGAGAAAGGTAGTTCATGGAGGGAGCTATTTGATGTGGTCATTGCTCAGGCCAATAAGCCAACTTTCTACAACTCAGAACACCCTTTTAGGTTAACTTCTACTAATTCTAAATTACCAGTTAAAATTCTTTATGGGACGTTGTCTGAAGATTGTGATGTCTTTGGTTGTACTGACATTTTAGTTTGCACCTGTTTTTACTGGTATTATATGATGTTGTCACTGTTCCTGAAATTCTAGTTTCCACCTGTATTATATGATGTGAAACCTCCATAGTAAGATAAGGCTTTCGAGCAACACACTGTTTAACCAAAATGTTCCGGATATAGCACCTAAATTATTCAAACTGTTCCTGTGGGCAATCTTATCAGTTGTTTGCTGTATAGTGCTTAACCAACCTGTTAGATCATGCCTATACTGGAACTAAGCCAAAAGGAGTACCATAATTTGTCATAGATATCTTATTTGTGCTCATTGAATCCTTGTAGATGCTATGACATAGAGAAGGATACCTTGGCATTTACAGCAGTGGATAAGCTTTTACGGAATCAAGTTTATTACCATGGTTCTCTCAAAGCATTCCTTCATATCACCAAATGGAAAGGCCCGGAGGTTTTAGCAATTCAATTTTCTTTTACATTTTGCTTCTTGTACTCTATGATTTAATAATCAGGGTTGTGTCTTGGAAACAAAAACTAGTTTTCGGTTTACTCTTTTAAATGATTCTTTGGCTGCCATCTGAACTTTGTACCAATCCCCAATTTGGTAAATATTAAAGTAATGCTCACATTTCTTTTCATGTAGCATATCATGTCAGTTCTATACAATTTATGAGCTTGCTTTTCACAGATAAATTTGTTTTAACAGGTAATATACTTTGGTGATCACTTGTTCAGTGACCTAAAAGGGCCCGCGAAAGCTGGCTGGCGAACTGTTGCCATAATTCACGAGCTTGAAGTAAGTGTGATTTCATATCTCTGCATCATTTCCATTTTATTCTTCAATTGTTCACATAATTTTTGTGTCTGTGCAGGGTGAAATTAAGATCCAAAACAGCGAACCCTACCGCTTCCAAGAGGTAAATATATCTCTAGCAGTTGGATCGGTGCCATTCTGGCTTCTGATTTAACATTATTGATATTTGTCTGATATAATTTTACCATTAAATTGTGAAATACAGTAAAATATCAAATGCTTTTCTTATTATGCAAAAGCATCCTCAAATCACTGTGTATCAACAAAAAGTTAAATCTCTATTAACAGGCAAAGTTAAACATAATCCTCGAGCTACTAGGCAAGATATATGCAACAGTAGTAAGCACAGAAAAAGGCCAAAGCTACAAATCCCTCTTAAATGAACTTAATTTAGAGAGACAAAAATGCAGAACTGCCATACGGGACCTGTTCAACAGTTCCTTTGGTGCAACCTTTTTAACTGACACCGGCAAAGAGTCTTCCTTTGCATATCATATTCATCAACATGCTGATGTATACACAAGCAAACCGGAGAATTTCTTGGCGTGTCCACCCAAGTCGTGGCTCCACCCGCCTTATGATATAAAGATCATGCCTCATGATGTCAAAGTAAGATGTTATCATTAGATTTTTCTTAATTTTTTTTTTGTGCTAGGGTAGTTGTGACATCCAGTATTTAATCCTATTTGTAAATACTAAATAATATCTGGAATTATGAACTCTGCTGTTAGTTTGCATATAATGGCCTACTGTTAGAAAGTAGATTGTTCAAGGAAAAAATGACTAAATCCGTAGGAACTACGCATAGCGCGGATTGGTCCGTATTATGGATCAATATCTTCATTTTGAAAGTTCATATAGTCGATCTGAACCACTCAACATGATCTCCATATGAAAATGTACATGCAGACCAAATTTTACATTTTTTAGAATTTTTTTACTATATTTTTAGATAGGTAGAAAATCACTACTTTTCAATGGTCTAGAATTTTTAGATCAAGCGATTTCTACATATCTAAAAAAATAGTAAAATGATTCTAAAAAACTGTAAAATTCGGTCTGCAAGTACATTTTCTTATGGAGATCATGTTGAACGGTTTAGATCGAGTGTTTGGACTATAAAGATAGAGCTATTGATCCATAGTATGGACCAATCTGCGCTATGCATAGTACCATAGCCTCACTACTTTAATTGCAGTAACTATTGGTTGGGTACAAATTGTGAATGTCTCAACCTTTGCTGGGCAAGTTGCTAATTTGAGAAATGTTGGGTATTAATCTATATAATGAAAAGTGTGATACATTTTTTAAGTAGTACTTGGTTACTGCAATTAAATGCTCCTTTTTAAAGTTTCTGAGCAAGTTGCTAATACCCTTTCTGAGAAATATCTGAATAATTTTTGTTTATTTTTTGCGGTTTGCTGTTGCTATTTGGCAGATTCCGGGAAGCTTATTTAAAGGCTCATGCTGAACTGAACTGAACTGCTTCACTGAGCCTTTGAGAAACTAAGTTAGCAGTTGCGCTATCACAAAATAAAACCTCAGTGAATAGTTAGTTTTTTGTCCCTTTACGGGTTTTCTTGGATTAGAAGGGTATGGTGACTTATTTTCCATGTAATTTCTTGAAGAATTTTTGTGTTAGTTAATGTTCTTTGCTCAGTGGATAAATTACAACCACTGGCATGCCAATAAGTTGAGCAGAAATGTATATTGTTTGCTTAATAATTTATAGAACAGTTAAGCTGATGAGCTTAGCTTTTCTGTCTTTTTTTATTAAGTATCTTTAATTGTTGAATCAACTATTATTTATTGTCAAATCTAAATGTATGGCTAAAATTATTTAAGATCTAATATTAAATTTTCATCTATGTGTGGAGTATTTGCAATTTAATGTAAGAAATTAATTACTTTATTATGTTTTCATCTATTGAATTTTTTTTAATGTTGCATTATATTCGGAGGTGGATTCCAATAACTCATGTCTTTCGTATCTTATCATGCCTTATATTTTATATTTTTGTTTTCAAAGTCCAAACTATCAATCGGAATCACTCAACATCATATCTATACTAAAATATGCTTGAGGATGAAATTTTATAATTTTTTAAAACTTTTTACTATTTTTTAAGATAGGTACAAATTCATTGTTTCTAGAATCGTTCAAAAACAGTGATTTTGTACCTATTTAAAAAAAAAATAGTAAAATATTTTCAGAAATTATAAAATTTGGTGTCGAAGCATATTTTAATAATGATATCATGTTGAGCGGTTCGGATTGACTATTTGGACTTTGAAAATGAAGATCCAAAATGTGAGGTATGAAAACATGACGTATTGGAACCCTCTTATATTTGTTAGTGTTTGTCTCAATATAATTTTCTTTTTTCAAGACATTTCGAAAAATAATCCTAATATATTAATAAAAGTGTGCATGATCTAGGAAGGAAATTACTCTAATAAGTAACAAGATAATTGAAGAAAAGAAACTTGGTTTTATGTTTTGTACACTTAACTCTGGATTGACATTTATAAAAATAAAATGTAAAGAAGTTTATGCTGTCAAAATTAATTCTCTAATTTACAGTAGGAACTGGGAACAAAATTTGAAAAAATCTATAAAAGAAATTCATAATATCTTATTACCAACATTAAGCTGATTTTATTATTATAAATATTCGAAGCAACATGAAACATTATGCGTATGTATTTATTGACATGATCGATATTGGAATACAGCATAATTTTTAGAATTTTCAAGAACTATGATTCTTCTATGTAGTTCTTTAATCTTTGTTATATATAAACTTTCAAATAGTTTATACAACCGTTGTACATTAAGCATTAAATTAATAGAGTGTGGGCTTTTAAATAACAATTGCCAATTGTTATTTTGAGCTTTCATATTAATGTTCCGAATATTATAAAATTCACACTTAGTACATAAAAAAAAAGGGATCGACTAACAATCCCCCTATTTCAGTCCCCTATCTGTCCCCCGCACTAAAAGACAAAAAAAATAGTTAAAACGTGCTAACTATCACCAAAGAGCAAGATTAATGCTATTTTATTAATAGTCAAAACATATAGTATTCATACCTACGAATTTATAGTATTCATACTTATTATCATAAACATTTGTCATATGTAAACACAAGCTGGAGGGGACCAGTAACAACCAGGGGGACCGCTGACGTCTTGTGACAGCCTGGATTGGGGACCGCAATTGTCTGAAAGCGACATTTGCCAAAATTGGGGACCACTACAGCGAAACTATATATTATTCATATCTAAATAAAGAAGTATTCATATCTAAACAAATAAAGTATTCATACTGACGATTATGAAGTATTCATACATGTTTGAAATAATTTATACAATTCAAATTCAAAGTCAGATTCATCTCTCACCCCCACCTCTTCCAAGAAGTATTCATACTGACGATTACGAAGTATTCATACATGTTCAAAATAATTTATACAATTCAAAATTCATTGTCAAATTCATCTCTCTCACCCACCTCTTCCAAGAAGTATTCATATCTAACATGAAGTATGCATATCTAACAAATGAAGTATTCATATCTAACTAATGAAGTACTCAATATATAACAAATGAAATATTCATATATATAACTATTCATATCTAACTAATAAAATATTCACACATGACACTAACAATATTCACATCTGACACTAATAATATTCACACCTGCCCAGATTGGGACCAAGAAATATTCTCAACAGACTAGTATGCATATCTAAAACAATGAAGTATTCATATCTAACTAAAGAATTATTCATACTGACGATTACGAAGTATTCATACATGTTCGAAATAATTTATGCAATTCAAAATTCAAAGTCAGATTCATCTCTCTCATCCCACCTCTTCCAAGAAGTATTCATATGTAACATGAAGTACGCATATCTAACAACTGAAGTATTCATATCTAACTAATGAAGTATTCATATGTTGCATTGTGACAACCTTCGCTGGGCTAGCATGGACCCCCTCCAATGGTGCACCACGCTCTCTCCGCCGAATCTTGACGGTGCACCATGCTCTCCTCGTCAGATCTCGACGGTGCACCACGCTCTCCTCGCCGGATCTCGACGATGCACCACGCTCTCCTCACCGGATCTCGACGGTGCACCACGCTCTCCTCGTCACGTGAGAAGATTGAAGATTGAAGATGGTGGGTTTTGACCAAGTGAGAGAACAAAAAAAGAAAGTTGTTAGGGGGACAGATAGGGGACAGATTCAAGGGGGACAACATCTTTACTCAAAAAAAAATTTAGACGGTCATTATTGATTAAATCATATTGCAGTTATTTGATAAAAAAAGTTTCCTAAACAAGGCTGTAAGTTTTGCTAAAAAAAGTTTATTACTGTATAATATACATTCATAATAATTTATAGTGAGAATCAAAATTAACTAAATAGGAAACATTTGCTTCTCTCATTCTATTTATAATCTCTAAAAAGCTATAACACATTATTTCTTGCTAGGTGCTATAAGTAAATAACGGTATGCAGTTATCGGACAAACAAAGTACTGACAAATGATTAATCTAAAATAATTGGTAATAATTGGAAATAATTGACTGATTAATTAAAAAAATCCATGACAGTTTAATTACGGCTAACGACTAATTGATCAATTAATCGGCCTAAACGGACATTTTTAACAATACTGGACTTGCTACTAGCAATTTGTGAAGTGAACGTCACCGTTCTCGCAATTCTAAATAATAATTCATTTTTATCACTTTTGCGAAATTGAAATTGCAGAATAGAAATATTCTAAAATTAATATTAATTAAATTATTAAAGTGTTTATGTGACGAGTAAAATCAAAATTTACAATTAAAAATTAAATGTGAAATATTGGTGGGCAAAAGGGTGCAGCGTACGAGTGCCATATTGCGACGTGTCCAGAATCAAAACGAACGGGTTAATATATTAACAGATCTATTTTCGTTTCACACAGCGCACTGACACCAGAGACAAAAGAAATAGTATATGAATAGTGCGCTGCGTGAAGCCAAATTCACTCTCTTAAATATATTTACCCAAACAAACGGCTACTTAGCACCCTTTCCATTGTTGGTTGTTTTTAGCTCTAAGGGTTACACATTTTATGATATACGTAGCCTAGGCATGAAGAATGGAACCATTTAAATGACAATAAAATTTTGTCTGTCCTTTACTTTGGCCAAAAAAATGTTAAATTATTTATCAAAAGAATAGAATGATTAGATTGTTTCTATGGAATCGAAAAATCAAAACACTCTTTCTATGGAATCGAAAAATCAAAACACTCTTTCTATGGAATCAAAAAATCAAACATATAGCCTATAGGCATGGCTTTCTGAAATCATTTCAAAATTTTCAGATATGTACAAATTATTTATACATATTTCAGGTGAAGTAGCGCGTTCTAGAAAGTTGGCTTTAAAATTTTTTTAATATGTACAAATTATTCATCACTTAGACCTAATTTCTATGGAATGAAATTTCAATTTTGCCCGTGTAGTGGCTTCAAAAGTTCTTTTAAAATGATGGTAATTACAAGTTTCTCACTTTAATTGTTTATTACTTTCTATTATTTGTTATTAATTAGTTGTTACTTAGTTGTTCAATATATATATATATATATATATATAGAGAGAGAGAGATGGGCTCTTGTGCATTGCAATGCATGAACCCTCTTGTGCATTGCACTATTAATCATGGATTTAAAGTCCAAACGACCAATCTGAACCGTTCATCTTGTTCTTCATATTAATATGTGCTTGGGGACCAAATTTTACATTTTTTTGAAGTTTTTTACTATTTATTAAGCAATTTTGAAAGTCGCTGATCTGATGGTCCAGAAAATTTTACTGTTTTTTACTGTTCACAGCAAAACAGCAATTTTCAAAAATGCTTAATAAATAGTAAAAAAATTCCAAAAAATATAAAATTTGGTCTCCAAGCACATTTCAATATGGATTAAACATCTAACGGTTCGGATCGGTCGTTTGGACTTTAAATCCGTAATTATAGTGCAATGCATAAGGGGGTTCATGCATTGCAATGCACCATAGCCCATCTCTCTCTCTCTCTCTCTCTCTCTCTCTCTCTATATATAGAGGTTGGCTATTCTACTTCCATAAGCATATGACCACATATGCTTATAACTCATTTTTGCGTTTCCAATGTCCAAACGACCGATCCGAACCGTTCATCTTGTTCTCCATATTAATATGTGCTTGGAGACCAAATTTTACATTTTTTGGAATTTTTTTACTATTTATTAAGCCACTTTGAAAATCGCTGATCTGATGGTCCAGAAAATTTTACTGTTTTTTTACTGTTCACAGCAAAACAGCAATTTTCAAAAATGCTTAATAAATAGTAAAAAAATTCCAAAAAATGTAAAATTTGGTCTCCAAGCACATTTCAATATGGATTAAACATCTAACGGTTTGGATCAGTCGTTTGGACATTGGAAACGCAAAAATGACTTATAAGCATATGTGGCCATATGCTTATGGAAGTAGAATAACCAACCTCTATATATATATACTAGTATCATACCCGTGCGTTGCAACGGGGACATATTATAAGAAACAAATATATCAATGAAAATAATAATTATCTAAAAATTAAAACACATGTTAATAGAAAATTTATATGATTCTGTATTTTTAATTAACTTTAATCGTGATCTCTGATAACAATCTGATGATGTGATGATTTTTTATTTTTAAGTACCAATAATATCAAATAATAGCTCGATTCGAATCTAATATCACATATCATACAGCAATTCAATATCAACATATAATATGATATAAAAAAACATAAATAAAAAGTGTTATCGTGTGTATGTATAGGATATATATACACACACATATATTATAAGAAAAATATATATTCACACACACGTTCCAATTTATATTCTTCTTTGTTTCCAATTTAGAATACACACACACACACATTGATATATTCTATATCGGAAATATATTCTAAATTGCCTACACCAATATGTATAGAAACAAAGAAAAAGAAATAAGGAAATAAAAAAAAAATGATTTCCATTGTGATCCGTATAGAAACAAAGAAGTAAGGAAACAATAAATAAGAAAATGGAAGGTGGAGTCTTCTCAATTGAAGAGGAGAAATATGGAAACAAGAAAAAGGAAACAGATAAATATATCGCTAAATTTCAGAATTTATTCAATTTTAATTGTAACGTATCGTGTGGCAGCATATGTGGTGGGTATGTTTTTAACTAAATTTAGACTTCTATACATAAAACAGATGCATTTAATCAAAAGAAGACAAATTATGTAATTGGAGAACTGAGATCAAATCCAAAGTTTCATCTCTCAATCGTAGCTGTTGGCGGATCGGACACCCAACGTGCTTAATAATAGAATAGAGATATATATATATATTGACTAATATGCTCAGTAAATTGGTTAAATATTGAACAGGTAGAATAACAAACTATTTTAGTTAATCATTTCTTATTGCCGTTTAGTACACATGACGAGGTGACTACAGATAGGCAATCTGAAGTTGTGAGCTAAACAAATAAAGTTGACGTCGAGATCTATAATTATGTTGGACTAATTAATAGATCTACTTTTGGGTTAATGGACTCCATAACTATCCAATTCGCTTCAAAATCGATGCGAAGGCGTCTGAATATTAAAACTGAGGGCACAATCTTAAAGTACATCATCGAACCTAAATTAGGTCCAATAGACATCATTTTTATTTTATTCATTAGTACTCCAACTCTATTGCAGATCTTGAGATTTTATTTTATTTTATTTTATTTTATTAATTCACATTGGGCACTGCATATATGTCAACTGCTCATTTGTATTTAACCCGTATATGGCTAAGAAATGAATGTTTCATAGATAAATATTCTAAGATATAACTTTTAGTTGCATGAGAGTCAGTTTTTGATATTCTAGCAAAAATATATTTTCATATGGTCATAATTGTATTTAAATAATCTAACAGAAAGATATTTTTGCCATCGCATTTATTACAACTACCACCAACAAAATTTAATCGGAGATAAAAAAAATTTCTATTAGATGTTAATTTTTTTTATCCGAGACAACATTGCATGTGGCAATTTGTACCTTCTACTAGACTGTGAAGCTGTACTAGTACTAGCTAACATGGGTGCTTTGTTTATTTTATTTAATGAACAGATTAAAAACTAAGCTAAACCTCAGTAAACATTAATCATTGCATGAATAATCAATTAAGCTATTATATACTGATATAAAATTAGAATAAAAATTGATAGACTATATATATGTACACATTACTGAATAAAAAACCAATAAATCATCAAATAAAAAATAATAAAATAAGAAATGAACAGCAAACAAAGAAATAACACAATAAATAGTTAAATACTTAATACTCATGATTCTATTCTTCAAAATTCAAATTATGACTCCTCAAATCATAGCTAAAATCAGGCTTATTAGAATTAATCACACTGATTCTCTTCTTCATACTTACACTATTCAATTCAGTATTCACAAGAGATCTCCATTTACTGTTAGCAGGAAGGCATCTCACATTTCCAACCTTCTCTTTCTCTTCGTCTTATGGAACCTGGTACTGTAGCGCGGGTCTCGAGAAAGCGCAACCAAAGCATGCCATGCGCATGCGGTGAAGGGAGGTGATTTTGCATAGATCACATCTGCGTGGATGATAAGAATTGAATTTCTCAAGATCATAATTTTAATGTAATAAATAAAATAGTAATTAAAAAATATTCGGAATTCATTTTAGATTAAACTTTGATGGAAATAAAGAAAATTTTGAACACAATAATCAGGAAAATAAGAAATAAGCTGGAGGCCCATCTCAGATGTCCAAACAATACCAAACCAAGCCCAAAATTAATTTCTATCCTGGTTTACTATTGTCAACGGGCTTTAAAAAAGTTTACTCCACAGATTATACAAATTAAATTGATAAATTGTATGCACAAATTTTCATGCATTGAAGATCGAACTAATTTTTTTTAGGCGCCTTTTCACTGCTTTCTCTCTCTCTCAGTCGCATGTTTTTGTGTTGTGGGTTGCATCTAAACTGCTTGACAAAATGCCGCATCGGGTGAGGATGCGCTACTACTGCTTCATAAACTGCACTCTTCTCTGGTTTTTGATAGTAACTGTGTCTCAGGCAACCAATGGACACCTACCAGGTCAGATTGTTTCTTTTTTTATGAAAAGAAAATGCTGAGCAAACTCGTACTGATTTGTTCTTGCCAGTATATCAGTTGGTTACACATTTGAATGCACCAATAATGAACTTGATCATTAACCCAAGTACCCAACTGAAGGCATGGACAGTATGCTTAAAAACTGGTTGGTCAGTGCTGTTGTTGCCAGTATATGACCAGTTCTCTCATGAAATTTTTTTTTATTGCATGAGAGCACCATAATACCATTAGTTATATATATATATATATTCTTAGTTATAATGTTGAAATACTGCATGCATTTGATTCAATACAATATAGTCGGCAGTTTAAATGTATCAGTATTAAACGGGTCAACTCGGTTATAACCAATTAATAAGCTGTTTTGAATCCATATGTTGCACAACAATAAAAAGCTATTTTTTTTTTCAATTTATTCAGCAAAAGCAACTCTACCTAGCCTGGCCTTTAGTTGGTTAGATGACAAATCAGCATTTCTAGCGGGTGAATTGGCAACGATCATGGTCAGACTACTCCGAAGCACCTTTACTGGCAAAATGGTTGACTTATCTCAGCATTCCATGGCTTTCTCAGTATCAGTAAATGGGAAGAAGGGAAATAGTTCCTTTGTTTCTGGCATTTGTTCAAACACACAAGGGGATCCTATTAATTGGAACATCACATTTATTCCAATCAAGGCAGGAGATTTTGGGTTAGTGATTGAGGAAATTCATTTTGGGATTGTTGATTCTTCACTCCACTTCTCTGTTACTCCAGGTAGAATTTTCATTTTAGTCCCGGCTCTTTTGATAACATGCATATTATGGATCGCCCTGTGCTATGGATCCATATCTTTATTTTCAGAGTTCAAAGAATCTATCCGAACCATTAAACATGATCTACATATGAAAATGTACCAGGGGACTAAATTTTACATTTTTTTAGAATATTTTTACTATTTTTTAGATTGGTAGAAAATCACTTGATCTAAAAATTCTGGACCATTTGAAAGCAGTGATTTCGTCTCCAAATACATTATCATATGGAGATCATGTTTAACGGCTCGGATTGAATTTTTGAAAAAGAAATATGAATCCATAGCTCGAGTGAATCCGTAATATGCATATTATCATAGCCTCACTTTTAAAGCTAATCAGAAATTTCTCTTTGATTTTGAAGGGCACATTTATCCATCCGGTTGTACCGCTTCATGGATGGGTTACAATGAGGTATTGGCCGGGACTAAAGCTTCTATTTTAATACTTCCAAGTGACGCCTTTGGAAATAACCTGGAAAAAGAAGCTGTGGGGCCCCCTGATCAGTACTTCAACTTGTCAGTATCTTATGAGAATGGGTCAAATGTGCGCCTCGCTGATTTCAAATTTCAGGGTTGGAATGATGAGGGGTATATTAGCCTTGATTTTATACTTACTGTTTCTGGTAATTTTCTGGTACATGTGCTTGGTGATAACAGGGAATTGAGAAATTCGCCGTTGCCCTTGGCAGTGAAACCAGGTTGGTTAACTGAAATTGGATTTAAGATTATTTAATTTCTTTTAGATTTGTTACAACTAGATACTTTTGGTTAGTTAAATTATTGACCCGAGAACTGTTTTTCTTGTTAATGAGAAATTTCTTTTAGATTTATCTATTTTACAAATAACATGAAATATTTATAATGTTTGTTTTTAGAACCAAGCATCTATAGACTTCTGCTCTCAACCCAAAATTAACAGTTTTGCAGAAAATGAAATAAAATAAAGCAAAGTAAATTCGTAAAAATTAGCCAGATTCAAGTTTACATGATTTAATACAGATAGATTTGATAGAGTAATCATTAAAATTAGCAACAATTTGCCAGTCGTTGCAAACAACTCACATGTGTTACTCTCATATGTGAGATATGAAGGGTATTTTTTTTTTTTTCGAAAAACACTTTTGACAACAATCACATACCAACCAGTATTCTCAAGTTTTTTATATGATATTCTTTTGGAAACATTATGCGAATTTGCTAATTTACTGAACTGGTAAGGACGTTAAGAAAAATAATCTGTAGGCAACTTATAAGAAAATAATGCAAAGCATTTATTGTTCAAAATTGCTACATTATGTTGACTGGTTTGTATTACAGTAGTAGCCTACTATTATACTTATTTCATTCTGTGAACCTCAATTAAGGATATTATTACATTATTGAACTTTAGTTTTTCTTTTCCTTTTTTTAGGACCTTTTGATCCAGCGAAGAGCATAGGAAAATGGAGCCATGATACAAACATCATCCGAATTTTCTCCAAGTTGGAAATTTTGATTTACCAGAAGGATATATTTGGAAATCCTGTGCCGGGTTTACACCCATTTGATGCCCGGGTAGTTAAGAAGAGTTCAAACCTCTCTGTACCAATACCAGATCTGAATTTTCAAGAGGTGGCTTTGGGAACCCAGTTGCTTTCCTTCACGGTATCAGAACAAGGAGAATTTTACCTAACGGTTTTTGATGCAGGAATGACTTTTAGTTCATCACATTTGGTGTATGAATACAAAGTTTTCATAGGTATGTTTATGTTTCTACTAGTACTTAGGATTTTAATATGACACACATATCAGTTTAGCCTGTGATAGCTATAGTGATTTTGTAATATGGACTATAGGTTATTGTGACGGGTCAAAAAGCTTTGCTAACGGGTCTGGTTTAGCCTCATCAACTGCTGGTCGGATGTCTTCTTTCATGGTGTTTTTAACAGACCAGTACAACAACCCTTCTCCAGTCAAGGCAGAAAGGCTTCATGTCAAGTTCATCTCCAGTACAAGTGGTGCTGCTATCCGTCCAATTGTGTTCCCTTTGCGAAATCTAAGCGGTAATTTGCTTCTTTCAGATTCAAGGGGGTTTAATTAATTTTGAGACTCTACAGGGGTTATTTGAAAAAGTGACACCTGTTTTTTACCAGAGGGAGCTCCACCTGCTGATGCAGAGGGGTACTTCGCAAAATCCCCAGAAAGATTTCAACACACATTTTCAGGAAGCCATGATCAAACAGTGAGTTGTTTTCTTGATTAGTTTTTCTTTATCTGTGAATTAGTTCTTTAATTTGTTTTAGAAGTACATGGAAGAGGCGGCTTTTGTACTGATTTATACCGTTACATGCATGCTTCTACTTGGGACACATAGATATCACTACACTAACCATACTATCTGCATTATTACAAAAAAATAAGAGTGAGGCTATGCTACTTTGCAAAGCGCAGATTGGTCTATACTATGGATTCGTATCTTTGTTTTTAAAGTTGAAATAGTCGATCTGAATAGCTCAACATGATCTTCACATGAAAACGTACTTCTTTACCATATTTTTTGGATAGGTTGAAAATCACAATTTCCGAATGATTCAGAATCTTAAGATCAGGTGATTTAACTATCTAAAAAAATAATAAATTTTTTTAAAAGTGTAAAATGGTCTCCAAGAACATTTTAATATGGAGATCATGTTGAGCTGTCCAGTTCGACTATTTAAACTTTAGTAGTTCAGTACAGCAGGCAGTATATCTCTACACAAAAGAAAAGTAACCTTGGTTAATTCTCTTCTAGATATTGGGAAACCCTGCAACTCGGGCAAGTGATTTCAATGTTGCATATAACCCCCAAAAATTTGGAGATTATGAGATATGGATCTTTTGTGGAAATGTACCGATCAACCATGGTAAACCTTATCTAATGAGAGTTTCTCCAGGTGAAGTTCATTATCTTTTTACATTTTCTCTATGTTTATTTACAGTACTTCTCTGTCAATATTGAGAGCTTGGTTCCCAAAAAAAATGTTTTTTAGGTATTGTTAATATAGGGAAGTCTAGTGTGATAAAATTCGAAGAAAACGTGAAGATATCAACAAAATCTGAAGTAGTTGTACAGCTCCTTGACTCATCCAAGAACCCAATAACTTCATCTGGGTCAAATCTGCGGTTGCAAATCGGAGCAAATAACGATTCAACCATCACAGCATATCCCTTTACTGAAATGAGCAATGGATTGTATCATGGATACTATGTAGTGAGAGAAATTGGAGTTTATAAAGTATGTGTTTTGTTAGAGGATCATGCTCTATCTCCTTGTCCCTTTGAAGTTCAAGTTCATGAAGGTAATACAACTTGACCAATTTAAAATTTAAGCAACTATTGCTGAGAAAAATGATTACAAATTTTAGAGTTAATTTTCTGCATTTGTCTTGAGGGGCATTTTTGTACTTCTCTGGACAATTGAATTTCACATGTCAACATAAATTTTGAAGTATTTTGAAAAATCCATTCTATATTTGTGGAATTTTCATTGGTATAATTTACTGTGTTTATTCCTAAGGGTATTTTCGAGAAATACTTTTCGCAATACTATAAATTACAAATTATGAATAATGTATTTCGGTTTCCTTTTCCTTCTATCTAGTTATACTTATTTGGAGGTTCCAAACTTTCAATACAAATTTTGAGGGAAATTTTCTTTAGTTTGAAGACTATATATGGATATCAAACCAATATAACTTCTATTTTCGTAAGGATTTGCAAAAAAATTGATGAAAATTTCATTCAGATAAATATTTCTCTGTGGCCTTTGATGATACCATTTCTGTATGGGAGGATGAAACGTCTGCTTATGACGTGTTATCCAACGATTACATGGCAGGAGGAAGAGCTGACATAACTGAGTTTTCAATTGTAAGTATTTCAACCCCTCCCCCAAAATATAAAAAAAAAAAAATTAACCATAACAATTGACAACAAACCTTAGTTCTCACTATTTTAATTGTTTTGCAGCCTGATCATGGCTCTGTTTTGCGGTATGGAGACTTACTTCGGTACACTCCATACAAGGGGTATTTTGGGAACGATTTTTTCAACTACACAATTTCTGACAGTAATAACAACACTGTCACTGGGAATGTATATGTCTCTGTTCTATGCAACCCTCCTCAATTCTCTTCATTACCAGCTCAATTAAATGTAACTGAAGAAATGTTCAGCCCCAAATTATGGTAAGACGTCTTATTATATTTCTAAATTATGTAATAAATAGTGATATGAAGTTAGAAACTTCTATTATCTTGCAGTGAATTCGGAAGAATTGAAATGACGTATTCAGATACATATGGAAACATCTCGGTCACAATAAGAGCTCAATCTGGCACAATATTTTTAGCACCAATCTCGATGCAATTTCTTCAACCCACAGGAAGTATAGTTGCTGTTAGTCGAGGTGGTCAGAGTGGAAAGGAGTTGATCATAGCTGGCCAAGTAGAGACAATCAATTCTGCTCTGCAATCTGTCCAGTATCTCGGGTAATATTCCTTGTTTTCTAATTAGATGTGATCCCCAGTTTGTCATTGTATAAGTGTTCTGAGCTTACTACATTTTCTTTTATTTAGTTATATTACTTATATGGTTAGTTCTAGTTTGTTGATGTGTTTCTCACTGTTCTCCATTATTTCAATTTTTACCAGAAAAGAAAATTTCTACGGAAATGACACAGTCTTCCTCTATGCAATGAATAATAACGGAGTGCAAGAAGCTTACTTCTCGGTTTTAGTTGAGCCTGTCAATGATCCCCCACTTGTGCACACACCCAAGTCCATATTCCTTGGAGGGAAGGAATCGAGTGACGGATTTCAAATTTTCGACAAACACAGAGACACATTTGAGTTTTCAATCCTTGACCCAGATATTTTAAACTTTCCTGGTAATTAGTTATCATAGCAGTTAGGTAAATTAAGAGCATGTTTTTTTCTTCAGTAGTAAAATGTGGCAACTTCAGCAACCATCTTGAGTGAGGCTATGGTACTATGCATAGCGCATAATGGTCCATACTATGGATCAATATTTTTATTTTCAAAGTCTAAACAATCGATCTGGACCGTTCAACATGATCTCCATATAAAAATGTAACTGTAAATCAAATTTTATATTTTTTATAATTTTTTACTATTTTTTTAGATAGGTAGAAAATCACTAATTTTAAATGGTCTAGAATTTTAAGATCAAGTAATTTTTAACCTATCTAAACAAATAGTAAAAAAAAATCCTAAAAAATATAAAAATTTAGTCTGCAAGTATATTTTCATATGAAGATCACATTGAATAGGATTGACTATTTGGACTTTGAAAACTAAAATATTGATCCATAGTACGGACCAATTTGCGCTATGCAAAGTACCATAGCCTCAATTATCTATGTGATGTACAGTTCCTTTGATACAGATACATCCATTAAATAGAAAAAAATAGATGGACTGATATGTAATTTTCTACTACTTCAGGGAACAAATCTGATTTTATGCTGACACTTTCCTTGGAAGTAGACGAGGGAGAACTAATGGCAAGATTACCAGTTAGCCTTATCGGGTCAGCTGAGTTTAAATCGCAATACCGAAAAGTGTGGCAGTTGCTACAGACTTATGTGACTATCTCTAATCATTTTGTTCTCAAAGGAAAAGGAATCAGATTTCAAGGGACTCACCTTGACTGTAACAATGCATTGCAGCGACTATATTATAAGGTTGAACTACTCAAATACTGATGAAGTTTGAACTGTTTACTGGTAGTTAATTGATAAACTCCATTTTGTATTAAAAAAAAAAAGATTAATAGTAAATGTCCATAAAATGATCAATTTGCTTGCTATATTTTTCTTCACATGCAGAGTGCATATCACGAAGCAGTTTTAACAGTAACTGTGAATGACTTGGGAAATTACGGGTGCTACCCTGATTGTGTCAAGATGAGAACATCACCTCTCTCAACACAGGTTTCAATCCATCTCAACAAAAGAAGGCCAACTAGTTCAACCCGAACTTTTTGTAAGAGCTTACATAACATAACATCTCCCTATGTGGCCACTGTTCTTTAAATTTCAGACTTCCTATTTTGTTCTTGGTTTGGATTTGTTTACTTGATTTTTTTTACAGTGATAGTATGTGCCATCATAACTGAGATACTGACGATGATTGTGCTTGGTGGAGTGCTTTTGTTTTTCATTTGCCGGTGCATGAATGATCTTTACGGAAAGAGAAAGGATTCTGATGGAAGTGCAACATCATCTCCATCGGATGAAAATTCAAGGCGACAAAATGTAAAGTTCTCTTTTTTCATTCTTTCCCCATATACTGGTACCAAATGATTAACATATCTATTTATGCAGATGGGTTCCCCGGGAATTCAGCATATGATACATCCATTTGCAAGTTCCTTCCCAGTTCGACAAAGGTATGTATTGTATGTGACAAAAGGAAATTATTTAATGAAATATGACCAGTAAAAGCATGCTATCTCAGTTAAATATTTTTTGTTTTTTTGTTTTAGGTCACGTAGAGGATTCAATAAAGAAGTCCCAGGCATGGTTGAACTTCAACCCATCTCACCTCTTTCTATTGCAAAAGATTGCTAATATTAATGTTTTGCATCATTGTTGTTACTTTGTTTAGGTCAATTATTTTATGCAAATTATGATATTTCCTTAGAAACAACTCAGAAATACTGCATGCAACTATAGACCCTTGTCAAGTTGAATTTAATAAACCAGGTAGTAAAAGATCTTTCAATTTACCAGAAAAGTGAATTTTACAAAGACAACATCCTTCCAATAGAAATCACCATTGTCGATTTGTCCAGTGCAAAACACTTATTCAAAATGTAAGAAAACATAATTTCTCTCAGCAATTCAACTTATAAAAGAAACATAATCTGAGCTACTTTCTCCTTTCTACCAAAAACGTAACTAAAAGTTCATCTTAACTAGTTTCAAGAAGATGGAGGAGAAGTAACTCCAGCTGCACCTGCTCCCGTAACTGGAGTTGCAGTAGGTGAAGGAGGGGTATAGATTTTAGCTCTACGAAGGATTTCAGCCACGACAAAGTGTTTTCTCTTGCTCAATGGCCTTGAATTATCCAATCTAACCTGGAGAAAATAAAATCAACAGATTTGTTTTCTTTAAACAAAGAATATTAAATTATAATTTTGTTGTCAATACCCATTATCTTAATTATATCTTATAACAATTGCTTACCTAAGGTGAATGCATTCTGGTTCAATTTAGGATTCTGAGTACAAATAATAGTAGCCAGAGACTCGGATGGGTCAATCAAACTCACAGACTTGGGTTGCAGGTCAATAATTACACTTGAAAACAAAACTTAAATAAAAAGAGAAAGCAATTATCCTTTATTTGTTCTCCACATGCAATTCTGATTTTATCACAGTAAAACAGCTTTGTTTCACCCAAATTGCCCCTGAAATTAGATTTTTGTTTGTGCAATCCTATAATCTCTTCTTTAAGCTAAGACCAATATCAGACTTGACTGACTCCAAATGTTACAGAGTTAGCAAAGAAAGTTGTCCAATTCAAAATATTTTCAAAGGGATATATTGTTAAAGTATACAGCAATGCCATTCCATTACCAGAAAAATCATATTGTTCAGCTTTCTGTATTTGATAGTATTTTTTTACATTAAGTTACTTACAAATAAAGGAGAGAGAGCACTACAAAGTTCCTTCGAAATAGAGAAAAAGCAACATTTCTAAGGGACCAAAATGGAACTTTGATATAATTGACAGATTTGTGAATTCAGGAAAAAACCTAACCAAATAGTGCAACCAAATTGCAGAGTTTGAGGACACAAACAGTACCCTGAAAATTCATGTAACCAAACAAGAATCCTGAAAATTTGCACAAAATTTTCAGTTTTCTCCTCGTTTTTGCAAGAATTTTTACTATTAACCCTCATAAAAACAAATTACAGGACATTTATTTACCCAACCCCCCAATCTCAATTTTCTAATTCGTCCCTTGTCAATCAAACTAACTTCAATGGGGGAAGCAACCCAACTTTATTCCTAGGACCAATATAAGAAATATGGGAGTTCAGGGACCAATACGAAAAATACTACTCCAAAACAATAACCAATTCCAGATTTGTGAATTCAGGAAAAACCCAAATTGTAGAATTTGAGGATACAAACAGTACCTGAAAATTGATGTAACAAAACAAGAATCCTGAAAATTTACACAAAATTTTCAGTTTTCTCCTCTAAAGTTTCTAATTTTTGCAAGAATTTTGACTATTAACTCTCCTTATAAAAACAAATTACAAGAACCCAACTTTATTCCAAGGACGAATATGAGAAATGTGGGAGTTGAGGGACCGAAGTGAGAAGAGAAAGAAAAGGACCTGATCGCCGATGTTGCAATCGTTGTTCTCGTCGTGCGCCATGAATTTGGAAGTGCGCTTGACGTAGCGGTTGTAGAGCTTGTTGTGGAAGAGCCGATCCACTGCCACCACCACCGACTTTTGCATCTTGTTCGACACCACTATCCCCACCACATTCTTCATATCTCTCTCTCTCTCTTTCTCTCTTTCTCTGCCGCTTCAATCGAAGAAGGGTTTTTCCAAGGGTTTCCGACCTGAATTCATATCACCTAAGGTAAGGTAACAGAGTATTCAGGTTTAGATCCAAACCGTCCGATTGTTATCTGCACGAATATTAAAGTAATAATGAGAAATTCACCTCTGGCCGGATTGATTGATCCGGAATCTGATTGGACGGTCTACATATAAAGAGAAAATTATGTTACCTCAGAGGATTGTGGTGGATTTCCAAACGGGCGATCGATTTTTACATGCCAAGGGTTCCGACCAGAATTCAGATCACCTAAGGTAACAGAGTATTTAGGTTTAGATCTTGATCGTCCGATCGTAATATGCACGAATATTAAAGGAACCTGAGAATTTCACCTCAGTCGAATTGATCCCGATTCGGATCGGACGGTCCCAATATAAACCGAAATATTCTGTTACCTCAGACTAATGAATTAACAAAATTTTTGTGTTTAGATCCAGACCGTTTGATCATAATCTGCACGAATATTAAAGGGCCTCGGGCATTCCATATGTAAATAGATATAATCTTGTGATAAAAAGAAGAAGATATAATCTGTTACCTGAGAATATGATTTGGGGGTGGATTTCCAAACGGGCTCCAGGTTTTCAAAAAATCAAACGGTTTAGATTAAGTTTTGAGTTTGGATCGGCCCGTTTGGAATATGTTAATTACAGATGATATGCACAGAGAAAAAGTCTTACACATCATGTGCTTATTGTAATTAACTAAAAAATGATTCCATGATTTATAGGATTTTAAATGTAAAGTAACCACACAACTATTAGGCAAATATTCGTAATATAGAAACATATATACATGCATCAATAAGGTTTCTCCATGGTTATTTTAATCCATCTTCCTTAATTATTCACTTGGTTAATTCTATTGCCCAAGTACTAGCAGATATATAGTTTCCCTTAAATCCTGAGAATCCAGCAGCTTTTGCTAAGGACTTAAATTCTTGTTCGGTTCTCTCTTTGCCGCCTGGGTTATTCGCCAACATGATGAGGTCCACATGGGCTACACATCGCGCTATATGCGATGAATCAGGATTCATAGGAACAATGGCATCGAGGACAATGACTTTCCCGATGTCTGGCAACGCCTTGTGGCAATTCTTCAATATTTTCAGGCAGTGCTCGTCACTCCAGTCATGTAGAATCCACTGCAGTTTCAGTGATTTCAATGCATTTGCAAAAGATTCCACAGAAATGTTGATTTGAGAATTTTAATTTTCTTGTTGTTCCATGTAATTATTAATATATAACTTCAGTTCAATAATTGTACATATTATCAATATATAGTATATAAAACTGCAGATAGGTTACTAACTTTCATCATAATAACATCTCCTGTTGGCACACTCTCAAACATGTCACCACCAATGTGCTCCACTCCTAATTAAATCAAATTCCATAAAAACAGATCAATTATTTATTTGGTAAAACAGCTAAACACAAATATCAGTGCATATTTTATACTTTTTTAATAAACCCAGAAAGAAAGGAAATATTTTTTTTTCTTTTGCCATTTTTTTTAAAGAGAGAAAGAGAGGGGACGTCGAACTTGGTAATTGCGGTGCCTGAGCAATAACATGGGGGAGATCGAAGTTAATTCCTTTAATCTTTGAATACTTGGTGGTGATCATGCTCAAAGTGGCACCAGTTCCACCACCAACATCTACAAGTGTGTTTATGTCATCAAATCCTTGGTATATTTCCAAGAAATGTTTGGTGAAGATGATAGAATGGCTTTTCATCGCCTCATTGAAAAGCCGGTTTACGCGTGGAACCTTTGCATTGTACTCGAATGCAGTCATGCCGTGTGCCTTGTTAAATGGAATGCCACCTTCCAAAACTGTGTCCTTAATATAGTACCTGCCATTTGTAATATTCCGGGCACAAATTTAATACCAAATTAATTAAATAATAAAGATTACTCGCCTACAATAATGTGCCATTTGTAAAATAAAAATATTTGAACTTTTCGATACGTTATCACATACTTGTTTACCAATACATAAAATTGAAAGGATGCTGATGGACAAATGGTTTAGCTCAGCATCTTAGTCAAGAAATTTGGAAAAGGATGGCTTAAGAACAACACCTTAATTAAAAATATATTATAGCTCATACCATAATACAATGATCCATGGTAGTTAGGTAGCTTGTGCTCAAATTTTTTTAACCAATATACAACTAGCTTCAATTCCTATGAATTAATCAACCCTTAATGACAGATTCGGTATATCTCTTTCTCATCTTCAATTAATTATTTATTCATGTGACAATGAGAATGGCAGCAAAAATTGAAAATCCAGAATCTTAACAATCTACATGCATACCAGCTTTCCATAAGGACCTTGTCATGGTTCAGCAATAAAAGAGGAGCAATGGAGAAGCCATCCTCATTCTTTGTCAAAAACTTGCACACTGGAGCTGGGCCGTACCGCCTGGTCACCGTTTTGCCGTCGTCAGATATCTCTACGGCACATTTAACAACATCGTATGATGCGAGAACTCTTAGCATCCTGTCCAGCATTGCTGCAGCCTTTAATACAGTATGCATGAATTAAAAAAATAGATTGTTCTAGACAGAATATTTCACGGAAACAATCATCAAATAATTTAAGAAAAAAGCAGGGACATAATTGTATATGGTTAACTTAAATTATGATCCAAATAGGAAAATAACTGATCTATTGTGTATCTTGGCTCGTGGGTACCAGGTTTATTCGTGCCAATATAATTTTCATTCGAGCAACCCAAATTAAGCACATAGGCCCTCTTAATATTTCCTTTTTCCATGGAGTCCGCAATGAACCAAGTTCAGGGCAGACATGACCTTTTCTAAAATAATAATTAGATATGAACAAATTGGAGCCTGTTTGGGAATATTTTTTAGAAACCATAAATAAAAATATATATTTTACCAAACCAACTTGATTGTTTTCGTTCTTACAAAATCATAAGATCGAGATGTCATTTCGGTCCGAAATATTTTTTTTTCGGAACTGAAATGCCATTTTGGTCCGAGGTGTTTTCACAAGTTTTACCATTATTTTTTTTTATCGAAATATGTGAAAATGGCTCGGATCAAAATGACATCTTGGTCCCAAAAAAAAAACATTTCTGGCTGAAATGACATCTCAGTTCTTATGATTTTTGTAAAAACTAAAACAATCAAATTGGTTTGATAAATTTTTATTTTTTATTTATAGTTTCTAGAAAAAATTTCCTGCTTGGGGTATGGGTTTCCACTTTATAATTTAAGTGTGCTTTTGATCCCAGGAGGCCCATAGTAAAAAGTAACTGAAATTCACATCACAAGTATATAATTATAATCATCCATAATTCACAAGATATGAAATGTTATTTTTAACCATGCTCTGTCGACCATAATAATTATATCATTGAAAACTTGAGTATCATCTAAAAATTTCAGTTTGAGTATAAGACTTAAACCTATATAAGTATAAATATTTGATATGTTAGATATAAATACTTGATATGTTAGATATAAATACTTGATATACAATGATTAAATACTTGCTATTTGATATTTTTTGGGATACAATAAAAAGTTTAAAATTAATGAATTTGTTAAAAGACTACAATAGCTAGTCATACTTTTGATACAGAGCATTTATGAAAGTTTCCAATTCAAATAAAGCAACTAGTGCCAGCTGTACAATCTCCACAAAGAGTTAATACATATGTTTAGTGTTTTGAAAGACTTTGTACGTTAAGTATAAATACTTGATATATTAGATATTAACAGTGGCATACATAATTAAGTATAAACATTTGCTCGCGACAACTATATATTCACAAACAACCTTCTAAAATATAGTCCTCATCAAATGTAGTTACATCGATGTCGTCCCATGACTTTGAATTTATAAATAACATAAGTAGCTACATCAAAAGTAATCCATTTTTTTAGTTCTTAATTTAAAAAAATATCAATAGTATTTGGGGTGAGGATATGGTAATACGTATATACAGGGGCGGATCCAGCATACTGCAGGGTAGGGCAACTGTCCTACCCTGAATTTTCAAAATTAATTTTGAAATACTGAGTTTTGAACTCTTGTCCTACTCTGAAAAAATCAAATGCCCTACCCTGTTGAGTTTATATTTGTCATTCTTCTTGTACAAATAATTAGGTTTTGGCAGTCAATTTCGTCCTCTCTCTTTTCTCCTCTGTGATTTTTCATTTATCGTGATTTTTTGTTGAGTTTCCGAATAAATTTCTGGAGAAGACGAGACGATTCATCTGTATGAATGTGGAGTACATGAGCCAAGATATTTACCCTTCTCATTTTTCATAAACCGCGTGTAGCATGGAAAAAGGAAAGAAATAAATGATCCTGATTGGCTGGGATATGTGGGCTCCGAATAAAACTAAATAAAAGAGAGGAAGGGGTGGGCAACAGCTGTGATACACACCTCTCATTTTTCCTTTTTTTTTCTTTGTTTTTGCTATTTATTGCTCTTCACCGGTCATTTATTACTGGATGCCTCCATTTTTTACTAGTTGCTTTATATTTTTTTCTTTTCTTTTCATTTATTTATTCATATACATGAACGGTTATGGTTATATGGATAATGTAGAATTTCTTATATGTATGTCATGTTTAGATTCGAATTTTTTTTTGTCGTGTTGATTTTTTTATTTAGTATTCAATTAGCTAATAAAGATATTTTTTTCTATTAGTGACGGTAGTATCCGCGAGGGTAAAAAATGACTATCCGTGAGGGTATACCGACATAAAGATATTTTTTCTATTAGCGACGGTAGTATCCGCAACGGTATACCGACAGTATCCCTCACGGATACTGTTTCATTCTTGTAGGCCGGACCTTACATAGTTATTTTTTTACCCTATCCTGACGAAAATCCTGGATCCGCCTCTGCGTATATACAACTGATCGACTCTGGTTATGAATCCAATTTTATATTTTTATAGTTCAAATAATCGATCCGAATCGTTAAACATGATCTTCATATAAAAATATACTTTAGACCAAATATTATGTTTTTTTTAAAAAAAATTTATACCATTTTTTTAGATAAGCAGAAAGTCACTGATTTTGAAAGGTTCAGAATTTCATATCTAAGTAATTTTCTATCTGGTAAAACTTCATCTAAGGTTTCTTCCTTTATGTTGTTTCATCCTTTCTCGCATTAGATTAAAAAATGAATACTAAAAATCTGTCTTAAACAAACATGAACCAAATTAATTAAGCGGAAGTCTGTTTAAATATTATATAAATGTGTTCTTTAATTTTTATCAACGAATATTACTAATCAGAATGCAAATATATATAAATATATATATACTCACCTGAGGATTGTCAGTATTCAAATGATTTGCAACATCAGTTGCAGTCATGACGGGTTTGCCCGAGGGACTGCCGCAACCCGCAACAAGGATATCTAGAAGGTCTAGCTCCACGGCGGCCTTGAGCGTCATAGGGAGGATGCAGGAGCTGGTGAGCTGCAATGCATAGAGGCACACTTCCTCGTCAACCTGAACCTTCTGAGGTGCCTCAACAATGTCGATAGAACCCATTTCTTATTTGTCAATGAATCTAATAAGATGAAAGCGAGGTGAAGAGACAGGAGAGCGTAATAGGGTTTATATAGTTATATATCCGTGGAAATGGAAAGGATACAATTACTTAATATAATTTTTTGTAGTGTAGAGTTAAAATGCACCATTGGTTTTGTGCCCCAATTATACTCCACGTCTTTATCTCTGTTTACAAAGTTCAAACAGTCGATCCGAACCGTTCATCTTGTCCTACATATTAAAATGTGCTTAGAGACCAAATTTTATATTTTTTGAAATTTTTTTACTATTTATTTAGATAGGTACAAAATCACTGCATTTGAACCATCCAAAAACAGTGATTCTGTACCTATCTAAAAAAGTAGTAAAAAAATTTCAAAAAATATAAAATTTGATCTCTAAGCACATTTTAATATGTAGAACAAGATAAACGATTCGGATCGATTATTTGAACTTTGTAAATAGAGATAGAGACGTGAGATCACTGCTGGAAAATATGGAATCAGGATCGGTTATATACGCATATCAGTATCAGAATACAACCGATCCTGATGAAGGCGATACTGATACTATCAGGATCGGTTGTTGAAACAACCGATCCTGATAATAACTATCAGGAACGGTTGTTTATAAACAACCGATTCTGATAATAACTATCAGGAACGGTTGTTTATAAACAACCGATCTTGATACTATTTTTTTTTATTTTTCAAATTTGGTTCTGCAAAAAAAAAAAAAAAAAATGGTATCAGCATCGGTTGTTTATAAACAACCGATGCTGATACCATTTTTTTTTTTTTTTTTTTTTTTTTTTTTTTTTTTTTTTTTTTTTTTTTTTTTTTTGAACCAAATTTGAAAAAAAAAAAAAATAGTATCAGCATCGGTTGTTTATAAACAACCGATGCTGATACCATTTTTTTTTTTTTTTTTTTTTTTTTTTTTTTTTTTTTTTTTGCAGAACCAAATTTGAAAAAAAAAAAATAGTATCAGGATCGGTTGTTTATAAACAACCGATGCTGATACCATTTTTTTTTTTTTTTTTGCAGAACCAAATTTGAAAAAAAAAAAAAATAGTATCAGGATCGGTTGTTTATAAACAACCGTTCCTGATACTATTTTTTTTTTTCACAAATTAGATAACAGAGAATTAAGACTCCTGATAATAATTATATTTCATAAAACCAGCAGTACAACTCAATTATTGCGTGAATTCCCGCTGTCACGTATATAAATTAAAATACTGTTACCACTTACCAGAAAACACATTGCTATGCAAAACCAAAAAAAAAAAAAACCAGAAAACACCCTTTCCTCCCTCCAAAAACTCCAAATAATTACCTCGAAAAATTAGATTGGACCAGATCTATCTTGTATTTGTGTTTTGTCAATTAAACAATCTAAGAACATTGATGATACATTAATTCACAATAAAGACAATGCAAAACAGTAAAGAAAAACAAACAACTAACCTTTTTTCTAGGGAGATACGAGAGGGATTTGAGAGGATTTGAGAGGGAGATACGGAGACCGAGAGAGACGCTAAGTTGAAAAACAAACAACTCCCCAACATAGGTTGAAAATGAGAGGATTTGAGAGGGAGATACGGAGACCGAGAGAGACGCTAAGTTGAAAATGAGAGGCGCGAAATGAAAATAAGAAGAACCCTAAGCAGGTTATATAGGGAGTTATCATCAGGATCGGTTGTTTATAAACAACCGATCCTGATACTATTTTTTTTTTTTTCAAATTTGGTTCTGCAAAAAAAAAAAAAAAAAAAAAAAAAATGGTATCAGGATCGGTTGTTTATAAACAACCGATCCTGATACTATTTTTTTTTATTTTTCAAATTTGGTTCTGCAAAAAAAAAATGGTATCAGCATCGGTTGTTTATAAACCGATGCTGATACCATTTTTTTTTTTTTTTTTTTTTTTTTTTTGCAGAACCAAATTTGAAAAAAAAAAAATTAGTATCAGGATCGGTTGTTTAGAAACAACCGATCCTGATACCATTTTTTTTTTTTTTTTTTTTTTTTTTTGCAGAACCAAATTTGAAAAAAAAAAAAAAATAGTATCAGGATCGGTTGTTTATAAACAACTGATCCTGATACTTTTTTTTTTTTTTTTTTTTGCAGAACCATCTTTGAAAAAAAAAATAGTATCAGGATCGGTTCTTAGCTAGGCACTGATCCTAATTATCAAGTATTAGGATCGGTTCTTAGCTAGGAACCGATCCTGATACTTTACAATTAGGATCGGTTATTAGCTTAGAACCGATCCTGATAGTATCTGCATCGGTTCTAAGCTTAGAACCGATCCTGATAGTGCATGTGCTGTGCTTTCATTAGCTTTTAGTATCGGTTTTAGTAATAGAACCGATCCAGATAGGTATTAGTATCGGTTGGTTCGTACACCCGATCCAGATAAGCCGATCCTGATTCCTGTTTTTCCACTAGTGGATGTAATTGAGATACAAAACCAATGGTGCATTTTAACTCTTCTCTTTTTTGTAACACTTACGTCAGATGATGTGGCCTAATATGAACACTGAGAGTGAGAGAGGGAAGGTTCAAACATAACATAAAATTTTCAAAATCTCAGAAAACTCAATGAGTTTGATTTGCCAAAATCTCGGAACGCGATTTTTTCTGATTTGTTTTATTTTACTTTTTCTGAACTAAGTAGCTTATTCGAGCAAAACTCGTATAAACCCAATCTGTATCCTCTCTGCAGGTACCGGACCGAGTACATTATGAGGTGACGAACTTCCTGCCAGTGTTGTAAAAAACGTCCGTTTAGGCCGATTAATTGGCCGATTAGTTGTTGGTGGTGACTAAACCGTCATGAATTTTCCTAACTAATCGGCCGGTTATTTTTTATTATTCCCGATTATTCCTGATTAATCATTTGGCGGTATACTGTCCGTTCGACGACCGTATACCGTTATTTACAACACTGCAGTTCCTGCTAAGCAATTAATTAAAATTGTGCCTTTTTAGACGTGAAGAGTTCATTTTTGAGATCCGTGTCATAGTTAAAGAAGAGTCTAAATTTAGTAATTGTACGCATAGTAACAATATACACAAATAATTTGTGAATCGAATTATTCGTTTCTTTGACGTTTTATTCATTTATTCGTTTTTTTGACGTTTTATTCATTTTATTCGTTTTTTTGACATTTTCAAATCGAATTTCGAATAAAACACAAAAAACCTACGATCAGTTTTATTTGCGAATAAAATGCGAGTGACAAATTATTCACAAAAAAATACGAATTTTTATTTTTTATTTTTTGGGTTTTTAATTTTGGGGTTTTTTTATATTTTTTTTGCTTCTTTATTGTACCAAATTATTTTTGAATTATATTCGAATTAGAAATTTTTAATCTTGTTCAACAGATTCTGAACTATTCATTTGTGACTGTGATTGTACGTACGTATGGTGTTGTAGGAAATCCGAATTCTGTAAACCCCACGTGGTGGGCCCTCCAGATCCAGAAACCAAGACGACTGACAAATTTAATTAAAAACAATTTTTTTATTTAATAAAAAAATTGAGTCTCGGTATGAGTTGGTGTTTGATAGGTTGAGGTTCGCTAATATTAAATTAATTGTTTTTGAAGTCTGTGTAACTAAGTTGTTTTTTTATTTTTTAAAGTTTAAATGACCGATTCAAACCATTAGATATGATCTATATATTAAAATGTGTTTAAAGACTAAATTTTACATTTATTTATTTTTTATTTATTTATTAAGTCACATTGAAAATCGCTAATGCAATGATCCAATCAAATTTTATTCTTTCTATTCTATTTCATTCTCTCATACTTTTTATCGCTCATCTCTTCATTTACTCTCCATCCAAACAAGTTTATCGCATTTTCATAACACTTCATTTGAGACATGTTCAACACTTTACTTAGATCAATGCTTAATAAATATCTTCTTTCATAGCACACGTTCAATATTCTGTTTTTTTTTTTCGTTATTATTGAAAGCTACTTAATTATATTAAGTATTCAATGTTTGCTTGAGTCAGGACGTTGCCAGTTTCAAACTTTGCTTTTATTTTCAAGTTTGTTTTATTCGGGACTTTACCATCTCCAATGTTAATTCTTGTTTTGACTATATGCTTAATAAATACTATTAAAGAGTGGCTTCTGGAACAAACGACTTGGCTTTCCGATTTTCAAAACCCAAATAGTCGATTCAAACCATTAGATATTTAATTTATATTAAAATATGCTTTGAGACTAAATTTTATATTTTTTTATATTTTTTTTACTATTTATTAAAATGGTTTGAAAATCGTTGGTTTTATTAAATTTCTGCATCATTGAAAAACAACGATTTTCAAACCATCTTAATAAATAGTAAAAAAATTTCAAAAAATATAAAATTTGGCCTCGAAGCACGTTTTAATGTAGATTGAACATATAATGGTTTGGATCGACTGTTTGGACTTTGAAATTCAGAAAATCGAATCGTTTGTTTCGGAGACTAGGAAAAAACGTTTTGAGCTTAGCCAACCTATATATATATATATATAGAGTAAGGCTTGGGTGCTATGGATAGCATAGAGGGCTACGGTGCTACGGCTCAATATTCGAGTTTTCAAAATTCTAACGATTAATCCAAACCGTTCATCTTGTTCTTCATATTAATATGTGTTTGGAGACCAAATTTTACATTTTTTAGAAATTTTTTACTATTTTTTTAGATAGGTAGAAAATGAAATATCTGAATGGTGCAGAATTTTTTAGATCAAGTGATTTTCTCTCTCTCTCTCTCTATATATATATATATATAAATATACTTTTTTTTTAATTATCTTATATAAAAATGGTAAGATAACTGAAAAATATTGTTATCCTTATTCGTATCAGATAAGTTAAGAAGAAAAAAATTTAATCTTATTCGTGTTTTCGAATACAATAAAGAATTAAGTAAACGGGTAAAAGGGTTCCATTGACACCCTATCTAAGATGAAGCATAAATTTTTAATTATATTTAATTTCAAAATATTTTTATAATATTTTTATAAATTAAAAAAATAGGAATATATCTTTACAAAAAAAAAAAAATAGTCAAGAGGAGACACTATCAGTCCTGGCTAGATACATTGTGACTCTGGAAAAACTACTAGTCTTTGTTACTACTTTTGAAATCAATCAATTTATGCAGCCTATATGCGTACATAATTCACTTAATTTGCTACTATAGTCTCTTTGGTTTTCACAATTTCTACGGCGTTGTTGTAGTTGAACTGAGACTGAGATAGACAGTGTATAATCTTAGCATATTAATGATATTTCAGACTGAATTAAAATATAATTAGTAGTATAGATTAGCTAGTAATTATTAACATATTAAGTCTGAACAAAGCGAATCTGTTCGAACAAGTTGTTAATTACGAACCATTTCCGAACCATGTCGTGAGCACGAGTTATCATGCCAATAAATAGATAGTTCTATTTCCGAACTGATGTCGTGAGCACAAGTTATCATGCCAATAAACAGATAGTTCTATTTCCGAACCGATGTAGTGAGCACAAATTATCATGCCAATAAAAAGATAGTTCTATTTCTGAACCAATATCGTGAACACAAAAGTTATATGTCTACACACAGAGCAAGATGTAGAAAAAAAATATGTTTTAAAAAAATATTAATTTTCCTTTCTATTCTATTTCATTCTCTTCTGCTTTTCATCTCTAATCTCTTCATTTACTCTCCGTCCAAGCAAGTTCTGAAAAAAATCGCATTTTCATAACACTTCATTTGAGACCTATCGTCAGCACTACACTTAGATCAATGCTTAATAAATAGAGTAGAACTAGGGTGCTCTTAAGCTCACCAAAGTTTTGGTAAGCTTAACTCTAAAACTTATAAAATTTATTTCAAATGACGAATCCGAACCGTTGAAACCCGCCTACCTTACGTGTGATGCATCTACATGTGAAATTTTTAAACATTCGAATTAATTTAGTATAAAGTCAAGCGGTCAAAATTATAAGGTTAATAAATTAATTTTAGTGCATTCATTTTTTGAACGTTTTTTTACCGCTTGACTTTATACTAAATTAATTCGAATGTTTAAAAATTTCACACGTAGATGCATCACACGTAAGGTAGGCGGGTTTCAACGGTTCGGATTTGTCATTTAAAATTGATTTGATGAGTTTTAGAGTTAAGCTCACCAAAACTTTGGTGAGCTTAAGAGCACCCTAGTTCTACTCTAATAAATATCTTCTTTCATATATAGCACACGTTCAATATATATATTTTTTTTCATTATTATTGAAAGCTGCTTAATTAGTTTTCAATGTTTGCTTGAGTTAGGACGTTGCCATTTTCAAACTTTGCTTTATTTTGAAGTTTGTTTTATTCGGGACGTTACCATCGCCAATGTTAATTCTTGTTTTGACTATATTTGGAAAATTTTCAAAGATACTTTTAAGTGATCAACAAAAGTCTGGTCAAATATTTGAAAATCAAAAGATAATCTAGCTCAGTTTGATCACCACGACAGATTGAGCACATGGGACATGTACGATGAGATCATATGCATTTAGAGGTGTATTCGGAATTTTCATTAGAGAAGCAAGAAAATAATAAATTAGATTTAAATAGTTAATTGATTTCAAATTCATTAATTAACACTAGTGGAGAACCAGACATTAGTATCGGTCAAATATGGGCATTAAGAACGGACCTTGGGTGACACTAATTGAAGTGTTACTAATAGTTACACTAATTAAGAACGGTCATTTTGGCCGATACTAAAAGTCACTATTAGTATCGGTTAATAAGTTCCAGCCGATACTAAAAGAACTATTAGTATCGAATCTTTAATAAAAGACGATACTAATACTATTAAGAATAACTGTTTAATAAATAGCTGAAACTAATTCCTTTATTATCCGATTCTTCATATTATTAAGAATGGCTCTTTGAGTGATCAATACTAGATATTTTTTATTTTAAAAAAATAAATTTTAATATTTAACCAGCTACCATATATTTTTGTTGGCCTATATATAAAATAAGCAGTCTGATATAATTAAAGATATCAAATAACACATCATATATTCACTAATCAGCTAATGCATCAAATATCTACTATAGATACAAAATTAACATTCTCATAGATATCATATCCTTAGCATGGTTCTGAAAATCAGATTCAGAATCGGAATCAGTTCGTTGACTATGGAATCGTAATCTGGTGAATTGGTAGGAATCGGCCGAGTTAACTTGGAAACTCGAATTTTTCTTAAAAAATAGGAAATAAATTGTGAAAAAATAATTTGTACAAAGTAATGTTAAGGTCACTTGTTCACTCATAAAAAACGAAAATAGAGAGAATATAAAAAAATAAAAGAATTCAACAAAGAAAAAGGAAATAGTTAAGAAAAAAAATCAGAAAACAATGAATAAATGGACGTGACCATTAACAAAAGAAAATGGAGAGGTCAAAAGGAGAAAAAAAGTTTGAATTGGATGGAAGTTGGAACCAGCAGGCAGGAAACGGACAAAAGCAAAGAAGAAAGGGGGCTGAGAGCATGATTTTTTTCCTCTCTCTCATTTAATCCGACAAGTGGATCCCATCCCAATCAGCCAATCAACACCTGCGCACTTCTTAGCCTCTCACATCTGTTACAGGGGTCCCATGGTTCATCCTAGAGGTGTACGTGCACCATGCCCATTTGCAACTGAAGACCCTCTCTTCTTCATCAGAAAACCACTTGAAAATTAGAAAAAAAATGGGAAATATTGAAATCCAACTTCACCAAGAATCAAGTAGGTGAGAATCGGTCCAGGTAGAAGAGAATCGGCTCAACTCGGACTAAAACTCGGTTGCCTCGGACCAAAAAATGGATAACTTCACTGCTGCTGCTGCAACAACATCTGCAAAATTGAAGATGGGCCGTTTATATATATATATATATATAGAGAGAGAGATGGGCTATGGTGCATTGCAATGCATGAACCCTCTTATGCATTGCACTATAAATTATGGATTTAAATTCCAAAGGACCGATCCGAACCGTTCATCTTGTTCTTCATATTAATATGTGCTTGGGGACCAAATTTTACATTTTTTGGAATTTTTTTACTATTTATTAAGTAATTTTGAAAGTCGCTGATCTGATGGTCCAGAAAATTTTACTGTTTTTTACTGTTCACAGCAAAACAGCAATTTTCAAAAATGCTTAATAAATAGTAAAAAAATGTAAAATTTGGTCTCCAAGCACATTTCAATATGGATTAAACATCTAACGGTTCAGATCGGTCGTTTGGACTTTAAATCCGTGATTATAGTGCAATGCATAATGGGGTTCATGCATTGCAATGCACCATAGCCCATATCTCTCTCTCTCTATATATATATATATATATATGTCATCAGCAGGAGAAATTCAAGTACTTTTCTTGATCTAGTTTATGCTTCATGGTTGGGACATAAGTCAATAATTATGGAGCAACATGTATATATACTTTTGTAATTTTCCTGTTGGTATATTAGTTAATACAATAGTTCAATGAAAGGAAAACAATAATAAATATAGATTTCTGACAATTATTTGTCAAGCCTCAAGTATCAACCAAGCTTTTAAATTTACTTACAATTGATTTTTCCTAATCTATCACATAATTTTAAATTTACTTACTTTTCTTTCCTTAATATGAGAAAGGATGACTTCAAGCTTTTCACCAAAGTCATAAAAAAGATAGAAAGAAAACACAACAAAATAACTTGCATGCACCATATTTCTTAATATTTTAATGGATATATACCAACACAAATAATGACAATAATATTTCCAATATATTAGCATGTCCTAATTATGGTAATAAGTTCCAAATTCTAAAATATTCGGTGAAGTTTAAAGTTTCTGAGTTAAATTTTAATACGAGGATAATTAGAAGTAATATTTAGTTACAATACACATAATGTAATATATCAAAATGTTGAAACTTTCAAGAAACAAAAAATAATATTTTTTTGTGAATAATTCGATTATGAGTCGAACAATTCATGAATAATTAGGGTAACATTTGTTTAATTCGTTGATTCATTAAGAAAGACGTTAAAAAAAAGAAAAATATATATAATATATATTACAAATTGAATTAACCTTATTGACAGATACTAACATGAACCACTTGTTGGTTTCTAACTTTCTATGCAATAATATTTTTTAATCTGCTTGTTATGAGCTAGCTATACTTTTTTTTCAGTACCAATTGTTGGATTTGAATTGGGCTGTTTCCGAAATAGTGAATTTAAATGTATTTGAGTTTTGTCTGGTTTTAACACGAGACAAGAATTCCAATGTTTGGGCTTATAATTGCTACTAAACACAAATATTGTCACATGCTGCATACAAATATTTGGGCCATTTTGGGCTCTTAACCGAAGAAGCCCACTATAAATCAAGTTCAACCGAGTGTTGATGAATTTAATTTTGGGAAGATATTCCTTGTGGTGCGCTTATTTATTGCCACAATTTTCAAATTATAATATAAATTAAACTTGTTTCATTGTTCTAAAAAATTATGAATCTACGAAAATTAGGGTTGTTAATGAATCAAGTTTGAGCAAGTTGAAGATGCTCATGTTTGGTTGATTAAGTTAATAAGCGAGTCAATCCGAGTTGAGAAGATAATACTGAGTTGACAATTCAACTTGTGCTCAACTCGTTACCAACTCGAGTTGACTTGTAACTCGTTAAATCTTAAGACCAATTGATATTTGAATTTTTTAAAGCCAAAAGTCCTTAAATAATACATAATAGAAATCAAATTTAACCAAAACTAGGAACACTAAATCTTTGAATTTAACATAATTTAACAGCTAAAAAGTATATGTCAAACAACCGAATAGTACCCAATTTAACTTGAGTTTGGATCCGGTTGGAATTGGATATGTAACATTACTTCATGTAGCTCGAGTTGGTAATGAGCGACTTGGAGTCTGCTTATATTGAGTTAATTAAGTTAACGAGTGAGTTAATAATAAACAAATTATTACTAAATTTTTAGTAAACGAATTATGAACGAATCACGAATCAGAAGCTATTTTCTCACCTCTAATGAAAATAAATAATTGGAATTGAAATTGCGATGCACCATGTGCTAGGAGCGGATCCCTTTTTCCAGATTTAATGTGGCGATTCCACCTGCAATATATCAGATTTGTGTTTACTTGTGTAAAGTTCAAACCACTTGATCGAATTTTTACCAAAAGCAACGAAACATTAGAGTCGCTCATTTTGAGTTCTTCATAATTATCAGAGAGAGGAAAAAACAGGTTATTTAATTTTGACTGCTAAATATTATCAGGTTGGAAGTAATTCAGATCTAAGTTAGATAAAACAGGTTATTTAATTTGGATCATAATTTGTCATCAATCATCAATGTACTCTCCACACATACATAAATTTTTTACATGAGAGCAAAAAGAAGGGAAAGCTAGAGATTTCCTTATTTAGAATGATTGAAGGAGAATAAAAAGATAACTAAATTGAAGAGTTTTTATATTTAAGAAGGATAAATATATTATATTTCAAATTTGGTCGGAAATATCTAATTTTAATGTTTCAGATAAATATGAGAGTTTTTGTATTTTAGAAGGACAAATATATAATGTGTAACATTAGAGGAGGAAATTTATAATTTTAAAAGTGAGAAGGATTAATTTGAATTTTTTCATTTTGAGAGAGAGAAAATATAATTTCAATGTTTATAAATATATGCATGAAATTCATACAAAAATAACTCTTATTGATCATTCTTTTCAAGTGAATAATCATGCTATTCATTAGGCGTCATTATTTTTTTGCATTATTATACATATTTCACGGATATATTTAATTTAATTCTGGAGCTTATAGGAAGAGGTAAAAAAAATAGCGTTTTCTACATAATATGAAATTTTGATCAAATTATGAAATTTCAAATTTGTTAAAAAAGATAAGATAAATTTTGCTCTTTGTCACAAATTGATCACTCAAGTTTGATTTATACCTCAGCAACCATATTTAACTTCCTATTTGTTCTGATCAAATCACTGTGTTAGTTTTTCCAACCAAAATACTAGTAGAATCTGATATGGCTTCCAACTCATCATGCTTGATAAATTGTGTAACTTGTTATGGGGACACAAATTACTTCTCCCCACTAACATTTCCCCGATTTTTTTATTAATCGAAAAAAAAAATATCGCAGATGTGTTAAGCTTCAATGAAATTTTCATATATAGGTGGGACGGGACAATTGGACGGGACAAATTGTCCCGTCCCACAAATTCATATATTAAAATACTGAAATAACGATTTGACTTTGAGTGTGCAAAAATCCGAAATCCTTCTTATTTGTGGGATGGAAAAAATTGTACCGTCCCACGGGACGGGATAAATTGTCCCGTTCTACTTATATATCAAATTTCTACCAATTCGTTCCTCATTTATGATATTTTATTTATTTTCGATTAATAAAAAAGTCGTCTTCATTTTCTCACTCCTACCCCGAAAAAAGAATTCAGAAATGCTAGTGTTTGAACAGAAGGGAGAATACAATAAAACTAAATGACTTTGAAGTTTCTACTAGGTATAACATTGACACCACCAGCTTAGTTTGTAAGTCCCTTAAATTATTTAATTAACATTAGTTTTAGGCTTTATACATTTGTGCTTTCTCTTAGTAATTAGATTTGTTAAGACAGTATAAATTACAAATGAGGTGGGTATATATTTCAGGTCTAACCTGCTAAATATGAAAAACATAATGAAATTATGACATATATCCACAAACAAGAAGCACCTCATATCTGCCCCAAAGGAAATACATAGAAATTAATTCATTAGAAAATAAGCCATGCACGATTCCTGATTTTATCAAAACGTACCCAAATTGGGTATTTTCAAAAAGAAAGATAAGAGAGGAATGAAAGGTGCAGATGAAATATTTCTCATTTAGCATAACGTGTTCACATTTATCAAGCATGATGAGTTGGAAGCCATGTTAGATTCCGTTAGTATTTTGGATGCAAAAACTAACATAGTGACTTGATCGGAACAAATTGGAAGTTCAATGTTACTGAGGTACAAATTAAACTTGAGTAATTAATTCGTAACAAAGAACAAAGTTCAATTAACCCAAAAACATTATGATAGAGGAGGAAGTTGATAATAAATTATGTACTAGTTATTATCAAATTATATATCCCAAAAGCAATATAATAATGAGACTAGAAATTTACCATGTTTTATACTGTGACTATATCTGTAATCTCTGGACTTACTTCTATAGGCATAGATAGACACATTTTCATTTGACTATTAATTGGGTATGCACTTGATTGGCGAGGTGGTGGATTAATTTGATATAGGTTTCACCAACGGTTCATTTACCAAAACAGTTGGTATAGGTGTACATTCATCAACGGTTCTTCTATATGAACAATTGATGTTTTGTACACACTTTCACCAACGGATCATTTTACATTTTCAAGAAAGTAAAATGATTTTTAAATCTGAGACTTTAGGAAAGTAAAATAACATTACACAACTATTGAATCTTACATTTTAAACCCAAGTAGCAAAGCAAAGCAGTAGAAAGAACACAGAACAACGACAACAGCCAGAACACATAAACAGACACAAGCAAATGCCCTAGCTACACTACTAATTAACCATATCAATATTGACTAATAAATATTTTGGCATCTAAAATTTCCGGTAGAAAGTTCGAAGTGTGAATTCTGGTTTGAATGAACTTGTGGGGCCTGCAACCTCTTCCTCAAAAATCTGAGCAAGATACAAGGCAGTTCGAGTATCGGACAGGGACGAGCAATTTGCAGCCTTCAACTCTAGATACCATACATGATCACGATATGTCTCTTCAACGACTGTACCGTTCACAACCGCTATGAAGTACAAGTGCGGTTCACCTTTCTTGTTGTATTCATCCACAGCAAACCTGAAATTGGATATCAGCTCGTATAAGTTCATATATATCATGTACAATTTTTAGGCATGAAAGAGAGAAATATGCATGCCTAATGCCTACTCTCCAACTTTTCGAACATCTTCGTTACCGAAGAGACTTATAGGATAAACTTGACCAGGGTAGGCGCTTAAGGTAGAAGCACCAACAAGTACAAGAAATAACACAAGGGCAAGAGAACTTTGTGAGGCCAATGCCATGACGTAGTAAATTTCTTTGCCTTAATTTTCTGATCTTGTATGGTGTTGGAGGACACATGTACAGTGATCTGTTTATAAAGGTCAATTACTTGATCAATTAAGAAAGATTCGGTTGATTAATTAATGTCAGGTGCTTTCTAGCCAGCTGGCTCATAATTAAATTAAGTTTAAAACCTTGGATCTCACCAAGATGTTGGGAACTACGTATGTCATAATTAAAGATTAAAACCTTACATAACTTTAACTTACTCCTCTTGTGTTAATATCAATAGAATTTGGGACTTGAACCCATGCACGTTGAGTAGAACTAATGAAGTGGGTGGTGGTATGTAAATCGTAACTAACGAAGCATTCCCGCTAACAACGTTTCTTGACACGAGAGCGTTTTTCTTCAATGATATAACAGTGCTTGTGTGTTATCAAAATATTTCCGAAGTAATCATGAGTTTAATTGAGTACAATATTGGAAAAAAAATAATTAGTCTTACAAATCGTACATGATATTCCCTATACCGAGATTTCTATAATTTTTATGAAGTCAAACAAGAGGCACCAATAATTTTTTTTTTTTAAAAAGTTGAAGAATCTCTTGCATAATCACACCATTTGATCAATGAGTTCAATAAAGATAATTATGACACATTAATACTGGACGGCGCTTCACATGCAAAGCTGCTTTAATTCCCAAGACACCCCTGTTGGTATGACCATAATACCCTCGGCAATTAGCTAATTGTCTGACATAATCCCTATTTCTGGGTTCACTTTATTAAAAAAAAAATTTCACAATAGATAAGTATCACATTTTTCGTATATGAACAGTTATGATTTGATTTTTTTTTTTGGTGAGATTATGGGAGCAAACTCATAAATTTTTCATACATCCAAATTTATATATATCTTCCGCATATATAAAGAGAATCCACTGATTTTTTTTTTGTGGAATTACAAAATTATTTCATCTACTTAATTCTAATGATTTTAATTAATTTGAAACGACCAAAATTTATCTTTGAATATCACGTAAAAAGTAATAAAACTCTCTAAATATGTTATGAATATATGATTAATTATGTGGATGTCCATAACTTCCAATATTCATTCTCCACTATCCCACTAATATTGGAATTCATTTTCTCATTTATTATAGTAGTTAAGTTAGATGACTTTTCATTCAAAATTTGTGACCTATAAATGGAGCCTTTGTAATCTTGTGTTGTACACATATGAGAAATGTAAGAAAAAAGATATTGTCATCTTTTATGTGTTCTCTATCTTGCTTATTATTCTTTATCTTTATTTTATAACGCGTTATCAGCACGAGAGTTCTATTAGTTGAAGATTCGAGGTAACTTTGATATCTTTAATTTAAATTGCTAAATGTAATAAGTTATATATTAATTTATGTACATTTAATTTAAGATATTTAGTTTGGTTCATATAATTTTATATGAAGTACAATTTTCTTTTATTCTTCCGGAAGAAGATTTAAAGAAATCTTCCTGAAGATGATATATTTGATATAGAAAAATTAATCTAAGAAGATTTTAAGAAATATTTTTGAAGAAGATCATTTATTTGATATAGAAAAATTGATGTTTTGTACACACTTGCACCAACTGATCATTTTACATCTTCAAGAAAGTAAAATGATTTTTTAATCTGAGATTTTAGGAAAGTAAAATACAATGACATTACACAACTATTGAATCTTGCATTTTAAACCCAAGTAGCAAGGCAGTAGAAAGAACACAAAACAACGACAGCAACCAGAAAACATGCATAAAACGGACACAAGCAAAAAAGCCCTAGAAACACTACTAATTAACCATATCAATAATGACTAGTAAATATTTTGGCATCTAAAGTTCATTTCCGGTAGAAAGTTTCAAGCGTGAATACTGTATGGAATGAAGTTGACCAGGGTGGGCTTGCAATCGAATCCTCCAAAATCTGAGCAAGATACAAGGCAGCTCGAGTATCGGATGGGGACGAGCAATTTGCAGCTTTCAACTCTAGATGCCATACCTGACTATGAAATGTCTCTCCAACGACTGTACCGTTCACAACCGCTATGAAGTACAAGTGCGGTTCACCTTTCTTGTTGTATTCATCCACAGCAAACCTGAAATTGGTTGTCAGATCGTATAAGTTCATATATTATATATATATATCATGTACAATATATAGGTATGAAAGAGAGAAATATGCATGCGTACTCTCCAACTTTTCGAACATTTTCGTTACTGACGAAGGGACCTAGAGGAGAAACTTCACCAGGGTAGGCGGTCAAGGGGCAAGCACCAACAAGTACAAGAAACAAAACAAGAGCAAGAGAACTTTGTGAGGCCAATGCCATGACGTAGTGAATTTCTTTGCCTTAATTTACTTATCTTGTATGGTCTTGGAGGACATGAATAGTGATCTGTTTATAAAGGGAAATTCTAGGGGTGGAAACGGATCGGATAATATCCATCTGTATAAGGATCTGTATTCAAAAATTAGATACGGATATTCAATATCTTAATATCCATGCAGATACGGATATATATATAATTTTGAATTTTAATTATTCATATCTGAATAGTAATATATATACTATATATTTTAATATGAGCTGGGCTACGGTGAGTTGCGAAGTAAAGCGACTATTTTACTTCACGCTCATATTTTGCGATTTTAAAGTTTAAAATGTCGATCCGAACCGTTCATCTTGTTCTCCATATTGAAATGTGCTTGGAGACCAAATTTTACATTTTTTGGAATTTTTTTACTATTTATTAAGCAATTTTGAAAGTCGCTGATCTGATGGTCCAGAAAATTTTACTGTTTTTCACTATTCACAGCAAAACAGCAGTTTTAAAAAATGCTTAATAAATAGTAAATAAATGCCAAAAAATATGAAATTTGGTCTCCAAGCACATTTCAATATGGATTAAATATCTAACGGTTCGGATCGGTCATTTGGACTTTCAAAATAAAAATACGGCGTGAAGTAGAAACGCGTTTTACTTCGCAACTCACCGTAGCCTATCTCTTTTAATATATATATTATATGTATATATCTATGAATATCCGAGATCAATCCGTATCTGTACCTATCCGTCTAATATCCAATCTGTATCTATATCTGTATTAAAAAAAAAAGCGGATATGGATATGGTTTTACCACTATGCAATCCATATCCGGTCCGTTTGCACAAAATTCAGATTTGACTAATAACTTGGCAATTACGCTTCAATTAAGAAAGTTTAGTTAATTAATTATTGCTAGGTGCTAATCTAGCCATTTGGCTCATAATTAAAGTACTTTAAAACCTTGGATCTCACCAAGATGTTGGGAACTTCGTATATCATTTTAAATATGAATATTTGACTTACTAAAACCTCGAGTAGAGTACATAACTTTAACTTACTCCTCACGTGTTAATATCAATAGAATTTGGGAGTTGACCCACGTTGAGTAGAACTAATTAAGTTGTTCGCTCATCAAGCTGGCCTTGGTGACCTTTACCCCCAAATAGGGGTGTCAATGGCACCCTTTTATTTATTTACCCGACTCGTACCGTATTCGATAAGACGGGTATGAGTAAGATTTTTTTTTCGTAAACTTATTGGGTATTGGTACGGGTAAAGGTTTTTTTTTTTCCGTTATCAAAACGGGTAAGAGTACGAGTAAAGCTTATTTCGTACCTGTTATCCGATCGGGTAATTATATATAAAAAAATTATGTATATTATATATCTTAATGAGTATTAAATTATTATCCATCCCCAACAGTCCAAGTGGCAACTACTCTTGATCTTGGAAAATAAAATTTATTAAATTTTCTAACTAGAACAATTGACCATTTATGTAACAGTGTCAAACATAATTCACCATTAAAGCACTTGAATAATTGACCATCTTGCTTTTATTTTCATGCCATATTTTTTTATTAAAGAACAAAGATATTTGTGTTTCAATAAAAAAAATAATTTAGTTGGAATTAATTTTCATATTAGTAATGTGATTATATATGCGACAAATAAATGTGTCTTAGTGTTTTATTTAATAAATAATAAAAAATTTATTATACAAGTATTAACCATTATTTACTTGCTACCGTTTCGTTATCCGACAACTACAATGGGTAAGGGTAGGGTACGGGTAAGGCAATTTGTAACGGGTAAGGGTAGGGTACGGGTAAGGATAATTTGTGATGGATACGAGTATGGAAATGCTTCCATGTACCCGACCCTTACTGTACCCGTTGACACCCCTAACCCCAAAATGTAACGAATTGAATTTAAATGATAAATCCAAACTCAATGATGTTTTTTGCAAAATATTTAAATAGTGTTTATCGCGTTATAGCAGAACGGCTAAAAATACGATGTTATTTCCGATAAATAATTTACTGGATTGGGCAGTTCCATAAATAATCCGAAATCGTGTATAGATTTAGAAAATTGATATTTTTTTTTGTATAATAGTAAAAATTACGGTACATTACAATAAGACAAATTTATTTAGTGGATACAGTGCAACCTGATTCTTATATCTACAATATAAAGATTTTAATCCCGGATGTGACATTTATTTTGGGATATTTTAAAATCTAGCACAAATATAATAGAATTAGGGTTTAGGATTGTGCTTGTTGTAAATTAGTGTAATTCGAACTTATAGAAAATAAAAATTGGAATAAATAAAAATGTTGGAGAAATTAAAAGTTTTTCTTCTATTTTAAAACGCTGTTGTCAATATATAACAGTGCTTAATTGTGTTATGAAAATGTTAATTTCCATAGTCATGAGTGTAATTGATTTTTTTGTTTTGCAATACTATTTATAGTACAATATAGAAAAAAAATAGTCTTGCAAATCGTGCATGATATTCCCTATAACCAGATTTCTATAATTTTTATGAAGTCAAACAAGAGGCACCAATAAAAAAAGTTAAAGAATCCCTTGCAGATCACACCCTTTGATTTATGAGTTCAATAACAGTTGGTATGACCATAATGCCCTCGGCAATTATTTTATAGTTAAGTATTATACTTTTATTATATGAACGGTTATGATTTTTTATTTTTGGTGCGACGATTATGGGAGCAAACTCATAAATTTTTCATACATCAAAATTAAAACATACTTGCGGAAGATTTATATATCTCTTCCGCATATATAAAGATAATTCTTTTGTGAAATTACAAATATATTTCTTCTACTTAATTCTAATGATTTTAATTAATTTGAAACGACCAAAATTTATCATTGAATATCACGTCAAAAGTCATAAAACTTAAAATATGTACTCTGTAATATTCATTGAGAATCAAACCTTTTAACACTTCTTTCCAATTTTTTTCTATGATGTTTGATGTTCATCAAAATCAGCATATGATATCAATGGAATGTTTAAGATTTCTCTAAAACTTTACCTAAAATATTAATAGCAGAAACTATATAACTTTTAATGTAATGAACTATAATAAAATAATTAGTATAAATCAGTGTTGTAAGAAATGACCGTTAAGAACAATTAATCGGCCAATTAGTCGTTGATGGCAACCAAATTATCACAGATTTTCTCAACTAATGGGTCGATTATTTTCAATTATTCCCGATTAATTGTTTGGCGGTACCATCAAATTATCGTTTGATGGTACCATCAACTAATCAGGCTTTGCAGTTTTTTGTCAACATTTCATGGGCACAAATATAGTGATCCCATCAATTCATCAAATGCATGTATAGGTCGAAGTATATTTTGATTCTTTCAACTACACATGCATTTTCTACCACGGTCTGCTCTGAAGTCTGAACATTGTCTCCATATGTGAGAATTTGGTTGACAATGAATGCGACTGTTGATAGAAAAAAATTGCACTGATTATTATGTTTTCATGTGTAGTTTCTCAAAATCTCAACGAAGACCTTGCAATGTGACTCTTGATAAAAAAAACCGTTTTCAAGGTTGTCCATACTTCTTTAGTGGTGATTGCTGCATCAATTTTGGAGAAAATCTGACGCGGTGCATATTGAAGAAATGTCCGATTCAAATTCGGACATAAACAACAGCCACACCAAATCCAGAAAGATCAAGAAATTGTATATATATATCTTGAAAACTGAACCAAATCTTTGACTGCATGAGCTTTTATTAAGAGTTCAATACTTTCATTAAATAGACAACTGGGTGATATTGTGCAGGGGAGGTCTTCTATGAGTCTTGAAACAATTAAACAGATTAATAGCTTTGACTGCATGGATTTATGGAGTTAAGACTTTAGATAGATAACATTTCTTTGTTTTGCATTTCCAAGGAGAGCATTTGAGTTATATGAGGTCGGTTGAGGACTTGAGGGAGAAATGTTGGAACTATTTGAAAAGACACCACCCTGAATAGAATAGCTTAAGGTCTTGGGACCCTGCGTATGTATTCAAATCTAACTTCAAGGGCTGATTTTACTTTTTTACTATTGACATTTCATTTGTATACAGGAATGAATCTTCTATGGGCATTTGAAGAAAATGGCTTATGCACTGAAGTTTTGTTTTTGTGCCATCATGTTAAGTTGTTAACTAATGATTTGAACAACTCAAAAATGGCATGTGTGTTCAAATCAAACTTTTATGGCGGTTTTCACATTTTCATTTTTGGCACTTCGCTTGTATAAAAGAATGAATCTTTTATGAGCATTTGCAGAAAATGAAGCGTAAACTGAAGTTTAGTTTTTTTTTGCTCGGAGAGGGTGTACTATTTGTTATTTAATAAATATATGTATTGTTTTGATGAATATTCGAAATTTAAAGTTATAAATTCAATTTTCCTTAATGTTATGAATTACAAGACACCGACACACGCTTGTTTGCTCTAAAATGGTAACAGAAGAACCTTATGTGATAACATATATGAATTAAATAGACAAGCCAGTTTACCCAGTATTTGATGTATAATGAATAAAATAGAAAAGAAAATGTTTGGTTTGGTTATATTATTTGGCAAGTTGATCTTGCATTTGACCTCGGTGAAGTTGGCTTCAGAACCATATCAATCAAATCCATATAACGCAAAAAAAAAATTAGATCTGAAAGCTGAGAAATCTCTCCCACTTGATTATCCGCTCAATAAAATTATTGCATTTTACACTTTTGATTTATTAATAACCCATCAATTTATTAATAATCCATCAATTTAATTCAAATGGATTGCAAAAATGAATTTAAAAAAATAATAATTATTATCATATACATCTATGAAGTGTGTTTTTCGCGCCTATTTTTCAAAGTCTACATGGGTTTTGTTTCGGAACCATGTACGATTAGTAATTAGGGTTTTCAATTTATTGGCGCCTCATCAAATTTGCCCCATCTTTAATTCTCAGCATCTACCCATCTAGTCAAATAAATATAACTTCTCGCCTCCTCGGTCTCTTCTCTCTTTAAAACTTTCTCTAAGCCCTGTGTGAAGGATTCGAAGTACTGAAAACCCGATTAGCTAGGTTTTCTTTTGAGTAAGAAGGATTAATACTACAGCTAGAAGATTATGGGCTCAAGAATTTACCTCATTGATCGGCTGAAAATGAGGAATCCAATCCCTTCAAACCGACCTCCTTCACTAGAGTTCGTTTATATATAAATTGTTTTAATTTTCAAATTTATTTAGTATGAAATAAAGCGGTCAAAAGATAAAGATTTCGCAGAATAATAATGTATTAAGATTAACTCAAAAACCATCATTTTTTTTTGAGCTCTCATGATGGAGATCAGTGTAAATGGTTTGGATTCGTCGTTTGAAGCTGATCCGGAAGATTTTCAAAGCTAGAAATATATAGTTGATATGCTAGTGAAAGCGGATTATCTGGACTCATTACATTATCTTGATTAGTTTTGGAATTAAATGAATCCATATACATACCATATTGTTTGAACTAACACAAAATTAACTGAAACATTTTGAACATTGAAAATCCCAAATTTCGACACAAAATTAAATATAAATTGTAGGCTAATAATTAAGATAATCTAGAAAGAAAAAAAACCATTACACAAACAATATCAGCTCAGTTGTCGTCGCTGCATGTTTCTTGATAGGTGAAACCAGAAGTATCTAATTTCCCTTTAGTGATCTCGTCTAACTTGGTAGCCATATGAGCCGTCATGTGGTTTTGCCAATCCCCCACAACAGCTTTTCTGAAGAAGTAATCATTTTGAACATTATCTGTTGATCCTCCATTTTTATTGACATCCAGATCTTTGAGTTTATTAAAGCTACAAAATTCAACGATCTCTTCCACTAGGCCATTTTTTATCTCTTCCTCTGAGAAGGGGCAACCCATGAACTTTGCTAGCCTTATCACACCACAAACCGGATCCTTCATCATCTCCTCGTACTTGAGGAACAAAATGTTTTCACGAGATTTCAAGCTCTCAATGTAATATTCGAGCACATGATCCCAGACCGGACCATATGGCATTCGGCCCTCACAAAATAATTCAAAGGCTTGAGTAAAAGCAAATGATTCCTTGAACCATTCAATTTTTGCAGCAAAGTGCCAAAGGGATACTAGGACATCTTTTGGCTCTCTACAGATATAAACAATTTGACAGTTTGATGTTTTCATGCTCTCTGGGAGTAATGAGTATGGCAAATGAGTTCCTAGTACTCTAGGAAAAGGCAGGGTTTCAAGATATTGTTCATCTCCCCCAGCATAGTGATACTCAGTGATTGGAACACAATCATGTGGATTGAGTTTAAGCAAAGGGTGAGACGAGAAAGAATATTTGTTTCGGTGCATTATAGTGAAAGTGAGGGATTTGAGCCAAGTGGTACCGGATTTCATATAGCTTGTAACGATTACATCACTAGGGTGAGCCTTGAAAGCCTTCTCCATCGCCATAATGCCGGGAAGCGTCTTTTCTACTTGCCAAAAACCTTTATATTTTCGCATTGCAAACGGCCATCGTTCTTCTCTCGGGAGTGTAAGAATCAGTTCTTTGCGTTTACTATCCACTTCTTCAATTTTTGGAAAGTCCTTGAAAAGCGGACGGGACCTTAGTATTGACTCTTCTTCTTTTTCATCCTTGAGAGGATTGGAACTGGAAGTGAAGGTGGAATTATTATTAACTGAAAGATTGTTCATGGGGATAATGGTAGATGTCGTTTTTACAATTATGTATATATAACACTAATCGACTCATACAATTATATAAAAATCTATTATTACTAAGTAACCGACAGATTACACATGGAGCTATTAGTATATTTAGCAAGTTGCACTTATACAGACAAATCTTTTGCAAATAATATCATAGTAAAAAAGTATAAGCATTATTATGTATTAGAGAACCTTTTTTAGAAATGCTCACACTTTATGGGTCAAGTAATGTAACTTTCAGTCAGACACCAAGTTTATAGTACACCAAGTGGAGCTTTAAATTGGGTCAACCGAGATAAGGTGCAAATATTTATTTTTAAAACAGGTTTGGTTTGCTGGTCCATAAATCATGCATAATAATTCCCCGAATCATATTTCTGAAAATATTCGGAACAGTAAATTCTTATTCAAATAAATAACAATTTTATCTATTGATTTACAACAAAGATGCATACATGAATATTATGAATCTAGGGTTTTTTAGAAGAAAGCAACTTAATCTTAGAGACACAATCTGGGGCAGATTTTCTGTCACTTAATTTGATCTATAGTGTGTGTACAAATATGCAAAATGAAACTTACAAATATATTTGCATCTTTGAGAGGATTGATTCTTATTCATTTTCATCTTTGACAGGGGATTAGAATTGGAAGTGAAGGTAGAAGTATTATTAAGTGCAAAAATTCTTCATGGTATAGCACCAACCAAATCATACAATTACATACAATTCTATTATTATAAGTTCTGAAGGAACCGACAGATTAGACATGAAATTATTATTATTTAGCAAGTAGCACTCGTATTGTCATAACTTTTCCAAAGAAAATAACATAAATGAACATTCATTATAATTAAGGTAAGATAACCTTTTTTAGAATTCTTACCAGGCAAGTACATAACATCCAATCACGAACAGTACATCAATGATGGTTCTTGTAACTTATGTAAATTATCGTCAGTGTAGATATCTTGTGACAAATAAATAAGTTGGAACTATTACTGATGGTTCATTTTAAATAAACTGCCAGTCAAATTGGATTTGGCAAGTTGTTAGTGTATTTGGGTTAGGTGAACTTGATTTCAGAACAATATCAATCAAATGCATATAACGCAAAAAAAACAAATAGATCTGAAGGAATTTCACCTACTTCACTATTAGCACAATCCCTTACTTGCAGCTGACCTGTCGTCGATATAAAAAAATATAATTTATATCGTTAAGCAAAGCTGTCCATATTTGGGCAAGTTATTTTTTATTTTTATTTTTTGTTGAAAAAATGGGTATCCCACTGATAATCTTCACAAGAGTGCAAACTCGTTGACGCCGCGCAGAATGAATGATTGTTCTATAGGCATGTGATACCGATAATTTTCAGAGAATAAATTTTAGAGAACACCAAAACTAAAGGCGAGAAACGTTTCTCCTTAATTTTATGGAAACAATATCCAAAAAAAATTGTCTGCTCTATGCACCCACAAGGCAGGTAATAGAGCTACTACTCAATGCAGAAAATAATTAGAAAAGTTACTATTATTTGGTATCATATTTTAGAAATAATTAAAATTACTAAAGAAGAAACTAGACAGTAGGGTCCAGAGGCAAAATTCAGAAATAAAAATCTAAATAGCAAATATTACCATAAGACTAAAGTAAATATTTTGGTGATTTGTTTACTGAATTTAAGTTTATAATTCAGGTTCTGAATCAGAATGCTCCTGCATCATTCACTCTGGGTTGAAAAGAACTCTCCCTCGAGTTCAGATCAGCTTCAACGGGCTCTCCAAAGCAAGGGCTCAGGTGCTTCACATTAAACACGTCAAAGGTATTCAAATGACTTGGAAGACGCAACCTATAGACATTATCATTGATCTCATGTAGTATCTCGTAGGGTCCAATCTTCCGCTCGTTGAGTTTGGTATAACCCCCAGCAGGAAAATGATCACGAGACAACACTGCCCACACCAAATCACCGGCCAACCTCGAACAACACCTAATGATGATGACGGTATGCCCGTGCCTTATACTTGTCATTGCTCAGCTGAATGGTCAGTTTCACCTGCCCATGTATGTTCTGAAGATGCTTGGTCATCTCATCTGCTTTTGGGTTCAGTCGACCGACTCACGGAATATAAACTAATTCCAGCACCCCTAATGGATTCTTACCATAAACAACCTCAAATGGACTCAACCCAGTGGTTCTGTTCTTGGATCGATTGTAGGCGAATTATGCTTGAGGTAATGCCAAATCGCACTCCTTGGGTTTAGTTCCTACTAAACTCCGCAAAAGGTTACCCAAACTCCGGTTCACCACTTCAGTTTGGCCGTTTGTCAGAGGATGATAGGCGCTGCTGAAATTCAGTTGTCTTCCCAACTTTCCCCATAAACTACCACTAGTACAAAAAACCCCTTCACCGACTGTTCAAATACCCCTACACCGACTGTTATAGCCACGTCAGTAAAGCCGGCGCCAGTGAAGGTTACCTTTTACTGACTCTTTTTCAAGCGTCAGTGTTGAATACCAACACTGACGCTTGAAAAAGAGTCAGTGTTGGTGTTCAACACCGACTCTTTTTCAAGCGTCAGTGTTGGTATTCAACACTGACGCTTAAAAAAAAGTCAGTGTTGAACACCAACACTGACTGTTTTTAGAGCGTCAGTGTTGGTGTTAAAAACGTCAGTATAGGTATTAAAAATAGTCATTATTAGCTTTATAACCGTCAGTGTTGATATAAAAATTTCGACATGGTTTTGTTTATATTTGGGCTAGCCTCCATATTTTTGCTAGCCATATATTACTATTTAACATTTATTGATGTTAAACAATGTATCATACAAATAATTTAGACAACATAATATATTCATTCACCAAAAAACACAACATAATAGGTTCATTCACCAAAAAACACACTATAACAAAATTTACATGACAAAAATTTTGAACAAAATATACAACTAAAATATGAACAAAATATGCAAATATAAATTACATAATTTAATAGGTCAACTTATAATTTGGGGCGAAACCCTCAACACGGCTCTCTAAATTAATTTCACAAAAAAAAAGTAAACACAGTTTGGTACCACAATGATTTCGAGGGCTGCTGCCTTCTCCAACCACACCTTGCTGTTCACTCGACATTTCAACCCTAGTTTTACTGGTGATTTACCGGTACAGGTGATTTACTGGTACAGGTGATTTACTGGTGCTTTTCCTTAGTTTTTCATCTTCATTAAACTATAGTTCCTGCAATGGAGAAAAGTTGGTTTACTTCAATTATACCAGCCAAAAAAAAACCAAAAAGAACATGCTGTAATTCCAACAAAATAACTAATCTCAAATGGTCTAGAATTTTTAGATCAAGTGAAGAGTAATGGAACTCATGCATACTGGTACATTGCATCAGTCAAAACAGTCTCTAAGAACCCCAAACAGTAGAAGAAAAATGCATCACTGTAACTCATCACAGTACCACAATTTATAAAATATGCAAATAGGTCCTAATAAATTTATTTTTGTAAAAGGGATTGTATGAAGGCCTGACAAGAAGTAATTTAACCAAAGGTTCAAAAACTTTGCCCAGTTAGAAGCCCCACTGCAACACGAGTTCGGATCTCCTAAAGTAATCCAATTTTTTAGTTTAGATCTGGACCGTCAGATTTGAATTGGGCCATCAAATTAAAGGGCTCCATGCGCTCCACCTCGGGCAGGATTGGCATGGATTCGAATCGGACGGTTGGGATCTAAACTCAAAGATTAGGTTACTTTAGGGGATCCGGACCCCTGCAACACCCCAGCCCTTTTCCACAGCATCAAAAATAAAAATAAAAATAGAAGACAAATAAAATTCCCACCCTATGAAAAAAAAAGCATTATGTTTGATGCTTCAACTTGTACAATTCCAAGAATTATATTAAGTAAATTAAATTAAGACAACAAAGTTTTAAACGGATTGTACCTTTCCTATGTTGGTTTTCTTAAAGCCAGTAACAAACTTGAAACGCAAAAACAAACACAGAGGATTTTTGCGATGCTCAACTCTAGCATCATTTTCTGGTTTTCTTATTATATAAGCAAATACAAAATCATAACTGCTAAATGAAAGGTTACATCCCACGTTTGGGTTTCTAAAAAAAACTAATTCTTAAATAACTGCTACTTTATCTTTAGTCACACACTGGACTAAACTGACAGCCTAATTACGGACTCAAACAAAAAAAACAAGTTTGCTAAAATTAAACAAATCAACTACTGGACATGACCCTCTAACAACAAGATTAACTCATCATCCTAGTGCCAAATGATCCAATTCTTGTAATTCAACCTCTACTAGCTCCAAATGATCCAATTTTCAATCAATTAATCCTCAATTGTGCATATTGACTGACATCAGTTTAGCCCCAATTTATATGACTTAATGAACCAACAACACCCCTAACGGCAAAAAGTTAGTCATAAGTCAAACATGTCAGTATAGGGACCTGATTCAAGTGATACTGGAAACAAGATTTCAAAACCACAAAAACCTAGAGAGCTGACAAATATTAAAAAAATAACAAGTGACTTCCTGTTGAGGAGACAGCATAGCACTTACCGCATTTATCTCTGGATTTTCATTGCTTTCAAGGTTAGCATCAGCAGTTGCAACGTCAGGCTTAATATCTGACATTGTGTGCTCAAAAAAGTATTCCAGAAATCTGCAATTTGAATAAATTTGGTGTCATACTCAGTTCAGTGAACACAGATCAGTTCCATCTTACTTTTTATTCATTGACCATTTATTTGTTTTACTTGCTTATTTTGACCAGATCTACCTATTAAGGCTCAATTAAGCCTGGATCATGAAAAGTACCAGTAAATACTGACTATACCAGTAAATACTGACTATATTGGTCATATTAACAAATCTACCAATACTTCAAAAAAAGGCAATCAAAATCTCTCAAATTTATCTCATGCCTATGAAAATCAATAAATTGGACATCAATTTCTCTCATCCTACAACTCATTCTGAAAAAGTATATTATGCAATTCAGCCCATTAATATTGAGAAGTTTTATATGCACATGGCAAGGTGCCAAAACATATATACATTTACTGATTTACTGATATAATACCTCCTATAGGATCACTTATTGCAAAAGTTGATAAGAAGCTTCATCTCTTACATATGACAGTTTTGAAATGAGGATTGCAAATTGCTTCTTGACCTGAAACAGAATCAGAGAGGAAAAGATTAGCTTGGTTTAGTATCAAAATGGGTTTCTCTTCCAGCTCCTCCTTACTCTTAAAGCTGTCTCCTGTTGAATTTGCAAAAATATACATACAGGATATTTATGCAAGCAACATAGATCCAGCTTAGAGTAAATAGTACCTTCTCTTCTAGTAAAGCATTGAACTTCTTCACATCAAAAAAAAAAAAAAAGCATTGAACTTCTTGATCTCATCCATGTTGCTGATCTCTATCAGCTGAGAAATACTACATGTCTCGTGTTAATTTTACAGTTTTACCCTCTATCTAGCAGGGGAAAATAAAAAAAGTAGATAGTATGAATGATAATTACACAAAAATTTGATAATAAATTATAATGAAAATATCAAGTAATATAGGAGAAAGGAAAATTTTCCATACCTGACTAGCAACTTTGCTTAGCCTTTGCTTAATTTTGTGAACTAGCAACTTTGGCCATAATTCTAAACCCCTGAAAAATAGTAAAATTATAAAGTCAAAATCATAAATTTGTATCATAAATTTACCAGTCAGGTATGAGCTCCTATTGCATATACCAGTCACATTATAAGTATTTCTGCAGAATTTACCAGTTTCAATCCTGTCAAACACCAAAAGAAGAACACAAAAAAATAAAATGGGGATGAGTCATGAGATTGTTTCGGTGAAACAACAAAATTACCTATTAATTGACTAAATTGAATACATACATCGATTCCATATATGCTGATGAAACTAGAGAAACAAGAATCATTCAAAATGGTTACCAAAATCTTGCAAATCAATTCAGCAGCCAAATCTCCAGAATGCGCTGATCTGTCCCAACGGTTCTGCGTCAGATGCTCTCCAGTTGCTCCATGCGCGGCGGAGGAAGCTAGTGGCGCAGCAGGGAACCCTAGCAGCTCGGAGGAGAGAGCCAGCGGTACGGAACCCTAGCGGCACGGAGGAGATAGCTAGCTAGCGGCAGGGTGCGTGAGCGGTGCGGAGGAGAGCTAGCGGCAGAGAAAATTTGGGACTTAGCGGTTTAGGGAGGTGAGAGGAGGGTTTAGAAGGAGATATGCTTCGCAGTTTTTAGAATGGAAATCAAAATTAGAAGGGAAATGCTTCGCGGCTGATCGAAATTTTGAGTTTCAAACCCGGGAAATAAAAATCACAGTGGCGCTGATTGAAAATCACCGACGGTTTTATAAAAAGCGTCAGTGTTGCTATCAACACTGACGGTTTTGCCAAAACAGTCAGTGTTGATACTCAACACTGACGCTCTAAAAATAGTCAGTGTTTATTATCAACACTGACGCTCTAAAAACAGTCAGTGTTGGTGTTCAACACTGACTGTTTCTATAAAAACAGTCGGTAAATGATTTAACACTAACGGCTCTAAAAATAAACAGTCAGTAAATGATTTATGGCCATACGATGCTTCAATTTTCGGTAAACTAGATAAATGAATAAATAAAAACAAATTTTGATCAAACTTTGATGCAAGACAATAAATGTAGTGCTCTTTAATTTAAACGGTTCCGATCGACCTACGGACAACATATTCCCGTGCGTCTTCATTAACTCATGAAACAAAAGTTTATGTTTCATGTTCATGATAGAAGATGTGAGTCATATATGCAATATGCATGTAATGCTATATAATATAATGTGTTAAAATCATTTAATTAAGCAATAAACATGTTATAACATTAATTATTGTATATGAATAAAAGAGTTTATGTCTTATGTTTATGAATAAAAGATGTGAGTCATATACGCAACATGCATGTAATACTATATAATTTAAATGTGTCAAAATCATTTAATTAAACAATAAACTTGTTATAACACTAATGATTGCATAAATTTCATTAATATAATTTCATAAATTTCAGATCGACTGTTTAGATTTTAAAAACGGAAAAAAGTGTAGAATAACTTGAGAATAAAACAAATGGTACATTTTAACTCTACTCATTTAATATTTTGATAAACGGTAAAATTAACATCAATTTTCATAAATTTTTCTACGATGATTCCCTACATCATTAAAAGGTAGGATTTATTTGGTAAGTTTAGTAATAATTTTTTTCAATTAAACTAAAAAAAATGTAAAAAAAAATGTCAAGCTTTGTAGATTGGTTTGTGTAAAAAATACGGACTCTATAAGAACTAGAGTGTTCTTAAGTACAAAGTTATTGGTGAGCTAGATTCTCAAACTTATTGGATTGACTTTAAACGATGAATCTAGAATATTGAAACCGATCTACTTCATAAGTGATATATTTACATGTATAATATTAAAATTTTGAATTAATTTAGTATAAAGTCAAATAATAAAAAAAAAGTTTAGGAATTAATTTTAATACATTTATTTTTTGAGCATTTGACTTAATAATAAATTAATTAAAAAATCCATAAATTTACATGTAAATATATCACTTGTAAAGTTTTACATATAGATGTCAGTTTCAATAATTTGAATTTGTCGTTTGAAATCAGTCAATCAGGTCTTGGAATTAAGCTCACCAAAGAACTTGGTTAGCATAAGAACACCCTAGTTCTACTCATTTTATATAATTAATTTTAAAATTATTTAATATTTCATCAATTATCGACCGTTACTAATTTGATAACGGTATAACTTACATCAATTTCACCATTTTTCTTCACATATATATATATGTGAATGTATAAAGTATACATCATATTTTAAATGTCTCATTTAAAAATTAAAAAATATTTTTAAAGCTTATCAATATTATCAAAACAAGAATTTATACTTTCAAAGAAAAATAAAATAAAGGACGAAACAGAAAAAAAGTGTTTCAATCCTTTGAATTCGGTGTGGACCAACAAACGAGTACAAATCCAGAGCCGTAACTCAAAAACTGCTTTCAAATATTTTTTATTCCTTTTGGTAGAATCTCTATTGAGAACTATTAGTTTGGGTTGGGTCCCCACATGTCAGTGACACTCATGCTCCATTCGATGAGGCACCTGCAATTCCACTACAGAAAATCCATGTTCATGTTAAGTATGTATGTGCTCTTCACACCAGACCCATGAAAAACAGGGTCAGTAAATCACTGACGGCTAAACAAAACAGTCAGTAAATCAACCTACATTGACGGCTACAAAATAAACAGTCAGTCAATTTAGTAACACCGACTGTTTTTAAAGTGTCAGTGTTGGTTATCAACACTGACGCTTTAAAAACTGTCAGTGCTGATATTAACACCGACTGTTTTTTAAAAACCGTCAGTGTTGATAACCAACACTGACTGTTTTAAAAGCGTCAGTGTTGACCACCAACATTGACGGTTATTAAAGAAACAATCAGTGTTGGGTATCAACAGTGACTGTTTTTAAAGCGTCAGTGTTGAGTATCAACACTGACGCTTGAAAAATCGTCAGTGTTGGTGTTCAACACTGACGCTGTAAAAACCGTCAGTGTTGACAACCAACACTGACTATTTTTTTTAAAAACCGTCAGTGTTGATAACAAACACTGACTGTTTTTCAAGCGTCGGTGTTGAACAACAACACTGACTGTTATTTAATAAAAGAATCAGTGTAGGTATAGCAACACTGATGCTTCGGTTAAAATAGTCGGTGAAGGGGTTTTTTGTACTAGTGTACTCCAGAAATTACTAAGAAATTTGTTATCACGATCGGATGTAACTGATTGAGGAACAACATGAAAACACACAATATCCTTGAAATAGAGGTGTGCAATTCGGGCTGCATCCATCATTTTTCAACATGCTTATTGGGAGGGAGCCAAGCATCGAATGGAATTGAGATGCATAAAAAATGTGGTGTCACGAAGGTCCATAGGGGTAAGCCGTAGATGCGACCCATTTAGATTTTTTAATAGTGAAATTGTGTGGCAGAAATACAGAGAACAAAAATATCATTCAGAAAAAAAACATTCAGAAATGTAACACACGGTCAAACAGAATTCTAGAATACAAAATAAATTGGGCCGTACAACAAAGAGTTTGAGTTCAGAAAGGAAATAAGACACGTACATCAGGTATACTCATCACTATTACCGAGTTTATTGATCACACACTAGCGTTGTTTAAATATATGGCCCTTATACTCAGTTTTCCGTAGTGCAGCATTTGTACACCATCGTCAGCTGCATTAGCTTTTCACAAGTCGGGCAGTGCATGTCACCCTTGATTAATGCTGGACTGCCGGCAATCTCGAATTTGTGGCAGTGGTTTTTGTTCACCTGATTTTTGATGCCTTCAACCAACTCCAGCCTTAGCTTTTCAAGGAAGCTATCAGTGGTGACATTCTTTTCCCACTCCTTAAAATGCCCCAATATTATTTGCAGACCATCGAGGAAAACGCTACCTCTGAAGACTAGAACATTGTCGGCATTGCCAATAGGAACCCAGGTATCAGTATCACGGCTTTCGTCGAAGATAAGCAAGGGAGCTGCCCACGAGAGGAAATTTTTTGAGACATCGCTGGAATCTTGTGTACTGAAATGCAACACGAATTTCTGTAGACGCTTCCAGAACTCTGTCGAGGTTGAGTAATCCATACAGTGCCCCAACTCAGCCCCTTTGAAATTCGTCAGCATTTTTTCCACTTTTTCCTTGTGGTGACTGTTCCATCCAACGTATGCTTTCTCCACCTTGATATTTCCCTTCTCCGTGAAGATCTGAAGTTTTTCATCCAACTCTTTACACCACTCGAGGTCGTCCCCACCGTACAGACATACATATTGCTCCTTGCTCTTTTTCTGTAATTATTTTGAAAATGTTGTTCGTCAGTACAATTTTGACAAACTGGTAGTCGATGGTAAATATTATAATATTTTTTATCATAACAACTGATATAAAGTAGTTCCAACATCTTGACAATATAATTATCTGAATGAAAATTTTATTACATACGTACCCATTGAGATAGTTTTGCATCAGTATCTGGAAGCACTAATTGCATTCCCCTGGATTTTTTTGCAAGAAGCTGATTCTCGTGCACCGTGGTAAAAGGGAATGCTTCATCATCATACAAGTCGAGCATCAGCAGTGCGTTTTGGCGTGCCACTCGTCCCCTCTCATCCAGAGCCACTAACATCGGTTTCCCGGTAAATCCCCAATCCTTTTTAAGCAAGTGCAACAAGCCGCTATTCACTTTCTTTACTGCCTCGTACGTAAGTGTATAGCAAAATGGAATTGTGGAGATGATGTCCATGTAACTATTTTCATTGATGGTGGTCTCTTTCTCAGTAATCCCAATCGGTATCCACACGATTTTGCAACCCAATTTAGTATTATTGGTATTGTTGTAAAATCGTTCCAGTAATGACAGCTCATATTTGAAGGTCTCAGTTGCAAAACTAGAATAGAGGATCAGCACATTCTTTTCCTGGAAGGAAAGTAATGTGGTTTGTTCGCTTGTTTCATGTCGGTAGAGTATATTTTCTTCAATGCTGGAGCTGATGAAATAGCCAAGGATATCTATGTTGCTTGCTGGTGGAAATTCTATCAACTCGGAGAGTTTTTGATAGTTTGATTTTACTTCTATTTGTTCTGTGAATATAGACGTAACCAAAATAAGAATTAGATATGCCATATGATGAGGTATAAATTAATGTTCTTAAACTTATGACTACACACTTTCAGCATAGCATTTTTCTAATGGTGATAAAATTACAAATTCAAATTATAATGGGTAGGGAATTCTTATTTTATATTTTTTCGGACTTGATGATTTGCATCAGATTGTGAAGCAAAAATTGTTTTAAGGGACAAACTGTCAATGTACATGCTTACCCTTTCTTTTAAGGGAAACCCTAATACTAACAAAATACAATTTATATCTATATGTGCACGGTTAATTCTTATGTGTAGAAAATGAAAACAGGAAGCTCGCTAATTAGCAAATCATAAATAAACTAACAAATAACCCCAGTGTGAATTGGTATTCAACGTAAATTTGTTTTCATTATGGAGCACAAACCTTCACGCTTCCAGTATGAATGAAAGTTCCTAGTCAATTCCTGGTGGTAATATTGTATCTTTTGAGTAACCACCTGTTCTGACTTTTCGTTGAGGATTAAAGAGTACCTGAATTTAAGGAAGGTAAAAGAGGGTATCGCAAAGTTAGCTTAGCATCTCAAAATTTAGCCAAAAAATACCGGTAGAAATGCATAATTAAGAAATAATTATTTTTTTTATCTTTGCATTTAGAAAGCCATGGATTGAACTATTTATGAAACATATTTAGATAACAAATTGATGAAATAACATCAAAACACTACTGCATACTACAAGTTGAACTACAACTAGAGTGTTTTTAAACTCACCAAGCTCTTTGGTGAGCTTAACTTCAAACAACAATTCCAAACCGTTGAAACTGCTCTAATTCAAAAGTGATGGGTTACAGATAAAGTTTATAAATTTTCAAATTTAGTTAGTATAAAGTGAAACGGTCAAAAATCGAGAAAAAGATGAACATATGAAACTAAACTTATAAACTTTCCTTTTTGTACGTACCGTTTGACTTTATACTAAATAAATTAAAAAAAATGGAAGTTTGACATGTAAACGCATAACTCATGAAGTAGAGATTGGGTTCAACAGTTTGGAATTGTAATTTGAAGTAATTCCAATAGGTTTTAATAATTAGCGTGCTTAATAACACCCCAATTCAACTCATACAAGTTGATTTTAAGAATTAATGTACCAGAAAATTCACTCTGTACACAACTTACCCACTGTAGAATTCGCTGACTCTAAAACCACAGTGGATTACAGCAGCAACCATCCAAAGTATAATATCATCAATATCGATTTCAGAGATAATGTTGACCCATGTGTGAAATCCCTTCAGTTCCATGATGATGTGCACAACACGAAGAACAATCTTTACAGTGTTCTTCATATCAGTCTGAAGTTTCGAGGTTCTTTCGTCCTCGAGGGTGCCGATGAGTTTTTTCAGACTCACCAATGACTTGACCATATTGTTACTTCCATTTGTTTCCTCATTCATGGTTACAAGGATATCTCCGTAACGTACCGCAAAGGCTGCGAGCACTAGAACTACCTTTTCATCTGGTGAATAGATGGAAAGTAAATTCAGCAGTGAAACTGCCCTTTCTTTGGCATTACCTTTTTCTTTGCAATCACACCATATCTGCATCCAATCATTTTTTCCTCGGTAAGAAGTACAAACTAAGGAAAAGAGTAATAATAATATCGATGATAGGCATGTTCAATAACCATGAAAAAAATAATGATAGTAATCAAATTTTTTTAAACAATGTTAATAAGCACCTCGTAAGAAATGTTGTGGATGAGTTGGCTCGGAACAGAAATCATTGTAGTTGTTTTATTTTCATAGCAAACTGTGAATGCTTCCTGTCCTGATTCGCCTTCTAACTTAATCTAAAAGGAAAAAAAAAACTATTATTATTAGCATAAGGCAAAAAAGGAAAACAGTTCTTATTGTGTAAACCTCATTCGCTGAGGAGCCCAGTTGCTAAATGTTCAAGTAATTGATATGTGATGGGTGTTTTTAGCAAAACCATATATATTATAAAAGACAAGTTGAACGACCATTTCTTCACCTTGAAAGAAGTATTTCATTCAACCTAGCTAGCTAGTTAGTTGATATTTAGAGATAATAGCAAGGTTCCGAAAATCAGAATCAGAATCAGAATTGATACTGTGGAATCGGAATCGAAAAAATTAGTCTGAATTAGCCAAGTCAACTCAGAAACTCAAATTTTACAAAGAAATATTTTGTATTAAAAAATAGAAAAAATATTATAAAAAATAATGTTATGGCCACTCCTTATAATAAAATATTACACTAATAATATGAAATATGGTAGTCTCTACCAAGTTTATAAATATATATATGTAAAATATGAACATTTAAAATCAAAAATCAAAAGCCTACTATATTCCTACTTAATGGAGTGCTTACCGAATGGGATCTTTTATTTGAAAAGCTTACTATATGTTGTATCCTGGCCTCATACAGAAAAAAAAAAAAAAAAATCAAATTAAATCCACCCGTCCAGCACGAGCGAGCCACATGTGAAGTTGTGAACTCCATCTACTTGTGTCAAGATTTGTTGTGACGTGCTTCCCAACTAAACTTAAAACAAGTTATTATTACACTTTGTGTCACTTGCTACACAGTTTTACGCATACATTACATTACAGAAAATTCTGTCATCACCCTTTATTTGTTCTTCCCAGTTGTTTCTTCTCCGGCCCAGCGTTCTTTTTGCTACTCAAAAAGAATTCGACCGATTGATTGAAATGTGAGAAGCAAAAACAATTCTTGATACTCAAAAAGAATTCGACCGATTGATTGATCGAGCAAAACACAGAACGGAATCAGACGATTCTTGATCGGAACCATGGATAATATTCCAATTTATTAGTTGTAAATTGAGAAAAGTATAATTAGTCATTCTACTTAGTTGATGTTTAAAAATAATTCCCTGTACTGTAAATGTAAAAATATGAATTTTTTTTTCCAACCAATTTATAAATATATTAAATTATCCTTCAATAACTAAATTATTGTCAAAATATAACTATATATCTATGAATCCGCAATTAATATTTGTACTTAAATCTACATAAGACTCACTGTAGCTATATTTTAAATTAGAATAATTATAACAAACCCCCCACTCCCATCCCCCCATTTTTCCCGCACTCTCTCTCTTCCTTAACTGCCATATATCCCCCCACTAATTTTCCTAAAAGTTTCCTTTTATCCCCCCACTCACATCCCCGCATTAATTATGCATTCCTCTAATAACAATTTCCGCGTTAATTATTGCTTTAAAAACAATCTGCGCATTAATTATGTTGTTATCTAATAATAATCACTGTTAATAAATGCTTATCTGTTAATTGATGTTCAAAAAAATATTTATCATTATTTCTGAGAAGTATTTACCCTTGTAACATAGAGTATTTATCATTATGTCTGAAAGTATTTATCATTGATGTTTTACTGTAAGTTGCAATTATGTCTAAGAAATATTTATCTATGCAATACAAAGTATTTATCCATGTAACATAAAGTATTTATCATTATGCATGAGAGTATTTATCATTGATGTTTTACTGAAAGTTGCAAGTATGCCTGAGAAGTATTTATCCATGTAACATAAAGTATTTATCCATATAATGTAAAGTATTTACTCATGTAATATAAAGTATTTATCATTATGTCTCATAGTATTTATCATTGGGTGAGAGGATTGTTTATTTAATGGTCTCCAGTTGTGCGGGGACGATTAAAAAAAAAAAGAAATTTTGTGCAGGAACAATTAATGGATTGATTTATTCTTTCATAAATAGATATCATTACATAGGGTTTAATACCAGATAAATTCAAGTTAAATACTTTGATACTTCAAGTTAAATACTAACAGTTTTTTAAACGCTCATTAATGATTGAGCGGTCCCCCCATGTTTAATGGTCCCCAGTTGTGCGGGGACGATTCAAAAAAAAAGGAAATTTTGTGTGGGGACAATTAATGGATTGATTTATTCTTTCATAAATAGAGATCATTGTATAGGGTTTAATACCTGACAAATTCAAGGTAAATATTTCAATGCTTCAAGTTAAATACTCGCAGTTTTTTAAACGCTCATTAATGATTGAGCGGTCCCCCCATGTTTTTTTTGACAGTATCTGCGGGAATAAATGCGGGGATAAACCTGCGGAGATTGTTATCACTGTCCTTTAAATTAATAGTTAATAGGCAATAGCAATTCTATATTAAAACATAGGGCAGCAATAGTAATGCATAATATTTATTGATTTTCCTAAATTAATTTTCGTGGTATTATATAAAATTTAATTAAGATTCATATATACATTGAATTGTAAATAAGTTTCACCTGGAGGATGTCCTCGATATGTTTTAGAAGAGAATTGACATCAAGTTCGATGGGTGCTGATCCGTTGTATCTAGTGGAGATAACCTGCTCATTTGTATTGATGGTGGAGTTACGCCAAACTTTGATGTCGTTTACGGCCCTATATCCCTTTCGACTTTCGAGGAATTGATATTCAGTCCTTTTAGCACTGGGTACCAACATGGACGAAAGTGACGTCATTGACTGAATGTTATGTTACTAAAGTGAATTCAGGTAGTGTGGGAAGAGGAAGAGGTACTCTTTCTTTCTGTGAATGTGTGTTTGCTGTGGTGGGATACTGGCCTTAGGTACCACATTTATAGCCTCAAGCTTCACAGACATGTTTCACATGCATGATTGTTAATTGCATTAAAATTTTGAGAGTTTTTTATTTATATTGTTGAGCTTTGACATTGTGCCACCATATAAGTGTAGGCTTCGGTTTCAATCATAATTATGCTCTTTACTTGTACATATTAATTATATATATATAGAGAGAGAGAGGCTAAGCTCAAAACGTGTGTTTCTAGCCTCCGGAACAAACGATTTGGTTTTTTTATTTTTAAAGTTCAAACAATCGATCCAAACAATTAGATGTTCAATCTATATTTAAATGTGCTTGGTGACTAAATTTTATATTTTTTGGATTTTTTTTTTACTATTTACTAAGATGGTTTGAAAATCGCTAATTTTATTAAAATTTCTGCTCCATTGAGAAACAACGATTTTGGATTTTGAAATTTTAAATTTGGACAGTATGCATATCGGGCCATATGCATACAAATGCACATTAGTCACTCTCTATATATGTATGTATATATATATATATGTGTGTGTGTGTATATATATATATATATATATATATATATATAAATATGAGTTAGGCTGGGGTGCTATGGATAGCATAGAGGCCTCTATGCTACGGCTCAATATTCGAGTTTTCAAAATCCAAACGGTCGATCCGAACCGTTCATCTTATTCTCCATATTAATATCTGCTTGGAGACCAAATTTTACATTTTTCTGAATTTTTTTACTATTTATTAAGTATTTTACAAAATTGTTGATCCAACGGTGGCTGCACAAAACAGTAAAACCGTTGGATTAGCGATTTTCAAAGTGGCTTAATAAATAGTAAAAAAATTCAGAAAATTATAAAATTTGGTCTCCAAGCAGATATTATTATGGAGAATAAGATGAACGGTTCGGATCGACCGTTTGGATTTTGAAAACTCGAATATTGAGCCGTAGCACGGGAGGCCATCATGCTTCCGCATGGATTGTGTATGTAACGAGTGGCAGCGCTATAATTACTTTGAACTTTTCACTGTCTATTCGGTATAACCAACCAATGGTGTTGATGCCCCCTCCTATATATAAAAGCCGCAAGTGGCCTAAAGTTCTATTAATTGGTTAATAGTATTCATCTCCATGGAGTAAATTTTTGGTTTAGCTAGAAGCATGATGTCATATGGCAATCGTTAACTTTATATATCCTTGACGAGCTACAAGAATTTTGAAGAATGTCATGTGGTAGTAATTGTACAAAAATCCAAGGTACGTATTGCTAGTCGTGAAGTAGTAATTGACTTGACTCAAATGCATCAGTCGTTGAACACTATAGTTGTTCAGTATATATATAGTAGCAATTAATTGAAGCAATGAATGAATGAATTATTCAATCCATTCAATTATCCTAGGAAAAGTGGCCACTTGTTCCTGGTCCCCGCGTAAATTGATCAATTTGTCTTTTTAGAAGACCACCGCAGTCAAGGTATGAATTGGTAAGTAAATCACAAATTAAAATGAATTTCTAAATTAATTTTCGAATTACGAAAATTTCGAACAAAATTCCACCTTGTACATCTTGAACTTCACAGATCTAATACTCCTGATAGTACCTACATTCCTAAAACTATTAGTGTTTATAATCTCATGTGACAATTTCTAATTCAGTTTGAGAAATGTGACAAATTATTTCTTTTTTTTTAATTTATTGCTGACGTGGCTTAATAGATACTGTAAATTGATTTCCGAGATGCGAGAGTTTAGAAATTTTAGAGACCATATATAATTTTTAAAAAGTGATTAATAGTTATTTAGAAACTCATTTGAGTTGCTGGGATGTATATGCTCTTATAGTTTTCGTCTCAAAATTATACTTGTAACAAACAAATAAAAAAGTCATCAGGAAAATGAGTAGGATAATTTATCTCTCTGTTGTTAAAATCTTCATTGGAAGAAAGAGTACGTAGCAGCAAAAAAAAAAAAAAAACAATTCAATGCTGAAATGAAAAACATCTCAGAAGGAACTCATTCTAGAATACAGTTCCTTTAGATTCTGAATTTTCGTTAAGAGTGGTATCTAAAGGAATTGGTTGCTGCAATCGGTTCCTTTGAGGATTTTATAGGAACTGGTTTCAAAATCCGTATCCTTCAAGTAAATCGCACTCAGACAATATTGGTCAATGCCAAAAGCAACTAGTATTATTGGTCAATCCCAATTTCAATAATAGTAATATTCTTCCGAATTAATAGAGCAATAAGGGGCTTAATTTGAAAATTCATATTTTAGCATATAAGAAAAATCAGTGGAACGAAAGAGCTAGCAATGAAAGAAAATAGAGAGAGTTGGTACCAGGTAGATCTATATATGATCCCACCATAGAACAGGAGAATCATTGACTTGTTATTAGAAGACCATTAATTGATATCACCTACCTATCAACAATTGATATTAATTTGGATCTGCATTTGTCCTTGTTTACATTTATATTTACCCCAAGCACTTACACCATATTTGAATGGTGCAGATTTTTTAGATCAAGTTATTTTCTATCTATTTAAAAAAAATAGTATAAAATTTTTTAAAAATATAAAATTAGTTTGCAAGTATATATTCATATAGAGATCATGTTGAACGGTTCAGATCGACCGTTAGAATTTTAAAAACTCGAATATTGAGCCGTTGCATAGAGGCCCTCTATGCAACCCATTGCACCGTAGCCTTACTCTATATATATATTCTGAGAAGGTCCCTTTATATATATCATCCACAAGTGGATTTTTCTTCTGAGAGTAGAAAAATAATGGAAAATTAAAAGAAAAACAACTTGTTTGAATCAACGTCTTAATAAGCAAAAGATTTAATAGAAAATGACTTTTGGTCACCGTCAGTTATTGTTATGTCAGAGGTGATGCAACTAAAGTTATGTCACCGGTGAGATGTAAATTTATATGATAACTGGTTACGTCATGACTTGAATGATGCGTCATGTCATGTAATACGTACAGATGCAGAATTGAATTTTCTAGTTATAGAATCAAACTTAAATATGAATCAAACATATAAATTTTTCATGCTAAGTTAAGTGATTAATTAATTTTACACTACTCGTAATATTTTATTCTAAATTTTCATGTTTAGCACAAAAATTTTGGTTCTTACTAAATTCGGCTCTGATATAGTGATCAAGTCAAGTTTTTACGTATTGTATTATGCTAGATCAATAAATTCAGATTCAGTGCAATACCTGACTGAGTACAATGAGATATGAGTCGTCATGTTTTAATACTCAGTCAGATACCTGAGGTGGTAAAAATTCGTAATTAATTAAGCGAAAATGGTCATAATTAAACACTTAGTAATGTCATGACCACACATATCGTATGTAACTGGATACATTTGATTTGTTTAATTATATTTCTAGCATTTAAGTTTATTTAAGAAAAAATATCAATGAAAAAAAAATGAAAATTGTAAAAAAAAAAAAATCTAATATTAAATATGTTCACGTGGTTACATCACGTGCCATGTCTTGCACCTCCGTCATGTATAATAAAGCCTAAGGTGATGCAATCATAGTGATGTCACTGGATGAAGAAGATGTCTTTTTTCTCCCTTGAATCATTCATTTTATTTATTTATTTATTTATACGGTTCAACCTAATAAGCAAAATTAAACTAAATATTTCACCATACAGTCTTGCTAGACAAAAAGTATAATTCATGGGTTCTAATTAACTAAAATTATTAATACCATGTTAATTAGATATGTTACAAGGTTAATGTCCCAACTTTTCCTCTATACTAAAATTATTAATATCATGGGTTCTAGTATGAAATTAATTGATGTCAATAATATATAATTAATTTATCTCTAACAATAGCTGTTGTCAGATTTCCACAATTAATAATGTATAAATTTTTGTAACTTCCTGGAAGGCTCTCTCTTTTACCGAGCTGTGTAGTCCATGACAAGGTTCCCTCATTTAATTTGTAAAAAAAAAAAAAAGAATTAGGATCGGTTGTTTAAAATAACCAATTCTAATAGTACTAATTAGGTTCGGTTATTTGAAATAACCGATCCTAATTCTTTTGCAGAGCCAATATTTTGTGAATTCATATTTAATGCATTACATATCAGGATAAAAAGATATTACTCAGGATCATTATCAAAGAAACCACCAATATTTCATAGCACAACCATAAAAAATCGCTTAGCAACGGAATTTATATTAGACAATAAACAATCTATTGTTGACCTCACTTTATCACCAAATCATATCTAATGGAACAAAGACTCAAATTTGTTAAAAAAAAAAAAAAAAAAATCCAAACCAACTTGATAATCTATTGTTGACCACACTTTGTCACCTCCCTCCTCTCTTGTAAAGTGCTATCTCTGGATCTCAAATCAGTAACTACAGGAGCTATAACATTACCTTCCTAAACAAATGAAGAAATTAAGGTGAAATTGCAAAGAAGCACTGATTTCCTATATACTTTGATTAGTGCTATGAAAAGAATAACAAGAAGAAAAATAACCTTAATAGAGCACTGGCAACTTGTGATCAGAGTAACTACTCTCTTATTCTCTCGATCCAATTCCTAATTTTTTTACCCGAAAGGAAAAGCATGTCAGCATAGTAAATCAAAGTTCGAAATGTGGAAGAAGTGAGGTTCTCTATATACTTATAATACAAATCACCTCTACTCGGCTTGGTGCAAAGTGTCAGGTGATTTCATTGAAATATATACCAGCAGCTTACACATATATATATATACTTGAAAGAGGGACAACAGAGGCGAGGGAAAGAGGGAATGGCTTTGGAGGGGGTTTGGAGTCAGAGAATGAGAGAGAGACGGCTTTGGAGTCAAAGAATAAGAGAGAGACGGCTTTGGAGTCAGAGAATAAGAGAGAGACGGCTTTGGAGGCGGAGAATGAGAGGGAGAGCCGGAGGCGGTGGGGAGACCCTCCGGAGAGGGTGAGACTAGTTTTGAGAGGGAGAGATGGAGACAGAGAGAGAGAGATGGAGGAGAGGGAAATACAGTGAGCGCGAGAGAGAGATGGAGAGTTGAGGGTTAAATTTTGGCTAAGTAACCCGAGACGGGAAATGAAAATAAAAACCCTAGTGCCAAATAAAGTTTTAGGATCGGTTAATTACTAACAACCGATCCAGATTATATCTATTAGGATCGATTTTAACAAATAATCGATCCTGATATTTTATTATATTTAATTCGCGTTGTTGAAATGTAATGAAAAAAGAGTTATTAGGATCGGTTAATTCAAAAAATCGATCCTAAAAACAATCAGGATTAGTTATTTTAAAAGCCCAATCCTAATGTATGCACATTTGGATCGATTCTTTATAATAACCGATCCTAATACTATTAGGATCGATTATTTTAAACAACTGATCCAAATGTGTATACATTAGGATAAAAGAAAGAAAAAAGAATTAGGATCGGTTGTTTAAAAGAACCGATCCTAATAGTACTAATTAGGATCAGTTATTTGAAACAACCAATCCTAATTATTATTATTTTTTATCCTAATGTATGCACATTTGAATCGACTTTTTATAATAACCGATTCTAATACTATCTGGATCGGTTATTATAAAGAACTGATTCTAATTGTACATATATTAGGATCGTTTCTTTATAATAACCGATCCTGATAGTATTAGAATCGGTGTTTGGTAATAACCGATTCAGATAGGCCGATCCTAATTCCAGTTTCTCCACTAGTGTGTGTGTGTGTATATATATATATATATAGAGTTAGGCTGGGGTGCTATGGATAGCATAGAGGCCTCCCGTGCTACGGCTCAATATTCGAGTTTTCAAAATCCAAACGGTCGATCCGAACCGTTCATCTTATTCTCCATATTAATATCTGCTTGGAGACCAAATTTTACATTTTTCTGAATTTTTTTACTATTTATTAAGCCACTTTGAAAATCGCTAATCCAACGGTTTTACTGTTTTGTGCAGCCACCGTTGGATCAACAATTTTGTAAAATACTTAATAAATAGTAAAAAAATTCAGAAAAATGTAAAATTTGGTCTCCAAGCAGATATTAATATGGAGAATAAGATGAACGGTTCGGATCGACCGTTTGGATTTTGAAAACTCGAATATTGAGCCGTAGCACGGGAGGCCTCTATGCTATCCATAGCACCCCAGCCTAACTCTATATATATATATATATACACACACACACACTAGTGGAGAAACTGGAATTAGGATCGGCCTATCTGAATAGGTTATTACCAAACACCGATTCTAATACTATCAGGATCGGTTATTATAAAGAAACGATCCTAATATATGTACAATTAGAATCAGTTCTTTATAATAACCGATCCAGATAGTATTAGAATCGGTTATTATAAAAAGTCGATTCAAATGTGCATACATTAGGATAAAAAATAATAATAATTAGGATTGGTTGTTTCAAATAACTGATCCTAATTAGTACTATTAGGATCGGTTCTTTTAAACAACCGATCCTAATTCTTTTTTCTTTCTTTTATCCTAATGTATACACATTTGGATCAGTTGTTTAAAATAATCGATCCTAATAGTATTAGGATCGGTTATTATAAAGAATCGATCCAAATGTGCATACATTAGGATTGGGCTTTTAAAATAACTAATCCTGATTGTTTTTAGGATCGATTTTTTGAATTAACCGATCCTAATAACTCTTTTTTCATTACATTTCAACAGCGCGAATTAAATATAATAAAATATCAGGATCGATTATTTGTTAAAATCGATCCTAATAGATATAATCTGGATCGGTTGTTAGTAATTAACCGATCCTAAAACTTTATTTGGCACTAGGGTTTTTATTTTCATTTCCCGTCTCGGGTTACTTAGCCAAAATTTAACCCTCAACTCTCCATCTCTCTCTCGCGCTCACTGTATTTCCCTCTCCTCCATCTCTCTCTCTCTGTCTCCATCTCTCCCTCTCAAAACTAGTCTCACCCTCTCCGGAGGGTCTCCCCACCGCCTCCGGCTCTCCCTCTCATTCTCCGCCTCCAAAGCCGTCTCTCTCTTATTCTCTGACTCCAAAGCCGTCTCTCTCTTATTCTTTGACTCCAAAGCCGTCTCTCTCTCATTCTCTGACTCCAAACCCCCTCCAAAGCCATTCCCTCTTTCCCTCGCCTCTGTTGTCCCTCTTTCAAGTATATATATATATGTGTAAGCTGCTGGTATATATTTCAATGAAATCACCTGACACTTTGCACCAAGCCGAGTAGAGGTGATTTGTATTATAAGTATATAGAGAACCTCACTTCTTCCACATTTCGAACTTTGATTTACTATGCTGACATGCTTTTCCTTTCGGGTAAAAAAATTAGGAATTGGATCGAGAGAATAAGAGAGTAGTTACTCTGATCACAAGTTGCCAGTGCTCTATTAAGGTTATTTTTCTTCTTGTTATTCTTTTCATAGCACTAATCAAAGTATATAGGAAATCACTGCTTCTTTGCAATTTCACCTTAATTTCTTCATTTGTTTAGGAAGGTAATGTTATAGCTCCTGTAGTTACTGATTTGAGATCCAGAGACAGCACTGAACAAGAGAGGAGGGAGGTGACAAAGTGTGGTCAACAATAGATTATCAAGTTGGTTTGGATTTTTTTTTTTTTTTTTTTTGAACAAATTTGAGTCTTTGTTCCATTAGATATGATTTGGTGATAAAGTGAGGTCAACAATAGATCGTTTATTGTCTAATATAAATTCCGTTGCTAAGCGATTTTTTATGGTTGTGCTATGAAATATTGGTGGTTTCTTTGATAATGATCCTGAGTAATATCTTTTTATCCTGATATGTAATGCATTAAATATGAATTCACAAAATATTGGCTCTGCAAAAAAAAAAAAAAAAAAAAAAAAGAATTAGGATCGGTTATTTCAAATAACCGAACCTAATTAGTACTATTAGAATTGGTTATTTTAAACAACCGATCCTAATTTTTTTTTTTTTTTTTTACAAATTAAATGAGGGAACGTTGTCATGGACTACACAGCTCGGTAAAAGAGAGAGCCTTCCAGGAAGTTACAAAAATTTATACATTATTAATTGTGGAAATCTGACAACAGCTATTGTTAGAGATAAATTAATTATATATTATTGACATCAATTAATTTCATACTAGAACCCATGATATTAATAATTTTAGTATAGAGGAAAAGTTGGGACATTAACCTTGTAACATATCTAATTAACATGGTATTAATAATTTTAGTTAATTAGAACCCATGAATTATACTTTTTGTCTAGCAAGACTGTATGGTGAAATATTTAGTTTAATTTTGCTTATTAGGTTGAACCGTATAAATAAATAAATAAATAAAATGAATGATTCAAGGGAGAAAAAAGACATCTTCTTCATCCAGTGACATCACTATGATTGCATCACCTTAGGCTTTATTATACATGACGGAGGTGCAAGACATGGCACGTGATGTAACCACGTGAACATATTTAATATTAGATTTTTTTTTTTTTACAATTTTCATTTTTTTTTCATTGATATTTTTTCTTAAATAAACTTAAATGCTAGAAATATAATTAAACAAATCAAATGTATCCAGTTACATACGATATGTGTGGTCATGACATTACTAAGTGTTTAATTATGACCATTTTCGCTTAATTAATTACGAATTTTTACCACCTCAGGTATCTGACTGAGTATTAAAACATGACGACTCATATCTCATTGTACTCAGTCAGGTATTGCACTGAATCTGAATTTATTGATCTAGCATAATACAATACGTAAAAACTTGACTTGATCATTATATCAGAGCCAAATTTAGTAAGAACCAAAATTTTTGTGCTAAACATGAAAATTTAGAATAAAATATTACGAGTAGTGTAAAATTAATTAATCACTTAACTTAGCATGAAAAATTTATATGTTTGATTCATATTTAAGTTTGATTCTATAACTAGAAAATTCAATTCTGCATCTGTACGTATTACATGACATGACGCATCATTCAAGTCATGACGTAACCAGTTATCATATAAATTTACATCTCACCGGTGACATAACTTTAGTTGCATCACCTCTGACATAACAATAACTGACGGTGACCAAAAGTCATTTTCTATTAAATCTTTTGCTTATTAAGACGTTGATTCAAACAAGTTGTTTTTCTTTTAATTTTCCATTATTTTTCTACTCTCAGAAGAAAAATCCACTTGTGGATGATATATATAAAGGGACCTTCTCAGAATATATATATAGAGTAAGGCTACGGTGCAATGGGTTGCATAGAGGGCCTCTATGCAACGGCTCAATATTCGAGTTTTTAAAATTCTAACGGTCGATCTGAACCGTTCAACATGATCTCTATATGAATATATACTTGCAAACTAATTTTATATTTTTAAAAAATTTTATACTATTTTTTTTAAATAGATAGAAAATAACTTGATCTAAAAAATCTGCACCATTCAAATATGGTGTAAGTGCTTGGGGTAAATATAAATGTAAACAAGGACAAATGCAGATCCAAATTAATATCAATTGTTGATAGGTAGGTGATATCAATTAATGGTCTTCTAATAACAAGTCAATGATTCTCCTGTTCTATGGTGGGATCATATATAGATCTACCTGGTACCAACTCTCTCTATTTTCTTTCATTGCTAGCTCTTTCGTTCCACTGATTTTTCTTATATGCTAAAATATGAATTTTCAAATTAAGCCCCTTATTGCTCTATTAATTCGGAAGAATATTACTATTATTGAAATTGGGATTGACCAATAATACTAGTTGCTTTTGGCATTGACCAATATTGTCTGAGTGCGATTTACTTGAAGGATACGGATTTTGAAACCAGTTCCTATAAAATCCTCAAAGGAACCGATTGCAGCAACCAATTCCTTTAGATACCACTCTTAACGAAAATTCAGAATCTAAAGGAACTGTATTCTAGAATGAGTTCCTTCTGAGATGTTTTTCATTTCAGCATTGAATTGTTTTTTTTTTTTTTTTGCTGCTACGTACTCTTTCTTCCAATGAAGATTTTAACAACAGAGAGATAAATTATCCTACTCATTTTCCTGATGACTTTTTTATTTGTTTGTTACAAGTATAATTTTGAGACGAAAACTATAAGAGCATATACATCCCAGCAACTCAAATGAGTTTCTAAATAACTATTAATCACTTTTTAAAAATTATATATGGTCTCTAAAATTTCTAAACTCTCGCATCTCGGAAATCAATTTACAGTATCTATTAAGCCACGTCAGCAATAAATTAAAAAAAAAGAAATAATTTGTCACATTTCTCAAACTGAATTAGAAATTGTCACATGAGATTATAAACACTAATAGTTTTAGGAATGTAGGTACTATCAGGAGTATTAGATCTGTGAAGTTCAAGATGTACAAGGTGGAATTTTGTTCGAAATTTTCGTAATTCGAAAATTAATTTAGAAATTCATTTTAATTTGTGATTTACTTACCAATTCATACCTTGACTGCGGTGGTCTTCTAAAAAGACAAATTGATCAATTTACGCGGGGACCAGGAACAAGTGGCCACTTTTCCTAGGATAATTGAATGGATTGAATAATTCATTCATTCATTGCTTCAATTAATTGCTACTATATATATACTGAACAACTATAGTGTTCAACGACTGATGCATTTGAGTCAAGTCAATTACTACTTCACGACTAGCAATACGTACCTTGGATTTTTGTACAATTACTACCACATGACATTCTTCAAAATTCTTGTAGCTCGTCAAGGATATATAAAGTTAACGATTGCCATATGACATCATGCTTCTAGCTAAACCAAAAATTTACTCCATGGAGATGAATACTATTAACCAATTAATAGAACTTTAGGCCACTTGCGGCTTTTATATATAGGAGGGGGCATCAACACCATTGGTTGGTTATACCGAATAGACAGTGAAAAGTTCAAAGTAATTATAGCGCTGCCACTCGTTACATACACAATCCGTGCAGAAGCACATCGGATGTTAAATGGCGATAGTAAATGTGTTTTTTATAGTAGTGCCAATTGAAACCTTACAGCAATGGTCTTCTAAAAAGACAACTTTATTAACTAACCCCGGGACCGGAAACAATATGCGGTTATTCCTATACCAGGATAATAGGATTCATGGATTGATTGATTCATTCAATTAATTGCTACTATACTGAACAACTAACTATACTGTTCAATGACTGATGCGTTTGAGTCAAGTGAACTACTACTTCATTACTAGCAATACCTCGGAATATTTTTGTACAATTACTTCCACATGACATGCTTCTATAAACTACTACCACATGGCATGAGTATAACTATAGGGTGTTCTTAAGCTTTCCAAGTTAATTATTTGTGAGCTTAACTTCAAAAGGGTGAAAATCGTATCATTATTTACTCTATTTCGTGTATATTTCGTGTGATTATTGTGTCAGAGAGAAAAATGGTGAAACCACAGGAATGATGCGGTCCAACCCATCTGGTCCTGTTTTATGCACAATTAAATTTTTATTTACAGAAAGAAATCATAGTGTCAGTGCACACTCCACATTTAGAATAAATATGGTGTAGTTACTTGGGGTAAATATAAATGTAAACAAGGACAGATGCAGATCCAAATTAATATCGTTGGTTGATAGGTAGGTGAGATCAATTAATGGAAAGGCTGATAAGTTAGCAAAAATTGGTTCAACGAAAGGGATAGCTTGGGACTGTATGGGCTACACATATCCTATGTTTTTGGGATTTTAGATTTTTATGGGAAGGTTTTTATATCAAATATATGTAATCTCCTATGAAAGTTGTGATTAATAAAGCTATTGCCTACGGGCACGATTCACGCAAAAAAAAAAAAAAAAGATCAATTAATGGTCTTCTAATAACAAGTCAATGATTCTCCTGTTCTATGGTGGGATCATATATATATCTACCTGGTACCAACTTGTAATTGATGGCACAATTACAACTACACGTACCCTCAATGTCGTAGTGCTCTCTCTCTTATTTCTTATTTTCTTTCATTACTCTTTCGTTCCACTGATTTTTTTTATATGCTGAAATATGAATTTTCATGAAGTTTCAAATTAAGCCCCTTATTGCTCTATTAATTCCGAAGAATATTACTATTATTGAAGTTGGAATTGACCAATAATACTAGTTGCTTTTGAAAAAAAAATATATATATATTTTCAAATGGATATATACATCATTTAGCCAAATTTGATTTCATTTTTTTCTCCAGTTGTTACAAAATTAGGTCAACAAACAGAGTTTTTTTATTCATACAAATAATATAAAAAAAAATACAGAGTTTCTTATACGGATTTTGAAACCAGTTCCTATAAAAATTCTCAAAGGAACCGATCGCGGCAACCAATTCCTTTAGATACCACGCACTCTTAACAAAAATTCAGAATCTAAAGGAACTGTATTCTAGAACGAGTTCCTTCGGAGATGTTTTTCATTTCCACATTGAATTTTTCTTTTTCTTTTTTTCTTTTTTTGCTGCAACTCTTTCTTCCAATGGCAATTTTAACAGCAGATAAATTATCCTACTCATTTTCCTGATGACTTTTTTTATTTGTTTGTTACATTAAGTATAATTTCGGGAGGAAAACTGTAAGAGCATCTACATCCCAGCAACTCAAATGATTTTCTAAATAACTATTAATCACTTTTTCAAAATTATATATGGTCTCTAAAATTACTAAACTCTCGCATCTCAGAAATCAATTTACAGTATTTATATATTAAGCCACGTCAGCAATAAATTAAAAAAGAAAAATAATTTGAGTTAATTTGTTTATCAGTATAGAGTTTATAAACACTTTCTCAATAAAAAAACTTTCTTGCATAGTTGCTAAATAAAAAACCCTCTCGCATCTCTGAAACTAAATTAAAAACTATCACATCAGATTATAAACTCTAATAGTTTCAGGAATGCAGATGCTACAAGGAGTATTAGATCTCTGATGTTCAAAATGTACTAGATGGAATTTTGTTTGAAATTTTCGTAATTTGAAAATTAATTAGAAATTTATTTTAATTTGTGATTTACTTACCAATTCATACCTTGACTGCAATGGTCTTCTAAAAAGACAAATAGATCAATTTACGCTGGGACCAGGAACAGGTGGCCACTTTTCCTATCTTAGGATAATTGAATTGATTGAATGATTCATTCATTCATTGCTTCAATTAATTGTTACTATGTATACTGAACAACTATAATGTTCAACGACTGATGCATTTGAGTCAAGTCAATTACTATTTTCAGGGGTGGAACTAGAAATCTTAATAGGGGGGGGGGGGGTGGGGGGGCTGAGAACCATATCAATCAAATCAATCAAATCCATATCAATCAAAACAAATCCATATCAATCAATCAAATCCATATAACGCAAAAAAAAATTAGATCTGAAAGCTGAGAAATCTCACCCACTTGATTATCCGCTCAATAAAATTATTGCAGCTGGTCTGTTGCCGATATAAATAATTTTATATTTCATGGCCTTTTTAGGACCCCAATAACATTAAACAAAGCTAGAAGGTATTGAGTCATTAGTACAAAAAACGCGACTATACTCACATAACATATCATACACAGATGCGAAAAATATCTACATTAACAGTGTGTAATGGGAGGAGGCACTCACGCGAAAAAAAGTGCCAATATACGCACACAGTCTAAAAGTTTCAACTGAGTCCGGAAGTCACATTTATATATACACGGTTTAGTAATAATGAACCATGTACAGTTGTACTATTTTATACACGCACGGTCTTTTCATAAATATCAGTGTATGCTTTTTAGTTTCCAAACTCTAGTTTTTAGTAGAAGCCGTGTATGATTAGTTCGCGCCTCTCAACCAAAACTCCTGCTAATAATTAATATCTTGTACGTCTCAACCGCCTCTTCACACACATTCACAATTTAAATTCTAGTCACATCCCTTAATTTGTCTCTTCATTTTCTTTTTCATATCCCTTTTCTTCCTTTTGATGGTGATATGTCGATGTTTTCGTCATCTTCATTTTGCCCTCGTGTGAAAGTGGAACTATGATGAGCTATAAATATCTACTACCACCATCGATCAGATGGAGAAGAAGAAAAATAAATATTATTCACTAACTAGCAATTAAGGACTATCAGCGACCGTTTTTTTGGTCGCAGATACCCTTTCATGATGTCAGCAAAAAACAACAGCGACAAAAAATTGGTCGCAAAAAAAGTATCAGCGACCGGGTGACGTCTTTCAGCGACCGGTGACGTCATCTGCTGAGTATCTGCGACCGGAGTATCAGCGACCGGAATCAGCTTTCAGCGACCGAATTAACTATCTGCGACCGGCGCCATGACTTTCTGCGACCGGAAAACCGGTCGCAGAAAGTCAAATTTGTTGTAGTGAATTTCACTGTAAATATCTTCTAACAATTTCATTGATAAAATAAACATACTTATAACGAGTTAAATAATCTTCAATCCTAGATCTAAACTCTTTTATTCTCATCAATTCATCTAAACTATAATAATGTAATAATGCAAATTCTAGTAGTGACTTATCTACACTCTTAAATAGCCTATTGTCATATTCTCCATCTCTTTGCACGATAAGATCCGCTTTTGTCCGATACACACCGCGCTCCGGCGACCGGTTCTGTTCACTACTGTGCTCCGTCGAGATGGAGGATAGAGACTCTAAACTCTGAGCTCCGACGATACCACGTTCTATGTTCCTTGCCACTTGTCTCCCTCCCCAGCATCTTCCTCATTCTTCATTCAAAGAGGTAGACACAAGAGAGAGGGAAGGGTATTGCTCTGCCCACCAAACCTCAATGTCACCATCTTGTTGAACCTCGAATCACAGCCTGTTTCTTGAGTACACATGGAATTACATTAGGGAGATGGCGATTCCAATTATTTTGCAATTAGGATTTACACGCTCTTATGAACTACCTGATTGTTGGATTAAACAAATATCGAAATGATTTTTTCGAGTAATGAAATGTATATTGATCTTCTACATAAATAATAGATCGATACGGCTCGAGAACTGGTGAATCGGACCAGAACAGACAAGATATGATAATTTTACAAATCACATAAGCATCACAAGGGAGGACCAGTCAGTGTCCTTCAGCATTGTACCGAATCCCAAACCACACACTATTTAAGCCCTGGGTGGAGAAAATTGGTGAAGTGGGTCACGTTCTGGATCCCGCACGCACCTGGATAAGTGGGGTTATAGTCCTAAGTGCTTCAAACGCAATTTTCTTGTCTGTTAGAAACATAATATTGTATTTTTTTTTTTACATATGAAATCTTAATTTTTCTTGTCTGTTAGAAACATAATATTGCAATTGTCATCTGATGCAGGAGCAAGATCAGAAATATATTTACTGGATAGCACCCGATTAAGAAGATTCATTTCAGCAAGATCAGAAAAATATTTATTTAGTTTAGCTTTATGGTAATCTCTTCTATTTATATTTTCATTTCTGAATTAAGCCGATGGACAGCAGCTCCCTGTTGTCTAATTCCTGTTTTAGTAATTCAAATCATTTCTATAATATGTTACCGAATATTATTAGGTTTCCTAATTATTTTTTGCATAGAGTAATAGCTATATAACCCGGCTTGTGGGTGAGAAAAAGGAGAACAATTTTTGCTGGATATTTTTCTATAAAATTAAGGAGAGACAATTCTTCCTTTTATTTTGGTGTTCTCTCTAATTTATTCTTTGAAGATTATCGGTATCACACGCCTAAAGAACAATCATCCGTTCTGCGCGGCATCATTATCTCCCTGATGTAATTCCATGGTGTACTATAATTTGAGGTACCAACAAGATGGTGTACTGCTTAATTGCTGGTTAACATCATCTTCATCCCAATTACAAAAGAAAAATTATTAAACCTGATATAATAAATGCAATTTTTCGTTGTAAAAATGTGAAACGTTTAATTACTAATGTATAGTAATCTTAATTGCTGCTTAACATTTGTAAAAATAAATCCGATGTCTTATTAGACCAAAGCCCAGAATTCATTCAGCCTTCATATATATTGGCCCATTGCTAAAGTTATTGTCCTTAAAAAAGTAGATAGAATTTTCTTAAATCCTAATAGAACAATAAAATTTCCTTTGCTCATGATACAATCATATATAAATTCTTCCAATATTTACATTTTTTTCCCCATCAAAACTTGTGCATAGTTGTTAGCAATATTAATTTCTAGTACAATCCTTTTTGGTCAGCTAGCAAACTGAAATTTAGGATTACAAAAAAAATGTGAAATCTTGCTTGTATAGTACAGATCTATGTTGCATGCATACGGGTACTGATATCGTATCGGATACGATATTGATACGGCGATACGGTAATTTTCAAAAATTTTGGATACGATACATCTATTATATATATATTATTTTATATGTTGCATTTAAATAATCATAAAAAGTTTAATTAAATAGGTGAATATATTACAAAAGTCTAATTTATTGAATTAAGATATAAAAAAATTAAAGGCTTAACCTAAGTATAGCTTAAATAAGAAAGTTACCACATTAAGTCAAAAATCTAAGTCTGGTAGAGTGGCAATATATTTGTCTCTCAAGTAGAATTCCCAAGTTCGAACCCTGCGGAACGCATAAAAAATACAGATTTATGCTGCTGGTGTAGAGTATTAACAATACCCTTAACGGGTATACCCTACCCGCCCGTGCCCGCCGCCCGGAGTATCCGTGCCTGAGCCCGGGTATGGGTCGGGTACTCGGGTACGCGGGTAAGGGCAAAAACCGGACCGGACCCGGTTTTTTTGATCAATACCCGACCATACCCTACCCGACTATACCCATACCCGACTAAACCCGTACCCACTATTCATGCCATTTCAAAATTCAAAATTTGTATTTTTTTCCCCCCAAAAAAATTAGAAAAAAACCAGAAAAAACCAGAAAAAATCAGAAAAAACCAGAAAAAAACCAACAAAAAAAAAAACCAGAAAAAAAAACAGCAAAAAAAAAAATACCCGTACCCGTACCCGCCTTACCCGTCAAGGGTACACGGGTAAGGGTATAGGACGGGTAGGGTATGGTTTTTGAAAATTATACCCGCCATACCCGTGCCCGTATACCCTTGTACCCGAGTATACCCATACCCGAGACGTACCCGTACCCGTCCCGGGTATACCCGGGGTACCCGTACCCGCCCGAGTATAAATACACTATGCTGGTGTATCGCGGACCATGGTTGAGAAATGGCTCACAGGTGTGGGATCGGTTTGCCGGTGCGGTTCAGGATCGGTTCACAGGTGCAGGCGCGGTTCACGGGCGTTACTGGTTTGATTCAACTGTATCCAGCCGTTTCGCCGGAGTATCTGCGACCGTATCGACTGGGTAAAAATACACCACGTAAGCAGCATGGCTGGCGTATCGGATACGTATCGGTATCCGATATGTGTTGGATACGGTTACGGAGTCTATAATGGAGTATCCGAGTAACATAGGTACAGATTGATGACCTTTAATGCTCGGATTATATAATTTTAATTGAAACCCCAATGAAGTTTGGAAATTGCACCCACGATATCGCATTTACTGTCCATGGCTATCAATGGATAATCAAGTCAGACTGTTAACTGGGCCTAGAGTAAGTTATCAAGTTGTAGTCTGACAGGCCTAGGCCATATTGGAACGTAATTTGTTCATTTTCAATAAATAAATTAAATTCAATAGAAAAGCCCATTTTCTTAGTGAATGGTGGCAATTAAAAAAGTAATGATCAAATTGTGCTCCACATTTTAGATTTAATTAGTTGATGTGTACCGATTGTTTTGGAGGTGTACATCTATAATATATAACTAGTATTGTGTCCGTACGATGCAACGGGAACATATTAGAAAAGAACAAAATATTATCATAGAAAATAACATATTTTCATAAAAAATAGACCAATAAAAAGATTAATTATTCAATAATGTTTATGAATCATATTAAAATATTTTGGAATGGCGACATATTATAAGAGAGAAAATATGTAGAAAATTCATTATTTTATAGAAAATAAGTTGGACTTTTAATTCATAAGTTACGTTGATTTTGTGTGGTATTTTCAAATGAATTTCCATTTTTTTTATCATCATGCATTTTCTTTTATATATCTCATTATTTGAATGTTGGTTATTTATGTAAATATAACATAATATCTCATTATTTGAAGGTCCATGGAGGTTGGCCGTAGGTGCGACCCATTTAGATTTTTGAATAGTAAAATTTGTTGGTATTATGGAAGAGTAAAAAGAGAAGAAGATTTGCAAGGAAAATAACTTCTACTACTTTTCTGCTGAACGTGATTACAAGATTTCAGAATTTAAAGTATTACAACATCTAAATTTAGAACCAACTACTCCCACTACAGACAGCTATATTTAGAACCTACTAATCCCAACATAACGCTGCTATAACTAGCCTATAACCAACCCACTACATGACAAACTAAATATAGAAACTACCCTTTCCTGCACACGTCTAAACAGAGAACCTGGCTGCCTATAATTAACAACCAGATTACAACTAATTCTTAACAAAGATAGACCTATAAGCTTCTAGAAACTGCAGTTCTTATGCGCCTTGCTGACTTGGCTGCTGACTTGGATTACATTCAACAAAATTGTGTGACAGAAAAACACAGAACAAAAATATCCGTTTATAATAGTCAAGCTTGATAAGAAAAAAACAATCAGAAATGTAAACACGGTGAAACAGAAGTCTAAAATATAAATAAATTGGGCCATACAACAAATAGTTTTGAGTTCAGAAAGGAAATAAGACACGTACATCAGGTAATAGTAATACTCAATCACTATTACCGAGTTTATTGATCACACACTAGCGTTGTTTAAATATATTGCCCTTATATTCAGTTTTTCGTAATGCAGCATTTGTACACCATCGTGAGCTGCATTAGCTTTTCACAAGTCGGGCAGTGCATGTCACCCTTGATTAATGCTGGACTGCCAGCAATCTCGAATTTGTGGCAGTGGTTTTTGTTCACCTGTTCTTTGTTGAGATCTTCCAACCACTTCCTTAGCTCTGTGAGGAAGTTATCAGTGGTGACATTACTCTCCCACACCTGAAATTGCCCCAATATTATATTCAGACCACTGAGGAAAACGCTACCTCTGAAGACTTTAACATCGTCGGCATTGCCGATAGCAACCCAGGTATCAGTATCACGGCTTTCGTCGAAGATAAGCAAGGGAGCTGCCCATGAGAGGAAATTTTTTGAGACATCGCTGGAATCTTGTGTACTGAAATGCAACACGAAATTCTTTAGACGCTTCCAGAACTTTGTTGAGGTTGAGTAATCCATATAGTGCCCCAACTCAGCCCCTTTGAAAGACGTCAGCTTTTCTTCCACTTCTTCCTTGTGGTGACTGTTCCATCCAACGTATGCTTTCTCCACCTTGATATTTCCCTTCTTCGTGAAGATCTGAAGTTTTTCATCCAACTCTTTACACCACTCGAGGTTGTCCCCCCCGTACAGACATACATATTGCTCCTTGCTCTTTTTCTGTAATTATTTTGAAAATGTTGTTCGTCAGTACAATTTTGACAAACAGGTAGTCGATGGTAAATATTATAATATTTTTTATCATAACAACTGATATAAAGTAGTTCCAACATCTTGACAATATAATTATCTGAATGAAAATTTTATTACATACGTACCCATTGAGATAGTTTTGCATCAGTATCTGGAAGCACTAATTGCATCCCCCTGGATTTTTTTGCAAGAAGCTCATTCTCGTGCACCGTGGTAAAAGGGAATGCTTCATCACCATACAAGTCGAGCATGAGCAGTGCGTTTTGGCGTGCCACTCGTCCCCTCTCATCCAGAGCCACTAACATCGGTTTCCCGGTAAATCCCCAATCCTTTTTAAGCAAGTGCAACAAGCCGCTATTCACTTTCTTTACTGCCTTGTACGCAAGTGTATAGAAAAATGGAATTGTGGAGATTATCTCTGTGTATCTATCTTCATTGATGGTGGTCTCTTGCTCAGTAATCCCAATCGGTATCCACACGATTTTGCAGCCCAATTTTGTATTGGTATTGTTGTAAAATCGTTTCAGTAATAACAGCTCATATTCGAAGGTCTCAGTTGCAAAACTAGAATAGAGGATCAGCACATTCTTTTCCTGGAAGGAAAGTAATGTGGTTCGTTCGTTTGTTTCACGTTGGTAGAGTATATTTTCTTCAATGCTGGAGCTGATGAAATAGCCTAGGATATCTATGTTGTTTGCTGGTGGAAATTCTATCAACTCGGAGAGATTTTGATAGTTCGATTTTACTTCTATTTGTTCTGTGAATATAGAAGTAACCAAAATAAGAATTAGATATGTCATATGATGAGGTATAAATTAATGTTCTTGAACTTATGACTACACACTTTCAGCATAGCATTTTTCTAATGGTGATAAAATTACAAATTAAAATTATAATGGGTAGGGAATTCTTATTTTATATTTTTTCGGACTCGATTTGCATCAGATTGTAAAACAAAAATTGTTTTAAGGTACAAACTGTCAATGTAGATGCTTACTCTTTCTTTTAAGAGAAACCCTAATACTGACAAAATACAATTTATATCTATATGTGCATGGTTAATTCTTATGTGTAGAAAATGAAAACAGGAAGCTCGCTAAGCACATCACAAATAAACTAACAAATAACCCCAGTGTGAATTGGTATTCAACGTAAATTTGTTTTCATTATGGAGCACAAACCTTCACGCTTGCAGTATGAATCAAATTTCCTAGTCAATTCCTGGTGGTAATTTTGTATCTTTTGAGTAACCACCTGTTCTGACTTGTCGTTGAGGATGAAAGAGTACCTGAATTTAAGGAAGCCGTAAGAGAGGGTATCGCAAAGTTAGCTTAGCATCTCAAAATTTAGCCAAAAAATAAAGGTAGAAATGCATAATTAAGAAATAATTATTTTTTTATCTTTGCATTTAGAAAGCCATGGATTGAACTATTTATGAAACATATTTAGATAACAAATGGATGAAATAATATCAAAACACTACTGCATAGTACAAGTTGAAGTACTACAAGAGTGTTTTTAAACTCACCAAGCTCTTTGGTGAGCTTAACTTCAAAACATACCTTATTAACTTCAAACAACGATTCCGAATCATTGAAACTGCTCGAATTCACAAGTGATGGGTTACAGATAAAGTTTATAAATTTTCAAATTTAGTTAGTATAAAGTGAAACGGTTAAATATCGAGAAAAAGATGAACATATTAAACTAAACATATAAACTTTTCTTTTTGTACCGTTTGACTTTATACTAAATAAATTAAAAAAATAGAAGTTTGACATGTAAATGCATAACTCATGAAGTAGAGATTGGGTTCAACAGTTTGGAATTGTAATTCCAGTAGGTTTTAATAATTGGCGTGCTTAATAACACCTCACTTCAACTCATACAAGTTGATTTTATGAATTAATGTACCAGAAAATTCACTCTGTACACAACTTACCCACTGTAGAATTCGCTGACTCTAAAACCACAGTGGATTACAGCAGCAACCATCCAAAGTATAATACCATCAATATCGATTTCAGAGATAATGTTGACCCATGTGTGAAATCCCTTGAGTTCCATGATCATGTGCACAACACGAAGAACAATGTTTACAGTGTTCTTCATATCAATCTGAAGTTTCGAGGCTCTTTCGTCCTCGAGGGTGCCGATGAGTTTTTTCAGACTCACCAATGACTTGACCATATCGTTACTTTTTGTTTCCTCATTCATGGTTACCAGGACATCTCCGTAACGTACCGCAAAGGCTGCGAGCACTAGAACTACCTTTTCATCTGGTGAATAGATGGAAAGTAAATTCAGCAGTGAATCTGCCCTTTCTTTGGCATTACCTTTTTCTTTGCAATCACACCATATCTGCATCCAATCATTTTTTCCTCGGTAAGAAGTACAAACTAAGGAAAAGAGTAATAATAATATCGATGATAGGCATGTTCAATAACCATGAAAAAAATAATGATAGTAATCAAATTTTTTTAAACAATGTTAATAAGCACCTCGTAAGAAATGTTGTGGATGAGTTGGCTCGAAACAGAAATCATTGTAGTTGTTTTATTTTCATAGCAACCTGTGAATGCTTCCTGTCCTGATTCGCCTTCTAACTTAATCTAAAAGGAAAAAAAAAACTATTATTATTAGCATAAGGCAAAAAAGGAAAACAGTTCTTATTGTGTAAACCTCATTCGCTGAGGAGCCCAGTTGCTAAATGTTCAAGTAATTGATATGTGATGGGTGTTCTTAGCAAAACCATATATATTATAAAAGACAAGTTGAACGACTATTTCTTCACCTTGAAAGAAGTATTTCATTCAACCTAGCTAGTTAGTTGATATTTAGAGATAATAGCAAGGTTCCGAAAATCAGAATCAGAATCAGAATCAGAATTGATTAGTCAACTGTGGAATCGGAATTGAAAAAATTAGTCTGAATCAGCCAAGTCAACTCGGAAACTCGAATTTTACAAAGAAATATTTTGTATTAAAAAATAGAAAAAAAATTATAAAAAAAATTATGTTATGGTCACTCCTTATAATAAAATATTACACTAATAATATGAAATATGGTAGTCTCTACCAAGTTTATAAATATATATATGTAAAATATGAACATTTAAAATCAAAAATCAAAAGCCTACTATATTCCTACTTAATGGAGTGCTTACCGAATGGGATCTTTTATTTGAAAAGCTTACTATATGTTGTATCCTGGCCTCATACAGGAAAAAAAATAAAATAAATCAAAATAAATCCACCCGTCCAGCACGAGCGAGCCACATGTGAACTCCAGCTACTTGTGTCAAGATTTGTTGTGACGTGCTTCCTAACTAAACTTAAAACAAGTTATTATTACACTTTGTATCACTTGCTACACAGTTTTACGCATACATTACATTACAGAAAATTCTGTCATCACCCTTTATTTCTTCGAATTGGTATATATCCTCTGAGATATCTCAAACTTTGCGTGATTTTATGGAAAATCTCAACCGTTTAAGTACGTTTTGCACGAATCTCAAAGCACACACAATACGGACCCCCTACATCACCCCCGAATAGGCACCGGACACGTCGGTCACCCAAAAGTTGAGATATCTCAGAGGATACACACTCTGGCCCAGCGTTCTTTTTGCTACTAAAAAAGAATTCGACCGATTGATTGAAATGTGAGAAGCAAAAACAATATAATTAGTTTCATTATTAACCGCTAATCATTTTCAGATGACCTAGCCTCAGACTCGGTCTGATTTCAGTTAAAATTTTAGTTTTCAGCACAAAATTACAAAGGGGCGAGTAAATCGAGCAAAACACGGAACGGAATCAGACGATTATTCTTGATCAGAACCATGGATAATATTCCAATTTATTAGTTGTAAATTGAGAAAAGTATAATTAGTCATTCTACTTAGTTGATGTTTAAAAATAATTCCCTGTACTGTAAATGTAAAAATATGAATATTTTTTTCCAACCAATTTATAAATATATTAAATTATCCTTCAGTAACTAAATTATTGTCAAAATATAACTATATATCTATGAATCCACAATTAATATTTGTACTTAAATCTACATTAGACTCACTGTAGCTATATTTTAAATTAATCGTTAATAGGCAATAGCAATTCTATATTAAAACATAGGGCAGCAATAGTAATGCATAATATTTATTGATTTTCCTAAATTAAATTTCGTGGTATTATATAAAATTTAATGAGTGAGTCTATGGTACTACGCATATTACGATTTGTTACCGTGCTACGACTCTATATTCGAGTTTTCAAATCCTAACGGTCAATCCGAACCGTTCATCTTGTTCTCCATATTAATATGTGTTTGGAGACCAAATTTTACATTTTTTGAAATTTTTTTACTATTTTTTTAGATTTATTGAAAATCACTATTTTTGAATGGTCCAGAATTTCCAGATCAAGTGATTTTCTAAATATCTAAAAAAATAGTAAAAAGTTTTCAAAAAATGTAAAATTTGGTCTCCAAACACATATTAATTATTATGGAGAACAAGATGAATGGTTCGGATCGACCGTTAAGATTTGAAAACTCGAATATAGAGCCGTAGCACAGTAACAACCCGTGATATGCATAGTACCATAGACTCACTCAAATTTAATTTAGATTCATACATTGAATTGTAAATAAGTTTCACCTGGAGGATGTCCACGATATGTTTTAGAAGAGAATTGACATCAAGTTCGATGGGTGCTGATGATCCGTTGTATCTAGTGGAGATAACCTGCTCATTTGTATTGATGGTGGAGTTACGCCGAACTTTTCGACTTTCGAGGAATTGATATTCAGTCCTTTTAGCACTGGGTCCCAACATGGACGAAAGTGACGTCATTGACTGAATGTTATGTTACTAAAGTGAATTCAGGTAGTGTGGGAAGAGGAAGAGGTACTCTTTCTTTATGTGAATGTGTTTGCTGTGGTGGGATACTGGTCTTAGGTACCACATTTATAGCCTCACGCTTCACAGACATGTTTCACATGCATGATTGTTAATAGAGGAGGGTTCAAATGCCTCCATGTTTTTGTGCCTCCATCATGCCTCCATCTCTCTCCATCATTTTCAAAGTTCAAACAGTCGATCCGAACCGCTCAACCTAACCTCCATACTAAAATATGTTTAGAGACCAAATTTTATATTTTTAGAAATTTTTTTACTATTTTTTTAGATAGGTACAAAATCAGTAAATCTGAACCATCTAAAAACAGTATTTTTGTACCTATCTAAAAAAATAGTAAAAAAATTCCTAAAAATATAAAATTTGGTCTCCAAACATATTTTAGTATGGAGGTTAGGTTGAGCGGTTCGGATCGACTGTTTGAACTTTGAAAATGATGGAGAGAGATGGAGGCATGATGGAGGCACAAAAACATGGAAGCATTTGAACCCTCCTCTTGTTAATATATTGCATTAAAATTTTGAGAGTTCTTTATTTATATTATTGAGCTTTGACCTTGTGCCACCATATAAGTGTAGGCTTCGGTTTATTCATTTTTCAATCTTAATTATGCTCTTTACTTATACATATTAATTATATATAGAGAGAGAGAGAGTGGCTAAGCTCAAAACGTTTGTTTCTAGCCTCCGGAACAAACAATTTGGTTTTCTAATTTTCAAAGTCCAAACAGTCGATCCAAACTATTAGATGTTCAATCTATATTAAAATGTGCTTGGAGACCAAATTTTATATTTTTTGAAATTTTTTTACTATTTATTAAGATGATTTGAAAATTATTGTTTTTCAATGGTGCAGAAATTTAATAAAATCAGGGATTTTCAAATCATCTTAATAACTAGTAAAAAAAATTTTAAAAAAATGTAAAATTTGGTCTCCAAGCATATTTTAATATAGATATCTAACAGTTTGGATCGACTGTTTCAACTTTGAAAATCAGAAAACCGCATCGTTTGTTTCGGAGGCTAGGAACAAACGTTTTGAATGCAAGAAAATTAACCGGATCTATACACTACAAGAATGGGATAGTATCTGTGAGGATAAAAAGTTACTATCCGCACGGGTATACTGACATAAAGGTATTTTTTCTATTAGCGACGATATTCCGACAGTATCCTCTCGCGGATATATATATATATATAACATGCACTACTACAAAAACATTAACCATCCAGGAAATTTCAAATACTGATGCAAGAAAATTCCGAATAAACCGATTCAATAAGGAGAATGCGCTCGCGCGATAATGAGCTCAACCATGACCTATCTTTGTACGCAGTTTATTAATAGGAAACCATGTACGCCTCTACTCCTTGGTACACTGTTTTTCCTAAAAAAACTAGTGTATTTTTTGCATATTTTCCAAACACAGTTTTGTAGTACAAGTCGTGTATGATTCATTCACGCCTCTCGATAACCACTTGTTAATAATTAATTTCTTGAAGAGACCGCTCCTCAACTTCCTCCACACTTAATTCATTTAAGCCTAGCGCCCACGATTTCTTATCACTTCATTTTCTCTTCATATCTCTTTTCTTCCTTCTGGCGGCGGTAGGTCGAGATTTTCCCCTCACATGCAATCTTGATTTTTTGTCGAGGTTTAACCTGGAACTATGATGGGATATAAATCTCGACTACCACCATCTGATAGCTTGATTAATTATGTTACATGTAAATATGTATTTATGTACAAATTTGTTTAATTATGCCTCACATCTATATGTATAAATTGTTTCAAATCTGCCCAAAGTTTCTTTAATGTTTATTTATCATACAAAGATTTTCCAACAAAATAACCATGTTAAAAAAAATAATGTATAAACCGTACACGGTTCTGGAAGAATAAACGTGCAAAAAAGTAAATTACACGGATTTTCTTTCCCACTCCAATCCATTTTTCTTTGTGAACTTGATTAGGTTTTTTGTGAGTAGGAAGGATTCGAAGTAGGAGGCCAAGATGAAGTGTGGAAGACCCAAAATGAATCTTTTTCTTCGCTAGGCTGATGGAGGATCTGGATGCGCTGTGCAGATGGAAGACCAGAAATGAATCTTTCCCACTCCAATCCATCCATCGATTTGTGTTATTCTATGTTCAGTGTTTGTCTTCTCTGTGCAGATGGAGGATCCGGATGTGCGGTAGGCGGTCAGGAAAAAGCACAGAAAGACATAACACAAAAGATTTCTCTTGAGACTGAGGATTCAGGGTATCTTTTTGAGACGAGTTATTGATAGTCTCACCACCCTGATTTCTAACTGGGTAGTTTTTTTAACTTATGTGTTAATCTATTAAGTTTTGATTTATCTTGAGTTTGACATATGTTAATCACCCAAATCTAGGTTAGGATTGAAAAAAATTATGATACTAAGAATTGTCACACTACCTTGAATTGATAGGAACTTAAATGCAAATATGGGTTACGTGCATAAAATTGGGCTTATCCAATGTATAGCTGGCTATGTTTGTTGCATGATGATTTATATATGTATGTAAAGTTGTTGAAGGTTGTTATGAAAAGTTTTTATGTTTGACATGTGTTAATCACCCAATTCTGGGTTAGGCTTGCAAAGGAAAAAAAAACTAAAAAATATTAAAATTAGTATTGCCACAATACCTCGAATTGACAGGGACCTAAATGAGAATATTGGTTACATGCATTATTTCTAGCCTTGTCCAACACTTTGTTGACTATATATGGTATCACTACTACAAAAATGGGATCTACTAACGCCCATTTTCTAACGATTTAAACCGATCTTGGTTTGAAGCCGATAGACTAAACGTGTTGTGACAAGTTAGTAAATAAGTTGAAATATTATTCTACCAGTTGCGCCCTGATAGGGTATGAATATATAGTGATTTACCATATCATTTGACCTAAGAAATGGCCAAATATCATGTCCTTATGTGTGATTTTAGGTTGAATCATATTACTTTTGTCAATTCCACTTCATTTTGCATAATCATAGATTTTTAGTGTTTTCAGGACTAAAACAGACAAAATGAAGCATTCTAGTCAAGCGGACTTTTTGTGTCGTTTGGTCATGAACCACATGCACATGAAGCAAGCAACCAAATGGAAATAAGCATAGAAAAAACGTAAGTTAGGAAGTCATGTAGATCCCTGAAGAAGCGCATGCGATTTGACTCCCAACCGCATACATGACCGTTGTCGGCAACACTTACAACAGTTTCTGATGCTACTTGATCTCCAAGCCCTACTAACAGTCTGATGAATCAAGACTCATCTTTTCATCCATACAGACCATGATAGCCTATAAATAGACTATATCTAGGTTTTTCGTGCATCAATCATTCCTCCCATTAGAGTAGGTTCCATTAAATATTAGATTAGGGTTAGGAAGAAGGCAAAATTCTGCCAAGGGGTAGAGACGGCGCATCGGAGGTTGAGGGAGAGACTCTAGGTGTATTCCTTCCATCTATGTATACTTTGTTGTTGTACTGTGTCTCTTGTATTTGGTTTCATTGTTATTTTTTTCATGAGAGGCTAAATAATGTCTTTCTAAGATGATGGCTTGTAAATTTCAATTCTTATGAATTTAATCTAGTAGTTTCTTTTATTATAATTATCTTGTGCGCTTCATTTGATTTAACACTGCAAACTTATCTTTGTATTACTATCTAGTATGGTGCTTTCTAACCTTGTTTGTATGGTGATGGCCACACAATAGTGTTTAGGGATTTTTGAACAAACAGTACTTACGAGACATGTTTAAAATGATAATATAATAATAAAATCATTAGCATTCTAAACAAACGTAAATTTTAGGAAGGCACTTACTCCTCGACAACAGCAGTGATCATTAGCATTTTTTTGCTCTTCTTATCGAAATCGTACACGTACAATGCATGTTCTCTTGGCATTAGCACGGCCAATATCCAATGATTTCTGAATGTTAGGTTTTGTAGCATGTCATATTCTATAATTTATATGAATTGAAAGAAATATAATAAAATTAGAATATATATATATAACACTAGCATCTGATGGTAAGGTATGAATATCAATCTCTTGTCCCGATTTTCTTGGAGTGCTTTCCTATGTATTGAAGAACACGTCCTCTGTCATCATTCATCAGGGTGGCATTCGTTCGATTGGGGTCCATGAAACCAACCTGCTCATCGGGAAATTCCTTCTTTATGAATTTGTGCCAATACCTATAAAATAAAGACATACAGGTGATCTCAATTTTGTGAAATTTGAATTAAAAGTACTATATTATGCAATTATTACGAATATTAACTCACAGCATCCAGATCTGAACAACTAGTACAGTAAGCCACTCCCGTGGTGTAAGCAAGGCCGCATAATCATCTGCATAGGCGCATATGGAGTCATCTAAGCATAAAAGATCAAGTGGCGGAACGATTTTGAATGGACTGCCATCTAGCTCCGAAAACCGATCATGAAGCTACTTGAATGTCCGTCCCAGCTTGTCAAAATTGATACCATCAAACGTCTTGCAGTGACTCATTGCGTTCTGACCTCTAGGAAATCCTAACTCTTTGCGTGGTTCCTGCAAAATTTCATAATAAATTGAAATAAAATCCAGAATCAACTATAACTCTATCATATAGATACTAATTAAGAAGTATAATAACTTGTAATAATAATATACCTCATCTGAACCTATCGATATCCCGGACATCGGCCATGCAGTGAAACTGCCGAGGGCATCCTTTAGGGTTTCCTGCTCGCCATTTGGTACAGGTAATGGGAGGTCTATAAAGTCTGCATCGAAAATACCATCCACCATTACTCTTGCATGGTCGGGCGGCATCAGCCTGCTGTGAATTGTTCCACCGGATACAACTGGAACATGAATTGTCCCTAAGGCCACTTGAACAGTTTTCCCATCGACAACCGCCTGGAGTTTGCAGCTTAGTTCTGCCTCTTGTTCAGATATATGTATTCACTCAAATAAAATAATATGTATGAAACTAAGACATGTAATGGAAAATAAATTAAAATCTGAATATGTATGAATTTGAATTTGCATTACCTCAGTAAACCTGGAAAGATCTGCATATGGTTTGACTGACTGGCAGTTGCTCTGAACGACTGTTGGGGTATACGTCTGGACTTGTTGGCCCATTGTCTACTGAAGCATTGCAAATTTTTCCTCCATTTCTTCCCATAATCTCTCATTTATTCCTCTTACTTTCTCCTCCAATTTGTATCCACTCTCGCTTCAAATTCAGCTTCGGACCTCGAGGGAGCGCGTCTCCTCCTTATTGAGCTCTTCACGTATGTTTTTCTGATTGGAACCAGACCTCCCACTCCTCTCACCCTCCCAGGATGTTCCGGATTTGGCAGAGATTTTCCCAGAACATCATTGTATTGTTCGACGGCCAACAAGCCTTGTTTCAGAGCCGCTTCTTGTTCTTCCTGAAATGACAACATGTTAACACATAATAATTTAAAGTTGAGGTTTCAATGAATGACAATATCTAAATCCTCACAATTTTATTGATTACCGGCACATATTTTTCAGGATAAAAGCGTTCTTTGTCCTCCTTATTGAGCTTTTGTCTTCCTATAGTCTCCATGTGACGTGCCTATGCTTAACCGACAAATCAACGACCTCTTCTGGTGTCAATGCACTTGTTGACTCTTGGGAAGACGAATCACTAGATGCTTTCTCATCTGCAATCGCCTGCATAGCATCTCTAAGCCTACTCTGGAAGTTCTCACCATTATAACCTCTGGATCCTAAGAAATGTGGATACTCGTTGTGGGCCTGATTCACCTTCCCAATCTTGCTGGCAGTCTACAATGTCAAGAAAGAAACAATTGGTCTTAATTATAAAAAAATTTGAATTCCTAATTAGAGATAAAGTAGGTGGTCCATAGAAATAAACATACATCAAATTCTTCCCTCTCTCGGTACTTGACAAATACTTCCCAGTCTTTTTCTTCAATATGTTGCTTGGCAAAATTGGGCGTCTCACCCGTGCGCCACACTTTAGTCATCTCGGTTCGCCACTTCCGATGAGTAGTAGCCATTTTCTGATAATAATAGTCCTTCACTTTTTGTTCATCCTTTATACCCCAGTTCAGCTGCGTGATAAATAGAAATAAAAAATTAGAGTTAGTTAATATCACATGAAAGTTTTTGAAATTAGTACAATCTTATTTACCTTCAGTGTTTCCCATATTTTTAGCTTGTTCGCATCTGGAACATCTTTCCATCGTTGGAACCTTAAAGGAACATTATTTCTCACTAATATTCCAAATTCCATTGGAAAAGATGTTGTCTCCTTAGTAACAACCGGCCTGTGAAACTTGTCAATGGCAAGCTTTTTGCCTTACTCGTTAAACTTCTCCTTAATTTGGTTAGGCCCTTTTCCTCGTTTCTTAACCGAGGCTGTCTCACTATCACCTTCCATATCTGAATTTCTAAATAGGAACAATATAACAAGTATTTAAATTTTCAATTTCTAACAATTTCTAATAATCCGAGTTTCTAAATTCAATTTCTAACAATTTCAAACAAGTATCTAAATTTGCAACAAGTATCTAAAAAATAATGTTGTTCAACAGTTTCACCATAAATCTCCAAAAATTACAAACAAGTCCCTAATCCTCACAAAGAAACCCTTTTAACTTGTAACTTTATTGTTTCAAGTCCAAATAAATCCAAACCAACTCAAATTAAATCAACAAATAAATCCAAACCAACTTTACCCAAAAGAATCTATAATTTGATACAAATTTCACAATTATTTACCGACTTCAAACCAATTATTTTGGTTTGGTATCTAAACCAATTATTTACCCAAATTAATCTAACAATTATCCCAAATTAATCTAAACTAATTATTTACCCAAATTAATCTAAACCAATTATTTACCCAAATTAATCTAACAATTATTTCGGTTTGGTATCTAAACCAATTATTTACCCAAATTAATCTAACAATTATTTTGGTTTGGTATCTAAACAATTATTTCACAATACCCAAATTTGTAATATCTCACAAAATTCATAGTTAGAGATGCTTACCCAAGTTGAGAGGGAGAGGGAGGCAGAGCTAATGAGCCGACGGAGGAGAAGAGTACGGAGCCGACGGAGGAGAAGAGCCAATGGAGCCGGCAGACAAGAAGAGCCAACGGAGCCAATGGAGGAGAAGAAGAGAAAGAGGTCATGGCGGAATGAAGGGTTTTAGGAGGAGAGAAAGAGGCGAAAGAGTTATTTGAATTTCAGCTAAGGAAGGAGGTTTTGTAACCTAACACTATCTAGATCGGTTCCTAGCTTAAGAATCGATCCAGATGCTTATCAGGATCGGTTGCTAGCTTAAGAACCGATCCTGATAAGTATCTGGATCGGTTCTAAGTTAGGAACCGATCCTGATACCTTATTTTAATTATTTTAAATAAATAAAACAACAGGATCAGTTTATAGCTCCGAACCGATCCAGATACTTATTAGGATTGGTTCTTAAGGTAGCAACCGATCCTGCTGTTCTATTTATTTAAAATAATTAAAATAAGGTATCAGGATCAGTTCTTAAGCTAGGAACTGATCTTGATAATGTTCTATATTTGTGTGGGTATATTATATTTTTTTATGTGTATGTTATTTTAAAAAATTAAAAACAGAATGTTTATGTGTATGATATTTTATAAATAAGCTTGAAAATTATTTTAAAAATTACTTTAGTATATTAATTAGTTTGAAAATTACTTTAGTATATTAATTAGTTTGAAAATTACTTTAGTACATTAGCTATTTTAAAAATTAGTCTATTATATTAACTTAATACCTTGAAAATTACTTATAACATGAAATAAAATAAGCTACTAAAAAAATAACATTAAATTTTTTAAAATAAGCTAATAAATTACATATAACATGAAAACAATAAGCTACAAGAAGTGTTTTCAGAATAACTTGCATGCTTTCCATCATCCGGTGTTTCAATGTATCCTGAAGAAAAAATAAATAAATTCCTTAAGTCAGCAATATTAAAGATTATTAACTTACATTTTTATATTTTTTGACATACCAATATTATGACTTGCCAATGGAAACTTCTTCAACCCATTCTCCTTCATTATGATCGATGCGCATGTGACCTGTTTCATTATCCTCAACGGCTGGTAAAGATGCCATGCCAGTGGAAAACGGTGGTATCTCATCAAATGATCGTACGCTTCTTCGTCTTCCACATTATCAATCCCGATGATACGTCTTTTTTCAAAGAGGACAACATGTCTTGAATAATCGGCCGGATCAGTTACGTAGAACACTTGTGTAACACCGTGAACTTTTAAAATTCAGATTTAATTAAAATAATAAGTGGTTAAATCAAATAATATATATATACGTATATACGAAATTAGTGACGTGGATGGTGAAAAATAATTATACGATTAATTGTGTTAAGAGAGAGGAGCAATTGGGGTTATATAAATCATTTAAACAATATCGAACAAGTGGAGGGTTTATTTTGCAAAAAGACCACTTACAAGTGGGGGCCCCTTGTCATTCTTTTCTCTCCCCTCCTTCCTTTCTTTTCCTGCGCCCCCTCCCTTTTTCCTTTGCTTCCGCCAAGAGAGAAAGAACGAGAGAGAGAGAGAGTGAGAGAGAGACACCCCAGTGACCGTATTTCACGAAAACGGAGATTTAGGAAGAGGAGCTCAAATCTCGCACATCCATCCGTTCCATTGGTAATTCTCATTTCTATTTCTCGCTCGTTTCTTGATTCCTTGTTTTTAGGGTTTCGGTGAAAACCCGTAGAATCGTACCAAATTGATTATTCCGTGCCTTTGTTGTTTATATAGTGTAAATTGACTGATTCCGTGTTCCAAAGTGCAACCAAATTCCAATTTACGGATTTTTCCCAAAAAAATTGATTTGAGGGTTTAAATTGTAAAAGTGCCGGACTTTAATAAATTGACCTATGTATAGATCCTAACGAGCACGGCTAGCGGGATTGACGAGCTTACCGAGTCGCGAGATCGCGGACCCTCTACGTGCCCTACATAACCAGGTGCGGGGGTTCACGGGATCTGTTTTGGGGTTTATTCGTAGAACTAAATAACGGTGCATATTATTATATTTATGTTGATTGCTTGATTTAAATAAACTGTGCATAGCATGTTGAATCTCTGATTGAAAGCATTTGTTGCCGCATTGCATTAATTGTGATATTAGTGAAATTGAATTGTATAACTGTTTTGATTCTCATGTTGGTACGGTTTATCGATTGTTGATCTGTCGTTTTGAATAAGTGAGTGGAACCACAGTATGACTTGGATTGATTGTGTGAAGTGAACAGTGTATCATAGTGGAAAGTCTAGCTAGCTACTAGACTTTCATCCAGGACCCTTATGCGCATCTGGAGAATGGCCCTAGTGAACCCAGTACCGGTTGGGTAAGGGAAGTGCAGTGTAATTTTAGGTAGAACTGTGGTTCAGTGGTTCAGTGATTCAGTGATTCAGTGATAGTGTCAGTGATTTCTGTTTGAGAAAAGTGGTATTCTGTTGCATATTCGCGGAATATGCCCGTGTTTATTTTAAGTGATGAATTGATGAGATTGTATGACTTGAAACCAGAAAATAGAACTGTTAAGCCGGAGGCGATAGATAGTTGATATCTGTACCTCATAACCAGACTTATATATATTATATCTGTGAAACCAAATCTTTCTGGAAATTCGTTGATTGATGTTGATGAAATGTGAATTGAAATCCGTTTGAATCTATTCCTGGTACATGTGCATTTATTGTTATTGGTAAATAAATAACTCGATGCCCTATTGCTAGTGTATTTAGTTCTGGTGATGGATTTCGCACAAATCCAGTAGCCCTTTAAATTCCGCACTAAGAAAACGGATGACAGGTTTTCTCACCCCCTCCCCTCGGGGAATTTTTCCCTTTGAATTGATATGTGCAGGTAAACGCGAGTGAAGTGGGACTCGGGCTCGACACGTGAGTTTAGGCCGGGCTAATAGGTTATGCCAAACCCTTTTTGTACCCATTTTGAATGTGTAGTTGAACCCGTAGTCGGTTATTTTGATGTATAGGTTGTTATCGAACCGTATTATGTTATAAAACCCTAACGGTATGTTTTAAATAGTTGTTATGATTTAAATGTTGAAATTGCATTTTTAAATGTCATTAAAAGGTCCAGTGAATGGGGAGTAATTGTTTAAGTATACGGGGATTTGATCGGGTTTGAAAACGGGGTGAAATTCCACGAAAATGGGCAAAGGAATGAAAAACAGTACTCTTATTGCGGGCCGCAATAACCCTATTGCGGGCCGCAATGAGAGCAGACAGAGGGAAGTTCGCAGGCTGACTTCCAACCAGGTCATTGCGGGCCGCAATGACTTTATTGCGGGCCGCAATGACTTTATTGCGGGCCGCAATGACTTTATTGCGGGCCGCAATGAATGGAGGCAGAGGCTCCCTTCAGAGGCTGGGAAATTTGGAAATTGTTGCGGGCCGCAATAAATTCATTGCGGGCCGCAATGAATGGAGTCAGAGGCAGTTTGCAGAGGCTGGAAATTTTGGGAAGGGTTGCGGGCCGCAACAGCCCTATTGCGGGCCGCAATGGGTTCCCAAAAATACTGTTTTGGGTATAACTTAGCCAAATTAAATCGGTTTTGAACCAAACTTGTTTTAAATCAAATCATATGATAATTTGACTAATCTGGGCCGTCGGTTAAAGGATTTTTATGCCATTTGACTTCCTTGAAATCAAATTCTCCGGGCTCTATTGAGCAGTGCTTCGTAACCTCAGACAACGCTCGCAGGGGGCTGCCGCCCCCCTGCCACCCCCCGCATACTAATAGAATCGGGCCCACACACATAAACATAACGTTTTATATATATATATATAGATCTGCATGAACAAAACCGCATTTTAAAACAAAACTGCGCGACCCCCTGTTCCGGGGTGTGACAACTTGATCGGCTTGTCTAGCAAGTATAAATGGATCATCCTTATATCCAGCCTTGTTGAAATCCACCAAAATAAAACCATCGTCGTCGACTTTAACCCCCCTACGGTTATCGACCCATTTGCACTTAAATAACGAGATCTTAAATCTTCTGTAATCGAGCTCCCAAATTTCTTCAATAAACCCGTAATATGACATCAATGCATGCAATGGTCCGGCACCTTTAGGATCTGAAAAATCACTCAAAACGGCAACTAACGTCACTCCATTGTTTTGCACGGTACTCTTTGAATCTTGATTTCTTGTGTACAATGTATACCCGTTGATGTCATATCCTTCAAAGGTCCTCACAACATGGACTGGACCAAGAGCCAACAATTTGATAATTTCTTTAATGTTTTCTCCCTCCGTAGCTTGCAAGACTCTACGGGTAAACCATTCTTCAAACTTGCTATTGTGTTCGCCAATCAACCACTTGTCGGATTTCTTAGGATTCTGTTGCCGCAAGATAGTCATATGCTCTTCCCAGAAAGGATGAACGTTAGTCAGGTGTTGCAAAACATGGAAATGTGCTAGTGACATCGTTGTACTATCGGGCATGAATAATTTTGCGCCGATTGTGCCTACCCCGTGAAGTCTACCCTCGTGCCGAGATTTAGGGATGCCGATAGCTTTGACATCATCGTCATATCCTTCAAGTTGATTATGTACAGCTGTGCTTCAACAATTCTGTCAGTCCTAAAACGTTACAACGTTTATAAAACATTACAATGTTTTAAGGTATTTCTGGGTTTGATCAAATTGTTATTTCTGACTGGCATAAAACGTTACAACGTTTTAAAACGTTACCAACGTTTTATCCCTGTTTAAACAGTCTCAAACATATTTTATCAAGTTTCTGATTTTATAATTTCTATTCTTGATAAGTGTCTTCATGATTTCTTCAGTCCAAATATTTCATAATGCAATTTCATTTAACTGGAACCTACATATCTTTCAAAAAATAAAAAACATCGTAAAATTTAATAATTGTATGTTTTTGCAAATTAGTCAAATAGACGAAAAAAATTATTGATCGAACAACAAAAATTGCAATATCTACATGGTTTTTATATAAAATTGTCAAATCCGTGTACAATGTACAGTGTAGATTGACCATTTCTGTAGTAGTGTCAGGTAACCATAGGTATAATTAGGTAATGGTTGCCACTTTCTACCTTTTTGTTTTAATTTCCCTGCCCATTTGTTGGAGGAGGTAACACCCAATCCAAGAAGTATTTGCACCATCGCTGACTAACCTCGTGCAGAGCTTCAAAATTATATGGATTGGTCGGTAGGGAAGTCTGTATGAATAAATGAAAACATAATAATAAATATATATGGTTAGGAGGCAGTGAAATTTCACAACCATAAAGAAAGAAAAGTATGAAATTTCTAATTCAACCATAAATCAGATTTGTATTTTCACCAAAATCTCAAAGTGAAAAATGACACTGAACAAAAAAGCGCGCAAAGTGCCTAAGGCGGGTCACATAACCGCGCATAGTAGTGGGTGACCTAAGTTTTTTTTTTCTATTATTGCTTAATTAAACATTCCTCTAATATTTTCACATTCCTAGCATTAGTCAGTCATCTAATCACTAACTCTTTATTTTATTGTTAGATATGTTGGTTGGGACATCAACGTCTGGAATCTAGAGTCCTTGTATATTCTTCTATCAAGTATATCTCTCTACATATATATATATGATTACTTTTCGGAAGTTGCAACCCCTTATTAATTAATTTAAATATAATTTTGTTTTACTCTGGGGAGGAAGTTGCAATGGGAGTACTTGACGAGTGCATATTAGACTCTGACTGTACATTAATCAATGTTTGTTTCACCTAGGTTCTACCCTTTTATTTTTTCTCTCTTTGACAAGTGGATGGGGTAAGTCGTTGGTCGGGGTACGTTTGGATCGTGCAAGGAATAGCTCAAGAATAGCGATTTTTGGGTTAGTGATTGAGAATAGTGCTAACCCAAGGGATTCAAGAATAGCACTAACTTTGGCTATTCCGAATTAGTAGAAATGTTGTTTGGATTGTATGTTAGGAATAGCAAATTGAGGGAAGAAATATAATAATGATTTATTTGTTTTTATTTTTTCAACTAACTTTTATATTTATAATGACTTGTTAATTATATATAAAGCATCATATTTTTCAATAATACTTCAATCTAATATTTACATTAATATTATATTATATTCATATTTAAACTAATATTATTTTATTTTTAAATTAATATTTAATTTAATATTAAATTTAATACTAATCTAATATTTAAACTAATATTATTTAATTTTTAATTTTTAATATTTAATTTAATATTAAATTTAATACTAATCTAATATTTAAACTAATATTATTTTATTTTTAATTTAATATTTAATTTAATATTTAGTTTAATACCAATCTAATTTTTAAAGTAATATTATATTACATTTAATATTCAAAAAAATATTATATTATATTTATTTAATATTCAAAAAAATATTATATTATATTTATTTAATACTAATATAATATTTAAATTAATATTTTATTTAATATTAATCTAATTTGATATTATAGTTATTTAATTATTAATCAAATATTTAAATTTATATTATATTATATTTAATATTTAAACTAATATTATATTATATTTAATATTTAAACTAATATTATATTACATTTAACATTTAATATTTAAACTAATATTATATTTATTTAATACTAATATAATATTTAAATTAATATTTTATTTAATATTAATCTAATTTGATATTATAATTATTTAATTATTAATCTAATATTTAAATTAATATTATATTACATTTAATATTTAAACTAATATTATATTACATTTAACATTTAAATTAATACTGTATTACATTTAATATTTAAACTAATATTATATTATATTTAATCTAATATTTTATTTAATACTAATCTAATATGGTATTATATTTATTTGATATTAATATAATATTTAAACTAATATTATATTATATTTATTAATCATAAAAATAGTAAATAAATCTCAAAAATAGTAAAAATTCGGTATTCTACAAGTTCATTATATAACCAATTTATTATTGAGCTACTTCAATCGAAGTTTGAAGTTTATACGATAGATGTTTGAAGTCGTAGCACGGATGGCCTTATACTATCCATAGCACCCAAGCCTTACTCTCCATTCTATGTTGACGCACGATCAAAACAACATTTGCAATTAATTAACAATCCTCCGAGTTAGCTGCGGCACGTAGCGGTATGTGTTAATTATGTGTCGTAACTCGTGTGTCACATGTTGTGACAAGTTCTCAGTAAAAAAAGACACAACACAACATGAAACACGGCACAAAATGACACGAAGAAACGCTCAAGATACTGCATCGCACGTTGTTTTTCCAACATTAGTTCTTCAATCTAAATTTGGCAATAATCGTTTCATATTTTTTAGGAACTTTTCTGAATCTATTACAATAAAAAAATTAAAATTACAAAAAAAAATATTAAATATGATGAAAGATAACTGTTGACCTGTTGATTTGCTAAATAATCTATTACAATAACCCATTTGTTCTTGAAACCGGTAAAATTAGAAGACTGGTATTTTTCTAAAATGTTACATATTTTTTATTTTTACGATGGGTAAAATGAGCACTTCTTAAATTTTTTTATGAGTTTCTGTCTTCCTTTTTCTATTATTTTGCTTATTATGATTTGATTAGAAGGCAATCCTACTAGCCATCAATTATCTAGCTAATCACTACAAGTAGCACAGAAGGACGACCCGAACTAATTTGTTTTTATTATTAATTATTATTGTTCCATCATGACCTAAATTCTTTTTTTATTATTGCTTAATATTTTAGACGTTCCTCGAATCCATTCACATTCTAGCTTGGACAGTTGTCTAATTAATTACTAATTAATTTGATGTTTTGTTTTGTTTTCTTGAGGGATGTTGAATGGGACATCAACGTCTGGACCCTTCGTTCCTTTTATATTGTTCTACCATATGTATGACTACCATCACGGATGTTGCAATCCCTTATTAATTTAAATCTAATTTTGTTTTACTCGTTTAATCTGTCAAATTGAAGTGCTGGACCTTCGAACGTTGTTTTGTTTTATATTTTGTGCTTACTTGACTGGTCCAACATCCACTGCTAGAATAATCGTTTTTTGCATGCCCAGCACTAGTTTTTTGCATGGTTGAGATGGCTCATACAAAAGAAATGGCGTTTGTTGACTTTTTAAACTTGTTGCATGCGAATCCCCATGTAACAGGTATCGCATGCAATTGTGTGAAGTGCAACCATGCAACTGTGTGATATTCAACCATGCAAATAAGTTTTGAAGGTCAGATATTATAATTAATTCGAGGTCCATGCAACAACTCAACTCCATGGCCATGCAACTACTTAAAAACTTAGTATATATTATATTTAATTAAAGGTTCATGCAACAACTCAACTCCCTTCTCATGCAACTACTTAAAAACTTAGTATATATTATATTTAATTAAAGATCCACGTACAAGAAATTGCCGGACATTATGCCGCAATGTCCGATTGGTTGGCCAATCAACCTTCAACATGAAGCATGGAGGTCTAGTGTGGTTGGCAATATTAAGAGTAAATTATTTTGGTAATATTTTGGGTATATTTTGCAAACTCAGTGGGGGTTTGTTTTATTTTGTTAATGCTTGAAAGGTAGGTATATTTTGGTTATATATAGAAGTTACTCTTCTTATTTTCTTATCTTGGTAATTGTTTGAAAAGTGTTGTTTTGATGCCTTTATAGTGTTGGAAAAATGTATGATGATTATAGTCTTTTGATTATATATCGAAGTTAATTACTCTTCTTATCTTGTTCGTTGTTTTCTATGTATGTACTTTTCTATGTGTTTTATGTAAATCTTGTTGAATGGTAATCTGGGAATTGGTAAACAACACTGGATTGGTACCATATTGGTACAGGGAGGGGAGATTGTAAAATTGGATTATGCTTTATTGCCTCCAGTTAGCTCATTTTAGAAATCAGAATTTCCATGCAAATATTGGTAATTTATGTGCATGCAAAAAGTGTAAATCAATCATATATGTGCAAATAGTCATTCATGTAATAACTACATATTCTTCCCATGTTTGAACGAAATCATCTCCCATGCAAATAAATATATGGGGCCCACGTTAACTAACCTTGCAAATAATCAAGTAGGTCCCACGTTATCTATCCTTGCATATAGTCTAGTGAGTCATGCGTTCCCTTGCCTTGCAAATACTATGGTGGGACCCACGTCTGCTCTCTACTTACCAAATTGACATTTGGTAGAGGTATATCCAATTTTTTTTTTGTAGATAGATTTATGATGGATGAATGAGTAGATGATCATTCATGCATATGAATTGTTTTAATAGAATTAGCATAATAAAGTAGATCCGTAGATGCTTGTAAAAGGGTTAAATTTTTTTGTTTTAACACCTTAATGCTTCATGAAATCCTTCAATTTGTATCAAAGCTTTGGCTATTTATTATGCTAATTGCAATATTTTAATTATGTGATTTAATTCATAAGTTCTTAGTTAATCTATCTCTTGCAATATTGTGCAATTTTTCTTTCATGATGTTAGTCCTTTTTGTTCAAAAATGTCAAAAGAATTTTGGATATGTTATTTTTGGTGGTTCTAAAATTCTAATGTTTGTTTAGGAAGTTTAAAATTAGAAGAAAATATAAATCTAGGGTTTTATTCGGATTTATATAGATATACAAAAATAACAAAAACGGAACTCAGCAGAAAATTTCCAGCAAGCAGTTCTAGATTTTTCTGAAATTAAAATCAAGATTCACGGAGTTTGGCTACACCAAATTTTTTTTACTTTACATCAAATTAAATATACTTGAGTCTAGTTTCCAGAAAGAATAATTTATCTTCAAAAAAATATATTATGTTGTTCGGAAAAATATAAAACGTTCAGACTGCACATGCAGCAGCTCCCATGGAGTTGTCCACGGTTTGGATGCATGGTATTTTTCCACTTTGTTCCAAATTAATTTTATAAATTATGCTTAACTAGATCTCATTAATATGATATAAATATGATATATGGAAAATTAAAAATTTTAATTTTGGGCAATTAAAATTTTAATTAAGTCTTGAGGATCGATTATAGAATAAATAGTAAATTTACGGTTTCTAAAAGGATATTGTATGACCTTTAAATGATTAAATGGTTCATATGAATATTAGAAAGGAGTTTAGATTTATTTATAAATTTTAAAAAGTTATTTTGATATTAAATGATTTTCTAGTAAGTAATTGATGAAGAAAGGCATGTAAATAACATCATAATGATTTATTTCTTTAAATGCTTAAAGAGTTGCTTTATATATAAACCATGACATTAGATACTTATTAACTGAAATATTATAAATTATTTTTCTGGGATTTAAATAATTTGGTGTACCATATTTGCTTGAGATAAAGGAATTAACTAGAAGGTATAAAATGTTCATATGTATGCAATGCCACTCTAACCTTGTTTTGTAGGAATCAAAGTGGATTTGTTTCTCTATTCAATGCCTTGTGTGATATAAATAATGCTTGTGTGAATGCTTGTAACGCGGCCTTTGGTGCCCTATGATATTAAATAATTAGATTAATTAAATAAGCAAAGATGTTAACTTGTTTTTCATGTAATACATTTGAGGCTTGCATGTCTATTATATTTAGGATTGGGAAATTTTAAATGTAATTTCAATTTCTCTTTAGAATAGTTCTAAATAGAATTTGGGAGGATATAACTAATTAGGTGGCTCAAGATGAGATGGAGTTGGTGGAAGGAGCAACAGTTGTGAATATGCTTTCGCAAGAGACATACAAACTCACAAAAACATATGTGATATATTTTGTGAGTGAATGATATTTATATATGATGAAATGTTTAAGATAGATATGGGTGGATGTTTACATAACCTACCAAAAAATAATCCATTTGCCCTCGAAAACCATCAAATCAGAAGACTAGTATGTTTCTAAAACGTTACAAAAAATTAATTTTTTACGATGGGTAAAATGGGCACTTAAATTTTTTATAAGTTTCCGTCTTCCTTTTTGTATTATTTTGCTTATTATGATTTGATTAGGAGGCAATCCTACTAGCCATCAATTATCTAGTTAATCACTACAAGTAGCACATGGACGACCGGAAATAATTTGTTTTTAATATTAATTGTTATTGTTCCTTCGTGACCTAAATTCTTTTTTTAATATTGCTTAATTAGACCTTCCTCTAATCCATTCACATTAATTCTAGCTTGGACAGTTGTTTAATTACTGATTAATTCTATGTTTGATTGAGTCTATGGTACTATGCATAGCACGATTTGGTCTGTAATACGGATCAATATTTTTCTTTTTCAAATTTTAACAGCCGATCCGTACCGTTCAACATTACTTGTAGACCGAATTTTAAATTTGTTTTGAATTTTTTTTACATTTTTTTAAGATAGGTAGAAAATCACAGTTTTTAGATAGTCCAGAATTTTCAGAGCAAGTGATTTTCTACCTATCTTAAAAAATAGTAAAATGATTCTACAAATTATAAAATTCGGTCTGCAAATACATATTCATATGGGGATTATGTTGAACAGTTCGGATCGACCATTAGAATTTTAAAAATGAAAATATTGATCAGTATTACGGACCACCCCGTGATATGCGTAGTACCATAGACTCACTCTTTATGTTTTGTTTTGTTTTGTTTTGTTTTCTTGAGAGATGTTGGATGGGACATCAACGTCTAGACCCTAAGTTCTTTTTATATTGTTCTACCATATGTATGATTACCATCACCGAAGTTTCAATCTCTTGTTAATTTAAATCTAATTTTGTTTTACTCGTTTAATATGTCAAATTGAAGTTTTGGCCCTTTGAACGTTCTTTTGTATCAGTTTTTGTGCTTACTTGACTGCTCCAACATTTCTATTGATATCCATTAATAGGATTTCTTTTGGTTGCTTAGGTTCCGTCTTCAATGCACATGAAAGATATATAGACTGCTCCGTATATAGGCCCTTCTATTTCACCTACATTAAGTAATGTGCCTATATATATATGGAAGCCACATGACAATGACAGTGGGCTCCACCAATTAAGCATTGGTGATGGGTGGGTGGAAGGCCAATGGGAACTAGAGTTTCCACCTTTCTTTTTGTAATATTTTGCTTAGTACGATTTGATTAGGAGGCAATTATTCATATTGGTCATCAATTATCTAATGACCAAGTATCTAGCTAATACATGGACGACAAAGCACAATTTTTATTATTGTTATTGTTCCTTCTATTATTGCTTATTAGACCTACCTTTAATCCGTTCACATTCTAGCTTGGAAAGTTATCTAATCACCAATTAATTTAATTTTTTGTTTTGTTTTGTAGAGGAATGTTGAATGGGACATCAACGTCTTGACCCTTAGTTCTTTTTATATTGTTCTAGCATATATATGATTGCCATCACGGAAGTTGCAATCCCTTGTTAATTTAAATCTAATTTTGTTTTACTCGTTTAATATGTCAAATTGAAGTTCTGGCCCTTTGAACGTTGTTTTGTTTTATATTTTGTGCTTACTTGACTGGTCCAACATCTCTATTGAAATCCATTGATAGGATTTCTTTTGGGTCCTCTTTTCATGCTTCATTTTTCGTTCCCCTTTATAGCAGTGTGTTTCTTTATGAGTTGGCAAGTTGTTGTGAGATGAGATTAATTTTCCTCTCGATTTGATTTGCTAAAAATTAAGACTGGAAAAAAATACAGCCAATCTTAAATAAGTTGGAACTTGATTTGCTAAATAATATATAGCCCAACTTAAGTTGACCTATTGAATATCGGCCCATATATGTATAGGCCCATGGCCTAAGGGCCTTCTGTAAACAAACCAAAAACTATATATATATATATATATATGAAGAGGGTTCAAATGCACCCAAATTTTTGTGCACCCAAATGCACTCTATTCTTTTTCTCCGTTTTCAAAGTCCGAATAGTCAATCCGAACCGTTAGATGCGATCTACATATTAAGATGTGCTTGGAGACCAGATTTTACATTTTTTGGATTTTTTTTACTATTTATTAAGCCACTTTGAAAATCGCTGATCCAATGGTCCAGAAAATGTAAAATCAGCGATTTTCAAAGTGGCTTAATAAATAGTAAAAAAATTCCAAAAAATGTAAAATTTGGTCTCCAAGCACATCTTAATATATAGATCGCATCTAACGGTTCGGATTGACTATTCGGACTTTGAAAACGGAGAAAAAGAATTTGAAAGATATGGTGCATTTGGGTGCACAAAAATTTGGGTGCATTTGAACCCTCCTCTCTCTATATATATATATATATATATATATATATATATATAGAGAGAGAGAGAGAGAGAGAGAGAGAGATTGACTAATATGCTTTCGGTAGCATATGGGCCGAAGTGCTACCGGTCCAAATTTGAAATTTCAAAATCCAAAAAGTCGATCTGAACCGTTCATCTTGTTCTCCATATTAATATGTGCTTGGAGACCAAATTTTACATTTTTCTAAATTTTTTTAGTATTTATTAAGCCACTTTGAAAATCGCTGATCCAACGGTAGCACTGTTTTGTTAAGCCACCGTTAGATCAGCGATTTTCAAAGTGACTTAATATATAGTAAAAAAAATCAGAAAAATATAAAATTTGGTTTCCAAGCACATATTAATATGGAGAACAAGATGAACGGTTCAGATCGACTTTTTGGATTTTGAAATTTCAAATTTGGACCGGTAGCACTTCGGCCGAAGTGCTACCGAAAGCATATTAGTCAATATATATATATATATAGAGAGAGAGAGAGAGAGAGATGGGCTATGGTGCATTGCAATGCATAGGCCATGGTGTGCATTGGACCATAAATCACCGATTCAAAGTCCAAATGATCGATCCAAACCGTTTATCTTGTTCTCCATATTAATATGTGCTTGGAGACCAAATTTTATATTTTTTTGAATTTTTTTACTATTTATTAAGCCACTTTGAAAATCGCTGATCCAACGGTGGCTTCTGATTTTACTGTTCAAAACAGGCACCGTTGGATCAGCGATTTTCAAAGTGGCTTAATAAATAGTAAAAAAATTCCAAAAAATATAAAATTTGGTCTCCAAGCACATATTAATATGGAGAACAAGATGAACGGTTTGGATCGGTCATTTGGACTTTGAATCGGTGATTTATGGTCCAATGCACCATAGCTCATCTCTATATATATATATATATATATATATATATATAGAGTTAGGCTGGGGTGCTATAGATAGCATAGTGGCCTCTATGCTACGGCTCAATATTCGAGTTTTCAAAATCCAAACGGTCGATCCGAACCGTTCATCTTATTCTCCATATTAATATCTGCTTGGAGACCAAATTTTATAATTTTCTGAATTTTTTTACTATTTATTAAGCCACTTTGAAAATCGCTAATCCAACGGTTTTACTGTTTTGTGCAACCACCGTTGGATCAACAATTTTGTAAAATACTTAATAAATAGTAAAAAAATTCAGAAAAATGTAAAATTTGGTCTCCAAGCAGATATTAATATGGAGAATAAGATGAACAGTTCGGATCAACCGTTTGGATTTTGAAAACTCGAATATTGAGCCGTAGCATAGAGGCCTCTATGCTATCCATAGCACCCCAGCCTAACTCTATATATATATAAAATGTATTTTTTGCTACTTTAACCTTGGTACTTAATTTAATCTTGATTATGAACTTATGATAACAATGAGAATTTATTGTTTTTAAATTAGCTAGTGATATTTTAATCTTGGTACTTTAATTATGAATTTTTTTATGTTAAAAAATTATAACACAAAAATTTCAGAAGCTCGTACGTAATCCTTATTATTTAATTAGATATTATTGAGTTTGTATTATATATGTATGTTATTAAATAATTATCCCATTATAATTGCCGAGTATAGCTCTAAACTTAGTGACACAATACATCATAAGGAACACAGTTGAGAACATCGCCATCCATTCAACAAGTAACACAGCTGGTATTGATCAAACTAATGCGGACGGCTCATCTACATCACGGATGATAAAGATTACCCCATCTACACCATCGGTGTAATATCCCAACCGATGTCGCATAGTTAATCAAAACCAACGGTTGGATAAAAAACAACCGATGAAAATGTTAGTTATGTGTTCTAAAAGTTATCTTATGTTGATTATTTTTGCATACTATGTTTATGAATTGGATGTTATATGCATTTTGTTGCATTAAATTTATGTTTATCTATAGAAGTGTTCAAGAAGATGCTATTGGTTTTCAACCATAGAATTATATATGATGACAAACATAAATCTCTAAAATATTTACATACTTGGTTATTAGCATGGAACACTAATATACCATGATAAGTTTGTCATGTTGATTAAAGTATATTGTAGTTCTATAAATATTGATAAAGATTTATCGTTTAATAGCATGAGTATATAAAATGTTTCATATATTGAATAGACCCAATAGATGGAAACATTATATGGATTATGTTAGTATCATTAGTGTTTTCATTGTGTCTCTGAATTCTAAGATAGGAGATGTATTTCTTTTTTCACATAAGTAGTATATAATGTAATTAGTATTAAAAGCTACTTATCATAAGTGGTGATAAAAATATTAGTTCTTTATATATAACTTGTACGGGAGAAAGTCATATGTCAATAGTATCATTGCCCCTCATTTATAATGAGTGATGATATTTTATGGGCCCCTTGTAAAGTAGAATTATAATGCATGCAATATAACTGAAGTGCAGTTATATATATATAATTTACTTGAGAGACTAAGAAACGAATATATATTACAAATATGACATAACCCTACTTTGTATAATATTCATAATATTATGTGGCAAGGAATAAACACAAGCAATGTTATTTATAGCATTACTTTAAGGGATCGTGTATTGTAAAATAATACTTTACATCTATGTCATTTGGGTAACTATAATATATAGCTAGTACCACTTATAGTTTATGTTAATAAAATGTTATTATGCCATTGCCAACATAACATAGATCTCACAGGGTCACACCAATAAAGAATTAATTAGAAATGCTAGCTCCTAGATTTATTTGACATGTGTGACATGACTAATAAATGAGTTTCTCTACTTAAACATGAGATAAATAATTATGAGGATAGTTATGAGATGTTCGAATTTAATTAAATGATTAATAAAATTCAAATATCGGGAAAAGATCAAAATGGAAAAAGCTTTGTAAGACACAAAAGAGAGTTTTTGTGTGCAGCAAAAAGTTCTGTATTTCCACCACGATTTCTGTGAACAGAATTTAAAACATGCATATCTCATCAACCGTAGCTCTATTTTCAGTGTGCTATGACTTTTCGGAAAGCTTGTGAAAAGATCTACAATTTGATATAAAATAGGCTGTAGGTCTATGTCGCATGCAGTATGCCTAGGTCGCATGCGGTATCGTGGAGAATGTGATAGAACGTGGGAATCATGCCTAGGTCAGTGGAGAGTCTTCTAAACAGTATCAAAGCTATTTAAAGAGATCCCTACTTCCTAGGGTTTCATTCCATTGATCTCTCATCTTCCAAAGAGAGCCGAAACTTTGTCTCTCTCTCGTTTTGATCTCTCTCATGTGTTGAGAAACCACAAACACTAAACTCAAGATCTTCCGTTGGAGAATAGCGATTAAGGAGCGATTGAAATAGTACTCTCTAGCAAGATAAAACTTTAATTTTTAATTAATTTCTTAGTGGATACCGTGGAGGGCTTCTACTTTGAAGTCTCAATTAAGTTGGTGCAAGACATTTTAAGAGGCAGTTTCGACAAACGAAGGCATCCAAGAGATCTAGAAGAGAATACGACTTCTCTCTACTTACCAAATTGACATTTGGTAGAGGTATATCCGAATCTTTTTTTGTAGATAGATTTATGATGGATGAATGAGTAGATGATCATTCATGCATATGAATTGTTTTAATAGAATTAGCATAATAAAGTAGATCCGTAGATACTTGTAAAAGAGTTAAATTTTTTTGTTTTAACACCTTAACGCATCATGAAATCCTTCAATTTGTATCAAAGCTTTGGCTATTTATTATGCTAATTGCAATATTTTAATTATGTGATTTAATTCATAAGTGCTTAGTTAATCTATCTCTTGCAATATTGTGCAATTTTTCTTTCATGATGTTAGTCCTTTTTGTTCAAAAATGTCAAAAGAATTTTGGATATATTATTTTTGGTAGTTCTAAAATTCTAATGTTTGCTTAGGATGTTTAGAACTAGAAGAAAATATAAATCGAGGGTTTTATTCGGATTTATTTGTTGTATTAAATTATATTTCTTTGTTGTTTTGCTATTTTGCTGTGCTAAATGATGTTTGTGTTGATTGTATAAATTGTTGTTGGTTTGGTTGGGCATGGTTGGGCCGGGCTAGGTAAGGCAGCCCATGGGGCAGGCAGGCACAAGCAGGCATGAATATGGAGAAAAGACCCATGGGTGAGCTGGCATAGTTTTTCAGGCCCATCAGAATAGGCCAGGCAGGTCGGGCATAAATTTTTTTTAGATAAATCAAGCATGAACTTAGTAAAATACCAGTGGGCTCGGCCCATTGCCATCCTGTTCAAGTGATTGAGACATTTTTTTAGAAAAAACAAGGTTACTATTTCAAATCTCAGTTGGCCGAAATTGTTTCAAAATATTTGTATATCAAATATGAAATGTTTTCTGGACATTCAAGTGTGCAAAACAGAAAGGACTAAAAAGAAAACAAGACTGTCTTTAATATCATTATTGTTACATTAATTTGCCAAAACAAAATTACATATTTCATATGACTTATTTCAGTTAAGGCAATTTTAGCTGCATCCAGCCTATATAGATCGAGTAGAACTAGGGTAGTCTTAAGTTCATCAAGTCTCTTTGTAAACCCAAGTCTAAAACTCATCAAATCGACTTCAAACGACAAATCTGAACAGTTGAAATCCGCTTATCTTACGAGTGATGCGTCTACATGTAGATTTTTTTAATTTTAATTTAATTTTGCGTAAAGTCAAGTGGTCAAAAAAGGTTCAAAAAATGAATGCATTAAAATTAATTTATTAACACTTTAATTTTGACCACTTGACTTTATACTAAATTAATTTGAATGTTTACTATTTTTACACGTAGACGCATCACTCATAAGGTAGGCGGATTTCAACGATTCAGATTCGTTATTTAAAACCAATTCGATGAGTTTTAGACTTGAATTCACCAAGGAGCTTGGTGAACTTAAGAACACCCTAGTTCTAACTTGCCTATATAATTAGACATAAATTTGAAATCATTAAAACTAGTGCAAACTTAAAAAATTAAGATTAATATATGTTGTTTATATTAATTAAATCGAGTGCATATAAAGTTTGTTTAAGTTAAAATGCTGTTTAGCCTTTCTTCATAAAAAAATAAAAACAATTAGTGATGTTTTCATGAACGGCCAATAGTATTTCGAATGAACTCAACACTATATAAAAGATGAAGATACATCTATAATTTTAATATTTTTTAGTTTGGAAGTACGTCATCGGTTTATTACTTTGACATGATGGCATTACTCTATTAAACAGCTTATTTAGCGATTGAACAATTATTATTTCTATATGTCCATTACATCGAACAGATGACGTTAGGTGCTCAACACTATCAGTTCTAAACCAATAGCGTAGGTGTATACGTTCGCTATTTCAGCGATGACCATCATTTCAAACACCAATAGAGAATTGAAATTTGAACCGATGATGAATTGTTTTCTTGTAGCAGTGATGAGTGCCACATCAACTTAGTAATTGATTTTAACGATGACTTCTTTAAATTAGCTTATTTAAACAAGCATTCAAACAGACTGAATTAATCTACTCAAATTCAAATCAAACTACACCTACATATTTAACTAGTGATAGAAATTGGATCTAGGTCATCCATATAACAATACACACAGTATTCAAACATTTGAAAGCCTGCCACAGGCGATTCTCTAATTTTCATAACACAATCTCTTCACTTTACAATTCAAATCCAACCTTATATCCTCTATCTCATTAAATATGACTCATAATCCAATACCCAAATCAAATATCTAATTTAGCTATACAAATCGGAAACACATATTATAAAGATGTCCAGTTACTTGATATTGATCAATCACAAATCTAAATTGAATTACACCAACTGTTCAGAATCAGCGAGACGTAGATCCAAATTGAAGTTGGACATAAAATCAAATGACAATGAATATAAAAATATCTATTTACAAAATATTTCTTTAAATTTCTTTCTCATTTTTTTTTTCTGTTTTTCTCATTTTTTCCTAATTTTACATAATGGTAAAAATGAGAGACAAGTGATAAATACATAGAGTTACAGAGTAAGTGGGAAATGGAGTGCACAAACATGCACCGTGCCGCGTGGCCAGATTTAAGTGGCATGTTTGGATGTGAAAGAGAACATTAATTGCTCATGTGTTTTCATAAAGCTCTTACCTACTAGAGAACAAGGACATAAAGAGTTAGTCTATGGTACTATGCATATTACGATTTGTTACCGTGTTATGGCTCTATATTCGAGTTTTTTAATTCTAACGGTCGATCCGAACCGTTCATCTTGTTCTCCATATTAATATGTGTTTGGAGACCAAATTTTACATTTTTTGAAATTTTTTTAGATTTATTGAAAATCACTTTTTTTGGATGGTTCAGAATTTTCAGATCAAGTAATTTTCTAAATATCTAAAAAAATAGTAAATTTTTTTTTTAAAATGTAAAATTTGGTCTCCAAACACATATTAATATGGAGAACAAGATGAATGGTTCGGATCGACCGTTAGAATTTGAAAACTCAAATATAGAGCCGTAGCACGGTAACAACCCGTGATATGCATAGTACTATAGACTCACTCACGACATAAATATCCCCACTTATCTCGGTTGATATATTTAAAGCTTCCACTGTTCCGCACTTCCTCTTGGTGTATATACTTCTTCTATTAATTGCATGAGTGGGTTCATGCTATTATAAAGCAAATTCATTTGAATCAGACTAAAACCAACAGCTTCTCTTCTCCTCATCATGGCCGATCCATCACTTAACACTACTTCATCACTTTGGATGAGAAAGGAGAAGAATCAATAGCACTAAGGTCTCGTCGACCCTTTAATGAGGTACCAAATATTGACGAAGTGGATAGTAAATACAAAGATATAATTCATACGCTCCCAAAGGAAGAACGATGGCAAGCGTGCGTGATGCGAAACTACAAAGGTTTTTGGATATCAGAGAATTATCTTCCCGGCATTATGGCGATGGAGGAGGCTTTCCAGCCTCGCCCGAGTGATGTAATCGTGGCAAGCTTTATCAAGTCCGGCACCACCTGGCTCAAAGCCCTCACTTTCACAATAATGCACCGAAACTAGTATGATTTCTCTTCTCACCCTTTGCTTAAACTGAATCCTCATGATTGTGTTCCATTCACTGAATTTCAATATTCGGTACGAGATGAACAGTATCTCAAAACCCTTCCTTCGCCTAGAGTTCTCGGAACTCATTTGCCATACTCAGTACTCTCAGAGAGCATCAAGACATCAAAATGTCCAATAGTTTATATCTGTAGAGAGCCAAAAGATGTCATAGTTTCCTATTGGCACATGTTCAAAAATTTTCAAGGGTTCAAAGAATCAATTCCTTTTACTCAAGCCTTTGAATTATTTTGTGATGGTCGAATGATATATGGTCCTGTTTGGGATCATGTGGTTGAATATTACATGAAGAGCTTGCACTCTTCTGAGAAAATTTTGTTCCTTAAATATGAGGAGATGATGAAGGATCCAGTAGAAGGTGTAATGAGGCTAGCAAATTTTCTTTCATGCCCATTCTCTGAGGAGGAGATAAAAAATGACTTGGTAAAAGATATCGTCAAGTTTTGTAGCTTCAATAAGCTCAAAGATCTGGATGTCAACAAAAATGAAGGAATAGGTAATAATGTACAAAATGATTACTTCTTCAGAAAAGCTGTTGTGGGGGATTGGCAAAATTACATGACAACTGAGATGGCTATCAAGTTAGATGAGATCATTAAAGAGAAATTAAATAATTCTGGTTTCAGCTTTTGAGTGGCAAGCAGAGATGATGATGACAGTAATGTACTTCATGCAATGTTTTTTTTTTTTTTTTTTTTTTTTTTTTGTGGATTATGTTGGTCTACTATAAGCAATATAATTTTCATCAAGTTAGATGAGGAGCTCGCAATTTATTCATACTTCGGATTAAAACAGTTTGGTTGTTCAGAATGGTTCTGTTAATTTTGTGTTACTTTGGATTAAAACAGTTTGGTTGTTTGATGCATTTGATTTCATTTAATTCAAAAATGTCACATCAAATTTAAACAAATATTCAAACAGACTAGATTAATTCACACAAATGCATATTAAATTATGTCTACATATTTAACTGTCGATAATACATGGATGTAGTTTATCGGTAAAAAAAATCTCCCTGTCGCAGGCGATTCTCATATCGGTAAAAAAAATTAAGTCCAACCTGAACCATCTATCCCGATAAATATGCATCATAATTCAATACATTCAATAATTCAATTTAATCACACAAATTGAAAGTACATATTATAGAGAAATTTTGTTACCTAATAGCAATCAATCCAGAAAATCCAAATCAAATTGCAACGACTGATCAGAATCAACCGCAAATAGTCGGAAATTTCAATCGAGCATATTTTGCTATTCTTTTTTGTTGTGTTTGGATGCAATCCTAAAAGTAGCAAAAATGAATGCTAACTCTATATTAGTGCTATTTTATTTTTCAAACGAGTTATCAAGAATAACGCTTAACCTAAAAAAATAACACTATTCTTTAACAATTCAAATATAAAATAGAGAAAAAAAATAGTACACTAAATCAAAAATAGTGCTAACCAAATAATCCAAACGCGCGCAGCTTTTGGTTTTTTCTCTCCATAACCGAATCACGAGATAGGGGCATTAATTTATTTGGAATTCGTCTCTCCTCAAGTTACCTGATTGAGTAGAATTGAATCAGATGGTCCGAAAATGGATTCGCACGCATCTCAAAGCACAAATAATACTGCCCCCTCTGTCATTCCGAATCTTGACCGGCTGAGAGTAAATCTGAGCCGTCCGTTTCAATTGTGTTGAGTCAGGTACCTGGAAAGATACGGATCTATTTATTTGAGAGATCAAGGGATTCAAATGGGGGTGAATTCACATTCCCTCGGGTTATCTGACTGGGGACAATTATAATTGGACCGTTAATTTTAGCCTGGCACGAATTTCAAAGCAGATCCCTAAAGTCTCCACATGAATCGGATTGCGTTTGATACGGATGGAATTAATCTGGTCCGTCAGTTTTAATTTGATTGAATCAGGTACCTGGGAGGATACGGATCCAAATGGGGTTGGGTGTGTAATTAGTGTCATGCAGCGGTCACGTGGACCACAGTGCTACCTCATTATTATTTTTTATCATTTTTAAAAATTTGCATATTTACATTACAAATCATTATGTCTTCCATTTTACAAATAAGCCCAACAATTATTTCGAAAATATTATTTAAATTACCGGATATTACAAAAAATTAACTAAGATTATTAATCAATTTTCAATTCGCATGCACGTACTTCTATTTTAATCCAACAAACCAATTGTTTATAAAGATAGTGTTGCAGAAGCTGCTAATTATCTCCCAACATAAATTAATCCCTCAAATATTTCTCAGATATCCCCCAAATATAATTGCTCTAATATGATAATTGCAATTAAACATCCTCAAAAGTTGAGGATCCCTTAATCTTTTATAAGTAGTTGAACTTGTAATTTAGTGGTAACTGTGGGCTTAGCTCAAAAGTTGATGCCAAAGTTTGTTTAATATATTTTGTTATTTAAATCTCTATGAAATATTTATGGATGTATTATATATAGTTTGAACAATAGCAGCCCAAAAATATCAGCTAGTTATTTTTGTATGTATTATGATTTGAGGCACCAACAAGATGGTGTGCTTCTTAATTGCTGGTTAACATCATCTTCATCCCAATTACAACAAAAAAATTATAAAACCTAATATTAATAAATGCAATTTTTCATTGTAAAAATGTGAAACATTTGCTAATGTAGTAATCTTAATTGCTGGTTAACATTTGTAAAAAAAAATCCGGCCCATTGTTGAAGTTATTCTCCTCAGAAAAGTAGTTAGAATTTCCTTCAAGCCCAAAGATATCAATAAAATTTCCTTTGCTCATGATGCTATTATATATAAACTCTTCCAATAACTACATTTTTTTACAATAAAAAAATGTTCAGAGTTATTAGCAATATTAATTTTTAGTACAATCCTTTTCGGTCAGCTAGCAAACTGAAATTTAGGATTACAAAAAAAAAATGTGAAATCTTGCTTATAGAGTACAAATTGATCATGACCTTTAATACTAGGATTATATAATTTTAATTGAAAGCCCAGTGAAGTTTGGAATTTGCACCCACTATATCCCATTTGCTTTCCATGACTATCTCTCTGTGGTCAAGTCGGACTGTTAATTGGGCCTAGAGGAAGTTGCTATGTTTTTGTCTAACAGGCCTAGGCCCATATTAGAACTAAACCCAAATTCGTTCCTTTTCAATAAACAAAATAAATTAAATACAAAGTTTAGTTGATGTGTACTGTTTTTTTTTTGGTGATTGACATAAATATTTAGAAAAAACAAGGTTACTATTTGAAATATCAGTTGACCGAAATTGTTTGAAAATATTTTAATATCAAATATGAAAGGTTTTTTGGACTTGCATAGTGCAACAAATAAAGGACTAAAAATAAATAAGCCACTACAGCAGAAATACTCTTCTGCGACCGGCCAAATGGGTCGCAGATGATCCCTTCAGCGACCGACTAGATCTGTCACGGATGCAACACGCTGATGTAGCTAGAGACTTATCAGAGACCGACTGGATGGTCGCAGAAGGTTATTATTTTTTTTCTTTATATTTTTTATTTTTATTTTTCCAATTGATACAAAATGTACCAAACAAATATAATATTAAATCCATTTTGTTCATATATTTTTCTCCAGTCTCAATTGGTACGAAACATAATATTCACAAGCATTTAACATCAAATATTATACGATTCACAAGTAATTTAATTGGTACATAACAATCATTTAACATCAAATATCAAACAATTCACAAGCAATGTAATTGATACATACCAAGAATTTAACATTAAATATCAAATAATTCACAAGCAATTTAATTGGTACATACCAAACAATTCATATCAAATATCAAACAATTCACAAGCAATTTAATTGATACCTAATTCTTCATTTAACCTAATAATTCATCACTTCTGTTTTTATGTACAAAAGCTCTAACTAAAACCCCTAAAACATGTGTTAAACTTCAACCAATCCTATAAGCATGCTCACTGAGCTTAATACCTATGTACCAGTCAATAATACAAAGAAAAAAAAAAAACACTTTACTGGTACAGAAAAAAGATAAAAAGAACTACAAGCTGAAATTAAAAAGAGCACTTTACTTTACGGAGAGGAGGTGGTCGGTGGTCGAACAGAGAGGAGATGATCGGTGGTCGAACGGAGAAGGGGAGATGATCGGTGGTCGGTGGTCGAGCGGAGAGAACGTGTGCGTCGATAGTCGAACGGAGAGGAGGCGTGCGTCGTGCTTCGATGGTCGATTTCGTGGTGCCGATTTTTTTTTTTTTTTTGCTGGAGACCTAGCACAACGCGGGAGAGAGGAGAAGAGCGCGTATTTCAGGGGACCCTTCTGGAACCGGGCCAAATCGGTCCCAGAAGGTGTGGGCTCCGGTCCCAGAAGGCTGTGGCCCAAACCCGTCCCCGCTGCTCTCTTCTTTTTTTTTTCCGGAAGGTCTTCTTCGTCTGGCGATCAGACCGGTTCCAAAAATCGGTTGCAGATGGGTTGTTTTGCTGTAGTGAGCCTGTCTTTCATATTATTATTGTTACATTTGCTAAAAATGAATTATATATGTGATAACTTATTTCAGGAAATATGCTAGCATGCTATGCATAGCATAGAACCCCTCCATACAACAGCTTGGATTTTGAGTTTTCGAAATCCTAACGGTCAATCTGAACCGTTCATCTTGTTCTCCATATTAATGTGTTTGGAGACCAAATTTTACATTTTTTGGAATTTTTTTACTATTTCTTTAGATTTATTGAAAATCGCTGTTTTTTTATGGTCCAGATTTGCTGAAAACAGCGATTTTCAATAAATCTAAAGAAATAGTAAAAAAATTCAAAAAAATGTAAAATTTGGTCTCCAAATACATATTAATATGGAGAACAAGATGAACGGTTCGGATTGACCGTTAGGATTTTGAAAACTCAAAATCCGAGCCGTTGCATGGAGGGGTTCTATGCTATGCATAGCATGCTAGCATATTCCCTTATTTCAGTTGTCGCAATTTTAGTAACATCCAGCATTTATTTGATACATCAATTTGAAATCATTGGAACTAGTGCATACTCTAAAGTTAAGAATATTTATGTTGTTTGTATTAATTAAAGCGAGTGCATATAAAGTTTGTGTAAGTTAAACTATTGAATAGCCTTTCTTTGTACAAAAAAAAAAAAAATTAGCAATGTTTTGTTGGATGGCCAATAATGAGACAGTATTGGCGAGAGTAAAAGTGTTTTTTGCTGACGGTATCATTGCAGATACTCCTGTCGATAATATCAATACTCTCAGAAATAGCACGTTTCTGTCGGTGTACCCTCGGCAACTGTATTTTTTGTAGTATAGTATTTCAAATGAACTCTAACACTAGGATGGAGATACATCTGCAATTTTAAAATTTTATAGTTTGAAACAAATTTTTGAAAATATTGTCATGAATTCAATGTAAGCTACAATTACCCTTTAATTAAGAGAAATTGAACTCCAAAAACTCCAATAGAAAAATTAATTTGTGTAACCAAACGATAGAGAAGCTCATGAAAAGACAAGAAGTTGAGTTTCAAATACAATACAATATATACATACGGACCAGCTTCTTGTTAGAATGTTACATCAAATTTGAGCAACCCAATAACTCATCATGAATAGGGACGTTTTATTGTTTGTGCAAGACAAAATCTAACCAACAAAATAATATGTTTTGTGGGTTTTTGAAATGGATATTTTGCTTCACCAATTTACAATCCCATGTGATATTGGCAATGGATGTCGCCACATTTTTGAAACTTTGAAACATATCACACAACGTCATTTTAAGCTTGCGATAACATAAAGCAATCGTACGTGTACAATTAAAACATGTCAATGCATGCAACAATAGAATGAGAATGGCTTCCATAAAGTCTTATGTGAATTAACTTGCTATATTAGTTCAAATTTTTCATATATTTAAATAAAGTTTAAATGTTTTTATTTTCTTGTGGGCCTCTATTAATTATATTTTAATTTGTAAAAAACTTTAATAACATAAAGTTAACATTTAAATGTCAAAATAAAACAGTTAGATATGATCTATATTATTCATTTCATATTTACGTCAAAGATTATGAAACTTCAACTTTATTTTGATTGTTATCAAGAGATTGTAAAAATAAATTGATGGAGATAATTTTTAGCGTTGATTTTTCAACATGTCGATTTATATAAAAATAAAACATAAAAGTGACATATAATTTTTATGTGCATATAAGAAAAATATATAGATAACTTCTAATGGTTTTATTTTGACATATAAATTTTAAAAATCTTGTTATTATAAAATTAAAAAAGTGAAAATATGATGGCATTACAAAAAAAAATAGAGATATTAAAAATTTCCTCATATTTCCATTATTGTATAGGACACTTTTTTTTGCCCTTTTCATGACATTACTATTTCCTAATTATTAGTTCTATACAATTACTAAAAGAAAATTTTATTTCTTAACATGCTAAAATAAAGACAAACCAAAACAAATAGATACAAAAGATAAATTGTTGCTATCAAGCAACCACTGTTAAATGTTGTACCAAAGATAGAGAAATGCCTTGGCTCCTCTTAGTACAAAACACCCATATGTTTGTGTCGCTGACAAGGATAGTTCCTTGCATTTATTTTTGTTTTGTTATGAGTTATGTATTTTAAATTTAAGGTGCAGTCATTCCACATGGCTGTCCTCATCAGTTAGTTAGCAACACTGATTCTGCATGATTTGTGCCATCTGCTTGATTAGTGATAATTAATTATTTGTTACTTTAAAAGATACATGCATGATATGAGTGTTATATTTCTTAATGATGAATATGTACATTGTATCTCTTGTGTCATGGTTCATATCATCATGAATCAAATATCAGTGACCATCCCAAAGGAATATGTATATATGTCATAGATTGAACTTGTGTATTATTTTTTTTAACTCGAGATTAAATCAAAATTTATAGATTATTTTTTTAGTACTAACAACGAATTTGAAACCTGCAACACAAAAAAGATATGGGTACTAGCCTCACTCAAAAAACTAATGAGACCTTTGAAATTGGGTAAATTTCGCTGGAGTTCACTAAATTTTGTTCTTTGTTAATAATTAGTCACTCAAATTTGATTTGTCCGTTTGTAGCCACTAAACTTTCATCTGTTTTAATCAAGTCACTCTATAATTTTTTTGTCCAAAATATTAACATAATATATATACTTATTCCATTCAAAATATAATCAAATATGCTCATTCCGTCCAATATTTTAATAGAATATGCTCATTCCGTTTAAAATACTAAGTGAAAAAATATATTTTATTATTTTTTTGAATGGAAAAATTATAGAGTGTTTTGATTGGACCAAATTAAAAATTTAGTGGCTATAGAAGGACAAATCAAATTTAAGTCACTAATTTATGACAAAGAACAAAAATTTAGTAACCTCGGATGGAATTTACCCATTGAAATTTCATATTTCAATGGATTGCATAAATCAGATCAAGATTTTTTTTTCCTTTTTTTTTTTAGTAGAACAATGTGTCCTTTAAGCTCAACAAATATATATTTGGTGAGCTTAATAATTAACTTCAAAACATATTGAATTGATTTCAAATAATTAATTAATTATTACAAAAGGCTTTAAGTCAAATGGTGGAAAGTTATATTAAAGTTTCATTTTCTAAGATATTCAAAAACTATCCATAAATCCCTTCTAGATATTGGAAATGTTGTCCCTCTCAAATATTTTGTTGTAGTTACCTTTCCAAATCAAGACTCTGTTTGCACACGTGTCAAGCTATCTGTCACACAGCCTGTCTTTACTTTAGGTGATCACAATTGCACCAATATTGACTAGTGTTGGATTTTGAAAGAGGCACTTTCTGTTGCTCTTTTAGAATAATTCTTCTAATTTTGAAAGAGACCTCTCAGAATTTGTATCCAGTAGTACACCGGATAAGAGAATCTTTTAGAATAATTCTTCTAATTAGTGGATTCTGACTATTGTTTTAATTTTGCACTAATTTTAAAGCATAAATAATATTGTTTACTACATTAGTTTGAATCTCAAAGCGACTGTGAGTAAATCTAAAACTGTAAAATAGTTGGCTCTGCACTTTCTGTTGCATGCTCATATAGTGACCTCTCCGAATTTGTATCCAGTAGGACACCGGATAAGAGAATCTTTTAGAATGATTCTCTAATTAGTAGATTCTGGTCATTTTTTTAATTTTGCACGAATCTTAAAGCACAAATAATATTGTTTCCTGCATTAGTTCGAATCTCAAAGCGACTGAGAGTAAATCTCAAACTGTAAAATAGTTGGCTCTGCACTTTCTGTTGCTCATATAGAGACCTCTCCGAATTTGTATCCAGTAGGACACCGGATAAGAGAATCTTTTAGAATGATTCTCTAATTAGTAGATTCTGGTCATTTTTTTTATTTTGCACGAATCTTAAAGCACAAATAATATTGTTTCCTGCATTAGTTCGAATCTCAAAGCGACTGAGAGTAAATCTCAAACTGTAAAATAGTTGGCTCTGCACTTTCTGTTGCTCATATAGAGACCTCTCCGAATTTGTATCCAGTAGGACACTGGATAAGAGAATCTTTTAGAATGATTCTCTAATTAGTAGATTCTGGTCAAAAAATTTTAATTTTGCACGAATCTTAAAGCACAAATAATATTGTTTTCTACATTAGTTCGAATCTCAAAGTGACTGAGAATAAATCTCAAACTGTAAAATAGTTAGTCTCCACTATGGAGTACTACATAGGATACTGGTCCCCCTCTCCTCTCCCCCCATTTTATGGTATATATACAATTCTGCAATTCAACCCTCCGATCAATCATTAACGGTTCAGATCTGTACAGGAATTTTTTTTTATCAATTTCTTAAAAACATAATGGAACTCCCCCCCATTTAATTTTTTGAGATGTAGCGCAATTTTTAATTAAGAATAATTGTTTAAAAGAAATAATTTTTTAATTATTTTTGTTGGCTCTAACGCTCCCTTTTTTGATAGTAAAAATTGTTGACGTCACCATTAAAATTAACTAAAATTCAAATGTACAAGTATAGAGATTTTTAAAATTAAAATTTACTCAAATATTTCTATTTGATGCATGATACTTACTTTTAATTTCCTCTTAATTAATTTAAGTATTTAACTAATTTACTTAAAATTTACACAAAATTATTTTTGTTGGCTCTAATGCAGCAAAATATCCCTCATGGAGGCAATGCTGACTATTTATAGTAACTAATTATTTTCGGTCCGTTAAATTATTTTTTAATAAGATCACTGTAAATTAATATACTTTTCAGTGAATATGGATGTCTCTATAAATTTATTTCCTGAATACTTGGTGGATATATAGTTGCAAGTGTGATGAAATCTGCATTTATTATATAGAGAGAGAGGGATCCAATTACATTCTTTTTTGGTGACACCGAAATATACCTTATATTTTTAAAGTCCAAACAATCGATCCAAACCGTTCAACATGATAGATATATTAAAATGTCCTTGCAGATCAAATTTTACATTTTTTTGAATTTTTTTACTATTTATTAAGATGGGTACAAAAATTCAATGGTCTAAATGTAGCGATTTTGTTAAATACTTAATAAATAGTAAAAAAAAATTGAAAAAAATATAAAATTTGATCTACAAGCACATTTTAATATATCCATCATGTTGAACGGTTTGGATCAATTATTTGAACTTTAAAAACTTTGTAAATGGAGAGTGTAATTCAGTGTCACCAAAAAAGATGTAATTGAATCCTTCCTCATATATATATATATATATATATAGAGAGAGAGAGAGAGAGGGGCTAATGTGCTTTCGGTAGCAAATGGGCCAAAATACACACGGTCCAAATTTGAAATTTTAAAATTCAAAAAGTCGATATGAATCATTCATCTTGTTCTCCATATTAATATGTGCTTGGAGACCAAATTTTACATTTTTCTGAATTTTTTTACTATTTATTAAGCCACTTTGAATGTCGCTAATCCAACGGTTTTACTGTTTTGTTAAGCCACCGTTGGATCAGCAATTTTCAAAGTGGCTTAATAAATAGTAAACAAATTCAGAAAAATGTAAAATTTCGTCTCCAAGCACATATTAATATGGAGAACAAGATGAACGGTTCAGATTGACTTTTTGAATTTTGAAATTTCAAATTTGGACCGTGTGTATTTCGGCTCATATGCTATCAAAAACGCATTAGCCTATCTATCTATCTATCTATCTATATATATATAGAATTTGACTAATATGCTATGGGTTGCATACGGTACTGCGAAGTAAATCAAGTATTTTACTTCAGATTTTGAACCCTTCGATTTATTAATTAGAATAATTTAACGATTAAAATATTGTACTCCTCAGTCCTCATAAATTAATTTTTAAAAAAAACTTTTAAGATTTACAAAATTAAAAAAAAAATCTATCTTTTATCTAAAAAAAAGGCGCTAACACAATTAATAGGTCAGATGTTGACTCAAGCCAACAACTAATTAATGCATATTTTTAAACAAAAAAAGTTAATGCTCTAACTAAACTACTAATTAAACAATTAATTAGCTGCAGTAACTTGTGTTGTCTCTATCGATCTGAACAAGGGATAATATTACAGTTTTTTATTTTTTAAGCTTGATTTATATACCCTTTTTTTCTTTCTTTTTTCCTTTTTTTTGTTATATATGTACTACAACATATGAACAGAAAAAATAAATTAACTTTTATATAAAACAATGAGTGAGTCTATGGTACTATGCATATTACGATTTGGCACCGTGCTACGGCTCTATATTCGAGTTTTCAAATTCTAACGGTTGATCCAAACCGTTCATCTTGTTCTGCATATTAATATGTGTTTGGAGATCAAATTTTACATTTTTTGAAATTTTTTTACTATTTTTTTAGATTTATTGATCACTGTTTTTGGATGGTCCAGAATTTTCAGATCAAGTGATTTTCTAAATATCTAAAAAAATAGTAAAACAATTTTAAAAAAAATGTAAAATTTGGTCTCCAAACACATATTAATATGGAGAACAAGATGAACGGTTCGGATCGACCGTTAAGATTTGAAAACTCGAATATAGAGCCGTAACACGGTAACATCCCGTGATATGCATAGTACCATAGACTCACTCTAAAACAATTATCTGATCGCAAACTTTAAATCTCCTACCAAATACAGACAATTTTGATTACGACGCAAGTTTATGGATCAATGAATTTATATATTATAAAATACAAGGGAACATGCATATGGGGCCTGCCATAGTTGGATTGTAGCCTCTTGTCTCAACATGTCATATTGAGGCGCTATCCATCTACAGCCTGACAGACATGTGGGACCCTCTCGACTGTCCCATACACGCTTATTTGTGAATAATTCAAGAATTAATAAAATGTTTTTTTAGGTTTCCAAAACGAACACCGAATAAAATAGTTGACTGAATTATTCGTGAATAAAACGTGAAAAAAATGTGAATGTTTTTTTTTCTTTTTGGTTGTTTTTTGCTTCCTCTTGGGACCGAATTATCCCCGAAATATATTCAAATTATTCCTCAATCATGATCTTTATACTCCGTCAAACCGAATTCGAATAGTTTATTTGTCACTATGGTCAAGTAGTGCATATTAATTTCTTTATGATGTATTTTGGCATTTTTAGTATATATAGTAAATATTGTGGATATGATCAGCAATTAGAAAATCATAATATGGTATTTGACATATTTGTGGCATTACTTTTAGATTAAATGGTATGAACTAAGTGATGTTTTAATTTTAATGTTAAAAAGTAATAGTTAGGAGGCTGTTATGATATTAATTACCTGTGAATACCTCAATCTAAAAGAATTATTTAGAATAGAAACTTAATATATATTATTAGTACAATTGATTACTAAAATTGTTCTGAAGAATTTAATCATTATATCATGCTATAAAGAAACTCATATGGTTGGATAAGATTAGAGAGACCAATAATCATTGATGTATAAAGCATTACAGCAATTGTGCCTCAGAGAACCAATGCTTAGTAGACGGCGTTTGCAAAACCAATGGAGACATTTCTTGTATAAACCCGGTCTAATAACAAAATCTACACGGAAATTGTTTGTCAAATGCAAAATCCAGCACCACTCTGAGAAAAGGGTTTTAATTTTTTTAAGTAGTAATAAACCTGAATATATCTGTATCATTTTAATAATAATTATTAAAAGAGATGTCTCATCATATTCCTATTATTGAAACTTGAAACTTTTGAGTTTTGACCTTTTAATATATAATCCTAATTTTTTTTTATATATCAGCACTAAACTAATAGACTATTTGTCTAGTTTTCCATAATATATAATAGAAGCAATTATATTCAATATTTAAACAAAATATGTATAGTACTTAGATATATTATTGACGTCACTCTTTTAATTATTAAGCTTTTATACATATATTTTATAATAAACATGAAGCCTATGAATTATTGTCTAGAAATTTTTTCCTTAAGACTCATCCATCCATCATAAAATGTGAGTACAAATTCTTCAAAAAAGTGTCAACTATGTTAACAAAATTATACTAAATTGAAAATTTTCTAAAACATTTATATAGAATTCACACACATGGCATGTTCTTATTGGTAGATGATCAGCATAAAATGATATTGCTCATAAAAATCATTTCCCAATAAATATTACTGGAATTGATTTAAAATATATGTTCCCAATTCAGCAACAAATTAGATAAATAATTAAATATAAACTAAGAATGTTGACTGGAACACCTGCATCTCACTTGATTAACAGTAAAATTAATGATTTTAACTTTTCATATTTAATAAATTAATAATAAAACGACAAACCCTAATAGATCAATCTTTCCATAAATTAAGACACCTACTACAACTCTATGCTCTTATCCCAGTTCCAAATTCCAATGGAAACGGTTAATGTTACAAACACACAGCCATAAGAGACAAAGCTATCTCTATCTCTGTCTCATGCAAAACAAATCCAAGGACCCAAAAATGGCCATATAATTTGCTACCTATTGGTACATCAACAATTAATTAATTAGAAAATTATAATTTATCTACACTAAAAGGAAAGGGGAGCATTGCCCATGAAAGATGCAGCAATTCAGGCAATGCTGTCCAGCTAACAGGCTGTGTGTGTTGTTCTACTTCCTCAACTCTAATTGCTTGCAACTGAAGCTGCAGCAAGTCAGTTGTGAATCGGAGGCTTTCTCTTTGCCGGCGAGTAGTCCATTCCGGCTATGTCTAACTCGTCGTCAGGTTTCGTGCTGTCTTTCTTCGTACTTGCTTCTTCTTTCCTAATCTTTTCCTGCATGGTAATTAAATAATAATCAGATTTTATTAACTAAAAATGAAGTCGCATATATATGCTATTTAAAGTTTGGCATGTAACATATATATACCTTGGTTGAGACAATGGGACTAGTACTTTTCATGAGGAGCTTCCTATTATTTCCTGCTTTCCAAAGAACATCCTCAAATCCCATTCTCTGATATTTAAAACAATGCAAAGCACCATATTAGCCATTATTTGAACAACCAAGTTAATTATCTTTCAGAAAAAAAAAACAAGTATTAATTATGTGAACAATTAATTAATAAGTGCACTCACATTGAATATGCTTCCTCTTGCAAGACTATTCTTTTTCTCTATTGTAAAACCTGGAAATTTTTCAAAGATATATATTTAATGTTAGTTTACTAGCTAGAAAAGAAGAAACAACAAAATTACACATATAATGAATTGAGAGAAGTAAATTCTTACCATAAGTTTGGCTAGCGAGAAGATTAAATATGAAAATAAGAGAAATGATCATTGAAATATGAGGCCTCATTTGAGCTTATATGAACTTGCACTTTGAAGAGAAGTTTGATGGAGGTGGTAATATATAACTAGATTGTATATGCTTGAGTACTAGGTTGAGAAATATGTGGGGCTTTATGGCTTTTTATAAGGAGAAAGACAAAGCACTAATATATATAGGTAGAGGATAGGTTGGAATAGAATAATACCTAAAGCTTCTAACCCAACCATTTATTTATATATTTGAATTTGAACCTCTAATATGTCCCATTATAGTCAGATGTCAATGTCTCCAAACATACCCATAACTATATATATATTTTTAATCACTAGTGGAAAAACATGAATCAGGATCGGCCTATCTGGATCGGTTATATGAAACAACCGATACTAATACCTATCTGGATCGGTTTTCTGAACAAAACCGATCCTAAAAACTAGTTAGATCGGGTTTTTTAGTCAACCGATCCAAATTTGTGAACTATCAGGATCGGTTGTTCTAAAAAACCGATCCTGATACTATCAGGATCAGTTGTTCTAAAAAACCGATCCTAATAGTTAAACTATCAGGATCGGTTGTTTAGAACAACTGATCCTGATACAATTTTTTTTTCAAAATTGGTTCTGCAAAAAAAAAAAAAAAAATCTGGGTCGGTTTTTTATTAAAAACCGACCCTATTTTTTTTTTTTTTTTTTTTTTTTTTTTTTTTTTTTTTTTTTGCAGAAATTTTTTTGAAAAAAAAAATTGTATCAGGATCGGTTTTATTGCTAAAAACCGATCCTGATAGTATCTGGATCGGTTTTTAGCAATAAAACCGATCCTGATAGTATCTGGATCGGTTTTTAGCAATAAAACCGATCCAGATAGTTTTTTTCTTTTATTTGGAAAATCTTTTCATATGGTTATGTTTAAATAAATATAAAAAATTACATATTAGAAATATAAGTTAATTATTTAATAGAAATTTTAGAAAGCGTGCATTTTTTTTTCTCAATCCAAAATTAATGCATGTATCTAATAATCATGACTCATGAGAGATGAACCATATATATTATACGAGTAAGGCTGGGTGCTATGGATAGCATAGAGGCCTCTATGCTACGGCTCAATATTTCATATTTTAAAATCCAAACGGTCGATCCGAACCGTTCATCTTATTCTCCATATTAATATCTGCTTGGAGACCAAATTTTACATTTTTATGAAATTGTTTACTATTTATTAAGTATTTTACAAAATTGTTGATCCAACGGTGGCTGCACAAAACAGTAAAACCGTTGGATTAGCGATTTTCAAAGTGGCTTAATAAATAGTAAAAAAATTCAGAAAATTATAAAATTTGGTCTCCAAGCAGATATTAATATGGAGAATAAGATGAACGGTTCGGATCGACCGTTTGGATTTTAAAAACTTGAATATTGAGCCGTAGCATAGAGGCCTATATGCTATCCATAGCACTCCAGCCTTACTCATATTATACTTACCACTATATGTATATGAGGCTTACATCATTTGTCATATATATATATATATATATATATATATATATATATACACATTAATTAAAAAAAATGTAAAAGTTTATTGTCTTATTATTAATGATATTTGAGAATCTTAAAGTCATTTTGGTCGTTCTTTTGACGACCAATAACAATTCTAGTATAAAGAGCAACAATATTGGTCTTTGCAAATCTGATCATTTCAAACCGGTCAAAATATACATAGAAATTAATGAATTTGACATTGGTCGTCAATTGTTATAAATCAGAGAGAATCTCCTACATAAAAATCATATAAATAGCCATTGTTAATTTATTAACCCGATAACTGTTGTTTTAATAAGAAAGTTTCTTCCATAAATTATTATTGTAATTATACATATACCACAATATATATCTAAAGATAATCAAATTAAACATATAGCTGAAAAAAAAAAATCCCCTTCCTTCATTTTATTTAAGTGTTGAAATGGAAAATAAAATATATTATATGGCACAAGTCATTGATGCATAACCATATGAAAAGAAAATATATTATATGCACAAGTCATTTGAAAATTAAATCAAATTTTTATTAAATAATTAACTTATATTTCTAATATGTAATTTTTTATATTTATTTAAACATAACCATATGAAAAGATTTTCCAAATAAAAGAAAAAAACTATCTGGATCGGTTTTATTGCTAAAAACCGATCCAGATACTATCAGGATCGGTTTTTAGCAATAAAACCGATCCTGATACAATTTTTTTTTTTCAAAAAAATTTCTGCAAAAAAAAAAAAAAAAAAAAAAAAAAAAAAAAAAAAAAAATCAGGGTCGGTTTTTAATAAAAAACCGATCCTAATAGTATTAGGATCGGTTTTTTATTAAAAACCGACCCTGATTTTTTTTTTTTTTTTTTTTTTTTTTTTTTTTTTTTTGCAGAAATTTTTTTGAAAAAAAAAAAATTGTATCAGGATCGGTTTTTTATAATAAAAAACCGATCCTGATACTATTTTTTTTTCAAAAAAATTAGTATCAGGATCGGTTTTTTTATAAAAACCGATCCTGATACTATTAGGATCGGTTCTTTATAAACAACCGATCCTAATGATAACTTTCTATATAACCAGCTTAGCTAGGGTTCTTCTTATTTTCATTTCGCGCCTCTCATTTTCAATTTAGCGTCTCTGTCTCTGTCTCCGTATCTCCCTCTCAAATCCTCAGTACTCTCTCTCTCTGTCTCCGTCTCTCTCTCTCCTCCGTGTGTCTCTCTATCTTTCTCTCCGTCTCTTCCTCTCAAATCCGAGCATCTCGCACCTCCGGCTCAATTGTGCCAATTTTTTATTTTTTTTATTGTTTCAAAAATGAATTAATGGTGTTTATATATTGTTTTACAGTTTTGAGGACATCTCTCTCAAGTTACTTAATCATCCGGCCGATCAACTATCATGGTATTAGCTTTATCTAATTTTCTCATTATTATACTTTTAAAACACATTTTTTTGTATTTTTTATTGGAAAATGTTTTTCTATCTAATTGTTACCTTTGTTTTTGTTTTTAGGATTTTTTTTAATCTCAAGTGATGTGATTGCAAAAGAGGTAATTATTGATTTTTTTATTGTTGTGCTTTACATTAATTGCATAATTGTGTATATTGCATAAATGTGTGTTAATTGAAGAAATAGCCCAATTAGTCACTTGTATGTTTGTTAATTAATTTTTTTTTTGGATTTAAATTTCTTGTTATAATATGCAATGCTTCACAAAACTTTGTATGAAGTACATGAATTTTTTGTAATAGTTTAAGATGTGTATGATAATTAATTTAGAATGTGTATATGATATTTAATTGATTATTGCTTCTTACTGTGCAAAAAAAAAAAATTTAGGATGCTGGCCAGCAAAATATATATGGAAGCTGGTCAAATAAATAAAAATATTTTTTTTAGCCTCAATAAAACATCAGGATCGGTTTTATATAAAAACCGATCTTGATAGTACGTATCAAGATCGGTTTTTATTCAAAAACCGATCTAGATATGTAATTTAAAAAAAAAAAATCGAAAATACTATCAAGATCGGTTTTTATATAAAAACCGATCTTGATATGTAATTTTTAATTAAAAAAAAATTCGAAAAAAATATCAAGATCGGTTTTTATATAAAAACCGATCTTGATAGTACTATCAGGATCGGTTTTTAGCAATAAAACCGATCCTGATACAATTTTTAAAAAAAAAAAAAAAAAAAAAAAAAAAAATCAAGGTCGGTTTTTAATAAAAAACCGATCCTAATACTATTAGGGTCGGTTTTTTATTAAAAACCGACCCTGATTTTTTTTTTTTTTTTTTTTTTTTTTTTGCAGAAATTTTTTTGAAAAAAAAAAATTTGTATCAGGATCGGTTTTTTTATAAAAACCGATCTTGATAGTACGTATCTGGATCGGTTCTTAGTCAAAAACCGATCTAGATAACAACTATTAAGATCGGTTTTGTTAAAAAACCGATCCTAATAGTTTCTATTTGGATCGGTTCTTTAAAAAATATAAAACCGATCCTGATAGTATCAGTATCGCCTTCAACAGGATCGGTTGGATTCCGATACTGATATGTGTATATAACCGATCCTGATTCCATATTTTCCACTAGTGAATTGATGGAAAAATTCAAAATAATAATGATCCTAAAATATGTGGCAATTAATTTTTTATTCAATGTACGGTGAGGTACCAAGGGATGTTCTTGAGGATTGATTAAGTTCCATTTTTTTTTGTCAACAAGAATATATAAATATATATTTTTGAATAATAAATTTACACCATAAATGCAGAATGAAAATATATATGCTTGCCATGGGCAATCCTATATATACAGATGTATGAAAGCCACAAAATTAAATGAAAATATATATGCTTTCTATTTACAAAGTTCAAACCATGCATTCAAGCTACTCAACATGATTTACATATCAAAATATACGACCAAATTTATATTTTCTAGAACTTTCTACTATTTTTTAGATAGATACACAATCATCTGATCTAAAGATTCTGAACCAATATTTGAAAGTTACTAATTAACTTGTACCTATTTAAAAAAGGTATTAAAAATATTCTAACAAATGTAATTTTTTTTCGGCAACTACATTTTCATATGAAAATCTTGCTAAGCAGCTCAGATCTAATATTTAAACTTTGAAAACATAAATATACATGAATCCATAGGACAGACTATTACCCTTTACAAATTATTTTAACCACATGCACTAGATTATTTATATGCACTTTGCAAAGTAAATTAAGTAACCTCACTTAATTTTTATATTCTCATATGTATATTTCAAAACATGACCTAGTATAACGGATAAATACAATTAGTTTCAGAATTGACCCATCATGAGATCACCATCTTATATATTAATTGTAAAACTTAATAGCAAATTAAATAATATATGTGGTTTTTAACTATGTATGGTTTGTGTCCCTCACTATAAGAGAATATGTAAATAAAAAAATTGTTTCTTCTATGGAGTCTACTATGCCACTATTTCTGCTTTACAAGTACTTGGTATACACTTTAGGTACATAACTTGATACAAATTAATTTCAAGTCAACTATGGCACTGTTTATGTTCTACAAGTACTTAGGTTACCCATAACTTGATACAAATTTATTTCAATGTGCATGGTCCCAGTGGTCACCATAGGAAGAATTACATCAGTTAGTTCTGTAAAAAGGAAAAAATAATTCTGCTAATTAATTAATAAAAGAGGACGGTTTAAATACCTCATGCTTTTCATGTCTCATATTCTATTTCTTTGTTTTCGGAATTTAAATTGTTGATCCGGACTACTCAATATAATATTCATATTAAAATATGCTTGGAGACCAAATTTTATATTTTTTGGAAAAATTTTATTATTTTTTTAGATAGATACAAAATCATTGTTTTTGAATGGTCCATAAATAGTGGTTTTGTACATATCTTAAAAAAACGTAAACAATTTTTAAAAATATATAAAATTTGAACTATTCGGATCGACAATATGAATTTTAAAAAGGGAAATATATGATATGACGCATAGTAAAGCATGAAAGACATTAGAGACATTTGAATTCTCCTTTTCATAAAATTATTATCAATTAAAACATAAAAAGAGACAACAATATTTATTCCTGTGTAATATTGTACTAGAGTCTATTATTCAAATAATTCGATCCAAAAGCATCCAACAAAACAAATTCAGGTTGAAAACAAATTGAATGTGTACCTTACAAAAATTTGTACTATATCTACTACCAAGACAAAAAATGTACTATATCCCCAACAAAGCATTACAGTTCCCTTAAATAATGTGGCATTTTATAACTACATACCAGCCTAATTAAGGCGCTTTTATTACTAATTGTACTTTGACCTACTTTATGCTGGAAAAGTTAATTAACTTTCACATAAATTGATATAAAATTTTGGGGTGATGTTAGAAAGACCTAAAAATAATTAACTTTCACATAAATTGATGTTAGGTCTTGTAGAGGCCTAAAAAATAATACTAGTTCTTGTACTATATGCATTGACAGATACAGAGAAAACTATATATAGAGACATAAGTTATCATGCTTTGCAAATTAAATTAAGTGTTTTATTTTGTGCTCATATCTCTAGTTTCAATGTTTAAATAGTCAATTCGAACTTCTCAACATGTTCTTCATATTGAAATGCATGTGCTTGGGAATTCAGAAAAACACTGATTTTAAAAAATTCTAAAAAAATAGTAAAAAATTTCAAATAATGTAAACTTCGGTCCCCAAGCACATTACAATATGAAGAACATATTGAGATGTTCGGATTGACTATTTGAACTTTGAAACTAGAGATATGAGGGCAAATTAAAACACCCACATTAATTTGCAAAGCATGGTAGCCTACCTCATATTGTCTATCTTCGTTTCCAAAGTTCAAACTGTCAATCCGAACAATTCAACATGATATCCATACTAAAATATGCTTGGGATGAAATTTTGTAATTTTTGTAATTTTTTTACTATTTTTTTAGATAAGCATAAAATCATTGTTTTTAAACTGTCCAAATACATTGATTTTGTACATATTTTAAAAAATAGTAAAAATTTTGCAAAAATTATAAATTTCATCCCAACCATATTTTAGTATGGATATCATATTGAACAGTTCGGATTGACAGTTTGGACTTTGAAAATGAAGATATACAATATGAAGTATGCATGATGAGGTATATATGAAAGACATGAGGTATTAGAACCCTCCTCAAATATATATATATATATATATATATATATATAGAGGAGGGATCAAGTTACAACAATCATTTTCTACATTTTCAAAGTCCAAATCGTTGATCCAAACCGTTAGATGTGATCTCCACAATAAAATGTGATTCCATACCAAATTTTACATTTTTTGGAATTTTTTTACTATTTATTAAGATGGGTACAAAATTCAATGGTCTGAATTTGACTAGTTCTTGTACCCATCTTAATAAATAGTAAAAAAATTTCAAAAAATGTAAAACTTTGGTATGGAAGCACATTTTATTGTGGAGATCACATCTAACGGTTTGGATCGACGATTTGGACTTTGAAAATGTAGAAAATGGTCATTGTAACTTGTTGTAACTCAAAAATTGTTGTAATTTGATTCCTCCTCATATATATATATAGAGAGAGAGAGAGAGAGAGAGAGAGAGAGAGAGAGAGTGAGAGAGAGTTGGGTTACGGTGCTTCCTGAAGTAAAATGAGTGTTTTACTTCACACTCATATTTTGTGATTTTAAAGTTCGAAATATCGATCCGAACCATTCAAGTTGATCTCCATATTAAATTGTGCTTGGAGATCAAATTTTACATTTTTTGAAAAAAAAAATTACTATTTTTTTATAATTTTTTAAAATCACTGTTTTTGATAGTCCATAATTTTCTGAAAAGAAGCGATTTTAAAAAATTCTAAAGAAATAGTAAATTTTTTCCAAAAAATGTAAAATTTGGTCTCCAATAACAATTTAATATGCAGATCAACTTGAACGGTTCAGATTGACGTCTTGAACTTTGAAATTGAAGATATAAATGTGAAGTAAAATATTCGTTTTAGTTCGCGAAGTACCGTAGCCCATCTCTCTCTCTATATATAGCTTTATTTTTTTTATTTAAGATATGTATATGCATAACAAGAGAGCAAATTATTTTAGAATTATAACCGCATTATACAAATATATATTAAATTTAACCAAATGCTATAATTTGTGAACAAACAATGAAAAATTGGAGATAATTAATCCATGGATTCCCAATTTTTGGGAGGTTTTGTATGGCATGGGGTTTTGAGCTCTTGGAACTTGTCTAGATAGCATGCATGCATGTAATTGGGGATTTGAAATTGAAAATTGGAGAAATTGGGAGACAAAAAGATTTGGTCAGGTGAGAATTTCCAAATGAGGATCTTTGACCAAGGAGTCAAGTACATTCTTGTGCTTTGGTTAGTTGCATGCCAATTCAATCTGCCACTAAGTACAGATTTAGCTATAATTTAACCTCTCATTCAAATTTATGATGAGTTGTACATAAGGTTTAGTACTTGAGTGCATTGTTTTTAATTATGTATTACATATTTTGTGTGCATTATATATTCTACCTCAATAATATGTACTTACCTATGTAACTAGCATCAGTATGTAGATTCGGTGGTATTATGTACTAAAGAAATAAAGATATGTAAACTCAATTAGTTAATAAAATAATCACATCTAGAAGATATATACTTAAAAAAAATGTTATCCGAAGTTTGATTCTATTTATATTCTTTTTTTGGGAAAAAAAAATTATAAATATACTTAAAAATTCAAAATAATTATAAAATTATATGTCATCCTAAATCTTACTCGATTCTATTAAATATATTGGCTTCCTAAACAAAGAATAAATCTATTAGTTGGGATAAATTAACTAGTAGTTGCGAGCAAAAATATTTAATAAAATGAAGTAAAATTTGGAATGAAATATAATATTATGAGCATGATTCAAATGCGTGCTTCATATCTTTCATGCTTTATATTCTTATTTTTATTTTTAAAATTCAAATAGTCGATTCGAACTGCTTTACATGATCTCCAAGTAATTTTTTTTGCTAACTTCTTAGATAGATACAAAAATTACTGATTTTGTACCTATCTAGAAAAATAATAAAAAATTTAAAAAATATAAGGATCATCTATTTAAACTTTAAAAACAAAGATAAAAATGTAAAACATGATTGAAATATAAAAGACATAAGACATGCATTTGAACCATGCTCATAAAATTATATTTCATCCTAAATTTTACTCAATTATATTAAATATTTAATTTGGCTCCCTAAACTAGATTAAAATTAGCAGTTGGGATAAATGAACTCGTGCGCGCATCCTTCAAAAATCTAAGCAAATAGACCTAGCTAATTAGGATTCTACGAAGTTGGCACATCCTTTGAGTTTAGGCAGTCTTTTCACCTTTATTATTTTGTTATTTAGGTGAAGACTTGAACTTGTCACAGATCTCGACATGCATTATGATATATATCCACATCATAGGTGCGGTGCGCCATGCATGATAATTCACCACCTTCACCCCCCTTGATTAGTTGATTGCGACATTGTTTCACTGTACCACTTGGCTCAAGGTCTGACCGACACAACTTTTCAACATTGCTCCCAATCAATTTGAACTCATTCTAATAATTCTTTCAATTAAGAATGTAATTTGCCACGCCATTTGATTTCATCAAACTAATATTTTGCAGTGCATTTACTAATTAGCATACTTTAATTTAATTAATTTTTTTTTTTTCATATCCAGTCGACACGTGTCAGATTAAGAGATGTGCTAGACATGTTTATGCATATCATTGAATTAATATTTATGGGGAATATATAGGATGTTACCCGATGAGTATCGGATCAAATTTGACCTGATGTCTGATCTGAACTTTTCAACCCATGTTGTGATTTGTAGGAACCATTAAAATTATAAACTTCTAATTAAACTGAATGCACGAATCTTGACATAGATCCAACAGTACAAATGTAGCATCAAACCAAACTTGATATGATGCTCATTGAAGTACCTCCTTCGCTTCCAATAATTTTATATATTGCATATGTACATTTTAGCTTACCCTTAATTAAGTTTGTATTCGTGTCTGGTACTCTGGTCGACACGTGTTAGATTATGAGATGTGGTAAACATGTTTATACATGTCTTTGACACGTTAATTACTTGCTACCCAAAACTAGTTAATTATGAAAATGATGTGTTCATTATGAGAGCAACCAAAAGTACATGATTTGTATACATGCGCATGCATGGATGCTACATTTGAATAACCATATTTATATATCATGTGCATATATATATCCATCCTTTTTGGTTGTCCCTACTGGTCTCTGATTCCTTCTTAATTATTGTCATGTTTTCGTGTATAGTCCTATGAAAGATTTTGAAAACGAGTATTTGTATTTATTTGATAAAAAAAATATAGTTCTTCAATTCATTTAGAATTTAAATATATATATTTGGAGAAGTTCAGCACTTTATAGTTTTGACAAAGATAAGTTCTTCAATATGAATTGTCATGGACAAAAAAATTAATATTATGGGCTTAAACTTAACGCCATTAAATTTCATCAAACTAATATTTTTGCAGTGCATTTACTAATTATAAAGTTTTAAACCAAATGCACAAATTTTGACACATACCGAACGATACATATCTAATATCGAACCGGATTTGATCTGATGCTCATAGAACATGGCCCCCTTTATTTACCATATTTTGTTGTGCATTTACTATTTAGCTTACCCTTAATTAAGTTTGTATTCAGGTCGGTTTGACACGTGTTCGATTAAGATATGTGCTATACATGTTTACGCATGTTTTCGACACGTTTAGTACTTGCTGCCTACAATTAATTAATTATGAAATTGATGTGTAGGTTGATTATGATAGCTACTAAATTAAGTACATGACTTTAAACATGCGCATGCATGGATGCAATAACCATACTCCTTTTTTTCTTGAAACCCATATTTCTTTGTTTTCATGTCCCTAGCTACTGGTCCCTAATTACCTTTTATTATCATATTTTCTTGTATATTCCCTGGGAAAGATTTTGAACACGAATATTTGTATTTGTTATAACCTCAACAATATTAGTACTCTATATTTTTGACAAAGAAAAAGTTAAGTTATTGAAGATTAATTGTCACAAAAAGAAAAATTAAATGTATTACCCAAATATATAAACTCAGCGCAGCCTAAAATCTTAATTGTAACCTTGTTTACTGTATAAAACAGGCTTCAATCAAGAATAGCTTATGGGCTGGGCTTAATTTTTTTTACAAATGGGATTTGCAAATGGAATTTTTTTCATCCAAAAGTAGCTTATTTTTTTCAAAATATGCATAAACATAGGTCATCCGGTTAATGAAGGTGACACAAAATCAAATCTGCGCATATGCTTTTTTGATTTTGCGTAGATCAAATCTGTGTTTATGATAAGAATTGAATATCTCAAAAATTAATGATAAGATCTTAATTTCAAAGTAATTAAGATAGTAATTAAAAAATATTCGGAATTCATTTTAGATTAAACTTTGATGGAAATAAAGAAAATTTTGAGCACAATAATCAGGAAAATAAGAAATAAGCTGGAGGCCCAAACAATACCAGAAAAGCCCAAAATTAAATTCTATCCTGGTATACTATTGTTAACGGGCTTTAAAAAAGTTTACCCCACAGCTTATACAAAATTAATTTGTTTACCAATTCAGTTCAATGTTTGATCAGATTCGTTTGATCCGTATTAAGATATTATTTGTATTAAAAATATATATCGTATGCACAAATTTTAATGCATTAGAGATCGAACTAAATTTGATCCGATATTCATTGGTACACTTCCGGTTCACACAAAGAAACCCATCAAAATAAGATCATATGGAGCTCATATTCATTTATTCATATAGATAGATACATTAGAAACGTAGGTACATACATAAATAAGATAAGATCATGCCTGGCTCTCCATATTACAAACTATATCTTTTCAAAATGCAAGCATACAAATATATTAATTTAACAAACACATATCTCATGGGTATGGGTGGCCATGTGGATGATGATGTGGTCGATGATGGAGCGGAGGTGGACCGGGAGGTGGAACGTGAGGCGGAGGTGGGCCGGGATACAAAACATGAAGCGGTGGCGGCGCATGTGGGCCCGGTGGTGGTGGATATGGGCCCGGTGGTGGTGGATGCGGGCCAGGAGGTGGTGGAGGTGCGTGTGGGCCCGGGGGTGGTGGATATGGGCCTGGTGGAGGCGGATGCGGGCCAGGAGGTGGCAGAGGTGCGTGTGGGTCCGGTGGTGGCGGCCAATGCGGATTTGGATAGTACATCTCTTCCTTCTCTTTATAGTTTGATTTAACTTGTGTGTTTTGTAACTTGGGGTTTGATAGCAAGTTGTATTGGTATTTATAATAAGATCAGTTGAAATTAAGATTGCTGTTGGTCAAAGCTCAAAACTACCATTCAAAAGAGATTTGGGAAATTTTGACATTTACTTAGGATGGAAGTCTATGAATGACATCAACCTTTCAAATCCAAAAATCAATTTTTCTGTAAGTGGTAGTTTGGATGGATCTGTAAGTTTCTAGACTTGGATAAAAGCTTAATGGAATTCAAGGATCCATTATATCTTGCAGTGTGTGTAACTTTGTGCACCATTGGTTCATGAAATATGTGCAAATGATCAGACAAGAGTAACAATTGTATCTTGTACAAAGAATTGATCCAAAAAATGCTACTTCATCAGGAATTCCATTGAACACATGTTCTTTTGTTTATTAATTGTATAATGACATTTATTTATTTTATACTAAAATCTCTGTTTTTTTTTTCCTTAAATTGTAGCTAATATTGAATTTTGAACCTATGATATTTCACCCGAACAAACATTAGTTAACTAATTGTGTTTGTCGAGAGTTCTTTAGTAACATTTAAAATTGTCCAAAAATAAAAAAATATAATAATAAATAAAAGAAAATATTTGAAAAAAGAAAAACATGCATGTCTCTAACTGAATGACATATTACCTTTTTTTTTTAGCAAATGAGGGGTTGAAGTGTTTATTTATTTATAAATTCTCAGATATTTATACAACTTCAGCAACATATATGATCTTAGTCAATTACGTAGTTTTCTTATGTCATTTCAAGTTGTCTGGATATGTTAAAATTATATACATAATTAGGTGATCTGGCTATATATGTTCTAGAAGTTGCTTTTAGTCTATTCATCACGTGACCTAAATATATACCTTATATATGATTAAGAAAGGAATGCATGTGTAGATGACAACAGGGACGTGTGGATTGAGCTGTTAGTTATCTCTCCACCTACCCTTATAGAGTCATATATATCCAGAGAGAGAGAGAGATAAGATCATCGATCTATGATATAACTTTGTAATTGTATATAATATTTAATCAGTATTTTATCTATTAACAAAAAATAATGTGTTTTATCTAAAAAGTTATGGATTTGAAATTTGAAAGGAATTTTTTTTTTGTAGATATTTAAATTTAAAATGGACTTATATATATTCTAAAAAGAAAAAAGCTTATAGTTGTATGAAAAAAAGGGCTTTAATTTAATGTTGGTTATTCTGTTTATTGTTTTGGTAAATTGTAGACAAATTAAAGTGAATGACATATTATATATATGTTAGTTTGTAATAATCTAGAAGTCAATAATACGATAAATTATCATAAAGCTTTGTTCATGAATTGGATGATTAATATCATTTTGTTGCCTTGAGTATTATTGAATTTATGGATCATTTCGAGTTCATGACTGAAATTGTGAAACTCCATAATATAGATGATATATACTCTTAATCTTAAAAGGTCACTAACCAAGGTAATTAGCAGGAACACTAATTACCGCTATAAGGTTAGTATGTGGATTAAAAGATGGTTAAGTTTTACAAACCACCTGACACGAGATGTCATTTTAATTACATAGATACATGTTCTAGGAACATGGTATTTGACAGACCCCGAATGAAACATTAAATAGAATTGTGTTCGTGTCATTTATGTTTTCATTCAGTGTCACGTTCTACAGTATGAGGTATTTATCGTTCCCACTGAGAAATATGTATGTGTGATTGTTATCCACCGCTGTCCGTAAAAAGCAGTCATAACGGTAGCTTTTCCATATGTATAGCTTAGCTGAGGAAGTGATAGTTTACCAAGAATACTATTTGTCCCTCGTATCTCTATACGAGCTATAGCATCACTGGGCCCCTTGATAGAGTAAGATTATCTGCTAGCGGTATAATTACAAGAGTAATTATATTTGATAATATGCTCAAGATCAAGAAAAGATTAAGTTAGCAAGGATGACACACATCTACCTTGAAACTAATCTGATAGCTATGAGACAGAAGAACAGACACAAGTAAATTGTTTACTGGATCGTGATATTGTACAGTACAGCATCATCTGTGTAATTGGATGGTCATGATGTGTTGCCAGATGCCACCCATGACTAACAGAAGTTAAAACAGTTTTAACTCTGTTTACCAACATAACACAGATCCTATTGGGTCACACCATATAGGAGCTACTCGGAGAATCTTACTGATTAATTATAAATTGATTATAATTAATATTAAGATGGTTATAATTAATTATACGTGTTATAATTAAATTATAAATGTTATGTAAAAATAACAAGCAAAAACATTGGTTAATTTATAAACGTGTATGACACGTTGTATAAAAGTTAACCGGTTAATTTATAAATGTGCAGGACACATTGTATAAATTATCGAAACAACAAATAACCGCAAGAAAAATATATATAATTATTCAGAATAATTATACGAATATTATTTGTGTAAGGGCCAAGGGCATTCGAGTCTTTTCAGATTCGTCCTTATCCGCATGACACGTCATCGATCCTATCCAGATGACACGTCATCGATACCGAAACAAATAACCGAAAGAAAAATATATATATAATTGTTCAGAATAATTATACGAATATTATTTGTGTTCGGGCCGAGGGCATTCGGGTCTTTTCAGATTCGTGCTTATCCGCATGACACGTCATTGATCCTATCCAGATGACATGTCATCAATCCTATCCACAAGGGCAAAATGGTCATTTCACACCTATGCCACCTTGCATGTGTAGAAGCATGGAGAAGAATGTGGAAGGGTGTGGAAGGGGTATTTTGGTCATTTCACATATAAAAGGATGAGGTGTCAATGGCATATCTTGTAAATAGGCCGAACTTGGAGGGCATTTTGGTCTTTTGCAACCGAATCTAAACACTATAAATAGGGGTGGAGGGGTAGAGAGAGAAAGATATATTCACATATATACATATGCACATTCACATGTATCTTTTCGTGCAGAAACGAATCGGTATTTTCTCTCTTTCTCGGTTTCTCTCCCAAATAGTGTTTCGGTTGAGAAAAGAAAGTTATACGTAGTTGACGTATAATCTTGCGGGTTGTTGTGGAGAATATTTACGGGATTGATGAATAGTGTTTTACCGAATTTAGCGGTATGTCAGTTTTGCATATTGATGAAACTGAGCAACCGAAAATTCGTGTTTACGGGTTTTCGTCTTTTCCCCGTGAATAGTGTTTTTGCAGAATTCCGCAGTTTACGGTATTTCTGGCAGAAGAAATAAACCGCTCTCCGGTTAGTCCTGGTGGATAACCGATAGAGGTATCACACGTGTGATACTCCGAGTCGATTCCTTCCCTGATGAGGCTCTACTCGCTCGGTCTGCATTCCAACTGTGATTTGGAAACAAGGTATAAATATGTTATATTAATCTATTTAATTTGTAAGTAGATTAAAGTTTTAGAAATCAATCATGGAGTAGATCTGTAAAAGGATTAAATTGGGTTTTGATGCCAAAGGAATACTGAAGGTGGACCGCCTTGGAAAGTTTCCTGACATACCCCGTTTAATCCTGAGCTTAAGTTGGCCGTAGAAATTTTTGTTCTACGGTCATTCCGCAACTTAAGCCTAAAAGGGGTTTTGGTTATAGCACCGCGCGTAAACCCCAACAGTGGTATCAGAGCACAAGGCTCTCCCGCTGATTGATTTTCTAAAAGTTATAACTTATGCAAATTAGATGCATATACCGCATATCAGTTTAATTCTTACATTTGCAGCTTAAGTCCAAAACCGATTAGAAATGAGATTTTCTTGGATCGGTTCTACCGACTAAGAAAGTTAAATTAGATTTAAGCTTTCTTTATGCTTTCTTATGAAATGTAAACTTTTACATTTCTTGGATCGGTTTTCCGACCGAGAAAGATAAAATAGGATTTTATGCTTTCTTTATGTTTTCGTTTTCAAAACTTTCAACTGCGTTTGAGTATATCTAAGAATGTGATGAAGCAATAAAGTACCCAAGTAAGAACTGCTAATCTCCACCCGTAAACGACAAGGTTAATGACAAGAAAAGTCTCGACTTTTCGTCTAACCCTCGTTTACGTGTCCTGATAGCTGGCCCAAAGGGGACTTTGTCACGTTACCAAATTACTCTATGCTTTTGAAATGGCAAAATTTAGTGTAAGTTTTTGCCTTTTCGAAAACCTTCGGATAAGTAAAGTTCATCGAAGAATGTGATGAAGCAATAAAGTACCTGAGTAAGAGCTGTCATTTCCACACAAGAAAGAGATGGTTCTATCTAGGAAAGATTGAGTCTAAGCGGTCCTCGTGACCCCAATCTTTCCTGGGAGCCCCTTTCACGTGTCCTAATGGCTGGCCCAAAAGGAACTTTGTCACGTTACCAAATTGCTTTATGGACCGAAAAGAATATCTGATTTTAAAACATATAAATTGTTTATGTGCTTTAAATGGTATAAATAAGAACTGAGCATAGCTGCAAAATAAAGAATTGGTAACTGATAGATTATATACCCGACTTGGTCCTGTATATAAGTAAATTAGATTTACAGCTTAGAGTAAATTAGATTTACTGCTTTAAAATGAAAATGGGTAAAACTAGATTTACCGTCTTTCCAAGGAACCGTGAAAGAAAACTTTCTTTGAAGAAAAAATATGAATGTGAGATCACATTTGACATTGTTTCTTTCTGACTTCCTTTCCACGACTGCTTGCTGAAGCATATGAAAGAGGTCTTTTAGGAAAATGTAAATGAGATCTTATTCACTATTCTTTCTGTCTGACTTCCTTTCCACGACTGCTTACTGAAGCATATGAAAGAGGTCTCTCAGGAAGATAGGAATTGAATCACAATCGGTATTTTTCTGACAAGCAACTTTCACGTGTCCGTAACGCTGACCAAGGTCAACATTACGAACTGAAAGAAATATACGTGACTCGGTCACATATATAGGTAAATCAGATTTACTGCTATCATATAAAAACGTATAGATTAGATTTACCGTTTTTATAAGAAACCATAAAAACTACCTCTACAAGATAGACGGTAGCTAAAGTCAGTTACAAGAACTGACTGCTTAACAAAGCTAAGCGTATCAAAGAGGTACTGATAAGAACATAAACTAATGGAGATCACATTTCGTATTCAAGACTTCCTTTCCACGACTGCTTAATGAAGCATATGAAAGAGGTCGTTATAAAGATACGAATAGAATCACATTTAGTCATTCTTACATATGCTAAGAAAAGCAAGTAATGGGGATCACATTCGACTTCCTTTCCACGACTGCTTAATGAAGCATATGAAAGAGGTCGCTATAAAGATACGAATAGAATCACATTAATCGTTCTTTCTAACATAAGATAAGAAAAGAAATGGAGATCACATTCAGTATTCAAGACTTCTTTTTCATAATTGCTTAATGAAGCATATGAAAGAAGTCGCTATAAAGATACGAATAGAATCACATTAGTCGTTCTTTCTCACATACCCCTTTGGAGATTGCTGGCACTGTTAAGCATAAACACCAACCCATTAAATACTAAGTAGTATGCCCTTCCCACTCTATCCTCCTCAAACCATTGTTCATTGGTTGATGGGTAAACTACTCAGTAGACATCGCCTTTTACCTTTGGTGGTCGAGGGTTATGTCCGACATATCAAACCAAATAGAGTGAGGTTACTTACCGATGATTTCCAAAACAGTTTTGGGCTCGGGGCAAAGTCTTCGTTAAATACACGTGATATTTTAACGAAACTAAGAATCACAAAGAGTTGTGATTAGCATGTTTGCTTACCTAAGATAACTGATAGCCATGATATGCATACACTGCCTTGGTTATTGGTGAAAACATGGATCTTGGTCCTACTGCAAACGGGAATAGAACAAATTTGCAGTGGGAGTTTTATTATTGGAATAAAACATTACATGAACAAAGCTAAAATCTTTACATTAAACGTTGTAGAAATATGGCTAAAGAAACGTCTTTCTCTTTACGCTCTCTATTCGAAAGGTAGACATACGTGAGAAAAAAGAATATATCCTAAATACACCGGTCCCTGCTGAAATAGTAGAGAGCGGCTTTGTCAGTACTCACACGCTTCGTATGACAAGCGATGATGAGAAACTGTAAAAGCTTAACTGTCTGTGGAGCCACGAGTTGGCCACAGAAGTTATCCTGAACTTATTTCCTCCCAGCTATTCGGAGTTCATTGTGAACTCCCATAAGCAAGAGTTGGATAAGAGCTTGCAGGAGCTCCAAGGGATGCTGAGGATCACTGATAAAGACATTGAGAATAGCTCTCATGTCCTCATGATCCAAGAAGGTGGGAGGAAGATCAAGAAAGCAAAAGGGAAAAACGGCGATTAAGTACAAAGGCAAAGGGAAGTTGGTTCCAGGAACGAACTCTCCCAAGATAAATGTTTCTGCTAACTCTGACTGCTATTTTAGCAATAGCAAAGGTCACTGGAAGAGAAACTGCCCGGAGTATCTTGGAGATATGAAGTTTGAGAATGTCTCAAAAGTCTCAGTCTCAAGTATTTATGTTATTGAAATTAATGTTGCGACCTCTTTTAATGATTGGGTACTGGCTACTGGATCATGTGCTCATATTTGCATGAATATGCACGCACTAAAAGGAAGTTACGCAATAAGGAAGTACAACTCCGAGTTGGAAACGGAGCATAAGTTGCAGCCGTTACAGTCGGTAGGATAGAATTGTACTTGCCTAGCGGGTTTATTCTGGAACTAGAAAATATCTATTTTGTTCCTACCATTTCTAGAAATATCATATCAATCTCGTGTTTAGAGATGAATGGTTTCTCGTTTGTTATAAAGGACAATAGATGTTCTATTTATAAAAATGAGACATATTATGGATCATCTTACTTGTTAAATGATCTTTATATGCTAGAAATGGAAAACCACGTGTTTAACATCAATAACAAAAGACTCAAAACGTTTCATGAAAGTATTGACTTACATGAGACATAAGTCTGAATCCTTTGACGAGTTCAAGGAATTTAAGACTAAAGTAGAAAATCAACTGAACAAAAGTATTAAGGCATTACGGTAGGACCGTGATAGCAAATACTTGAGTTATGGTTTTCAAAACGTACTTAAAGAAATGTGAGATAGTCTCACAACTCACACCTCTAGGAACACCGCAATGTTACAGTGTTGCCAAGAAAATGAAACAAACCATGCTGGACATGATTCGTTCCATGATGAGTAACGCCACCCTTCCCAAAATCATTTTGGGGACACGCACTAGATACTGCCGCACTAACGATAAATATGGTTCCATCCAAGTCAGTTGAAAAGACTCCATACGAGTTATGGTTTGGGAAATCCCAAATATGTCTTATCTTAAAAATGGGGTTGCGAAGTATTTGTCAAACGTCTGACGTCTGACAAACTTGGTCCCAAATCTGACAAGTGCTTTTTCGTAGAGTATCCTAAGGAAACGAAAGGATATTACTTCTATTACCAGTCCGAGAACAAATTAGTTGTTGCTCGTCATGGTATACTTTTGGAGAACAAGTTTCTTGCAAAAGGAAGTAGTGGGAGTAATGTAATACTTGAAGAAATTCAAGATACATCACACAATACAATATCTGAACTAGATCAGATTAACCCACCTCTTGATTTTTTGGCTGATGAGCATCTGGAAGTACCAAGTCCACAAATAGTTGTGGATGAGGTTCTAGTCTCGAGCTCAAGTGCTTCAACGCAAGTTGAAGTAGAACTGGATCCGCAGACAGTTGTGGATCAAGTTCGACAGCCTGAAGAACAAGTGCTACGTAGGTCAATGAGAACAGTCCATGCACCCGAGAGGTACTTGGGACTGCACGAGGTCTCAGTTTTGACACTGAAGATCCTCTGACCTATGCGGAAGCAATGGATAGGCCTAACTCTGATAAATGGCTGGAGGCCATAAGATCCGAAATACAGTCCATGTATGACAACACGGTTTGGAACCTAGTTGTACCACTTGATGGGGTGAAGCCCATAGCTAACAAGTGGGTTTTCAAAGGAAAACAGACATGGATGACAATATGACTATTTACAAAGCACGGCTAGTAGCGAAAAGGTTTCAAACAAATTCTGGGAATTGATGAAACTTTTTCACCCGTGGCTATGTTTAAGTCAATTCGGATACTCCTAGCAATTGCCGCATTTCATGATGATGAAATATGGCAAATGGATGTCAAAACCGCATTCTTAAATGGAAATTTAAGAAGAGGATGTGTACATGACACAGCCTACGGGTTTTGAAGATCCAGAGAATGCTGGGAAGGTATGCAAACTTCTTGAATCCATTTATGGATTGAAGCATGCATCACGGAGTTGGAATCTTCGATTTGGCGAAGAAGTCAAAAGCTTGACTTCGTCAGATGCGAAGAAGAATCTTATGTGTACAGAAAAACTAGTGGGAGTGTCATCGCCTTTCTTAAATCTTATATGTAGATAACATACTCTTAATAGGAAACGATATTCCTCTATTGCAATTAGCCAAGTCTTCATTAAAGAAAAGTTTTCTCGATGAAGGACTTGGGCGAGGATGTCTATATACTAGGCATAAAGATCTACTGAGGTAGATCAAAGAGACTTATAGGATTAAGTCAAAGCACGTACATTGACAAAGTGCTGAATCAGTTCAGCATGCAGGATTCTAAGAGAGAATTCCTGCCAATGAATCATGGTGCACTGCTTAGCAAGACTCAGTTTCCTTCGACAACTGATGAGCAAAGCACTATGAGTAGAGTACCATACGCTTCGGCTATTGGCTCTATCATATGCGCCATGTTGTTCACTCGCCCAGATGTCTCGTATGCTTTGAGTATAACGAGTAGATATCAAGCTAATCCAGGCATAAAGCACTAGAATGCTGTAAAGAATATCCTTAAGTTCTTGAGGAGAACTAAGGATATGTTTCTCGTCGATCTACAACGTTATCACCTAATACAAGAGATCGTAAACATCATAAGATGTTTATAATTAATTATAAAAGATATAATTAATATAAAGGTGATGTAAAGATAAGTAGAGTTGACACAGTCAGCAACACAGCTGATCCACTCACAAAATCTCTTCCTCAAGCCAAGCACTAGATGCTTAATGCTTCTATGAGTTTGGAACACATAGAAGATTGGCTGTGAGATTTTCTCAGGATCTACGAGATCTTAGAGAATATAGAGTTTTGTATATAAGTAGGGTCTACGATGATTGACTCCTAGCTTAAGTGGGAGATTGTTAGTTTGTAATAATCTAGAAGTCAATAATACGATAAATTATCATAAAGCTTTGTTCATGAATTGGATGATTAATATCATTTTGTTGCCTTGAGTATTATTGAATTTATGGATCATTTCGAGTTCATGACTGAAATTGTGAAACTCCATAATATAGATGATATATACTCTTAATCTTAAAAGGTCACTAACCAAGGTAATTAGCAGGAACACTAATTACCGCTATAAGGTTAGTATGTGGATTAAAAGATGGTTAAGTTTTACAAACCACCTGACACGAGATGTCATTTTAATCACATAGATACATGTTCTAGGAACATGGTATTTGACAGACCCCGAATGAAACATTAAATAGAATTGTGTTCGTGTCATTTATGTTTTCATTCAGTGTCACGTTCTACAGTATGAGGTATTTATCGTTCCCACTGAGAAATATGTATGTGTGATTGTTATCCACCGCTGTCCGTAAAAAGCAGTCATAACGGTAGCTTTTCCATATGTATAGCTTAGCTGAGGAAGTGATAGTTTACCAAGAATACTATTTGTCCCTCGTATCTCTATACGAGCTATAGCATCACTGGGCCCCTTGATAGAGTAAGATTATCTGCTAGCGGTATAATTACAAGAGTAATTATATTTGATAATCTGCTCAAGATCAAGAAAAGATTAAGTTAGCAAGGATGACACACATCTACCTTGAAACTAATCTGATAGCTATGAGACAGAAGAACAGACACAAGTAAATTGTTTACTGGATCGTGATATTGTACAGTACAGCATCATCTGTGTAATTGGATGGTCATGATGTGTTGCCAGATGCCACCCATGACTAACAGAAGTTAAAACAGTTTTAACTCTGTTTACCAACATAACACAGATCCTATTGGGTCACACCATATAGGAGCTACTCGGAGAATCTTACTGATTAATTATAAATTGATTATAATTAATATTAAGATGGTTATAATTAATTATACGTGTTATAATTAAATTATAAATGTTATGTAAAAATAACAAGCAAAAACATTGGTTAATTTATAAACGTGTATGACACGTTGTATAAAAGTTAACCGGTTAATTTATAAATGTGCAGGACACATTGTATAAATTATCGAAACAACAAATAACCGCAAGAAAAATATATATAATTATTCAGAATAATTATACGAATATTATTTGTGTAAGGGCCAAGGGCATTCGAGTCTTTTCAGATTCGTCCTTATCCGCATGACACGTCATCGATCCTATCCAGATGACACGTCATCGATACCGAAACAAATAACCGAAAGAAAAATATATATATAATTGTTCAGAATAATTATACGAATATTATTTGTGTTCGGGCCGAGGGCATTCGGGTCTTTTCAGATTCGTGCTTATCCGCATGACACGTCATTGATCCTATCCAGATGACATGTCATCAATCCTATCCACAAGGGCAAAATGGTCATTTCACACCTATGCCACCTTGCATGTGTAGAAGCATGGAGAAGAATGTGGAAGGGTGTGGAAGGGGTATTTTGGTCATTTCACATATAAAAGGATGAGGTGTCAATGGCATATCTTGTAAATAAGCCGAACTTGGAGGGCATTTTGGTCTTTTGCAACCGAATCTAAACACTATAAATAGGGGTGGAGGGGTAGAGAGAGAAAGATATATTCACATATATACATATGCACATTCACATGTATCTTTTCGTGCAGAAACGAATCGGTATTTTCTCTCTTTCTCGGTTTCTCTCCCAAATAGTGTTTCGGTTGAGAAAAGAAAGTTATACGTAGTTGACGTATAATCTTGCGGGTTGTTGTGGAGAATATTTACGGGATTGATGAATAGTGTTTTACCGAATTTAGCGGTATGTCAGTTTTGCATATTGATGAAACTGAGCAACCGAAAATTCGTGTTTACGGGTTTTCGTATTTTCCCTGTGAATAGTGTTTTTGCAGAATTCCGCGGTTTACGGTATTTCTGGCAGAAGAAATAAACCGCTCTCCGGTTAGTCCTGGTGGATAACCGATAGAGGTATCACACGTGTGATACTCCGAGTCGATTCCTTCCCTGATGAGGCTCTACTCGCTCGGTCTGCATTCCAACTGTGATTTGGAAACAAGGTATAAATATGTTATATTAATCTATTTAATTTGTAAGTAGATTAAAGTTTTAGAAATCAATCATGGAGTAGATCTGTAAAATGATTAAATTGGGTTTTGATGCCAAAGGAATACTGAAGGTGGACCGCCTTGGAAAGTTTTCTGACATACCCCGTTTAATCCTGAGCTTAAGTTGGCCGTAGAAATTTTTGTTCTACGGTCATTCCGCAACTTAAGCCTAAAAGGGGTTTTGGTTATAGCACCGCGCGTAAACCCCAACAATATAGCCGTCATACACTTGCAAAGATTTCGTGTAAATTAGACAAAAGATTAAAAAAAAATCATCTGCTTAATTTTTTTATTAGAATTCATTGGCAATTAATTTTAGATTTAAATTTATTGAGAACAAAAGTCATGGAATAAAATTATTACCGTGTAACATCTCTACTAGCTAGTGCAAAAATGTTTGGTTGTGACTTAAATAGTGAAATAAGGTATTTAGGCTTCAGTTATTTCATCAAATGTGGTTTAATTGAGCCAGATTAATATGGAATATGTTGATCTTTAGACTGGTAAATTCGCCTAAATTAACCTACTTCTCCAGATGGTTTAATTTTATTTGGTTGTGAGACCTAACTTTTTATTTTTATTTTTCAATTGTTTTTTAAGGAATGTAATTAAATAAGCTATTAATTTTGCTCATTTGTCTCATTTAATTTTTCAGGAACAATAATACTCTTATAAAGATAAATTTCTTATAGTCTTCTTCATTTTTATCATTTTCTATCCATTTCTCTCTCCACAGCTAGCAGCTGCATTCTTTATCACTTAATTATTATTTTTTTTAATTCATAGAAGAAAATGAACCATTGATTCGATTTCTTTAGGCATTTTCAAAGAAACAAAATTGATGGTACGATTCATTTTATAATATATACCTTGGCCAAAAAATATATTAAATTATTTATCAAAGGAGTAGAATTATTAGGTTCTTTCTATGGAATAAAAAAAAATCAAACTCTCCTTCTAATTTCTGATAATGTTTTTACTAAATTTCTAAAATAAAAAGATCAAACACTCTTTTTATGGAATCGAAAAATCAAACACTCTTTCAAAATGAAGGTAATTACAAGTTTCTCACTTCAATTGTTTATTACTTTCTATTATTTGTTATTAATTAGTGTTACTTAGTTGTTCAATATATATGTATATATAGAGATATTGACTAATATGCTTTCGGTAGCACTTCGACTGAAGTGCTACCGAATCAAAATTTTAAAAAATCGCATTCAAAATTTCGAACTAAGTAGCTCAGTAAATTAGTTAAATATTGAACAGGTAGAATAACAAACTATTTTAGTTAATCATTTCTTATTGTCATTTAGTACACATGACGAGGTGGCTACAGACAGGCAATCTGAAGTTGTAAGCTAAACAAATGAAGTTGACCTTGAGATCTGTAATTATGTTTGACTAATTAATAGATCAACTTTTGGGTTAATGGACTCCATAACCGTCCAATCTATTTTAAGGTTGAAATCTTAAAGTAGATCATCGAACCTAAATGAGGTCCAACATGCATCATTTTTATTTTATTCATTAGTACTCCAACTCTATTGGAGATCTTGAGATTTTATTTTATTTTATTAATTTACATTGGGCGCTACATGCCAACTGCTCATTTGTATTTAACTCATATATGACTAAGAAAGAAATGTTTCATATATAAATATTCAAAGATATAACTTTTAGTTGCATGAGAATCAGTTTTTGATATTGTAGTAAAAAGGTATTGTCATATAGTCATAATTGTATTAAATAATCTAATAGAAATATATTTTTGCCATCGCATTTATTACAGCTACCAACAACAGAATTTAATCAGGATAAAAATAAATATATTGGATATTAATTTTTTTTTTATCCGAGACAACATTGCATGTGGCAATTTGTACCTTCTACTAGAATTTGGAGCTGTACTAGTACTAGCTAACATGGGGGCTTTGTTTATTTTATTTAATGAAACAAATTAAAAACTAAGCTAAACCTCAGTAAACAGTAATCATTGCATGAATCATAAATTAAGCAATTATATACTGATATAAGGGTGAGTCTATGGTACTATGCATGTTACGATTTGGCTCGTAATACGGCTCAATATTTGAGTTTTCAAAATTCTAACGGTCGATCCGAACCGTTCATCTTGTTCTCCATATTAATGTGTTTGGAGACCAAATTTTACATTTTTTGAAATTTGTTTACTATTTTTTTAGATTTATTGAAAATCACTATTTTTGGATGGTCCAGAATTTTCAGATCAAGTGATTTTCTAAATATCTAAAAAAATAATAAAACAATTTTAAAAAATGTAAAATTTGGTCTCCAAACACATATTAATATGGAGAACAAGATGAACGGTTCGGATCGAACATTAGAATTTTGAAAACTCAAATATTGAGTTGTAGCACGGACCAACCCGTGATATGCTTAGTACCATAGACTCACTCCTGATATAAAATTAGTAGATAAAAAATGATAGAATATATATATACATTACTGAATAAAAAACCAATAAATCATCAAATAAAAAATAATGAAATAAGAAATGAACAGCAAAGAAAGAAATAACACAATAAATACTTAATATTGATTCTCTTCTTCAAAATTCAAATTATAACCCCTCAAATCATAGCTAAAATCATGCTTATTAGAATTCATCGAACTGATTCTGTTCTTCATACTTGCACTATTCACAAGAGATCTCCATTTGCTATTAGCAGGAAGGCATCTCACATTTCCAACTTTCTCTTTCTCTTCGTCTTCTAGAACCCGGTACTACAGCGAAGCTCTCGAGAAACTGCAACCAAAGCACGTCATGGGGTGAGTGGCCGGAAAAGGCAAATCATCTTGCATCATGAAGTTTGTTTCGAGCGGCAACGCAACATGAAGTGCCGCCATGGTTTAATAAGGAGAGAAACAAAGATACTATTAAAGAGAATGGTTTTCTAGATGTTTTATTTTTAGTTACTGTTAAGGATGCTTTGGAGAGTTGTAAATGTAGAGGAGAGGAGAGAAATGAGAACCCTGAAGATTACTTTCAGGCTCATCGGTTGACACGTGTCAGATTAAGAGATGTGCTAAATATGCCGATGAGTATCGGTTCAAATTTAGCTTGATGTCTGATCTGAACTTTTTGATCCGCGTTATGATTCATAAGAACCATTAAAATTATAAAGTTTTAAGCTGAATGCATAAATTTTGACACAGATCGAACGGTACGTATAGATCTAACATCAAATTGAATTTGATTTGATACTCATTGAACACCCTTAGCTTCCCATAATTTTTTATAGTGCATATACTATTTAGCTTAACCTTAATTAAGTTTATATTCGGGTCTAGTCGACACGTGTCGAATTACAAGTTGTGCTAAACATGTTTATACATGTCTTTGACACGTTCATTACTTGCTACCCAAAACTAGTTAATTATGATAATGATGTGTTGATTATGAGAGCAACCAAAAGTACATGACTTGTATACATGCGCATGCATGGATGCTACATTTGAATAACCATATTTGTATATCATGTGCATATATATATCCATCCTTTTTGGTTGTCCCTACTGGTTCCTGATTCCTTTTTATTGTCATGTTTTCGTGTATTGTCCTATGAAAGATTTTGAAAACGAGTATTTGTATTTATTTGATAAAAAATATAGTTTTTCAATTCATTTAGAATTTAAATATTTATTGGGAAAACTTCAGCACTTTATAGTTTTGACAAAGATAAGTTCTTCAATATGAATTGTCATAGACAAAAAAAAAAATAGTATTATGGGCTTAATTCAACTATATATGGGCTTAAACTTAACGCCATTAAATTTCATCAAACTAATATTTTTGCAGTGCATTTACTAATTATAAAGTTTTAAACCAAATGCACAAATTTTGACACATATCGAACGATACATATCTAATATAGAACATGGCCCCCTTTCCTTACCATATTTTTCTGCATTTACTATTTAGCTTACCCTTAATTAAGTTTGTATTCGGGTCGGGTTGACACGTGTTCGATTAAAATATGTGCTAAACATGTTTATGCATGTTTTCGACACGTTTACTACTTGCTATAGCTACCTAAAATTAATTAATTATGAAATTGATGTGTTGATTATGAGATCGAGCTACTAAATTAAGTACATGACTTTAAACATGCGCATGCATGGATGCAACATTTGAATAATCATAGTCATGTTTTCCTTGAAACCCATATTTCTTTGTTTTCATGTCGCTACTGGTCCCTAATTCCCTTTTATTATCATATTTTCTTGTATATTCCCTGGGAAAGATTTTGAAAACAAATATTTGTGTTTGTTACCTATATGTTTGACAAAGACAAAGTTAAGTTATTGAAGATGAATTGTCACGAAAAGAAAAATATAAATGTATTACATAAATATATAAACTCAGCGCAGCCTAAAATCTTAATTGTAACCTTGTTTACTGTATAAAACAGCCTTCAATCAAGAATAGCTTATGGACTGGGCTTAATTTTTTTTACTTATGGGATTTTCAAATGGAATTTCTTCATCAAAAAGTAGCTTAATTTTTTCAACATATGGACAAACATAGGTGATCCGGTGATGGGAGGTGACGCAAAATCAAATCTGCGTGGATGATAAGAATTGAATTTCTCAAAATTTAATGATAAGATCATAATTTTAAAATAATTAAGATAGTAATTAAAAAAATATTCGGAATTCATTTTAGATTAAACTTTCATGGAAATAAAGAAAATTTTTAGCACAATAATCAGGAAAATAAGAAATAAGCTGGAGGCCCATCTGAGAGGCCCAAACAATATATACCAAGAAAAACCCAAAATTAAATTCTACCCAATTGTTAACGGGCTTTAAAAAAGTTTACCCCCACAGCTTATACAAAATTAATAAATTTGTATGTACAAATTTTAATGCATTGGAGATCAAACTAAATTTGATCCGATATCCATTAATTAGTATACTCCCGGTTCACACAAAGAAACCAATCCATCAAAGTAAGATCATATGGAGCTCATTCATTTATTCATATAGATAGATACATTACAAACGTAGGTGGCTAGGTGCATACATAAATAAGATAAGATCATGCCTGGCTCTCCATATTACAAACTAGCATACAAATATATTAATTTAACAAACACATATATATCTCAGGGGTGTGGGTGGCCATGTGGATGATGGGGCGGAGGTGGGCCGGGAGGTGGAACCTGAGGCGGAGGTGGGCCGGGATGTGAAACATGAGGGGGTGGCGGCTCATGTGGGCCTGGTGGAGGCGGATGCGGGCCTGGTGGAGGCGGATGCGGGCCAGGAGGCGACGGAGGTGCTTGTGGGCCTGGCGGAGGCGGTGAATGCGGATTCGGACGGTGCATCTCTTCCTTCTCTTTATAGTTTGATTTCACTTGTGTGTGTTGTAACTTGAGGTTTGATAACAAGTTGTATTGGTATTTATAATAAGATCAGATGAAATTAGGGTTGTAAGTTGTAACTATTGGTCAAAGCTGAAAACTACCATTCAAAAGAGATTTGGAAAATTGTGATATTTACTTAGGATTGAAGTCTATGAATGACATCAACCTTTCAAATCAAAAAATCAAAATTTTCTGTATGTGGTGATTTGGATGGATCTGAAAGTTTCTAGACTTGACTAGAAGCTCAATGAAATTCAAGGATTCATTATATCTTGCAGTGTGTGTACATTTGTGCACCATTGGTTCATGAAATATGTGCAAATTAATGATCAGACATGAGTAACAATTGTATCTTGTACAAAGAATTGATCAAAATAATACTACTTCATCAGGAATTAATCCCATTGAACACATGTTCTTATGTTTATTAATTTTATAATGACATTTATTTTATTTTTATAGTAAAATCTCTTTTTTTTGTTCTTAATATTGTAGCTAATATTGAATTTTGAACATATGTTATTTCACACGAAGAAACATTAGTTTACCAATTGTGTTTGTCGAGAGAGTTTTTTAGTAACATTTAAAATTATCTAGAAATTTTGAAAAATATAATAATAAATAAACAAAAGAAAATATTTGGAAAAAATAAAAAAATAAAACATGCATGTCTTTAACTGAATGACATATTACTTTGGTTTTTTTTAGCAAATGAGAGGCTGAAGTGTTAATTTTTTATAAATTCTCAGATATCTATAAAACTTCAACAACATATATGATCTTAACTAGTCAATTACGTACGTAGTTTTCTAATGTCATTTCAAATTGTCCGGATATGTTAAAATTACATACATAATTGAGGTGAAGTGGCTATGTTCTAGAAGTTGCTTTTAGTCTATTCATCACTTGACCTTATATATACCTTTTTTTTTTTATTAAGGAATGTGTAGATGACAACAGCGACGTGTAGATTGAGCTGTTAGTTTCTCTCCACCTACCCCTATAGTCCTATACATATGGAGAGAGAGAGATCATCTATGATATAACTTTGTAGTTGTATATAATATATAATCAGTATTTTATCTATTAACAAAATGAGTATGGCTACGGTGCTATGGGTTGCATAGAGAGCTACGGTGCTACAGCTCAATATTTGAGTTTTCAAAATCCTACCGGCCAATCTGAACCGTTCATCTTGTTCTCCATATTAATATGTGTTTGGAGACCAAATTTTACATTTTTTTAAAATTATTTACTATTTTTATAGATAGATAAAAAATCACTTGATCTAAAAAATTATGCACCATTCAGATATTAGATTTTCTACCTATCTAAAAAAATAGTAAAAAATTTTCAAAAAATGTAAAATTTGGTCTTCAAACACATATTAATATGGAGATAAGCTCCTTGGAGCCTTATTCATTTTTATCATTTTCTATTAATTTCTTTCTCCACAGTTAGCATCTGCATTCTTTATCACTTAATTATTTTATTTTTTTAATCCGTAGAAGAAAACATACCATTGATTTAATTTCTTTAAGCATTTCCAAAAAAAGATAAAAGTGATGGTACGATTCATTTTATAATATATACCTTGGCCAGAAAAAAAATATTAATTTTTTTATCAAAGGAATATAATGATTAAATTATTTCTATGAAATCGAAAAATCAAACACTTTTTCTAGTTCCAGATAATGCTTTTACTAAATTTCTAAAATAAAATAATCAAACACTCTTTCTATGGAATCGAAAAATCAAACACTCTTTCTATGGAATCAAAAAATCAAACACTCTTTCTATGGAATCAAAAAATCAAACATATAGCCTATTGGCGTGGCTTTCTGATTCCATTTCAAATTTTCCAGATATGTACAAATTATTTATACATATTTCAGGTGAAGTAGCGCGTTCAAGAAAGTCAGATTTAAAATTTTTCTAAGATGTACAAATTATTTATTACTTAGATCTAATTTCTATGGAAGAAAATTTCAATTTTGCCTAGTGGCTTTAAGATAAGCAATTTGAAGTTGTGAGCTAAACAAATGAAGTTGACCTCGAGATCTGTAATTATGTTTAACTAATTAATATATCTACTTTTGGGTTAATGGACTTCATAATCGTCTGATTCGCTTCAAAATTGATGCAAAGGCGTATGAATATTAAAACTGAGGGCACAAATCTTAAAGTAGATCATCGAACCTAAAGGAGGTCCAACAAGCATCATTTTTATTTTATTCATTAAGTACTCCAGCTCTATTGCAAATCTCAAGATTTTGTTTTATTTTATTTTATTAATTCGCATTGGGCACTGCATGCCAACTGCTTATTTGTATTTAACCCGTATATGACTAAGCAAGGAATGTTTCGTATATAAGTATTCTAAGATATAACTTTTAGTTGCATGAGAATCAGTTTTTGATATTGTAGCAAAAAGATATTTTTATATAGTCATAATTGTATTAAATAATCTAATAGAAAGATATTTTTGTCATCGCATTTATTACATGAAGCTACCAACAACATAATTTAATCAGAGATAAAAAAAAACCTCTATTAGATGTTAATTTTTTTATACGAGACAACATTGCATGTGGCAATTTGTACCCTCTACCAAAGTTTGGAGCTGTACTGGTACTAGCTAACATGGGTGCTTCATTTATTTTATTTAATGAAACAGATTAAAAACTAAGCTAAACCTCAATAAACATTAATCATTACATGAATCATCAATTAAGCAATTATATACTGATAAAAAATTAGTAGAATAAAAATTGATAGACTATATTTACGTTACTGAATAAAAAAAACCAATAAATCATCAAATAAAAAATAATGAAATAAGAAATGAACAGCAAAGAAAGAAATAACACAATAAATAGTTAATACTGATTCTCTTCTTCAAAATTCAAATTATAACTCCTCAAATCATAGCTAAAATCAGGCTTGTTAGAATTAATCACACTGATTCTCTTCTTCATGCTTGCACTATTCACAAGAGATCTCCATTTGCTATTAGCTGGAAGGCATCTCACATTTCCAGCCTTCTCTTTCTCTTCATCTTCTAGAACCTGGTATTGTAATGCGGGTCTCGAGAAAGCACAACCGAAACACGTCATGCGGTGAGTCGCCGGTGAAGGTAAATCATCTTGCATCATGAAGTTTGTTTCAAGCGGCAACGCTACGTGAAGTGTCGCCATGGTGCCAGGAGAGAAACAAATTAAAGTTACTATTAAGGATGCTTTGGAGAGTTATAAATGTAGAGGAGAGGAGAGGAGAGGAGAGAAAGAGAGATTAAATGAAACGCGTATAGACAGCTGGTGAACTTGATTTTTGAATCTCTGCAGCGTGGGGGACACGTTTGTTAACTGTTAATTAGTCAAATTAATTATCTAATTAAAATTCTAGATTTTGGGGCTGTCAGTTCTCAACTGTCAATTTCTAAATTTGTTTTTCTACTATTATCATTTAGAATAACAAATGATGGTTATTTTTGTTCAAAAATATATATATTTAAAAACAAGACATTTCTTATATATATTATTGCCATTCAAAAGTTACTATTATCAGTTTCCTTATTATATTAGTTATGTATATTATTGCCATAGATATATGTTTATACTAAGGAAACTGATAATAAGAAAATTATTTTATCAAGGAACTTAAGTATCTCTCTCTATATGTAGAGAGAGATGGACTAACTTGTTTTGGGAATTAAAGAGGATATTTTACTTTCCGCTTATATTTTCATTTTTGAATTTCAAATAGTCAATTTGAACCTTCCAAGATGCTCTTCGTGTTAAGATGTTATTGGAGACCAAATTTTACATTTTGTTTGGAAATTTTTTACTATTTTTTCAGAATTTTTGAAAATCATTACTTTGCTGAATTTTTTAAAATTTTCAAAAATTCTAAAAAAAGAATAGTGAAAAAATAGATGTTTATATTATTACAATAGTTTTTACACTATTACAATAGATGTTTATATTAGTGGAAGTGGACAATAAAAAGTTATTTTGTTGATAAACTTAGGTTGGTCTATATTTTTAACTAAATATTTAACAATTAATATTTTTTTAATATATTCTAAATATCAGTAGTCCTTTGTTATATGTGGTACTAATTAATAATTTTAAAATATATTCTAAATATCTAGTTAAATTATGTAAACTGCTGGTAGTATATCTTTTCTTTGGCCAGGTGCCCAATGATTTATAAACTTGGGGACAGAACTAGGTGGTTGAAAACCTTTCCCATAAAATATTTGATTCCTCTCAATTATCTATTTTCTTTAATTCAAAACTATACTGTCAACAGATGGACTTAAGAATAATGTAATGGCTTGCTCTACAAAAAGAAATTAAGAATCAACCAATTAAACAAATTTTCTTGAATAAAAGCTTTATGCATGACAGCTAGAATAAATTGGGAAAAAAAATAATAAAATAAAACACATTCTTTGTCACTAATTTACTCATATGTTAATTAGTCAAAATATTAGATTTAGGTGCTGCTTGAGATATTCCATCTTAATTGAGCAAAAAAATGGATACTGAGTAGTAATTCCTTAATTTTCAATTTGTAGATTTATTTTTTAAACTATATATTTGTGTTAGTTAATGTGGACAATAAAAAATTATTTTGTGAATAAATTTAGGTTTGTGTTTATGCTATTGAACTAGTACTGTTTAACATATTTTTATTTCATAACTATCATGACATATATTGATCATTACAACAGTTATTTATATTAATGAAGGTGGTCAACAAATAAATTGTTCATACTATTGAAACATATTTTTATTTCATAATTCTTTTATATATGGTACTAGTTCATATAATTTGTTTATAGTCTATATCAAGTTAATCGATACTGTCATCAGATGGACTTAAGAATTATGTAATGACTTGCTCAACAAAAAGAAAATAAGAATGAACCAACTAGACAAATTTGCTTTAAAAAAAATTAAATAAAAAAAAGGTTCATGCATGACAGCTAGAATAAATTGGGGAAATAAATAAAGACACGTTCTTGATGACCAATTATTATATTTTTGGATATTGTATATACTGTTTTATAATAATATAGCTTTAAGCTGAAAAATCCTCATACGATTTTGGTTTTCTGAAAGGGTTACATTTACATTTTTTTTTCTCTATTCAAATTCGAGTATATATTTTATTATAAAATATGCAACATGTTCTATGTGAGTCACAATTTTATTATTTGGTAACTCTAAATGAGACATGAAAATAGTAGGTTATGATATTGGATGAAAAATGTTTAATTTTTTTTTTTTTTAAGTTTTCATCATTTTTTTTTTCCTTCGATCAATGTGTTTAAATTTTTAATACATCAATATTTAAAGTCTGAAATTCAATTATCAAAATTATTTTTTTATGCACAGAATAATGACATTTCAGTATTGTATTTTTTATTAAAGGAGTACCATTTCAATATTATTTGATTGATATCACTGGCTTGTAAAAATCCAATAATCAATTTCCCTTACAAGCTTGGTTTGAGGTCCATATAACTAGAATCAGCTTAAAAAAATAAAGACAGAAAATAATTGATTTTATATGTTCTTTATTTTGCATAATATCTATCAAATTTGTCCCTCAACTGAAAACAAATTGGATATCATCTTATTTGTATTCAATGTATATATGTATATTTAGATATGGATATTCGATATTTATATCTAGAAGTAGATATATATTGGATATCATATGATTTTTGAATTTACAAAATAGATATGGTTATGGATATGATAATTGTCGATGTATGTATTTTTCAAAAATAAGAATATATAATTAGATGTATACTTTGTAATGTAAAATTATGTTGTTCATCGTTCTAATTAGATACATCGTATAAATTTTAGCTCTGTTATATATTTATATTTTTACAGATTTTAGTATTGAAAATTTTACTTTATATTAATTTTGATTTATTTTATAAATTTCAAGTATGTCTACTTTCATAATCAAATTGTATCTGTATCTGTATCTGTATCCATATTCAAAAAATTAAAACGATTACGATTTATATAGTCTATCGATCTAGAGAGCTTCTGAGGCAAATATCTATATTAATTTTGCTTTGGTAGTCACTACTAAGTTTTGAACAACAACAACAAAAATTTCAAACTCGAGTTTTTTTTAAGATTGGTTCGTGGCTTTTGTGTCACACCCTGCAGCCTCAGGATGTGACAGGGCCCTGCCGTAAACATACAGTTTCCTGTATGCTTACAAGGCAAGTACGATATAATTGATAACCAATCCCAAACAAACAAAAATGACACAAATTCACATAACGGTTCAGATCAAAATATCAGATAGGCCATAGTATACAAAACAGTATCTCATATGGATACAGTCAGAGGACATGACATAGAGAATATATCACAACCAAAAATATATGAACATCTCTAGTCAAATACCAAACAAAACTCAGGTAGAGGTGGCATATACCAACGGCCTAGATCCGACGTGCCTCTCCACTATCAGCTGTACCAGAACCTGAAAAAGTAACCCAAAAGTGGGGTGAGAATAAATTCTCAGTGCGAAATTTGCCACAACGAGTCGCTGGACTTGCAATCTAGTTCCATTTCCAAAAAGAAACCACAACTAAAGCATTTTACAATTTTATATCAGTATATAAGAAAAATGCATATACCTGACAACAGATCATCAAATGAAATCAATAATACGGAATTGCCAAATTAAAATTCAAACCAACGCAATATTAGGGCTTAACTCATCTTATTAGAACTGGTAGCACTTACAGATGTTCAACCGAGCTGGACCCTTTATCAAACCCCCATCTGTAGGGTTACTGATACCTACAGATGTTCCACCGAGCTGGACCCTTTTATCTGACACCCATCTGTAATGTTTTGGCTTGACCATTTACTAAATTCTGGTTTCAAGTCATATTAAGAAAATTCATTCAACCTCATTCAGAATATCGTAATATCAACTGACCGTCCAAACGCATTATCACACCGGATAACGCCCCAGAGTCACAGAGACGTTACACAATAGTCATCCATAATCACAACCATAATAAAGTCACTCGCCCCTCACCCCAACCGGTACTGGGGACTGTAGAGGGCCAGGTAGGCTAAAGCTTTAGGATCCTGCGATCAAAGTCGGCTAGCAGACTTTGCAAATTCCACATTCACCAACCAGTGGTGACACATTCATAATCACATTTCAATTTATGATGAATTTCAATCTAAGATTAGATCATAATAGATCGACACAATCTGAAACCATACCAGCATGCAAGTTCATTAGATCACAGCAATTCGAGTTTAAATAGATTGGGCTATGCAAATGCAATGCACAATTCAATTAATGCAACAATAAGTATTCAACATGACAACCGAATAACAGTTTAATTCTGAAAATGAAATATCAGACAAGTCCAGAAACCCCGCACCTGTTTAGGACGATCAAGATTCGCCCTTATGTCTCAGACGTCTCGAGATATTCCGTAACTTGTTGCTCTACCGGTTCTATTTAAGATATACACATAAATATAATTTAAATATATACGGTAGCTATACGATTAAAGCTAATACAATTAGGGTTCGATTTCCATTTGATTTGCCCTAATTATACAGTAAGAATCATTTCTGGGTATCCTATTGCGGCCCGCAATGGAACCTGTTACGGCCCGCAACCAACCAGTCCGAAATTCTGGTCTGTCTGTTCTCTGTCTTATATCTTGCGGCCCGCAATAATTTCTCTTGCGGCCCGCAATACCATACTCAGATTCAGATGTTTTCTGCTTTATCTCTTGCGGCCCGTAATACTTTCTCTTGCGGCCCGCAATACCATACTCAGGTTCATATGTTTTCTGCCTTATCTCTTGCGGCCCGTAATACTTTCTCTTGCGGTCCGCAATACCATACTCTGGTTCATATTTTGCTCAGGTTTGTATAATACCAACCTTTTGATTCGAAACCATTCGTTTCCCGCATAACCGAACATGTATTCTTATTTCCTATACCGTTATAATAACATTTACTACCCTCTTTTTTTTTATTATAGAAATCTAAATTAGGTCAACTAACCCTAATTCGATCGATATTCAATTGGTATTCGGTTTAATCAACAGATCTCGTTTTCTTATATGTGTCAAGTTTATACGGTTAACTAATCAACAGATCGACAAAATTCACAATTTCTCGAATTCATTACAAAACCCTAATTCCAGAATTTCAAGGTTTTAATCCATTAAACAAGAATCGATAAATTCCACGAGTTATGATTTACTCCATTAAACCCTAATTTCAATTATCAAACCCTAATTCGAGTTTCAAACGAAAATTCGACAAATCGAGAAAATTAGGGTTTCAAGAAGAGTTAAGAGAGTTAGAGATATACCAAATTGAGAGTTTGAAAGGATCGATAACTTGGTTCTGATCTCGAATCTCCAGACAGTTCGATCGATCTCGCGGCAATTACGCTCTACCTTTCTCTCTTTCTTTTCTTTTCCTTGCGCACCCACACCCACTCTCATGCACCCCCAAAATGAAAAGGGTTTCGGAAGGGAAGGGAAAAAGGTTTTGATAAGTTTTGGTTCTTTCGCAATTAAGACCCTCCAATTTGCTAATATTACATAGTTGATGAATTTTGCATATAAACCCTCTTATATATTTTTATTAGTTAAATTTTTATTATAACGTAACATTTTGAATAAAAACCGGTTAATTATTTTGGTTTTTTTTATTCAACAGCAAATGTGGTCTTTCAAACGAATCGAATTAGATAGTTGACCGGGTCCAGTTTTTTTCAGTCCAACCGATCTGGATGGGGTATTCAAATTAGTTGTGTTATTTACTTAAAAGGCCGCTAACTTTACAATAATTTTACAATTAATCCGTGGTAGTCTGGTACCCCACTATTATATACCAGTTCATCAAAATTGTATTGGTATTGACCGATACCAGTGAGATAAATGCTTATAAATCATGGTGGCACTGTATTTAAGAATTGGTACAAAGAATATTAGAAAATCTAAGATTTGCCATAGCCGTAGGGAAAAGATAAGAATTGCTTATAAGTCACCTCCTCTTCTTTTCCAATGTTGCTTTGAGAGAGGAGAGAGATGGCGATGAAACGTAACTGGTATTGAATGCAGAAGAGAGAAACGGCCAATCGACGAGCGAGAGAGGCAGGAAGAATAAACTCTAGAAGGGGAAGAGAGAGATGTAAAGGTATGGCCATTTGTGGGTAGGGTATCCAGTCATGTAGACCCCACTGCTCAGTCCACCAATAGCTTTTGTTATCAGAGCTATTTTTTGGTAGGTGCCAAGTACCATTTGAATTTTTTCTCCAAGTTGCTGCCACAAATCATGTATATATGATACTAAATATTTGAGAAAAAAGGGATTATATGCATATCCTTCTCCCCTTAATTTAAGAAAAGTATTTGATTAACTACTCCGGTGTTGGATTCTGGTACCCTAACAGTTTTTTTCATTTTTTTTTACATACATACACAAGTAATTGAACATCTCAAAAAACACCACCAGAAGTATGTTTCAACTAAAAAATATACAAACCAACTCCTTTATTTGTGTGAACACTGAATTTAACAGAATTTACAATAACCTGAAATCACCAATCATCAGCTCATTTTTGTCGCTCAGTAACCTCAAATCACCAATAATCAGCTCCTTTTCTGGCTCAAATATGATATATAAAACTAGGAAAAGAACAGCCTGTTGCATCAATAGGAAATAATCAAGCATGAAAAATAATGTCAAATAAATTAAGCATCTAACAGGAGCAGAACCAGAAAATTAAAATCGGAGAGCTGAAACATAAAATGTATAATGTGTGGCATGTGGAATTCGTACCCAACTCTCCATGGCCACAACATGCATTCTAACCATTAGACTAGAGCCACACATTTTACATTTTATGAGACGGGCTAAACAATTTAACACTTTTAAAAATTATAAGAGTGAGGCTATGATATTGCGCATAGCGTGGATTAGTCCGTACTATGGATTAATATCTCATTTTTCAAAATTCAAATAGTTAATATGAACTGTTCATTATGATCTCCATATCAAAATGTAGCTACAGACTAAATTTTACATTCTTTTTAGAAATTGTTTTCATTTTTTTAAGATAGGTAGAAAATCACTTTTTTTGAATGGTCTAGAATGTTTAGATTAAGTGATTTTCCATCTATCTAAAAAAATTATAAGAAAATTGTAAAAAATATAAAATTTGATCTACAAATACATTTTCATATGAACATCATGTTAAAGGGTTCAGATTGACTATTTAAACTTTAAAAATGGATATATTGATCCATTGTACGGATCAATCTGCACTATGCATAGTACCATAGCCTAATTCTTTTAACAATTATAAAATATAAATGACAAAATTGCTAATTTGTGTTTATGGGGGTAGCACTGCCTAACAGTGAGCAACTTCATGATCAAAGATTCTAAAAGATTGATTTGCATAGGAAGAACTTATAAATCCTTTACATACCGCTATCATGCAGCTGATGTATCCTGGTTTCTCTCTGTAATCCACTCTTGAGAAACATAGCATTATAGCTCCAATGAGCCATGGAACACCCAAAAAGAAACCAAGTATGAACCTATTCTCAAGCCAAAATGGCAAAAGATAAAAACAAAGTTTAGGTAAGTCATGTACATGTCTTTTTATTTTCAAGATAGCAAACAAATTAAATTCTCTATTATACCAACAACTTGATCCTAAAACCCATAAAGATATATACATGTTTTGCATATAAATTGAGGCTTCTATCACAGAGAGGTAAGAAGAAAATTGCTTGAACCTAGAAGCTTACTGGCTTAATTGTGAGAAGAACAAAAAATTATAAGTTTATGGAGAACGAAAACAAAATGCACCACAAGAGTATCGATCCCAAGCATGTATGCTATGAAACAATTAAAAGGATTGATTAATTAAGCAAAAAGTTTTTATGTTTTTTCTTCTTTATTAAAAATGGACCTCCTTTGGGAATTGTTTGTTAATTCATTAAAAGAAATAGAAATACAAACTTGCAGACCAAATAGTTCAAATATAATTTAAGGTAACTAATTAGCTAAACAAAAAATTACTCCTTAATTACATTTGTAAGTACAATTACTTACAAAAGCCAGCCAATATCGAACCGACAGCATGGAAGGTGTCTCTCTCTCCTTTCTCTGCCTTCAACAGGAACATTATAACCTAGCAATTTTACATGATAGAGAAGATTAAACAAACCTACAAAGCAAACTTCATTTTCCATAGTTTTTATAGAAATAATTAAGAAATATTTGGAGGAAATTGCACCACAGATAGATTTCATAAGTTTCTTCCTTTCTTTTCTTTTAGGAGACACACTGCATGTTTTATTGCCTTGAGTATATTTAATTTTGCAGTAGCAAGCAAACAAATCAACAATAAGATTAAGATGAAATACCTTTTTCAAATATGTAATTAAGATGAAAATAATCATGTTAACCTGTTTTTCTTTGATAAGAATCGACCTTGTCCATGAAAGGTATATCTTCTTCAGATTCTGTTGATTCTTCTGATTCTTCATATTTTGTTGATTCTTCTAATTCTTATGATTCAATTAAAAAAAAAATAAACATATAAAAAATCTATCATTTTTACAAACGACCTTTAATAAATCCTTTCTATATATATGGAATATGGAATAAAAACCTATTATTTAATAATGATAATGACTTCTTATCAAACAAGAAATGTAACTAACAAACCATCATTTCTATTTATCAATCCTAGAAACAGTTTCTAACAATGCTTATATTATAGTACCTAGCTTCTTGGATTGACTAAACGGTATCATTGGAGCTCGGAATGTAGACTTTTCTCCATCTTCTACTTCCTTATGCGCCTTGATTGAAAGATCAGACTTTTCTACATTCAGCTTTTCAAGTGCATCCCTAGCTGCATTTAGTCTCACAATGTCCTTATTCTTAGACGATCCATAGCCGACCTTCTCACCATCAATAAGAACTTCAACAATAATTTTTTTGCCTTCTCGCAAAGGTTTCATGAACTGGAGAACTTTGCCGTTTTTCTGGCAAAATTCGGTGAGAGCTGTCACTGGTTGCTCGTCAAAAGTGTCAGCTGTGATTAGTGGCTCCAAAAGTTTCTTAACAACCTGCTGAGACTTATCTATGCATTAGAATGATTGTTTTGAGAAACAATTACACAAAGAAAAAATAATAAATATAGAGAGAGAGATTGGCTAAAGTCATAATGATATGATCAAGTTTTTGGTGATACCAATTTGTTTTTATGATTTCTAAAGTTCAAACAGTTGATTCAAACTATTCAACATGATCTCTATATTAAAATGTGCTTGGGATCAAATTTATGAGGATTATTCTTATTATTTATTAAAATAGATACAAAATTGTTGTTTTTCAATAATCCAAAACTGTCTGAAAACAATTATTTTGTATTCATCATAATAAATAGTAAAAAAAATTCAAAAAATATAAGATTTGATCTCCAAAAATTTACAGGAAACAACCTAGCCTGAAGACAAAACCATACAATAAAAAACACACCCCTGAATTTGTAGTTATATAAAAGCAAAAATAAGTTCAACCAAATTCTAGAGAATGTAAAGGATGAGAACCATATATAATATCTATTATATCAATATCTGGTAGTATTTTTTTAAGAGGCTGATATCAATATCCGCACTCGAGTACTCACAAAATTTTTGCACTATAACTATTATAACTACCATAACATTTTAGGAGGATCGCAAAAACTCCAGTATTGAATTTTTTTTCTAATGTATTAATACCTATGAGGTGAACATTTTTTTCATAAATAATTGTCTCTCCAACCAAATCTCTCAAACGTATCTACAACATAAATATTTGTGAGAGACTACTCAAACTACATGGGAGGATGTACTATGATCTTCACTAATTATATGATCCCCTTATTTAGTTCTCACACTCGTTCTTGTATCAACTTTCATTGGTATAAATACTTGAAAGATATATAATATATTAGTATTTCAAAAATAAGATATTAATACTTTGATGCGTAACTAATTATGATCATCTTTTTTCAGTCCCTCAATTGTCCTAGTGTCAATCTACCTTGCAATAAAATAGTGGGGACTTGTATCCCCACATGCAATCTTCTCCAATTGTCTCCACGTCAACCTTCCTCTAACAAAATAGTTGACCTCCTAAGTATAAATACTCCAGTACATAGGTATAAATATTTGGACTTAATACTAATATTTTTAGACATTATCTAGTGTCATATGTAAAAAATAATTACAAGTATAGATATAAATACTTTTAAATACAGGGACGATTGGGAAAGTGGAAAAAAGATGATCATAATAAGTTACGCATTAAAGTATTAATATCTTATTTTTCAAATACTAATATATTATCTTCCAAATATTTATATTTGCAAAAGTTGACGCATGAACGAGTGTGGACACTAAAGAAAATGACCATATAATTAGGGAGGACCATAGAACATCATTCATTTAGGTCCTGTTCGGCTCCATCAAAAGTTTTACTGTTCACATGGGAAAAAAAAATTCACTCAAACTAAATTTTTTTTTTTTTTACCAGTAAAAATAAGTTCAAAAAATTTTGACTTTCATTTCTATACCCATTCCTATACATCCGCCGAACAAGGCCTTAGTGCAGAGACTCTAATAATTATTAATTTTTTAATCCATTCGTATTCAACTGAAACAAAAACTATTAGAGAGGAATTAAGAAATAAGGACCTTCCACATCATATCAAGGTTGAAATTACAATCCTGGTAAATAGCAGCAGCTATGGCCTCGATAACATCTGCCAGAACCTTTGGGGCTTTTTTGGTAGTTCCACCGTAGATCTCATCCTCTGGCTCTTGCTCCACTGCCTCTGCAAATTTTTTCACCTATATATTCACGCATCCCAAAATAATAAGAGCTTTAAAACCTTCTGAAAATTTTTTCACCTATATATTCACGCATCCCAAAATAATAAGAGCTTTAAAACCTAATACAAAATCAGGTTATTCTTATTCTAATCTTATTTGTTAAAATTAACGAATAATGAATAATTATCGAATAAATTGATAACTTATATAATTTAATTCAAAAATATAATAGACAAATAAATATATTAAATACACATCATGTATAAATTATTAATTAAATAAACCATATCGATCATGTCTGTAGTTATATCATAAACTATAAAAATTCTAATTGTTGATCTCATTACTTTAACAAACATATAAATTATTAATTAAATAAAATGATATAAAATATTATAAATCAATTTAATTACTAATTAAAAAACTATATAAAATTTTTGATAAATAAATTTTTTCATAAATTACTAAGTAAAAAATATTGTATAAATCAATCTTATCATAAGAGATGGGATACGGTGAGTTGCGAAGTAAAACACATTTTTACTTCACGCAATATTTTCATTTTCAAAGTTCAAATAGCCGATCCAAACCATTAGATGTTTAATATATAATAAAATATGCTTAGAAACTAAATTTTACATTTTTTGAATTTTTTTTTTACTATTTATTAAGCCACTTTGAAAATCTGAAAATTCGGGTGAACAGTAAAAACAGTAAAAATTTCTGGACCGCTGGATCGGCAATTTTCAAAGTGGCTTAATAAATAGTAAAAAAATTCCAAAAAATGTAAAATTTGGTTTCCAAGCACATTTCAATATGGAGATCATGTTGAGCGGTTCGGATTGACGTTTTGAACTTCAAAATTGCAAAATATGAGCGTGAAATAAAATAGTCGCTTTACTTCGCAACTCACCGTAGCCCATCTCCTTATCATAATATAAAGATTATATATTTATACAGAAGAGGGTTCAAATGTCTCCATTTTTTGCTCCATCATGCCTCCATTTTTGAAAAATTTAATAATTCAAAATTTAAAACTTAAAAGTCAAAATAAAACCGTTGGATATGATCTACATCATTTTTGAAAACATTTCAATTTTATTTTGATTGTCATCAAGAGCTTGTAAAAAATGCACTAATGTGGATGATTTCTAGATGTTGACTTTTGAACTTATTGATTCATATAAAAACAAAATTGAAATGTGATCATTTTTATGAGCACATAGAGAAAATAACATAGATCACATCCAACGGTTTTATTTTGACTTTTAAGTTCTAAATTTTGAATTATTAAAGTTTTTAAAAATGGAGGCATTTGAATCCTCCTCATTTATACATATCAATAAAAAAATTCATGAGGTTCAAATGCCTCCATTGACATGGTTAATTCTTGGACGTTGATTTTTTTAAACTTATTGATCCATATAAAAATAGAAATATGATATTTTTTTTATGAGTATGTAAGAAAAATAATATAGTTCATATTTACTGGTTTTATTTTAACATATAAATTTAAAAAATATGTATTATTAAAAAATTAAAATGTGAAGACATAATGGAGATATAAAAAATAGAGATATTTTTCTCCTCATCAATTATATAGAATTTTGTATTTATTAATTACCTTCTAGACTAATGTGTTCTAAATAATTTTTATTCATACTCTTATTCAATAAACTAATAAATTTTTATCTTATTTGTACCACTGACCGATACATTAACAAAACAAAAATTATTCATATTCGTGTCAGGGAATAAAGAATTTTTTCTATAGAAACTAATAAAAAGGAAGGGAGAGATAGAAAGAGTACATCAGATTTTTGATTGATAGAAAGATAGATAAGAATTCTATCAATTCTAATAAATCGACAGTTTGGATCGATATGATTCTTACTGATCCTAACTCAGTTTTTTATTTTTTATTTTTTTCCTAGTAAAACATAAAATGATTTTAAGAAAATAGATAACGGAACTTAAAATTTAGATGAAATGGAAATATTTCATCTATTTTCTTAAAAACTTTTTATATTTTAATAGAGATGTAATTGAAAATTTTCATCCATCTATGCATCAGATTCAAAAAAAATAAAAACTAGGTTAGAATCGGCAAGAATCCTACCGATCTAAATTTTTGAATAATTAGAATCAGTAGAATTCCTACCAATTAAAAATTTGATGTACTCTTTCTCTTTATTAATTTCTATAGAAAAAAAATTACCCAGGGAATACCTTTTTTTTGAGTTGAGGGGAGTTCATCTGCACAAGAGGGTAAATTTTGTGCCGAACAGCGTCACGTGCCAGCTTCTCATTAGATACGTTAGCAGAACGAAGCTTAGAAATGTGACCTGGCTTAAGGTCCGGGTAGGTCACATTCAAATAGTTCGCTATTGCCAAGTTAAGTGCTGCATCTCCGATAAACTCCAGTCGCTCGTAAGAGATGGTGCCGTTGGAGTAGGAACCATGGGTTAGTGCATGTTCTAGAAGGCTTGGTTTGCGGAAATGGTATCCGAGGATTTGCTCTGCGGAAGAGACGAGGTTGGATTTGGATTGATTCATGGTAGAACTAGTGACCAAGTGACAAAGGAGGGGCAAAGGAGAGGGCTTTGTCAAATTGTTAATCTTATTGCTTAAGCTTTCCTTTATGCTTTTTTTGTTTAGTGCCTGTGAGATAAAGAGAAAAGGACCCAAAATGCTTTCCCATGTACTTTATAATAGCGACCCAATGCTTAACCTGTAAGCTAAAGAAAAAGGGAGCAGCTTGGTTTGTAAGAAAATATGATTCGGTGGCCCAAAATAAAACATTAGGCTGATGGGCTGGTTTAAATGGGCTGATTAAATAGCTTAATTAAAGGTGCGCATCTAATGCATATTGTCAACAGATGCATGGTAATATGGTATAAAGGCACTATTGATTAAAAGGCGCTATTGAATAGGTGCTTAACTTAACAGGTGCTTTATTGCATACGTTACATCTGACTTGATTAAAAGGGCGCATATTAATTTTCTGGTGCGTTGTTAACATATGCATCCAAGCTTAATTAAAAGGTGCATATTAACAGATACGCTATTATCCAAAAGAATGAAAGGTGCGCTATTAAAAGGAGCATTGATTCATATATGCTTAATAAAAGGGTGCATCTTAATATCCATATCTTTCGGCTGTCTGTTATTATCCTCAGAATTAAAAGGCTGCGCTATCCATTCTTTGTCATATTTATCTCCCCTATAAATGATTGCTTTAATGACAGGCATAAGGACAGGTATTCTAATAGTAAGATTGATTCTCTCTTCATCGATATTTCATAAAGAACAAGTTGTCATTGCTTAGAAAGTGAAAGATGAGATAAATCGTTTTGCAGTTCTTCTGACGATTTGCAAAAAACGTTTAAAATATTGTTCTACAGTTTACAATGGATAAAGGTATGTAATCTAATTGATTAATTTACACGTGGAGACTTTGATTTCTAAGATCTTTAATTTGCTCTTAATGATTTTTAATTCCGCTATCAAAAACTTTTAAGATGATTAGTTGTACTTATGATAATAATTGTGTGTAAGTAGTTGAGCACGAAAACGTCTACTAACATGGTTCTGATGTCCATCAAACCAATTTTGGATTCAATGGACAGATCTACCATAGATTTCAACATATAAGGATGACAGAAATTAACAGGGCTTTTTAAACGAATTTGATTTATTCCAAAATCAAAAACCAGATAACTGCAAAAACTCAATAGATATTCCGACCTTTCCCTTCCCCTCCCCTCCTCTCACTCTTTCTCTCATCCGCATCACCTGCACTTCTTGCACACGTAACCCTCCGTTAGCTCTCTCTTCTGCTCACACAACTCAGTATTGCATCTCTCTCTCTCGAATGCACAACTCTGTGTTGCCTTTCTCTCTCATAGATCGAGTGTCAAGACCAAATTATCACGTGCAAATAGGGGTGAAAATGGTGTAGATATTGCTCATACCAAATTTATATCCGCCTTTCAATGAGTGAATAAGAACACAGATACGGATAGTAAACGGATATCAAAATTCAAAATCAAATATGTCTTAAACGGATACGAATACGGAACGGATAATCTACGAATACGGATTCGAATACGGATACGGAAGAAATAATTACTGGATAATTGAGTCATATGAATAATCCACTTATATAGCATAATATAAGTATTATAATTAAAACAAATATTTTTTACTAATGCAAAAATAAGAAGCAAAAAAAATGCATGTTTCAATTTTCAAGTTAGTAGAATAAGTTGTGCATTGAGTAAATAATGTTTTCCTCAAAAAAAAAAAAAAAAAGTAAATAATGTACATCAGTTACATCTACTCTTAGGTGTTTCATAGTTACAGAGAATCTCCCAACCCACTATCTATATACTTTCCAAGGAAAAAGTTGTCACGTACTAGGAATTTGTTTTTTATATACACACTCAATTCTTGTTATACAAGATCGAATCTATATCCCCTCACACTCAATTCTTATTATAGAAGATCGAATCAATCAAAATCTCACATAAGGGCATATGCAGCCGAAACCAAGGCGCAACAGGTCCTCAATTTTATTTCTCTTATTTCTCTTATCTCAAACCGGGTCCAGATTATTATTTCTCTTATCTCCAGCCGAAACCAAAGCGCAACAGGTCCTCAATTTTACAGCAAGGACCCCATGACAAGGGGTATTCAAATTAGTTGTGTTACTTACTTAAAAGGCCCCTAACTTTATAATAATTTTACAATTGATACCTGGTATCTGGTACCCTACTATTATATACCAGTTCATCAAAATTGTATTGGTATTGACCGATACCAGTGCGATAAATGCTTATAAATCATGGTGGCACTGTATTTAAGAATTGGTAGAAAGAACATTAGAAAATCTAAAATTTGCCATAGCCGTAGGGAAAAGATAAGAATTGCTTATAAATCACCTCCTCTTCTTTTCCAATGTTGCTTCGACAGAGGAGAGAGATAGCGATGCAACATAACTGGTATTGAATGCAGGAGAGAGAAAGCGCCAGTCAAAGAGCAAGAGGGTATCCAGTCATGTAGACCCCACTGCTCAGTCCACCAATAGCTTTTGTTATCAGAGCTATTTTTTGGTTGGTGCCAAGTACCATGAGAGTTTTTTCTCCAAGTTGCCACCACAAATCATACATATATGATACTATTTGAGAAAAAAGGGTTTATATATATGCATATATGCATATATCCTTCTCCCCTTAATTCAAGAAAAGTATTTGATTAACTACTGCTGTATTAGATTCTGGTACCCTAAGTCCCTAACAGACAAGTAATCGACATATCTCAGAAAAACCACCAGAAGTACGTTTCAACTAAAAAATATACAAACCAACTCCTTTATTTGTGTGAACGCTGAATTTAGCTGAATTTACAATAACCTGAACACCAATCATCAGCTCCTTTTATCGCTCCAATATGATATATACAACTAGCAATTGTGGCAAGAACAGCCTGTTGCATCAATAGGAAATAATCAAGCATGAAAAATAATCTCAAATAAATTAAGCATCTAACAGGAGCGGAACTAGAAAATTAAAATCGGATGGCTGAAACATAAATGTATAATGTGTGGCATGTTGAATTCGTACCCAAGTCTCCATGGCCACAACATGCATTCTAACCATTAGACTACAGCCACACATTTTACATTTTATGAGGCGGTATGAACCATATAAACACTTTTAAAAATTATAAGAGTGAGGCTATGGTACTGTGCATAGCGCGGATTGGTCCGTAATATGAATTAATATTTCCTTTTTCAAAGTTCGAATAGTCAATCTAAATTGTTCATTATGATGTCCATATCAAAATGCAGTTGCAGATTAAATTTTACATCCATTTTAGAAATTGTTTATAATTATTTAAGGTAGGTAGAAAATCACTAATTTTGAATGGACTAGAATGTTTAGATTAAGTTATTTTCCATCTATCTAAAAAAATTGTAAAAGAATTGTAAAAAATGTAAAATTTGATCTACAAATACATTTTCATATGAACATCATGTTGAACAGTTCAAATTGACTATTTGGACTTTAAAAATGAATATATTGATCCATTGTACGAATCAATCCGTGCTATGCATAGTACCATTGCCTCAATCCTTTAACAATTATAAAGAGTAGAACTAGGGTGTTCTTAAGTTCACCAAGCCAACCCCTTGGAGAACTCAAGTCTAAAACCCGTGAAATTGGCTTCAAATGATGAATTCAAACCGTTGAAACCCGTCTATCTTACGAGTGATGCATCTACTTGTGAAAATTTTAAACATTTGCATTAATTTAGTATAAAGTCAAGCAGTCAAAAAACATTCAAAAAATGAATGTATTAAAATTAATTTATTAACATTGTAATTTTGACCAATTTACTTTATACTAAATTAATTTGAATGTTTAAAATTTTCACATGTAGATGCATCACTAGTAAGGAGGCGGTTTCAACAGTTTGGATTCATCATTTGAAACCGATTTGACAGATTTTAGAGTTGAGTTCATCAAGGGGCCTGGTGAACTTAAGAACACCCTAGTTCTACTCCAATTATTAAAAATAAATGATAAAATTGCTAATTTGTGTCTATGGGGGTAACACTGCCCTAACAGTGAGCAACTTCATGATCAAAGATCCTAAAAGATTGATTTGCATAGGAAGAACTTATAAATCCTTTACATACCGCTATCGTGCAGCTGATGTATCCTGGTTTCTCTCTGTAATCCACTCTTGAGAAACATAGCATTATAGCTCCAATGAGCCATGGAACACCCAAAAAGAAACCAAGTATGAACCTATTCTCAAGCCAAAATGGCAAAAGATAAAAACAAAGTTTAGATAAGTCATGTACATGTGTTTTAATTTAATTTCAAGATAGCAAACAAATTAAATTCCCTATTATACCAACAACTTGATCCTAAAACCCATAAAGATATATACATGTTTTGCATATAAATTGAGGCTTCTATCACAGAGAGGTAAGAAGAAAATTGCTTGAACCTAGAAGCTTACTGGCTTATTTGTGAGAAGAACAAAAAATTATAAGTTTATGGAGAACGAAAACAAAATGCACCACAAGAGTATCGATCCCAAGCATGTATGCTATGAAACAATTAAAAGGATTGATTAATTAAGGAAAAAGTTTTTATGTTTTTTTCTTCTTTATTAAAAATGGACCTAGCTCCTTTGGGAATTGTTTGTTAATTCATTAAAAGAAATAGAAATACAAACTTGCAGGCCAAATAGTTCAAATATAATTTAAGGTAACTAATTAGCTAAACAAAAAATTACTCCTCAATTACATTTGTAAGTACAATTACTTACAAAAGCCAGCCAATATCGATCCGACAGCATGGAAGGCGTCTCTCTCTCCTTTCTCTGCCTTCAACAGTAACATTATAACTTAGCAATTTTACATGATAGAGAAGATTAAACAAACCTACAAAGCAAACTTCATTTTCCATAGTTTTTATAGAAATAATTAAGAAATATTTGGAGGAAATTGCACCACAGATAGATTTCATAAGTTTCTTCCTTTCTTTTCTTTTAGGAGACACACTGCATGTTTTATTGCCTTGAGTATATTTAATTTTGCAGTAGCAAGCAAACAAATCAACAATAAGATTAAGATGAAATACCTTTTTCAAATATGTAATTAAGATGAAAATAATCATGTCAACCTGTTTTTCTTTGATAAGAATCGACCTTGTCCATGAAAGGTATATCTTCTTCAGATTCTTCATATTCTGTTGATTCTTCTAATTCTTCAAATTCTATTGATTCTTCTGATTCTTCATATTTTGTTGATTCTTGTGATTAAATTAAAAATAATAATAAACATATAAAAAATCTGTCATTCTTATAATCGACATTCAATAAATCCTGTATATAGTATAAAATTCTTATAATCGACCTTTAATCACTTGATCTAAAAAATTCTTATAATCGACCTTTAATAAATCTATCATTCTTATAATCGACCTTTAATCACTTGATCTAAAAAATTCTGCACCATTCAGATATTTGATTTTCTACCTAGCTAAAAAAAAGTATAAAATTTCCAAAAAAATGTAAAATTTGGTCTCCAAATACATATTAATATGGAGAACAAGATGAACGGTTCGGATCAACCGTTAGGATTTTGAAAACTCAAATATTGAGCCGTAGCACCGTACCCCTCTATGCTATCCATAGCACCCAAGCCTTACTCATATATATATATATATATATATATATATATATATATATGGAATATGGAATAAAAACCTATTATTTAATAATGATAATGACTTCTTATCAAACAAGAAATGTAACTAACAAACCATCATTTCTATTTATCAATTCTAGAAACAGTTTCTAACAATGCTTATATTATAGTGCCTAGCTTCTTGGATTGACTAAACCTTATAGTTTTTTAAAAAAAAAGTTGGTTCCCTTAATTACCTAAAATATTATGTTCATTTTTGTAGGAAAGTAATTGGAAATTATTTTCAGCCAATTGACCTTTTAGTTTCAAAAAATGTAACTGCACATTTTATCTCAAAAAATTGATAATTTTAGGAATACAGTATCTGCTTTTTATCAAAAATAAAAAATAACGAAGAAATTTTGCACAGATTGGCTGGTCCCCTCTCCATAACCCATTAGACAGGCTCTATATTAACTAGGTAATTAACAGTAAAGAATTATGCTAGGAGCAGGCTTACTCAACATAAAACAATATTTTGTTCATTAATTACCACTTACCAAAATTCCCAAGGGCTTACCAATAATTATCTCATGCTGTCAAAAGGATTCAAGTTTCCAACAGAACACATAAAAAAAGGGAAAAAAAAGATAACAAAGATAAAAACCTGGAGCAGGCTGTGCTGAGGCGGTGAGCCCCGGTGACAATGCTGGTTTAGGGTGCTGGTGTTGCGGTGGATCCACCACGTGTCCTTCCCTCTTGACCTTTTCTTCCTTGGCGCTCATCCCCTCTGTCTCGCTTTCGAAATTTTTATCGATGATAAATAATAAAAAAAAAAATTAAAAAAGATATGGGAAAATTTCAAAAATGGAAAGACATCCACCCAGTATGACATGCAGTCTGAACGCCATAACAGATGGGGTTTTCTACTGAAAAAAAAAAAAAAGTTTGTCAATGCCATACTGGATGGAGGTCCAGATAAAAATTGAAAAAAAAAAACAATCCGTGGACGTCATACCGGACGGAAGTCTGATTAAAATTAGCTAAAATAGAAGTACTCTGTTGTCATCCTATTGCATTTTCTCGTACAAAGAATTCTCATTCATACCAGAGCTTCTGTATAGTAGACTGGAGACAAGATATGAAAATATGTAATAGGAAAAAAGTTGAAACCATTATACTTTACGAGTGATGCCCATACTGCACATGCAAAATTTTGCAATTTTTAAAATCTTTTAGTACAATATCAAGCAATAAAAAAATAATGAAAAATGAATGCATTAAAATAACTTATAAAATAACTTTATATTTAAAAACAGTGATTTTTAAATAAAATAATAAAAAAATTCAAAAAAATGCAAAATTTGGTCTCTGGCACATTTTAATATCGGGATTATATTAAAAAGTTCAGATTAACTATTTGAACTTTAAAAATAAAAATAAATAGAAATTAAATTAACTTTTTACTTCTCAAAGCATCGTACGAACCCAATTCTATATGCAAAAGAAATAAATTATGGAAATTAAAGATTAAAGTGCTTATGATAATTAATTAATAAATGAAAAGAAAAAACATACTAGTATTCAGGAGGAGAACAATGTCTCTTCATATATAACTCATTAAGTTTCTGTTTGGCGGCCGTCTCTTTTCTCACTTCCTCTATTTTATCTTTCTCATCTCTTGTAGGTCTCAACTCAACAGAGTGATATTCTTTCTTCTCCTTTGTTTCTATTTTCTCGTGCAAGGAAGAGAATGAGATAGGGGGTAGGGAGCCGAAAGCAACCAATCGGTGCTGAGAGTGTGGAATTGTTGAAACTTGGAGTGTAGAGTCTTTATCCATTTTGATCGGAGCAAAGCGGTGAGTAGATTCGGCATCGGAGCTCAGCGGTGAGTGTCGAAGCACAGCGGTGGGTAAATATGATTGTCGGAGTACGTCGGCTATAGGATGAAAGCGGATCCGGTGGTAGAGAGTGATGGGGAATGAGGTATTAGAGTGTTTAAGAATGTAAATAAGTAGCATTCGACAATAGGAATAGTATATATATGAATTAATGAGAATAAATGAGTTTAGATTTAAGAATTAAAGTCATTTGACTTGTTGTAAATATAATTTTTATCAATAAAATTGTTAGCTAATATTTAAAATCACTAACCTTCAAGAAAAGGTTTCTGTTTGGCCTCCTCATCTTCTACTTCCTTATGCGGCTTGATCAAAAGATTAGACTTTTCTCCATTCAACTTTTCAAGTGCATCCCTAGCTGCATTTAGTTTCGCAATGTTCTTATGCTTAGATGATCCATAGCCGACCTTCTCACCGTCAACAAGAACTTCAGAAATAGTTGTACTTTTGCCTTCTCGCGAGGTTTTGAACTCGACAACTTTGCCGTTTTTCTGGCAAAATTGGGTGAGAGCTTTCGTAAGTTTCTTCCTTCCTCTTCTTTTAGGAGACACACTGCATGCTTTATTGCCTTGAGTAGATTTGATTTTACAGTAGAAAGCAAACAAATCAACAATAAGATTAAGATGAAATACCTTTTTCAAATATGTAATTTAGATGAAAATAATCATGTCAGATTTATACTTATCAATCCTAGAAACAATTTCTAACAGTGCTTATATTCTAGTACCTAGCTAGCTTCTTGGATTGACTAAACCTTATAGTTTTAAAAAAAAAAAAATTGGTTCCCTTGATTACCTAAAATATTATGTTCATTTTTGTAGGCAAGTAATTAGAAATTATTGTCCGCCAAACAACTTTAGCAAATTGACCTTTTAGTTTCAAAAAATGTAACTGCAAATTTCATCTCAAAAGATGGAAAGCTTTTTATCAAAAACAAAAAATAACGAAGAAATTTTGCACAGATCGGCAAGCCTGCCAGAAAGGTGTACCGACAAAAGGGTGTTTTTTCTATTAGCGAAGGTAGTATCCGCGAGGGTATACCAACAGTAACCTTTGCGGATACCGTCTCATTCTTGTAGTTGATCCCCTCTCCATAACCCATTAGACAGGCTCTATATTAACTAACTAATCAAAAGTAAAGAATTATGCTAGGAACAGGCTTACTCAACACAAAACAATATTTTGTTCATTTACCAATTACCTAAATTCCCTAGGCATACCAATAAATATCCCATGCTGTCAAAAGGATTTAAGATTCCAACAGAACACATAAATAAAGGGAAAAAAATAATAAAGAGATCCAAACTCGTTGTAAATATATTTTTTATCAATAAAATTGTTAGTTAACATTTAAAATCACTACATTTGCAACAACAACAAAATTAAAAATTAAAATCACTAACCTTCAAGAAAAGGTTTCTGTTTGACCTCCTCATCTTCTACTTCCTTTTGCGGCTTGATCAAAAGATTAGACTTTTTTCCATTCAGCTTTTTAAGTGCATCCCTAGCTGCATTTAGTTTGGCAATGTACTTATGCTTAGACGATCCAGAGCCAACCTTGTCACCGTCAATAAGAACTTCAAAAATAGTGTTTTTGCCTTCTCGCGAGGGTTTGAACTGGACAACTTTGCCGTTTTTCTGGCAAAGTTTGTAGAGATCTGTCATTGGTTGCTTAAAAGCGTCAGCTGTGATTAGTGGCTCCAAATGTCTCTTAACAACCTGCAGAGACTTCTCTATGCATTAGAATGATTGTTTTGACTAACAATTACACAAAGGAAAATTTTATATATATATATAGAAGTTGGCTACTATACTTAAGCATATGAGGGTATATACTTACAAGTCATTTTTTTCATTTTCAAAATCCAAAAAGTCGATCTGAACCGTTAGATGTGATCTCTATATTGAAATGTGCTTGGAGACCAAATTTTACATTTTTTTGAATTTTTTTACTATTTATTAAGCCATTTACAAAATTGTTGATCTAACGGTGGCTTAACAAAACAGTAAAATCAGAAGCCACCGTTGGATCAACAATTTTCAAAGTGGCTTAATAAATAGTAAACAAATTCAGAAAAATGCAAAATTTGGTCTCCAAGCACATATTAATATGGAGAACGAGATGAACGTTCGGATCGACCGTTTGAATTTTGAAAAGTCAAATTTGGATCGTATGTATTTCGGCCCATATACATTCGAATGCACATTAGTCACTCTCTCTCTCTCTCTCTCTCTATATATATATATATATATATATATATATATATGTATATATATAACCAATGATTTGGTGCAATCTGTTTTTGTAATTTTTAAAGTTCAAATAGTGGATTCAAATAGCCGACCTCCTCATCGTCAACAAGAACTTCAGAAATAGTTGTACTTTTGCCTTCTCGCGAGGTTTCGAATTCGACAACTTTGCCATTTTTCTGGCAAAATTGGGTGGGAGCTGTCACAAGTTTCTTCCTTCCTTTTCTTTTAGGAGACACACTGCATGCTTTATTGCCTTGAGTAGATTTGATTTTACAGTAGAAAGCAAACAAATCAACAATAAGATTAAGATGAAATACCTTTTTCAAATATGTAACTTAGATGAAATAATCATGTCAGATTTCTATTTATCAATCCTAGAAACAGTTTCTAACAATGCTTATATTCTAGTATACCTAGCTATTTTCTTGGATTTACTAAACCTTGTAGTTTTTTAAAAAAAAAATTTGGTTCCCTTGATTACCTAAAATATTATGTTCATTTTTGTAGGCAAGTAATTAGAAATTATTTTCAGCCAAACAACTTCAGCCAATTGACCTTTTAGTTTCAAAAAATGTAACTGTAAATTTCTTCTTAAAAAATGGAGAGCTTTTTATCAAAAACAAAAAATAACAAAGAAATTTTGCACAGATCGGTAAGCCTGCTAGAAAGGTATTTTTTCTATTAGCGACGATAGTATTCGCGAGGGTATACCGACAGTATCCCTTGCAGATATTGTCTCATTCTTGTAGTTGATCCCCTCTCCATAACCCATTAGACAGGCTCTATATTAACTAACTAATTAACAGTAAAGAATTATGCTAGGAACAGGCTTACTCAACACAAAACAATATTTTTTTCATTTACCAATTACCTAAATTCCCAAGGGCTTACCAATAAATATCCCATGTTGTCAAAAGGATTTAAGTTTCCAACATAACACATAAAAAAGGGGAAAAAATTAATAAAGAGTAAGAACCTGGAGCAGGCTGTGCTGAGGCGGTGAGCACCGGTGACAGTGCTGGTTTGGGGTGTTGGTGTTGCGGTGGATCCATCATGTGTCCTTCCCCCTTGCCCTTTCCTCCCTCAGCGCTCATCCCCTTTGTCTCGCTTCTGAAATTTTTATCGATGATAAATAAAAAAATTCAAAAAAAGATATGGGAAATTTTCAAAAATGAAAAGACATCCACCCGGTATGGCGTGCAGCCTGAACGCCATATCGGATGGAGTTTTCTACTGAAAAAAAAAATTGTCGATGCCATACTGGATAGAGGTCTGGATAAAAATTGAAAAAAAAACATGGATGCCATACCGGACGGAAGTCCAGTTAAAATTAGCTAAAATAGAAGTACTATGTTGTCATCCTATTGTATTTTCTCGTACAAAGAATTCTCATCTATACCCGAGCTTTTGTAGAGTAGACTGGAGACAAGATATGAAAATATATAATAGGAAAAAAGTTGAAACCAATAAACTTTACGAGTGATGCTCATACTGAACATTCAAAATTTTGCAATTTTTAAAATATTTTAGTACAATATCAAGCAATAAAAAAATAATGAAAATGAATGCATTAAAATAACTTATAATATAACTTTATATTTAAAAACAGTGATTTAAACAAAATTCTAAAAGAATAATAAATAATTTCTAAAAAAATGTAAAATTTGGCCTTTGACACATTTTAATAAGGAGATTATATTAAAAGATTTAGATCAACTGTTTGAACTTTAAAAATAAAAATAAACAAAAAATAAAACCACCTATTTACTTCTCAAAGCACCACCGTACGAATCCAATTCTATATCCATACGAAATAAATTGGTTCCCTTAATTATCTAAAATATTATGTTCATTTTTGTAGGCAAGTAATTGGAAATTATTTTCAGCCAATAAAAAAATTCAAAAAAAAATGCAAAATTTGGTGTCTGACACATTTTAATATCGGAATTATATTAAAAAGTTCAAATTAACTGTTTGAACTTTAAAAGTTAAAATAAATAGAAATTAAAATAATTTCTTTACTTCTCAAAGCATCATACGAACTCAATTCTATATGCAAAAGAAATAAATTATGGAAATTAAAGATTAAAGTGCTTATGATAATTAATGAATAAATGAAAAGAAAAAACATACTGGTATTCAGGAGGAGGACAATGTCTCTTCATACATAACTTGTTAACTTTCTGTTTGACGGCCGGCTCTTTTCTCACTTCCTCTATTTTATCTCTCTCATCTTTCGTAGGTCTTAACTCGACAGAGTAATATTCTTTCTTCTCTTTTGTTTCCATTTTTTCGTCTGGAGAAGAGAATGAGAGAGAGAGAAGGGGGTCGAGATCAGCCAATTGGAGCTGAGAGTGCGGTATCGTTGGACCTCGGAGTGTAGACTTTTCTCCATCTTCTACTTCCTTATGCGCCTTGATCGAAAGATTAGACTTTTCTACATTCAGCTTTTCAAGTGCATCCCTAGCTGCATTTAGTTGCGCAATGTCCTTATCCTTAGACGATCCATAGCCGACCTTCTCACCGTCAATAAGAACTACAAAAATAGTTTTTTTGCCTTCTCGCGAGGGTTTGAACTGGAGAACTTTGTTGTTTTTCTGGCAAAATTGGGTGAGAGCTGTCACTGGTTGCTCGTCAAAAGTGTCAGCTGTGATTAGTGGCTCCAAAAGTTTCTTAACAACCTGCAGAGACTTCTCTGTGCATTAGAATTATTGTTTTCAGTAACAATTATACAAAGGAAAATTTAATATATATATATATATATAGGAATATGCTAGCATGCTATGCATAGCATAGAACCCCTCTATGCAACGGCTTGGATTTCGAGTTTTCAAAATCCTAATGGTCGATCCAAACCATTCATCTTGTTCTCCATATTAATATGTGTTTGGAGACCAAATTTTACATTTTTTGGAATTTGTTTACTATTTCTTTAGATTTATTGAAAATCGCTGTTTTCAGAAAATCTGGACCATAAAAAAACAGCGATTTTCAATAAATCTAAAGAAATAGTAAAAATTTCCAAAAAATGTAAAATTTGGTCTCCAAACACATATTAATACGGAGAACAAGATGAACGGTTCGGATCAACCGTTAGAATTTTGAAAACTCAAAATCTGAGCCGTTGCATGGAGGGGTTCTATGTTATGCATAGCATGCTAGCATATATATATATATATATATATATATATATATAGTTGGGATCTGGTGCACTGCAATGCATAGGAATTTTTGTGCATTGGACTAATAATCACTGGATTCAAAGTTCAAATGACCGATCCAAACCGTTCATGTTCTCCATATTAATATGCTTGGAGACCAAATTTTACATTTTTTGGAATTTGTTTACTATTTCTTTAGATTTATTGAAAATCGCTGTTTTCAGCAAATTTGGACCATAAAAAAACAGCGATTTTCAATAAATCTAAAAAAATAGTAAAAAATTTCCAAAAAATGTAAAATTTGGTCTCCAAACACATATTAATACGGAGAACAAGATGAACGGTTCGGATCGACCGTTAGCATTTTGAAAACTCAAAATCTGAGCCGTTGCATGGAGGGGTTCTACGCTATGCATAACATGCTAGCATATTCCTATATATATATATATATATATATATATATATATATATATATATATATATATATATATATAGGACTTGGCTACGGTGCTATGGGTTGCATAGAGGCCTCCCATGCTACGGCTCAATATTTAACTTTTCAAAATCCAAACGGTCAATCCGAACCGTTCATCTTGTTCTCCATATTAATATGTGTTTGGAGATCAAATTTTACATTTTTGGAAATTTTTAACTATTTTTATAGATTTATTGAAAATCGTTGTTTTTCAGACAAATCTGGATCATAAAAAACAGCGATATTCAATAAATCTAAAAAAATAGTAAAAAATTTCCAAAAAATGTAAAATTTGATCTCCAAGCACATATTAATATAGAGAACAAGATGAACGGTTCGGATCGACCGTTAGGATTTTGAAAAGTCAAATATTGAGCCGTAGCATGGGAGGCCTTTATGCAACCCATAGCATATTAGCTAAATCCTATATATATATATATATAGAGAGAGAGAGATAGACTAATGTGCATTCGAATGTATATGGTCCGAAGTGCTTACGGTCCAAATTTGAAATTTCAAAATCCAAACGGTCGATCCGAACCGTTCATCTTGTTCTCCATATTAATATGTGCTTGGAGACCAAATTTTACATTTTTCTGAATTTTTTTACTATTTATTAAGTATTTTACAAAATCGTTGATCCAACGGTGGCTGCACAAAACAGTAAAACCGTTGGATCAGCGATTTTTAAAGTGGCTTAATAAATAGTAAAAAAATTCAGAAAAATGTAAAATTTGGTCTCCAAGCACATATTAATATGGAGAACAAGATGAACGGTTCGGATCGACCGTTTGGATTTTGAAATTTCAAATTTGGACCGTAAGCACTTCGGACCATATACATTCGAATGCACATTAGCCTATCTCTATATATATATATATATATATAGTTGGGATATGGTGCACTGCAATGCATAGGAATTTTTGTGCATTGGACTAATAATCACTAGATTCAAAGTTCAAATGACCGATCCAAACCGTTCATGTTCTCCATATTAATATGTGCTTGGAGACCAAATTTTACATTTTTTGGAAAAATTTTACTATTTTTTTAGATTTATTGAAAATCGCTATTTTTTTATGGTCCAGATTTGTCTGAAAACAATAATTTTCAATAAATCTAAAAAAATAGTAAAAAATTTCCAAAAAATGTAAAATTTGGTCTCCAAGCACATACTAATATGGAGAACAAGATGAACGGTTTGGATCGGTCATTTACACTTTAAATCCGGTGATTATTAGTTCAATGCACAAAAATACCTATGCATTGCAATGTACCATAGCCCATCTCTATATATATATACATATAGAGAGAGAGAGAGAGAGAGTACGACTAACGCGCTTCCACTATTATATCAACAATATGCTTCCGGCCTCTAAAATCTATCAAATTGGCTTCAAATGAAAAATATGAACCGTTCAAACCAAAAGAACTTTGTTTTCATATAAAAGAATTTAAGTTTTGAATTTATTTACTATCAAGTCAAGTGGTCAAAAAAATGAGCAAAATAGTGCATTAAAATGCGCACAAAATCCTTTATTTTTTGACCGCTTGATTTGATAGTAAATAAATTTGAAACTTAATTTTTTTTTTATATGTAAACAAAGCTGTCATTAAGAACATTGGTTTGAACAGTTTAGATTTGTAATTTAAAGACGATTCGATAGATTTTGAAGGTCGGAAGCACGTTCGCCATACCAATGATTTGGCTCAATTTGTTTTTGTAATTTTTAAAGTTCAAATAGTCGATTCAAACTTTTCAATATGATCTCTATATTAAAATGTCCTTGGGAACCAAATTTTATATTTTTTGGGGATTCTTTTATGATTGGAAAAGATTGTTGCGGGGAGACAGGTCCCCACTATTTCATTGAAGGGAGATTGACACGGGAACGATTGGAAGACTGGAAAAAAAATGATCATAATAAGTTACACATCAAAGTATTAATATCTTATTTTTCAAATACAAATATATTATCTTCCAAGTATTTATATTTACGAAAGTTGACGCATGAACAAGTGTGAAAACTAAAGAAAATGATCATATAATTAGTGAGAACCATAGTACATCATTGCTTTAGTGCGGAAACTCTAATAATTATTAATTTTTTAATCCATTCGTATTCAACTGAAACAAAAACTATTAGGGAGGAATTAAGAGATAAGGACCTTCCACATCATATCAAGGTTGAAATTACAATCCTGGTAAATAGCAGCAGCTATGGCCTCGATAACATCTGCTAGAACATCCGGGGCTTTTTTGGTAATTCCCCCATAGATCATATCCTTTGGCTCTCGCTTCACTGCCTCTGTAAATTTTTTCACCTATATATTCAAGCATCCCAAAATAAAAAGAGCTTTAAAACCTAATACAAAATCAGGTTATTCTTATTCTAATCTTAATGAATGATTATCGAATAAATTGATAACTTATATAATTTAATTCAAAAATATAATAGAAATAAATATATTAAAACAAATCATGCATGTATAAATTATTAATTAAATAAACATCGAGCATGTATGTAGTTATATGATAAATATTAAAATTCTAATTGTTGATCTCATTACTTTAACAAAGATATAAATTATTAATTAGATAAAATTATATAAATATTATAAATCAATTTAATTACTAATTAAAAAACTATATAAAATATTCGTTAAATAAATTTTCTCATAAATTACTAAGTAATATATATAGAGAGAGAGAGGCTAAGCTCAAAATATTTTTTCCTAACCTCCGGAACAAATGACTCGGTTTTCTGATTTTCAAAGTTCAAACAGTCGATCCAAACAATTAGATGATTAATCTATATTAAAATGTGCTTGGAGACCAAATTTTACATTTTTATGGAATTTTTTTACTATCTTTTAAGATGGTTTTAAAATTGTTATTTTTCAATGGAACAGAATATTAATAAAAACAATGATTTTCAAACCATCTTAATAAATAGTAAAAAAAAAAATTTAAAAATATAAAATTTGGTCTACAAGCATATTTTAATAATAAATTGAATATCTAATGGTTTGGATCGACTGTTTGGATTTTAAAAATTGAAAACCGAGTCGTTTATTCCGGAGGCTAGGAAAAAACATTTTGAGCTTAACCATTCTCTCTCTCTCTCTCTCTCTCTCTCTATATATATATATAGGACTTGGCTACAGTGCTACGGGTAGCTAAGAGGCCTCCATGCTACGGCTCAATATTCGAGTTTTCAAAATCCGAACTGTTCATCTTGTTCTCCATATTAATGTGCTTGGAGACCAAATTTTACATTTTTCTGAATTTTTTTACTATTTATTAAGCCACTTTGAAAACCGCTGATCCAACGATGGCTTAACAAAACAGTAAAACCAGAAACTACCATTGGATCAGCGGTTTTCAAAGTGGCTTAATAAATAGTAAAAAAAATCAGAAAAATGTAAAATTTGGTCTCCAAGCACATATTAATATGGAGAACAAGATGAACGGTTCGGATCGACCGTTAGGATTTTTAAAACTCGAATATTGAGCCGTAGCACGGAGGCCTCTTAGCTACCCGTAGCATATTAGCCAAATCCTATATATTGTATAAATCAATCATATCATAATATAAAATTATATATTTATACATATCAATAAAAAAAATTCAAAAGGAGGTTCAAATGCCTCCATTGATATGATTAATTCTTGGACGTTGATTTTTTTAAAACTTATTGATTCATATAAAAACAAAATAGAAACATGATAATTTTTATTAGTATCTCAGAAAAATAATATAGTTCATATTTACTGGTTTTATTTTAATATATAAATTTAAAAAATATATTATTAAAAAAAAATGTGAAGACGTAATAGAAATACCAAAAATAGAGATATTTTTGTCCTCTTCAATTGTTATACAGAATTTTGTATTTATTAATTACCTTCTAGACTATTGTGTTCTAAATAATTTTTATTCATACTCTTATTCAATAAACTAATAAATTTTTATCTTCTTTGTACCACTGACCGTTTCATTAACAAAAAAAAAAATTATTCGTATTCGTGTTGGAGAATAGAGAATTTTTTATATAAAATTTAATAAAAATAGACATCATATTTTTATTGATAGAAATATCGGTAGGAATTTTACCGATTCTAATAATTCAAAAGTTTGGATCGATATGATTATTAGCGACCCTAACCTAGTCTTTTTTTCTAGTAAAATATAAAATGATTTTAAGAAAATAGATAACGTAACTTAAAATTTAGATGAAAATTTTTAGATGAAATGGAAAATTTTCATCTATTTTCTTAAAAATCTTTTATATTTTAATAGAGATGTAATTGAAGAATTCCATCCATCTAGACGTCAGATTCAAAAAAATAAAAAACTGGATTAGGATCGGTAAGAATCCTACCGATCTAAACTTTTGAACTATTAAAATCGATAGAATTCGTACTGATCTTTCTACCAATTAAAAACTGAATATACTCTTTCTATTTCTTTCTCTGTCTTTATTAATTTCTATAGAAAAAAAATTACCCAGGGAATACCGTACCTGTTTATCGAGTTGAGGGGAGTTGATCCGCACAAGGGAGTAAATATTGTGCTGAACAGCGACACGTGCCAGTTTCTCATTAGATACGTTAGCGGAACGAAGCCTAGAAATGTCACCCGGCTCAAGGTCCGGGTAGGTCACATTCAAATAGTTTGCCATTGCCAGGTTAAGCGCTGCATCTCCGATAAACTCCAGTCGCTCGTAAGAGATGGTGCCGTTGGAGTAGGAACCATGGGTTAGTGCATGTTCTAGAAGACTCGGTTTAAGGAAATGGTACCCAAGGATTTGCTCTGCGGAAGAGACGAGGTTGGATTTGGATTGATTCATGGTTAATTGGTGGCGGAAGAACTAGTGACCAAGTGACAAAGGAGGGCCAAAGGAGAAGGCTTTGTTAAATTGTTAAGTCTTATTGCTTAAGTTTTTCTTTATGCTTTTTTTGTTTATTGCCTGTAAGATAAAGAAAAAAGGACCCAAAATGCTTTCCTTTCTACTTTGTAATAGCGACACAATGCTTAATCAGTAAGCTAAAGAAAAAGGGAGCAACTTGATTACGATGCCTATCAAATCATTTTCGAGTTTGATGGGCAGATCTACCCATCTATCCTTAGGTGTTTCATCGTTACATAGAATCTCCCAACCCACTATCTATCTACTTTCCTAGAAAAAAGTTGTCACGTACTAGGAATTTTTTTTTTTATATACATACTCAATTATTGTTACAGAAGATGGAATAGAACCCTCACATAGGGGCCTAGCACGTACTAGGAAAAAGTTGACACCATTAAAGTGAACCCACGTGGAGTCATTAAAATGAACTCAATTCTTGTTTTCCTTTCATATCTTAAAAGCTAGGAAAAAATAATTTATGTGCTGGAGGTTTTACATCATAGAATAAACATGGTTACCAAAATTTATAACCAAAATCTCTTCCATACATATAAACACTAAAAACATTCAAATTAATATATAAAAAAAAAAACCTAGGATCCTACTTGTGTTACAATAAAACCTATGAGATAGATACACACAACACACAAATTTACATTTTTCATTTTCACCCCCACAAAACCCTTAATTAACAGCATCGACACTGAAATCAGGCTACGGCGGCTTTTGTAACCTGACAATGGTACTAGCACTGGTACCACTTCCTCCACCTCTGTTCCTAAAATTATGCACCCCTCTCATTGCATTAGCTGCAAAGTCTGCAAACCGAGAGGCGTAAATGGTGGCACCAAGGCTTGGCCGGACCCCACGGGTCTCCTCCTTACAAATGCCGGCCATTTTTCGTCTCCAGTATCGCCTCCAGGCTGCCTGAATAAAGCACGCAGCCCAGGTGCGCCAGTGCTGTGGGTGATACCGGAATGTATGTTGTACCTGACACATGCAAAAAAAAGTTAAAATTAAAAGGGGAATTTTGCAATTTCTGGGAAAAACTTGATCTATATGAAGCAGCACATCTGAATTGAGAATTCTAAATAAAAAAAGAGTGAGTCTATGGTACTATGCATATCGCGGGTTGTTACCGTGCTACGGCTCTATATTCGAGTTTTCAAATTCTAACGGTCGATCCGAACCGTTCATCTTGTTCTCCATATTAATATGTGTTTGGAGACCAAATTTTACATTTTTTGAATTTTTTTTACTATTTTTTTAAATATTTAGAAAATCACTTGATCTGAAAATTCTGGACCATCCAAAAACAGTGATTTTCAATAAATCTAAAAAAATAGTAAAAAAATTAAAAAAAATGTAAAATTTGGTCTCCAAACACATATTAATATGAAGAACAAGATGAACGGTTTGGATCGACCGTTAGGATTTAAAAATTCAAATATAGAGCCGTAACACGGTGCCAAATCGTAATATGCATAGTACCATAGACTCACTCATAAAAAAATATATATGAATATAAAATAAGTGGGTTAAGTAATGGTTGGCACCTGCCGAGAATGTAGACGTCTAAACTGACTCGCTACAAACTTCAAATCATCCGCTCCAAGAGCAAATGCCTCCACCTCATTCAACGATCTAACTGTTTGTGTCGAGGCAGGAAAATTCAAACTAGATTTCGGGTCAAGGGCTCACGTCAAAAGTTCTTCACCGCAAAAAGCACCTTCTTCCAGTAACCCGCAGTGGAATCATGTCCAAGTCCAATTTTTTTTAATTAAAAGTCTAAATTATTATTTCTCTTATCTCCAGCTGAAACCAAGGCGCAACAGGTCCTCAATTTTACAGCAAGGACCCTATGACAAGGGGTATTCAAATTAGTTGTGTTATCTTATTTACTTAAAAGGCCCCTAACTTTACAATAATTTTACAATTGATCCCTGGTATCTGGTACCCTACTATTATATACCAGTTCATTAAAATTGTGTTGGTATTGACTGATACCAGTGAGATAAATGCTTATAAATTATGGTGGCACTGTATTTAAGAATTGGTACAAATAACATTAGAAAATCTAAGATTTGCCATAGCCATAGGGAAAAGATAAGAATTCCTTATAAATCACCTCCTCTTCTTTTCCAATGTTGCTTCGACAGAGGAAAGAGATTGATGGCGATGCAACGTAACTGGTGTTGAATGCAGAAGAGAGAAAGGGCCAATCGAAAAGCGAGAGAGGAAGGAAGAATAAAGTCGAGAAGGGGAAGAGAGATGTAAAGTGTGGCCATTTGTGGGTAGGGTATATATCCAGTCATGTAGACCCCACTGCTCAGTCCACCAGTAGCTTTTCTTATCAGAGCTATTTTTTGGTTGGTGCCAAGTACCATGCAAATCATGCATATATGATACTAACTATTTGAGCAAAAAAGGGATTATATATATGCATATCCTTCTCCCCTTAATTCAAGAAAAGTATTTGATTAACTGCTGTGGTATTGGATTCTGGTACCCTAACAGTTTTTTCTTTTCTTTTTTTTACTACATCTCAATAAACACCACCAGAAGTATGTTTCAACTAAAAAATATACAAACCAACTCCTTTATTTGTATGAACACTGAATTTTACTGAATTTACAATAACATCAAATCACCAATCATCATCAGCTCCTTTTGTCGCTCCAAATATTAATGATACAACCAGCAATTGGGGCAAGAACAGCCTGTTGCATCAATAGGAAATAATCAAGTGTGAAAAATAATCTCAAATATATGAATTCTAACCACTAGACTACAACCACACATTTTACATTTTATGAAACGGACTGAACCATATAAACACTTTTAAAAATTATATAAGAGTGAGGCTGCGGTACTGGGCATAGCGCGGATTGGACCGTACTATGGATTAATATCTCCTTTTTCAAATTTCAAATAATCTATCTGAACCGTTCAATACGATCTCCATATCAAAATGTAGTACACTAAATTTCACATTTTTTTTTAGAATTTTTTTAGATAGAAAATCACTTATTTGAATGGTCTAGAATGTTTAGATTAAGTGATTTCCCATCTATCTAAAATAATTTGTCAAAAATTGTAAAAAAAATGTAAAATTTGATGTACAAGTACATTTTCATATGAACATCATTTTGAACGGTTCAGATTGATTGTTTGGACTTTAAAAATGGATATATTAATCCATTGTACAAATCAATCTGCGCTATGCATAGTACCATAGCCTCACTCTTTTAACAATTATAAAATATAAATGACAAAATTGCTAATTTGTGTTTATGGGGGTAGCACTGCCTAACAGTGAGCAACTTCATGATCAAAGATCTAAAAGATTGATTTGCATAGGAAGAACTTATAAATCCTTTACATACCGCTATCGTGCAGCCGATGTATCCTGGTTTCTCTCTATAATCCACTCTTGAGAATTTTAGCATTATAGCTCCAATGTACCATGGAAAGCCACCCAAAAAGAAACCAAGGATGAACCTATTCTCAAGCCAAAATGGCAAAAGATAAAATCAAAGTTTAGATTAAGTCATGTGTGTTTTAAATTTTCAAGATAGCAAACAAATTAAATTCTCTATTATACCAACAAATTGATCCATAAAGATATGTACATGTTTGAGTAGAACTAGGGTGTTCTTAAGTTCACCAAGGCACTTGGTGAACTCAAGTCTAAAACCCGTCAAATTGGCTTCAAATGACGAATCCGAACCATTGAAACCCGTCTACCGTATGAGTGATGCGTTTACATGTAAAAAAAATTAATTTTGAAATTAATTTTGTACAGAGTCAAGTGGTCAAAAAACATTCAGAAAATGAATATATTAAAATTAATTTATTAGTCTTCTAATTTTGACCGCTTGACTTTATACTAAATTAATTCGAATATTTAAAATTTTCACATGTAGACGCATCACTCATAAGGTAGGCGGGTTTCAACGGTTCGGATTTGTCATTTGAAGCTGATTTGATGGGTTTTAGACTTGAGTTCACCAAGGGGTTTGGTACGTGAACTTAAGAACACGTACCCTAGTTCTACTCTACATGTTTTGAATATAAATTTGAGGCTTCCATCACAGAGAGGTAAGAAGGAAATTGTTTGAACCTAGAAGCTGACTAGCTTACTTGTGAGAAGAACAAAAAAAATTTAATTCATGGAGAACGAAAACAAAATGCACCACAAGAGTATCGATCCCAAGCATGTATGCTATGAAACAAAAGGATCGATTAATTAGGAAAAAGTTTTTATTTTTTTTCTTCTTTATTAAAAATGGACCTAGCTCCTTTGGGAATTGTTTGTTAATTCATTAAAAGAAATAGAAATACAAACTTGCAGGCCAAATAGTTCAAATATAATTTAAGGTAACTAATTAGCTAAACAAAAAAATTACTCCTTAATTACATTTGTAAGTACAATTACTTACAAAAGCCAGCCAATATCGATCCGACAGCATGGAAGGCGTCTCTCTCTCCTTTCTCTACCTTCAACAGTAACATTATAACCTTGCAATTTTACATGATAGAGAAGATTAAACAAACCTACAAAGCAAACTTCATTTTCCTCAGTTTTTATAGAAATAATTAAGAAATATTTCGAGTAAATTGCACCACAGCTTTCATAAGTTTCTTCCTTTCTTTTCTTTTAGGAGATACGTACACTGCATGCTTTATGTTGCATTGAGTATATTTCATTTTACAGGACGTAGAAAGCAAAAAAATGAACAATAAGATTAAGATGAAATACCTTTTTCAAATATGTAATTTAGATGAAAATAATCATGTCAGATTTCTATTTATCATCAATCCCTAGAAACTGTTTCTAACAATGTATATATTCTAGTACGTACCTACCTAGCTTCTTGGATTGACTAAACCTTATAGTTTTAAAAAAAACAAATTGGTTCCCTTGATTACCTAAAATATTATGTTCATTTTTGTAGGCAAATAATTAGAAATTATTTTCAGCCAAACAACTTCAGCCAATTGACCTTTTAGTATCAAAAAATGTAACTGCATGATTTCATCTCAAATAAAAAAGGAGAGACTTTTATCAAAAACAAAAAATAATGAAGAAATTTTGCACAGATCGGCAGGCCTGCCAAAAAGGTGTACCGACAGAAAGGTGTTTATTTCTATTAGCGACAGTAGTATTCGTGACGGTATACCGACAGTATCCCTCGCGGATACCGTCTCATTATTCTTGTAGTTGATCCCCTCTCCATAACCCATTAGACAAGCTCTATATTAACTAACTAATTAACAGTAAAGAATTATGCTAGGAGCAGGCTTACTCAACACAAAACAATATTTTGTTCATTTACCAATTACCTAAATTCCCAAGGGCTTACCAATAAATATCCCATGCAGTCAAAAGGATTTAAGTTTCCAACAAAACACATAAAAAAGGGAAAAAAAATAAAGAGTAAAAACCTGGAGCAGGCTGTCCTGAGGCGGTGAGCACCGGTGACAGTGTTGGTTTAGGGTGCTGGTGTTGCGGTGGATCTGCCACGTGTCCTTCCCCCTTGCCCTTTTCTCCCTCGGTTCTCATCCCCTTTGTCTCACTTTCGAAATTTTTATCGATGATAATTACAAAATAAAAAAATGAACATGGCAAAATTTCAAAAATGGAATGACATTCACCCGGTATGGCGTGCAGTCTGAATGACATACCGGATGGAGTTTTTTGCCGAATAAAAAAAAAATTGTCGACACCATATTGGATGGAGGTCCAAATAAAAATCGAAAAAAAAAAAAACTGCGGATGCCATACCAGACAGAAGTCCGGTTAAAATTAGCTATATAGAAGTACTTTGTTGTCATCCTGTTGCATTTTCTTGTACAAAGAATTCTCATTTATACAGAGCTTTTGTAGAGTAGACTGGAGACAAGATTTGAAAATATGTAACAGGAAAAAAGTTGAAACCAATATACTTTACGAGTGATGCCCATACTGCACATGCAAAATTTTGCAATTTTTAAAATCTTTTAGTACAAATCAAGCAATAAAAAAATAATGAAAAATGAATGCATTAAAATAACTTTATATTTAGAAACAGTGATTTTTTTAAAAAATTCAAAAAAATGCAAAAATTTGATCTCTGACACATTTTAATATCGAGATTATATTAAAAAGTTCAGATTAACTGTTTGAACTTTAAAAAATAAAAATAAACATAAATTAAAATAACCATTCCTGCTCAAAGCACCGTACGAACCCAATTCTATATGCAAAAGAAATAAATTATGGAAATTAAAGATTAAAGTACTTGTGATAATTAATGAATATATGAAAAGAAAAAACATACTGGTATTCAGGACGAGGACAATGTCTCTTCATACATAACTCGTTAACTTTTTGTTTGGCAGCCGGCTCTTTTCTCACTTCCTCTATTTTATCTCTCTCATCTCTTGTAGGTCTCAACTCGACAGGGTGATATTCTTTCTTCTCTTTTGTTTCTATTTTTTCGTGTGGAGAAGAGAATGAGAGAGAGGGGAGGGGGCCGGGAGCAGCCAATTGGTGCTGAGAGTGTAGTATCGTTGGAGCTTGGAGTGTAACTGCAAATTTCATCTCAGAAAAAGGAGAGCTTTTTATCAAAAACAACAAATAACGAAGAAATTTTGCATGGATCGGCAGGACTACCAGAAAGGTGTACCGATAGAAAGGTGTTTTTTTTTTTATTAGTGGCGGTAATAGCCGCGAGGGTATACCGACAGTATCCCTCGCGGATACCGTCTCATTCTTGTAGTTGATTCCCTCTCCATAACCCATTAGACAGGCTCTATATTAACTAACTAATTAACAGTAAAGAATTATGCTAGGAGCAGGCTTACTCAACACAAAACAATATTTTGTTCATTTACCAATTACCTAAATTCCCAAGGGCTTACCAATAAATATCTTATGCTGTCAAAAGGATTCTAGTTTCCAACAGAACACATAAAAAAAGGGAAAAAAATAATAAAGAGTAAAAACCTGCAGTAGGCTGTGCTGAGGCGGTGAGCACCGGTGACAGTGCTGGTTTAGGGTGCTGGTGTTGCTGTGGATCTGCCACGTGTCCTTTCCCCTTGCCCTTTTCTCCCTCGGTGCTCATCCCCTTTGTCTCGCTTCCGAAATTTTTATCGATGATAAATACAAAATAAAAAAAAATGAACATGGAAAAATTTCAAAAATGGAATGACATTCACCCAGTATGGCGTGCAGTCTGAATGACATACCGGATGGAGTTTTCTGCCGACTAAAAAAAAAAGTTTGTCGACACCATATTGGATGGAGGTCCGGATAAAAATCGAAAAAAAAAAACTGTGGACGCCATACCGGACGAAAGTCAGTTAAAATTAGCTAAATAGAAGTACTTTGTTGTCATCTTGTTGCATTTTCTCGTACAAAGAATTCTCATTTATTCATCAGAGCTTTTGGAGAGTAGACTAGAGACATGATTTGAAAATATGTAACAGGAAAACAATTGAAACTGATATATTTTATAAGTGATGCCCATAGTGCACATGCAAAATTTTGCAATTTTTAAAATCTTTTAGTACAATATCAAACAATAAAAATAATAATTAAAAATAAATGCATTAAAATAACTTTATATTTAAAAACAGTGATTTTTTTTTTTAAAAAAATGTAAAAATAATAAAAAATTCAAAAAAAAAGGAAAATTTGGTCTCTGACACATTTTAATATCAAGATTATATTAAAAAGTTCAGATTAACTATATGAACTTTAAAAATAAAAATAACATAAATTGAAATAACCTTTACTTCTCAAAGCACCGTACGAACCCAATTCTATATGCAAAAGAAATAAATTATGGAAATTAAATATTAAAGTGCTTATGATAATTAATTAATAAATGAAAAGAAAAAACATACTGGTATTCAGGAGGACAATGTCTCTTCATACATAGCTCGTTAACTTTCTGTTTGGCAGCCAGCTCTTTTCTCACTTCCTCTATTTTATCGCTCTCATCTCTTGTAGGCCTCAACTCGACAGAGTGACATTCTTTCTTCTCTTTTGTTTCTATTTTTTCGTGTGGAGAAGACAAGGAGAGAGAGGGGAGGGGGCCGGGAGCAGCCAATTGGTGCTGAGAGTGCAATATCGTTGGAGCTCGAAGTGCAGAGTTTTTATCCATTTTAGTTGGAGCAAAGTAGTGAGTAGATTCGCCATCGGAGCTTAGCGGTGAGTAGATTTGGCATTGAAGCTCAGCGGTAAGTAAATCTAACCGTCGGATGAAAGCGGATCCGGTGGTGGAGAGTGATAAGGAATGAGGTATTAGAGTGTTTAAGAATGTAAATAAGTAGAATTAGACGATAATAATAGTTTTTATGAATTAATGAGAATAAATAAGTTTAGATTTAAGAATTAAAGTCATTTGACTTGTTGTAAACATATTTTTTATCAATAAAATTGTTATGACATTTAAAATTACTAACCTTTAAGATGAAGAAGTTTCTGTTTGAACTCATCTAATTCTACTTTCTGTTTGATCTCCTCATCTAATTCGACTTCCTTGTGCAGCGCCTCGGTCAAACGAAGAAGAAGTATCTGTTTGAGCTCATCTAATTCTACTTTCTGTTTGACCTCCTCGTCTAATTCTACTTCCTTAAGCTTTTCAAGTGCATCCCTAGCAGCATTTAGTTTCGCAATGTACTTATCATTAGCCGATCCATATCCGACTTTCACACCGTCAACAAGAACTTCACAAATAGTTCTTTTTCCTTTTCGCGAGTAGTCGAACATGGCAACTTTGCCCTTTTTCTTGTAAAATTGGATGACAGCTGTCACTGGTTGCTCGTCAAAAGTGTCAGCTGTGACTACTGGCTCCAAAAGTCTCTTAACAACCTACAGGGACTTCTCTATGCATTAGAATGATTGTTTTGAGTAACAATTACACAAAGAAAAAATTAATATAGAGAGAGGGAGAGAGATTAGCTAAGGTCGTAATGGTATGATCAAGGTTTTGGTGATACCAATTTGTTTTTGTGATTTTTAAAATTCAAATAGTCGATTCAAACTGTTCAACATGATCTCTATATTAAAATGTGCTTGGAACCAAATTTTACATTTTTTGAGGATTTTTTTATTATTTATTAAGATAGATACAAAATTGTTGTTTTTCAATACTTCAAAACTATCTGAAATTAAAACAACAATTTTGTACCCATCTTAATAAATACTAAAAAAAAAAGTTTCCAAAAATTTCCAGGAAACAAGCTAACCTGAAGACAAAACCAGACAATAAAAAACCACACCTGAATTTGTAGTTGTATAAAAGCAAAGGTAAGTTCAACCAAATTCTAGAGAATGTAACCTTAGGATGAGCACCATATATAATATTTATTATACCAATATCTGGGTACTATATTTTTTACGAAGTTGATATCAATAACCACACTCGAATATTCACAAAATTTCCGCACTATAACTATTATAACTACCATAACTTTCTAGGAGAACCGCAAAAACTCTAACACTGGATTTTTTTTATAAAATATTAATACCTAGATATAGAAGTATATATATTTATACACAAAAGTATTTATGCCTATGAAATGAACAGTTTTTACATAAATAATTATCTCCAACCAAATCTTGCAAACATACAAGCACCATAAATATATATGATGGACTCAAACTACATGAGAGACCATAAATATCAAGTATTCCAAATATTTATGACTATGCACTGAAGTATTTATACTTATGAGGTCAACTATTTTGTTAGATAAAGATTGACACAGGAACGATCGGGGGAGATTCATGCGGGGATATAGGTACCCGCTATTTCATTGAAGGGAGATTGACACGGGGACGATTGGGGGACTAAAAAAAAGATGATCATAATAATTTACGCATCAAAGTATTAATATCTTATTTTTCAAATACTAATATATTATCTCCCAAGTATTTATATCTACGAAAGTTGACGCAAAAACGAGTGTGTAAACTAAAAAAGCTGACCATAGTACATCATTCCTTTAGTGTTGAGACTCTAATAATTATTAATTTTTGAGTAAAGCCTTGGTGTTATGGATAGTATAAGGTCATCCGTGCTACAGTCTCAAAAATCTATCGTATAAACTTTAAATTTTAATTTAAGTAACTCATTAAATTGGATATATAATGAAATTATAGAATACTAATTTTTACTATTTTTGGAATTTTTTAACTATTTTTTATGATTTATTAAAAAAGACAAAAAATAGTCTAAAATATTGACAATTTTTTTTATTTCTAAGTCATTTTTTTCATTTTTCATAAATCATAAAAAATAGTCAAAAAAAAGACAAAAATAGTAAAAACTGGTATTTTATAAGTTCATTATATAACTAATTTATTGAGTTACTTAGATCGAAATTTAAAGTTTATTCAATATATTTTTTAGGTCGTACGTAGCATGGATGGCCTTATGCTATTGATAGCATACAAGCCTTACTCTATTTCTTTTATCCATTTCAAGTATTCAACTGAAACAAACTATTAGAGAGAAATTAAGAGATAAGGACCTCCCACATCATATCAAGGTTGAAATTACAATCCTGGTAAATAGCAGCAGCTATGGCCTTGACAACATGTGCCAGAACCTTTGGGGCTTTTATGGTACTTCCACCGTAGATCTCATTCTCTGACTCTTGCTTCACTGCCTCTGTAAAAAATTTCACCTATATATTCACACATCCCAAAATAATAAGAGCTTTAAAACCAAATATAAAATCAGGTTATTCTTATTCTAATCTTATCTGTTAAAATTAACGAATAATGAATAATTATCGAATAATTTGATAACATATATAATTTAATTCAAAAATAAAAATTCTAAAAAAATGTAAAATTCTGAAATAATTAATAATTTCCGAAATTAATTATTTCAAAAATCAGTGTAAAATTCTAAAAGAAAAACACTGATTTTGAAAAATTCTAAAAAAATAGCAAAAAATTTCCAAAATATGTAAAATTTGGTCTCCAAACACATTTTAATTTGAAAAACATGTTGAAAAGTTCGGATTGACTATTTGAACTTTGAAACTAGAGATTTGAGCACAAATTAATGCCTATTTTAATTTGCAAAGCAAGGTAGCCTCTCTCTCTCTCTCTCTCTCTCTCTCTCTCTATCTATCTATCTATCTATCTATCTATATATATATATATATATATATGAGGAGGGATCGGATGACACCCTTTTTTGGTGACATCGGATAACATCGTGCTTTTTCAAAGTTTTCAAAGTCCAAATAGTCGATCCAAACCGTTCAACATAATAGATATGTTAAAATGTGCTTGCAGATCAAAATTTACAATTTTTGGAATTTTTTTACTATTTATTAAGTATTTAACAAAATTGCTATATTCAGACCGTTGAATTTTTTTACTCATCTTAATAAATAGTAAAAAAATTCAGAAAAATATAAAATTTGATCTGCAAGCACATTTTAACATATCCATCAAGTTGAACGGTTTGGATCAACTGTTTGGACTTTGAAAATGCACGGTGTTATCCGATGTCACCAAAAAAGGATGCCATCCAATCCCTCCTCTCTCTCTCTCTCTCTCTATCTCTCTCTCTCTATATATATATTGTATATTATAAATCAATCTTATCATAATATAAAAATTATATATTTATACATATCAACAAAAAAAAAGCCATGAGGAGGTTCAATTGCCTCCATTGATATGGTTTATTCTTGCACGTTGTTTTTGTTTTAACTCATTGATTCATATAAATACAAAATAGAAACATGATATTTTTTATGAGTATGTTTGAAAAATAATATAGTTGATATATACTGGTTTTATCTTAACATATAAATTTTAAAAAAATAATATTATTAAAAACATAAAATGTGAAGACGTAATGAAGATATCAAAAATAGAGATATTTTGTCCTCTTCAATTATTATATAGAATTTTGTATTATTAATTACCTTCTAGACTAATGTGTTCTAAATAATTTTTACTCGTACTCTTATTCAATAAACTAATAAATTTTTATCTTATTTTTACCACTGACCGTTACATTAACAAAAAAAGAAAAGTTTATTCATATTCTTGTCAGGGAATAGAGAATTTTTTATATAGAAATGAATAGAAAGAAAGGAAGAGAAATAGAAACAGTATATCATATTTTTTATTGGTAAAAAAATCGATAGGAATTCTACCGATTCTAATAATTCAAAATTTTGGATCGATATGATTAATTCTTACGTACTGATTCTAACCCAGTTTTTTTTTTCTAGTAAAAAATTATATTAAGAAAGTAGATAACGTAACATAAAATTTAGATGAAATGAAAAAAATTAATTTATTTTCTTAAAAACTTTTTATATTTTAATAGAGATGTAATTGAAGAATTCCATCAATCTATGCATCAAATTCAAAAAAAATAAAAAAAATTGGGTTATGATCGGTAAGAATCCTATCGATCTAAACTTTTGATGAATTATTAGAATCAGTAGAATTCCTACTGATCTTTTTATCATATATTATTTCTATTTCTTTCTCTTTCACTTTATTAATTTCTATAGAAAGAAAAATATCCAGGGAATACCTTGTTATCGAGTTTAGGGGAGTTGACTTGCACAAGGGAGTAAATATTGTGCCGAACAGCGACACGTGCCAGCTTCTCATTAGATAAGTTAGCGGAACGAAACCTAGAAATGTAACCCCGCTTAAGTTTCGGGTAGGTCACATTCAAATAGTTCGCCATTGCCAGGTAAAGTGTTGCATCACCGATAAACTCCAGTCGCTTGTAAGAGATGGTGCCCTTGGAGTAGGAACCATGGGTTAGTGCATGTACTAGAAGGCTCGGTTTGCGGAAATGGTATCCGAGGATTCGCTCTGCGGAAGAGACGAACGTGGCAACTTGGCCCTTGTTCTTGCAAAATTGGATGAGAGATGTTACTGGTTGCTCGTCAAAAGTGTCAGCTGTGATTAGTGGCTCCAAAAGTCTCTTAACAACCTACAGAGACTTCTCTATGCATTAGAATGATTGTTTTGAGTAACAATTACACAAAGAAAAAATTAATACATAGAGAGCAAGAGAGATTGGCTAAGGTCATAATGGTATGACCAAGGTTTTGGTGATACCAATTTATTTTTGTGATTTTTAAATTTTAAATAGTCGATTCAAACTGCTTAACATAATCTCTATATTAAAATGTGCTTGGGACCAAATTTTACATTTTTTGAGGATTTTTTTTATTATTTATTAAGATAGATACAAAATTGTTGTTTTTCAATACTCCAAAACTGTCTTAAAACAACGATTTTGTATCTATCTTAATAAATAGTAAAAAAAAAAGTTTCAAAAAATATAAAATTTGATCTCCAAAAAATTTAGTTTCCAAAAATTTCCAGGAAAGACAAAACCAGACAATAAAAAACCTACACCTTGAATTTCTAGTTATATAAAAGCAAAAGTAAGTTCAACCAAATTCTAGAGAATGTAACCTTTAAGGATGAGCACCATATATAATATCTATTATACCAATATCCGGTACTATATTTTTTAAGGAAGTTGATATCAATACCCAAACTCGAGTATTCACAAAATTTCCGCACTATAACTATTATAACTATCATAACTTTCTGGGAGAACCGCAAAAACTCTAACACTGAATTTTCCTTATAAAATATTAATATCTACATATAGAATTATATATATTTATACACAAAAGTATTTATGCCTATGAGATGAATAGTTTTTACATTAATAATTATCTCCAACCAAATCCCCCAAACATACATGCACCATAAATACATGTGAGGGACTACTCAAACTACATGGGATGCCATAAATATCAAGTATTCCAAATATTTATGCCTATGCACTAAAGTATTTATACTTATAAGGTCAATTATTTTGTTAGAGAAAGATTGACACAGAAATGATTGGAGAAGATTGATGCGGGGATACGGGTCCCCACTATTTCATTGAAGGGAGATTGACACAGGGACGATTAGAGGACTAGAAAAAAAAATGATCATAATAAGTTACTCATCAAAGTATTAATATCTTATTTTTCAAATACTAATATATTATCTTTCAAGTATTTATATCTATGAAAGTTGACGCAGGAACGAGTGTGGAAACTTAAAAAGGTGACCATAGTACATATATCATTCCTTTAGTGTGGCGACTCTAAATAATTATTAATTTTTTAGTAAAGCTTGGGTGCTATGAATAGCATAAGGTCATCCGTGCTACGGTCTCAAAAATCTATCGTATAAACTTTGACTTCGAATTAAGTAACTCATTAAATTGGTTATATAATGAAATTATATAATACTATTTTTTTCTATTTTTGGAATTTTTTAACTATTTTTTATGATTTATGAAAAATGACAAAAATTAGTCTAAAATATTGATAATTTTCTTTTATTTCTAAGTCATTTTTTTTCATCTTTCATAAATCATAAAAAAAAATAGTCAAAAAAAGTCAAAAATAATAAAAACTGGTATTTTAATTATAAGTTCATTATATAACCAATTTACTGAGTTACTTAGACCGAAATTTAAAATTCATTCGATAGGTTTTTTAGGTCGTACGTAGCACGGATGGACTTATGCTATCCATAGCATACAAGCCTAGCTTACTCTAATTTTTTTATCAATTTAAATTATTCAACTGAAACAAACTATTAAAGAGGAATTAAGAGATAAGGACCTCCCACATCATATAAAGGTTGAAATTACAATCCTGGTAAATAGCAGCAGCTATGGCCTCCACAACATCTGCTAGAACCTTTGGGGCTTTTACGGTACTTCCACCACCGTAGATCTCATCCTCTGACTCTTGCTTCACTGCCTTTGTAAATTTTTTCACCTATATATTCACGCATCCCAAAATAATAAGAGCTTTAAAACCAAATATAAAATCAGGTTATTCTTATTCTAATCTTATCTGTTAAAATTAACGAATAATGAATAATTATTGAATAAATTTTGTACTATTATTTTAGAATTTTTCAAAATCAGTGTTTTAATGTAAAATTTGGTCTCCAAGCACATTTCAATATGAAAAACATGTTGAGAAGTTCGGATTGACTATTTGAACTTTGAAACTAGAGATTTGAGCGCAAATTAAAACGTCCACTTGAATTTACAAAGCATGGTAGACTTTCTCTCTCTCTCTCTCTGTATATATATATATATATATATATATATATATATATATATAAATAATGTATAATATAAATCAATCTTATCATAATATAAAAATTATATATTTATACATATCAATAAAAAAAACATAAGGAGGTTCAACTGCCTCCATTGATATGGTTTATTCTTGCAAGTTGATTTTTTTTTCTTTATCTTGTTGATTCATTTAAAAATAAATTAAATAGAAACATGATAATTTTTTATGAGTATGTAAGAAAAATAATATAGTTGATATTTACTGGTTTTATCTTAACATATAAATTTTAAAAAAATATTATTAAAAACATAAAATGTGAAGACGTAATGAAAATATCAAAAATAGAGATATTTTGTCCTCTTCAATTATTATATAGAAATTTGTATTTATTAATTACCTTCTAGACTAATGTGTTCTAAATATTTTTTATTCATACTCTTATTCAATAAACTAATAAATTTTTATCTTATTTGTACCACTGACAGTTACATTAACAAACAAACAAAAAATTTATTCATATTCGTGTCAGGGAATAGAGAATTTTTTTCTATAGAAACTAATAGAAAGAAAGGAAGAGTAATAGAAAGAGTATATCATATTTTTGATTGGTAGAAAGATCGATCGAAATTCTACCGATTCTTAATAATTCAAAAGTTTGGATCGATATGATTCTTACTGATTCTAACCCAGCTTATTTATTTTCATTTTCATTTTTATTTTTTCTAGTAAAAAATATTTTAAGAAAATAGATAACGTAACATAAAATTTAGATGAAATTTTTTACATGAAATGGAAAAATTAATTTATTTTCTTAAAAAGTTTTTTATATTTTAATAGAGATGTAATTGAAGAATTCCATCTATCTATGCGTCAAATTCAAAAAAAAAATACAAAATTAGATCATGATCGGTAAGAATCCCACCGATCTAAACTTTTGAATTATTAAAATCAGTAGAATTCCTACTGATCTTTTTACCATATATTATTTATATTTCCTTCTCTTCCTCTTTATTAATTTCTATAGAATGAAAAATATCCAGGGAGTACCTTTTTATCGAGTTTAGGGGAGTTGATTCGCACAAGGGAGTAAATATTGTGCCGAACAGCGACACGTGCCAGCTTCTCATTAGATAAGTTAGCGGAACGAAGCCTAGAAATGTAACCCCGCTTAAGTTTCGGGTAGGTCACATTCAAATAGTTCGCCATTGCCAGGTAAAGCGCTGCATCTCCGATAAAGGCCAGTCGCTTGTAAGAGATGGTGCCGTTGGAGTAGGAACCATGGGTCAGTGCATGTTCTAGAAGGCTCGGTTCGCGGAAATGGTACCCGAGGATTCGCTCCGCGGAAGAGACGAGGTTGGATTTGGATTGATTCATGGTTAATTGGTGGCGAAAGAACTAGTGACCAAGTGACAAAAGGAGAGGGCTTTGTCAAATTGTTAAGTCTTATTGCTTAAGCTTTCCTTTATGCTTTTTTTTTTTTTTTTTTTAGTGCCTGTAAGATAAAGAAAAAAGGACCCAAAATGCTTTCAAAATGCTTTCCTTTATACCTTATAATAGTGACCCAATGCTTAACCTGTAAGCTAAAGAAAAAGGGAGCAGCTTCGTTCCCATGTCCATCAGACCAATTTTGGATTTAATGGGCATATCTACTGTAGATTTCATTAGATCAGGATGACATAAATTAACAAAGTTTTCTAAATGAATTTGATTTATTCCAAAATAAAAAAATAAATAAACCAAATAGCCGCAGAAATCCAATAAATTTAAAACCAAATCCGCCTTAAACGAATACGAATACGAATACGAATACGGAGCGGATAATCTACGAATACGGATTCGAATACAGTTACGAAAGATAATTGCCGGATAATTGAGTCATATAAATAATCCACTCAAATAATCCACTAATATATCATAATATAAGTATTATAATTAAAACAAATATTTTTTTACTAATGCAAAAATAAGAAGCAAAACAAATGCATGTTTCAAGTTTCAAATTAGTAGAATAAGTTGTGCATTGAGTAAATAATGTACATCAGTTACATCTACCCTTCGGTGTTACAATAAAACCTAACCCACTATCTATCTACTTTCCTAGAAAAAGTTGTCACGTACTAGGAATTTTTTTTTTTTTTTTATATATATACACACACATAGTGACACCCCACTTCTCCCCTGGGAAAGGCATTCGCTGTACAACAAAATGGTTTTTTTTGAGATCATCTTCTAATACAATTATATATTATATATTAAGATCCATTTTGATTGTTGTGAATCATGTGATCTTCAGTATTGTCAACAAGGACATATATGGGCTTTAAACCAGGCTAAATGGATCTGGATTTTGCATGTCTAAGTGCGTCACAACCCATTTGGAAATAAATCTGCTACGATCCTGAAAGGGATTGTAGGGTCCTACGGTTCTAAAATAAATCTCTCCTCTCTCTCTTTCTCTCTAGAGCGCGCTTGATTGGAGAGCAGCCTCCGGCTTCGGCTTCGGCTCCGAGCGCATCGCCTATTTAGTTTTGATAAAAATGCTATGATCCTGGTTATAGTTCGGGATAGACAGCAAAATAATGCTGTAATCACTGGGTATTCATTGCCAAATTGTTCAATTTAATAAAAATGCAATCTAATGCATGCAGGATATTCATCAAGGGGTTATTTGTATTAAAGGTTAGTTGCTGTTAATCAAGGTTGCTTTATGTAATTTGTAGGATATTCAGGAAGAGGTGATTGAACTTCAGAAACGACTGAATTCCTTGAAGAATATTCAAAGGTTAGTTGCAATCTGACAGAAACGTTTATTTTTCTCAAAGTTGGCAATTACCCCTTGTACTGTGAAATATCACTAACATAATATTTAATCTCATAGCTAATCAATATCCCAATTATAATCATATTTCTGTGTTTTCTGGGTCGCTGCTTAGTCCTCAAAATCGGATTGTAGTTACTGGTATACTGGTTTTCCTGCTGAATTTTACTGGTTTTTGCCGTTTTTTTCAGTTTTCTTTGTTTTTTTTTCCTTCTTTTCTGGTTTTTTACTGGTTTTCGCTGGCATTGAAGTTTGCTGGTACTTTTTTGTTTTCTTTGTTTTCGTTTTTACTTTTTATTGTTTCTTTAGCTAAAATGTCTTGAACAATTGTTTTCATATTTTAGAAGCAGGTTTTATTTCAAACCTGAAATGTTTTGGACCTGCCTTAGGGAATAAAGCAAATAGGGACATAGATCCCTATTTTTACTCAACAAGAAATATATGCAGAACAAACGTATTTAACTAAAAGCCAGAATTAACCTTAAACTAAATTTTTTCTCTGTATTTCTAGGAAGGAATCACAGTTGAACATAACCAGGGATGGTTTTTGTTGATTTTATCAATTTCCTTTAGATCTGTGCATTTATATCAATATACTATATAAAATTGAAAGTAGCATTGCACATCACTGCTGTGCTGTGTGCATTGGTCAATGTAGAAAAAAAAATTGCATGAAGAGCTTGATCTCTGCTCCCTAATAATTCATAGGCTTCATGTTTATTATAAAATATGTATAAAAGCTTAATAATTAAAAGAGTGACGTCAATAATATATCTAAGTACTATACATATTTTGTTTATATATTGAATATAATTGCTTCTATTATATATTATGGAACACTAGACAAATAGTCTATTAGTTTAGTGCTGATATATAAAAAAAAATTAGGATATAGCTAGTATATTAAAAGGTCAAAACTCAAAAGTTTCAAGTTTCAAGAATAGGAATATGATGAGACTTCTCTTTTAATAATTATTAAAAAAACTGCAAATTAAGCATTGGTTCTCTGAGGCACAATTGCTGTAATACTTTATACATCAATAAAGGATTATTGGTCTCTCTTATCTTATCCAACCATATGAGCTTCTTTATAGCATGATATAATGATTAAATTCTTTATGGTCTCTCTTATCTTATCCAACAATTTTAGTAATCAATTGTACTAATAATATATATTAAATTCTTTATAGCATGTTGAATTAAAAGGTGCAAAAGAAAAAAGGCTCAAAGAGAGGTACGGGGAAGAAGTAGAATAATTGCTCGTAGTCAGGCAAGTTTTCTCCCTCTTAATGAAATGGTATTTAATTATATTATTAATTGTGTAGTACAATTCGTTAGTTATTAGTATAGTACTGTTTTATGATCCAACAAAACCGGAACATTTAGTATGCCTTTTAGGTTCATACCCGTTCAAAATTAATCCAATAGGGATTAATTTTGAATAGTCCCCGTTTTGGGACTGCTCTTTGAATGTTTTGTCTCATTTAGGATGTGAAGAACTGTTTGTGGATCTAGTATTTAAGAAAGATTCGGTATCATTTTCCCTTGTTGTTCCTACGAGTACGTATTTCAGCAACCGGATGACGTCATTCAGCGACCGGCGACGTCATCGGAAGAGTATCTGCGACGAGGCTTTCAGCGACCGGGCTTTCAGCGGCCGGTTCTGACTTTCTGAGACCGGAATTATTTACAGCGACCGGCGTCATAACTTTCAGCGACCGAAATTCCAGTTGCTGAAAGTAGGTTCTGTTGTAGTGTCGTATCCTCTGCATTACCTCAAAAAAGAATCTTTTGAGTTAATACATATGGACCGTCCGATCAGCTTTAAGATTCGTGTGAATTAAATCTCCACTAATATTAAAGACTCCTATGTTTTAGGATAGAGCCGGATGGGCTCCGTTTACAATCGGACGGTCGATAACTATTAACTCAAAAGATGCTCTTTTGAGTTAATGCAGATGATGCGGGCTCCTGGGAAAGTGGGTTCGATCTCTGCCAAAGGTAGGAAATAGTGTGTGTGTGTTGGGGGGGACCTATAGGCAATTCTCAAAAAATAAAAAAATGTTCGAATTCGGTTCAGCAAGTTCAAAAATTCGTGATTCAGGTATAATTCGGGAATGATTCGGTACAATAAGTAAGCAAAAAAAAAAAAATACCCCAAAAAAAGACCAGCAAAAAAAATTAAAAAAATTAAAAAAAAATTGGCTTTTTTCGCATTTTTATCACGAATAATACGTGACTCGCGTTTTATTCGCGAATAATACATTTTTTGCGTTTTAAACAGAGTTCGATTCAGAAACGTCAAAAAAACGTTTTATACGCAAATTAAATGCGTATAAAACGCGAGTCATGTCACTATGTATACACACTCAATTCTTGTTATAGAAGATTAAATCTATGAACCCTCACACTCAATTCTTGTTATAGATGATCGAATCAATCAAAACCTCACATAAGAGCACAAGCCTTTGCCACTGCGCAACACCCAGCACGTATTAGGAAAAGTTGACACCATTAAAATAAACCCATGTGGAGTAATTAATGCATAGTCACGTAGATCATGCAAAGTTAATAGCTTGAATAGTTGCTTTAAACTGAATTTCTAATGTTGAGGACAAACAAACTACAGGGATTCAAGGAACCATTCTTGCTTTAATAAAGCTAACAAATGTTAATTGATATGCTGGTTGCTCTTAAAGGTCAAATGTATCACTTTTATGGTTTCCTTTCATATCTTGAAAGCTAGGAAGAATTAATTTATGTGCTGGAGGTGTTACATCATAGAATAAACATGGTTACCAAAATTTATAACCAAAATCTCTTCCTCTTATACACTAAAAACATTGAAATTAATATATATAAAAAAAAACCTAGGATCCTACTTGTGTTACAATAAAACCTATGAGATAGATACACACAACACACAAATTTACATTTTTCATTTTCACCCCCCACAAAACCCTTAATTAACAGAATCGACACTGAAATCAGGCTCCGGCGGCTTTTGTAACCTGACAATGGTACTAGCACTGGTACCACTTCCTCCACCTCTGTTCCTAAAATTATGCACCCCTCTCATTGCATTAGCTGCAAACCGAGAGGCGTAAATGGTGGCACCAAGGCTTGGCCGGGCCCCACGGGTCTCCTCCTTTTTACGAATGCTGGCCATTTTTCGTCTCCAGTATCGCCTCCAGGCTGCCTGAATAAAGCACGCAGCCCAGGTGCGCCAGTGCTGTGAGTGATACCGGAATGTATGTTGTACCTGACACATGCAGAAAAAAGTTAAAATTAAAAGGGGAATTTTGCAATTTCTGGGAAAAACTTGATCTGTATGAAGCAGCACATCTGAATTGAGAATTCTAAATAAAAAAATCCAAATTTTTGGTCCAAAATAGTTATTTAAGTAAATAGCAATTCAGTTCAAAATATAAGCAAATAAGTTTTATATTAAATTTAAAATAAAAATATATAAATATAAAATAAGCAAGTATAAAAAAATATGAATATAAAATAAGTGGGTTAAGTAATGTTTGATACCTGCCGAGAATGTAGACGTCTAAACTGACTCGCTACAAACTTCAAATCATCCGCTCCAAGAGCAAATGCCTCTACCTCATTCAACGACCTAACTGTTCGTGTCGAGGTGGGAAAATTCAAACTAGATTTCGGGTCAAGGGCCCACGTCAAAAGTTCTTCACCGCAAAAAGCACCTTCTTCCAGTAAGCCACGGTTGAAGAAACCGGTACGGCCGCCATCAGTGGTGATGCTCTCGAGGGACCCGCGAACTATGAAGAGCATCTCTTCTACCGGTTCACCTTCTTTGAGAATGTAGTTGGACTTGGTGTAGAGACTGGGTTTAAGCCGTTCACATACTGCGTCTAGTAACCGGTCGTCCATGTCAGCAAAAAGCGGCACCTTTATTTCAGAGATAATTAAGAGTGTTATAGTTGGAATAAGAGATACTTCAAAAGTTTGTGCCTTGCATGTGTTTAGAAACTAATTTGATATATGAGATGCCAGCAAGTGTTTAATTTTCATGCTAGTCATAAAACTACTTGTGTTCATTACCAATAAAAGAAAAAGAATCCTTTTTGTAAAGGGGTAATACATGAAATATCCCCGAAAAAAGAAAAAAGAATGGATAATCAAGGCCGTACTTACCCGCTTTACGAGGTCTAAGGTGAGGTGGCGCTTAATGTCTCTGCGCAGATCCTTTGGCAATGTCTGTACCAGTCCTTCCTCATCAACACCTCGAGTCTCTAACCACCTACACCAACATTTTTTTTAGAATATTTAGTTATACAGTTTTTCATTCTTCAAACAAAAATTTTATCAGAGGAATACAAATTCCTTTGGCTTGTATGCAGAGTCAGATTTCATTCCATTCAATTAGAAACTAGGGTGTTCTTAAGCTCACCAAGCGCTTTGGTGAGCTTAACTCCAAAGCCTAGCCTATCGGATTGACTTCAAACGACGAATCTAATCTGTCGAAACTGATCTACTTCACAAGTAATATGTTTCCATATCAAATTTGTAAATTTTTGAATTAATTTAGTATAAAGTCATGCTGACTTTAACTTATAAACCTTTTCTTTTTTTTTGACTGCTTGAGTTTATACTAACTAAATTAATTCAAAAATTTATAAATTTTATGTAAACGCATCACTCATGAAGTAGATCGATTTCAACGGTTGGATTTGTCATTTGAAATCATTTCAATATGTTTTAGAGTTAAATTGACCAAATGATTGGTAAGCTTAAGAACACCCTAGTTCTACTGCCTTTTTTCACTCACAATTTGTGTCGAGTTAAAGACTCAACAAACCTTAAACTACCAAACAAGAAATTAAAAAAGAGTTTAGACACAGAAAGTACCCCCACCATATTTATCAAACAGATACATGAAAACTACACCCCCAAAAAAAAAAAAAAAAAAACAAAGAGAGAGAGAGAAAGAAAGAATGGAGAAACCTGTAATGCTCAAAGCGTCTGACACGTTCTCTTAGGGGTGGTGGCAAGAGGCGATGGTGCATCCACTGCTCTGCATCACGTTTTTTAACTCTCATCTCCTCCAGCCGTATTGACAGTGATTGAAGATACGTCTGTAAACAAAAAAATAAAAAATTATTCCAACAAATCCTAATATAATTCTATATTTGCTCTTATTTATGGGTTCGTGAGAGAGAGAGAGAGAGAGAGATGTACCTGCATGTTGCCAATGAGCAAGGCAAAGAGCAGGAGGCCAAGCACACATATAAAAATAGAAAAAATGACCTCTCCAGTGAATGTACTTGTCGCAAGTCCTTGGCCAAGTGTACTGTTACATAATAATATAGTCTTAGCAAGTCTCTTTTGTATTGACAGTACCTATTTTATGCATACATTTATGGTACCAAAAAAAAAAAAAAAAAAAAAAAGACAAATGCTTGGCATTTTTGGACTTCTTTAGGTACTGTTTTATAATAATAGGCTTTTTTAAGCTCGAGAATCCGCATATGATTTTTGTTTTTTGAAAGGGTTACTATTACATTTTTTTTTTCTCACCAAAATTGAGTATTTATTATTATAAAATATTCAACATGTTTTTACCCATGTTCTAAGTGAGTCACATTTCTATTATTTGGTACCTCTACTAAGACATGAAAATGGTAGGTTATGAAATTGGACAAAAAGAGTTTAATTTTTTTATAAAGTTCTAATGTTTATGCATACATGTATATTTTTGTCAGTATCAGGGGGTTTACCTGAGATTCTGAAATCCCCACCAGAAGCAAAAGCTGCCTTTAGTAACAAAATTGCGAGACGAGGTGATATTTTTGTCGATTGCATTCTTAAAGATTCCATATTGAAAATTCGTGCTGTTGCACTGAGTCTGCACCTGGTTAGCCATGTTTCGCCAGGTGTCATAACCAGAGAGGTGCTCATTGCCACAGTACAGGTACCGGGTGCTACATCCAGATGTGCTATGGCATATCTCGTGCCAGCAGTCATCTTCTCTCATTAGTGACAGCAAGTACCAGAATGTGCCCACATTCTGACAAAATTATATAACAAAATTTTATGACGAAAGATTGGTTTTTGTGTTAGTTATGAAGAGGTTTTTCGTGGTTTATCTGACAAGTTATTGAAAGATTGGCTTGAATTACAAAGAAAAATTAAGAGGCAATTTGGTAAGAAACATAACTTAATCTCAGGTTTCATAGCTAGATAACATTTGTGACAGTAAGTACCAGAATGTGCCCATTCTGGTAAAAGTAAATAACAAAATATTATGATGATAAGAAACATAACTTAATCTCAGGTTTCATAACTAGGCTCTAATCGACCTTTTTTTTCTCCTTCTGGAAAACAAAAACTCATTGTTTATTTAATTTGTAACTAAGATCAAATTTTTATGATGTATGCAAACTAAAACACATATTATTAGGTACCCAAATATAAGGTTGATTTTATTTTTGTAATTTGGTAAATATTTACATAACTTAATCTCAGTTTTCATATCTAGATAAAATTTGTAATTAGAAAAATTAGTACTGGATGCTAGTTGCAAACTAAAAACAGAATATGTAGGGTCCTATTTACAAAAATGGTGACTGTTTTTTAATTTTTATTTGCATCTTTTTTTCATATAGAGGCTTTAAGGGAGCTTACGTGGCCCGCTAGCATAAACCACAGTAGATAGTAGGCAGCACCAGCCCATGCAGTTTCGATAAAAACACCAACCGTGCTTTTAAGGTCGGTCATCAAAGGGTATAATCGGAATATCCTGGGGAAATACGGAATCACCACCATTAAGAAGAGTGCTCTTTTTGTTGTAAGTACTTTTGTACCGACCGAACTATTCAGGAATCGCCATATCATTATCTGTTATAAGAAAACAGAGATGCACAGTATTTTAAAATCAGGTTTAGTTTATTATATTGTAAGTTTGTAACCAAGCATTTCATTTGCCCTCGACAACATTAGAAGACTGACATTTTTCTTGACCATGATGCATATTTTTTTATTTTTGTAATAAAGGGTAAAATGGGTACTTGATAAATATAAAATGTGTTTAATTATAAAAATAACTCCATCAAAAAATAAAATGTGATTAATTATAAAAAACCTGAGGAATGGGAAGCACAGCAAAGATATCCATCAAAAAATAACTCCTCATATACCTCCTGGCAACAAGTGCCGGGTCAGTAATCAACTCACCTGCTCCGACCCGTGTAGATGTGCTATAACTCGTTCTAAACTTCAACAAAATTCTAGGCAAGTACAATAAATCTATTATAGTTCTCACTACAGTAGACACCACTGCTAGTCTGCGATCTATCCCAATGCAATTAACATCATTGTTGATAACGGGTAAATAGAGCATTAACGGGTCTACCGCAACTGAGACTATAACCAACGTGACAAAAAACCGATTGATGCGCAGCAAAAGTCTAGAAGACGGATCGAGCATTTTCGGTGTTTTTTTGGGGGTATTTGTGTAATTCCTGGATCTTGAGTTGACAAAGGGAAGAGAAAGACTAAACGATCTAAATGAGTAACCCGAATCCATTAGAGACCTAAACGGGTTAACAAATCTCCATCTGGAGGACCCAAATCGGTTGTCTGATGCCACAGAGGATCTTGGGCTCGATTCCTCAAACCTGTAACAAACAAAAGGAATTGCTTATTAAGCAGTTAAACTGTTAGGAACATAATCATATCAAAAAAAAAATGTATTAGGAACAGAAAATAAACTAAGACCAGAACTGTTAAGAACTGGTAAGAATCACTAAAAGAACTGGTACGAACTGGTATGAACAGAAAATTAGGTACTGCTAGATACCAAGTATAAAATCAGTACAACTAAAGAACCTTTTTAATTTTCTTCATCTTTTTGGGAATACTAAAAGAATCTATATTAATTAGTTAAGTGTTAGAAACAGAATCATAAACTGAGACAAGAACTGATACGAACTGGTAAGATGAAACCCTAGTTAAGGATTTGTCTACTCCAGTCTCTGGTTTATTCTACAAATGTCATATTGTCGGTCTGATGGTACAAATTAGGTACTGCTAGGTACCAAATATAATCCCATTACAACTAAATGAACTTCTAATTTTCTTCATTTTTTTGGGGGAAAACTGAAATTTGAGGCCAAAATGAATCTCTAATAAGCAGTTAAGTGTTAGGAACAGAATCATACGCTGAGACCAGAACTGGTATGAACGGTAGAACTGGTAAGACAATAACTGGGATGAACTGGTGGCACCAAGTAGGTACCAAATATAAACCAGTACAACTAAAGGGCTTTTAATTTTCTTCATTTTTTGGGGGAAAACTGAAATTGAATAGCTGAAAAAATCTTTACTAAGCAGTCAAGTGTTATGTACAGAATCATAAACCGAGACCATAACTGGTACAACTAATGAACTTTTAATTTTCTTCATTTTTGGGGAAAACTGAAATTTGAGGCCTAAAAGAATCTTAATTAAGAAATTAAGCGTTAGGAACAGAATCATAAACTGAAACCAGAACTGGTACGAACTGGTAAGATCTGGTAAACTAAATGAACCTTCTTACCAAGCAGTTAAGTGGTAGGAACCGAATCAGAAGCAGAGACAAGAACTGGTAACACTGGTAAGATCTGGTAAAAGGAAATGAAACCCAGTACAACTAAATGAACCTTCTTACTAAGCAGTTAAGTGGTAGGAACAGGATCATAAATTGAGACAAGAACTGGTAATACTGGTAAGATCTGGTAAAAGGAAATGAAACCCAGTACAACTAAATGAACCTTCTAACCAAGCAGTTAAGTGTTAGGAACAGAATCAGAAACTGAGACAAGAACTGGTAGGAAGAGATCTGGTAAAAGAAAAAAAAAACCCAAGATTGGAAAGAGGAGATAGTGATAGTAAAATACCTGGAGAACCTCTCTCTTTCTCCGTCGATATAAGTTACTCGGTACCCACCACAATCAAACATTTCTTTCTCTTTCTCTTGCCTTTCTAATAATAAAACCAGTTGCCGATTCTTCTTTCGAGGCAAAGTTAGTGACTGATTCTTATGAGTTGACTTTTTACCTATTCATCAAAGGGATGGATGGATTCAAAGAGGTGAGATTTGTGGGTAGTAGCGTTAGTCAAGTCAAGCAAGTTTTTGTTAAAAGAGAGAGGAGAAGAAGGAGAAGAAGGGTCTGTCTGGTGGGGCCCAGTGGGTAATAATCAGCCTAGGCTGCTGACTTGAATCCGTATCCTCCGAACACGTATCCTCTGCATTAACTCAAAAGGGAATCTTTTGAGTTAATACATTTTGACCGTCTGATTTTAAACGGAACCAATCTGCCCGTCTGATTTTAACTCAGGATTTTCAATATTAGTGCGTATCTAGTTCGCACGAATTTTAAAGCAAATTGAATGGTGTAGATTCATTAACTCAAAAGATTCCCTTTTGAGTTAATGCAGAGGATATTAATTCGTATCCTCCTCGGTACAATTAATAGTGTGAGGCCCAAATTAGGCCCAATTATAACTGTTGGATGGGTTTGATGAGATTTGAATTGAATATAGCGTCAAGTCAAACATGTTTTGTTAATTAATTAATTAATTAATTAATAAAAAAAAAAAAATGAGTCTGTTTGGTGGGGCCCCATGGTTAATTACCAGGCTAGGCTGATGTTGTAATTAAAAGAATTCGCATCTTGTATTCTTCTGAGATATCTCAAACTTAAAGAGTTGATATGTGGAAAATCCAGACCATTCATTTTTTTCTGCACGAATCTCAAAACACAATAATACTGATATCTCATAGGATTAAAACATCATTGTATATGATTCATGTACTGCTGAAGTAACAACTGCTCTGTTAATATATTTACTCGCAAAATGAAACAAGTTTCTATAATGCAAAATTCAATTTGTTGACATAAGTAATTAAATTAAGTCAAAAAATTATAATTGTAAGAACATTAAGTTCGGATGGTCGATTTAAAATGAACAATTAATTGATATGTTTGCTTCTATATCAATATATAAAAAAAGGAAAAATTTCCGGTGTACCCATTCAAATATTTGAAATAGCCAATTTTTCAATCAAAATACCATAAGATCCAATATCTCCATACAAATTTTAAATTTAAACAGAGGTGTCCAGCCCTCAAGTCAATCTCTCCCTAAATTGCTTGAAGAGATCCCCGTGTGGCTGTCCCGCGTGCCCCTCCTCCGTCGATCCCCTCATCTCGCGCATCAAAAGACATCTCACCTTGACACGAAATCTGAGAGAATACTAGTATGGAGCCGGTTGCTTCTCTTCTAGGTTACGACCTCACCGTTGAATGGCAAATACCAATCAAGCACATATTGGCAATCAAATTGGAAGAAATAGAGAATTAAAATATTCACATAAGAGAAGGATAATCAATTAATCATACATCTGCAAGGTAAATTGATGCCTTATTATGATTAATTATAATTTTAGACCATAAGTGAGGTTGAATCATCTAAATTTCACGGAACCAGTACCACTATGTGCCATTAAAGCACTTATAATCAATCAAAATTAGACCATATATAATAGTTTACAAATGCAAAAATTTGTTTCATGGGATACATGATTGAAGAACCAGTTTTGAAATTTGCTCTTGTTTGCCTTTTACTTTGAAGAATGTCAGGCCAAACACCTATGACTGATTTGCGCACATGCACCAGTTAGGTGCCTACAATGCAACATATTGAATCTGATTTGGGGAGAGATGTTGGAGAAAATAAAGGAGAAGGAAGAAGAAGGAGACGTGGGAAACGTGGTCAGAGCGCTCGGGCAGAAAAATAATGGATGTGTCCATTTAAAATTAGAGGGCATATTGGTCAATTAATATTTTAAAACAATTAAATGAAATGTTAAATAGTTAAAAGGGGATAGAAGAAAGAATACTAAATTTGTATGAGGATGTTGGATATATATTATGATGTTTTGATGGGTAAATTGGCTATTTCAAAAATTTAGATGGGCACACTAGAAATTTTTCCAAAAAAAAAATTGTATCAAGGATAGCATAAAATAATACAAGCCCCTTTGTTTAAAAATGAATGGCATCATATATATGAAAATAAATATCAAACACTAAGAAAGTACATGATCAGTATTTGATTTAATAACAAAAATTAATATATTTTCTGTTAAAAGTTTTTCAGGTTTAAAATCCGAAAAAATAAAAATAAAAATTTTGAATTTTGAATTGTTTTTTTATAAGACTGAATATTAAATTTGAAAAGTTAGATCTTCATCTTCCTTTTTATTTTAAAAAAAAAAAAAGAACTATAGGAAAAGGAAAATATGATAAGCATGCAAATACAGCTTTTTGTCATGCTTTAAGGAACACACCTTGAAACTTTTTTTTTTTTTTTTTTTTGAGCAAACCTTGAAACTTTTTTGCATCTCTTGTTTCTGTATAGATACATGGTGCAATACTTTTTTTCTAGTTTGATTCAAATATCTCGTATATACATAAAAATGGTGAAATAATTTTTGCATATGTGGGGTCTGGGTCATTTTACAAATGAATGACAAAATGAAACAATTTTCTACAATGCAAAATTCAATTTGTTGACATATATAAGTAATTAAATTAAGTCAAAAAAATTATAATTTTAAGAAATTTTAAGAACATTAAGTTCGGATGGTCGATTTAAAATGAACAATTGATATGTTTGCTTATATATGAAAGAATACAATCCCCTTTGTTTACAAATGAATGGCATCATATATATGAAAATAAATATAAAAAATTAAGAAAGTAGATGATCAATATTTGATTTAATAACAAAAATTAATATCTTTTCAGTTAAAAGTTTCAGGTTTAAAATCCGAAAAAATAAAAATTATGAATCTTTGAATTGTTTTTTATAAGACTGAATATTAAACTTGAAAAGTTAGATCTTCATTTTTCTTTTTCTTTTTAAAAAGAACTATAGGAAAAAGAAAATATGATAAGCAAAGAAGAAATACAGCTTTTTGTCATGCTATAAGTAGCACACCTTGAAACTTTATTGTTTTAGCACAAACTTTGAAACTTTTTTGCATCTCTTGTTTATGTATAGATACATGCATGGTGCAACCTTTTTTCTCATGATTTGATTCAAATATCTCATATACATAGAGCAAAGGTTTAAATAGTTTTTATCGCGTTATAACAAAACAACCGAAAAAGTAACGCTATTGTCATATTCCGCCACTTTAGCGCGATATAACACCGATAGCACCTTAGCTTTATGGTCTGAAAACGGTATATTGACACTATAGCGCGCTATTTAGAACTCTGCATGAAAGTGATGAAATAATTTTGCATATGTGGTCTAAGTTGTTTTACAGTGTTTTTTTTTTTCATATGAAAAAGTCATTTCTAATAGATGGTGTAAAAGTTTTAAAATAATTGATTTTTCTTTACAAAATAATAGTGATAATTTTATAAAAAAAAAAGGTAATTTTTTAGTTTACGACAAACTTTTGATATTTATATTATAGTTTGAGTTGCTTATTCGAATCTTCAACATTAAAATTTGAGGGATGCTATGCATACACTATATATAATATTTCACATAAATAAGTGGGAAAAAACTTAGACGCCTTGAATTTTATTTTCTCATAAATAATTGGAATAATTTCTCTTTGGTCAAAATGAGAATTTTTAGAATTTTTTGGAGAACACGTAAGCATTCTCTTAGGATAATACAAAAAAAAAAAAAATAATAATAAGTCAACTCATTGACTGTGTAGCTTGAGTATAGCATGAATTAGGGTTCTCAAAAAGACATGGCATGAACGGATACTTCACAACATGGCACATGTGTTGATCTGTACTGTGATCATTCACGTAACGTGATTATATTTTAAAAATTGAATATGGCACGTGAAAGATCTGATCACAGCACAACACGTGATCATGTAAAGTCACATGTAATTAATTTGAACCAAATTAATGTAACTAAATGTGACTAGTTACGTTTGAACATATCATGTATAATCACCGCATGATTATCTTTTCAAATTTGATCACAACATGATATGTATAATACTGTATAACAGTAACTCAAGTCACGACGTGACTAATCACGTGACGGGACATTTCGAAACCAAGCATGAATCATGATGCATGTACCGTTTTAGGTATTTAGAATGGAATATTGTTGAAGCAACCACCATATACAATTAATTAATATATCTTTTAAGGTAATATCCACTAGCTAGGTTATATCTCCCCTTTTTATGTGCAGCAATTTTTTAAAAAGTAAAAATAAATTGGAGTGTAATATCCGGCCGAAATTTTTATTAATATTCAAAAAAATTAATAAATTTTAAATTTTACCCACTTTGTGCAAGATTTCAAAAATTTTCCAAACCGCTCAAAATCTCACCGGTTTTCCAAATTGAGACTAGTAAGATTTTGACCGGTTTCAAGAAAAAAAATGGTGAGATTATCACCGGTTTTGTGTTTTTCTTTTTACAAAACAAAAAAATATTTATTTATTTATTTTTGTATTGAAATATTAGAAACGTTTAATATATTTCTTTGAAAATAGATGGAATACAATATAATTTGATTTATTAGAAAGTCTGTGACAAATAATCAGGATCAACATTTTTCAAGCCAGATTATTCGCGGCTGTGAGAAAAATTAATATATCTTTCTTGTGTTATTGGACAAAAAAATATGTTTTGAATTTGAGTTATTGATCGTGGTTTAAAAGTCACTTCTAGGTAATACAGAAAATATTGTGATCCTTCTAGTACATTTAATTTCTAAAAAGTTGTATCTATTTTTGAAAAAAAAAACTTTAAATTATTACTGATTGTTATTCAAAAATAATTTTCAAAAATAGATACAATTTTTCAGAAATTAAATGTACTAGAATGATGACAATATTTTATGTATTTACTTAGAAGTGACTTTTGAACCAAGATCAATAACTCAAAATCCAAGTATTTTTATTTTTTTTCCAATAACACATAAAGAAATATATTAATTTTTCTTATAGCCGTGAAAAATCCGACGTGATAAATGTTGATCCAGATTATTTGTCACAGTCTTTCTAATAAATCAAATTATATTGTATTCCATCTATTTTCAAAGATATATATTAAACATTTCTAATATTTCAATACAAAAAATAAATTAATTAAAAAAAATTGCTTTGTAAAAAAAAAGAGTGGATATGGACACAAATAATCCGTATTTGATATGTATATATAAAATTGATTATGAATATCTGATATCTGAATATTTGTGTATTTGTGTAGATATGGACACAAATATAATTCTATGTTGTAATTATCTATATCTGAATAACAGCAGATATATATCATATAGTTTAATATATATTATAAAAAATTATGTTATTTATCATTATAAATAGATAAAAATTATAAAATTTGACATTTTTTAATAATATTTATATATTTTTAATAAATATTCGATCTTATCTATATCCGTATCGATAATATTATTAGTGTTTTGTAAAATCCACTATACGTGGCAGAACATAGTACTCTTCAGGCGTGCTAAGCCAGCCTTTCATTTTTATTTTTTTAATCAAGTATATAAAAGTTCATGTAAATGTTATTTTTTTGTACATAGCAGCTCCCTATGTATTATTCCAAACTTATAGGGTCTAAAAAAAAATTTGAGGAGCAACTTTTGACTTTTTTTTATTTTTCCATTTGCAATCTTGACTCCTAGATTTGCGTACTATCAATATTTTAAAATAGATAACTTCTTGACTTCTTGCTGGAATTTGAAAAGTTAACCGTATGAAAAAGAAAAAGAAAAAAAGAATGTCATTCAAATATTCAATGCTTGAAAGAAAGAAATTCCATTGAGCAATTGAGCATCTCTTCAGCTCTTCCAGTTCACCAAAAAAGAAACAAATTAATCAATTTTTGAAGAGGGGCGAAATCCAACAACATATGAAGGAATTCAGAAAACAAAGTTAAAGAGTTGCGAAATTTAATTTTAATTCAGGTTTGTATTTGTTTGTACTTTTAAAAATTATTATTCATTGTAATTTTGAGATAAAAATAATAATTTATTTTTTTTATCTATAATTTATACAAATATGAGATTATTGCTAAATTTGATTTTTTAGGAAATCATAGGTCGAAATTTAAATAATATATGAATTTCATATTTTTAATTTAGTTTTGATAGACATGGTATTTTGTTGATGCTAGTTATTTATTGTATCTTTTTATAAACTCAAATAGTGAAAGATTTTGTGTTATAATTTTTTTTCTTTTTTATTTTAAATTATGTTTAGCCCCCTCCCCCTTATATTCAAATCCTGGTTCCGTCCCTGCCACTATAAATATATTTATATTACAAAAGAATGTATTTTTTTAGTTTACTACAAGCTTTTGATATGTATATTATAGTTTGAGTTGCTTATTGGAATCTTCAAAAATATTTCTCTTTATTTGGTCAAAATTAAATGGAAAATTTCAGATTTTTTTTAGGAGAAGATGTAAGCATTCTCTTAGGATAATACAAAGAATTAAATAAGAGAAGTCAAATGGTTACTGTGTAGCTGGAGTATAGCATGACACATGTTGTACCTTAATTTTTAAATATTTAGAATTGAATATTGTTGAAGCAACCATCCATATGCAATTAATAGCTTTTAAGGTAGTATCTACTAGCTATGTTGTATCTCCAATTATTTTATATGTAGTATTTTTTTTAAAACAAATTAAAATGTAACATTAAATTACAAATAGTTTTTTTTTTTTTTTTATAGCTATAACAGGCGAAACACTAACACAGTAGTTAAACTTATCAACCGGATTAAAATCGAAATAAAATAAAAAATCAAAGTAAATTTTGATTTATTTGCTTAAACTATTATAAAAGAATTAAATTTTCAAATGTCAAAATTCAATACATACACAAATATATTTAATATTTGATCTGTCAAACTCAAAATTAGCGTTGCAAAATAATACCATTATTCTAATTAATGATAATTTTATATTTCATAATGTAATTGCTATTAAAAAAATAAATAATAGAGATATGATGGTGACACACAATAAGAGGGGCTATCTTTTTCACAATTTTTAATTTAGTGTAGAAACTTAACTGCTCACCTTGCTGGAGAAAACTCATGCACAAAATTGTATTCTCCAAATTGATGTTGAAATGTGTGTGCAAAATAATCATCTGGTGTAGGTCAAGAGAATTTTCTTTGATGGCAATCAACCAATGACAAAATTAATTTTGTTGATTTCTATTTTGGGAAATTTCATATATACTCTTTAAATTTTCAAAATTGTGTATTTCGAATCAGCCTTTGGTATAGTGACAAAGGCAATGTCTTCTGTGTAGGAAGTCGAATGTTCGAAAGTCGGATGAAAAAATTCCTTATGAATATTAAATAGTTTGATAGCTTGACCTCCAAATTTTACTTTAAAAAAATTATGTATTTCTTTCTTGTAAAATTGATAATATTATATTCATTTTTCTAATATTTTTTAAACTCACAAATTTATCTAATTTCTTGTCTTTTCTAATAAAACTCACTTAACATTTATAATTTATAATTTTTTCTTTATTAAAAAATATGTAGCATGTGTAACAGAAATGTTCAATCTTCTAATTGGTTGTTTTCTGAGGTCAAATAGTTCATTTTCTGACTAGTATACACAAACAAACGTATGGCTAATATTACTATGTATGTGTCTCAAGTAGAGAAATGAATTATTTTTCTTCACAAACCGATCAATTAAAAGGTTAAACATTTTTCTTGCACATGTTATAAGTGTTTTATAAAGAGAACTTTATAAATTTAAAAATAATTTTTAGAAAAGCAATACATTGGATAACATTGTGAGTTGTTGAAATTTATAAAAGTATAATATTATATATATTAGTAGGGGGATATGTAATTTTAAAATTTTCAAGGAGTATACCTCAAGTTTTCCTTATATTTTTTGTGAGAATTTGGTAAGATTCTTTCTAACTACATCAAATTTCATCATCAAAGTTTAGAAATTTAAGGCAAAGGAAAGGACATGATCCCTTGCACGCCACAAATTTAAGTCAATGTGGAAACAAAATTAATGGCCGGCCTTAAATTTTTATGAGTAAGCTTTCAATTGAATTTAATTAATTTGAATTTTGAATTTTCTCACTAGAGCCAGTGGTGGAGCAGAGTCCAAGATAAGTGGTGTCAAGTCTATATTTAAATTAGAGATGTGTACCAACGTTTACTTAAAAATAAACAAACAAAAATTGAATTCTACAATTTAATTAATTATAGGTCATTTTCATTTCCTTTCGTCACTATTTGTTTTAGTAGAGTTTAGATTCCTCTCAAGTAACTCAAATTCTGAGTTAAGATTCGGATCATCAGATTAAAATTTGTACGAATATTAAAAGAATTACGTGAATTTATAACTTGAGCTGAATTGATCCGAATTCGAACTCAAAATTTTGAGTTACTTTAGATGACCAGGACTCTAAAGAAGCATGACATTTAGTGATTTTCATCTATTAAATATAGTTTTTTTTTATGTATTTTTGGTTAAAATAATACGCTTATATTTCTTAGTTTTTCTCAGAAAAAATTATTAAATTATATGATTCCGGCTACTATGATATCGGTGATATTTCAGCTTAAGTAAATACTATGAACTTCAAAACTTATGAGATAAGTTTTAAACGATGAATGCAAATCATTCAAACCGATCTACTTCATAAGTAGACTGTAAGCATGCAAGATTTATAATTTTTTAAATTTATTTAGTTTAAAATCAAGCGGTCAAACATGAGTGTTTTTTTAAGTAAAATTTACTATATTCATTTTCCATCATGTTTTGATTTGATAATAAAATAATTTAAAAAATTATAAATTCTATATGTAAATGCATCACTCCTAAATTAGATTGGTTTGAAATGTTTCATTCATCGTTTAAACCTTATTCAATAAATTTTGAAGTTAGTGGCAATTGGCAAATACCCCTTATTTTTCCATGGTAGCCGGACTCTAACAATATAATTAAAATATAGAAATATACAAAAATATGCTTTACTCTAAATATTTTTTCCAAAATATGCTTCTATTTCTATGCTTTTCTCAAAAAACTATAAATATATACTTAATACTCAAAATAATTACAAAATTGTATCTCAACCAAAAATTTTGTTTCATATATATCCTACTAAATTTTTTACTCCTTACCCTAAAAACTCCAAAGACTATAGTATCAAAATTTTCCTTTTGAATTACTAAAGAGTTTGACTAGTATAATATCAGTGTCATTTCAACCTATATAACACCAACTCTAAAACCTATCAAATCGACTTCAAACGGTGAATCCAAACCGTTCAAACCAATCTACTTCATTAGTTGTGCGTTTACAGGCAAAATTTATAACTTTTTGAATTTATTTAGTATTAAGTCAAGCGGTCAAATGTATGAGTTTTTAAATTAATTTTAATACATTAATTTTTCAATATTTTTGCCACTTGATTTGATACTAAAATAACTCGCAAATATAAAAAATTTGTATGTAAACGCATCATTCATAATGTAAATCGGTTTGAACGGTTTGGATTAGTCGTTCGAAATCGATTTGATAGGTTTTAGAGTCGGTGTTATATAGACTGAAATGACACTGAATGCTATATTAGCCAAACTCATTACTAAATTGATTTTTCTATTGACAAAAGCTTTTATTGTAACAAACCAAAACAAAAGCAAACAACATCTTGGTAGATATACATATCATCCCATAAAAGATGAAACAAACATGACCATATGAAACTACTTACATGACATCTTACTATATTCCAAAAGTATCCTCTCAAGTTAAAACCAACTGGAGAGGAAGAAAGGAACCTACTTGAACAAAATCCAGAGATGAGCTTTCCCTGTCAAAAGTCTTCTGTTTGGGTTTATACAGAACTTGTAAGATAGAGAGAAAGAGAGAAAAATTGGCCAAATGAAGTCAACTAGAAAATTTTTAATTCCAACTTGTTAGGTGTCTCAGTGTATATATATTTACTCCCCTCAAAAAAAGGGGGAGAGAAGAAGAAACTAAACAAGTGAGATTACAGCCTTACAGGAAAGAAGACTAATTGTTTCTCTTATCAAATTAGAAGAGAAAGAGAAAGAGAGAGAGACATGGCAGGAGGAGGAGCTCAACCCTTAGGAGTAAAAAAAGAGAGAGCGGCGCAATATAAAGGCCGCGTAACGCCGTATGTGGTATACTCATGCCTCGTCGCGGCCCTTGGCGGTTCTATCTTCGGTTATGATATCGGAATTTCCGGTAAGTGTTTCAATCTTTCACAAATCCTTTGCCTAGTATTTGAAAAAGAGAAATAATTAGAACTTAATTGTATGATAATTTGAATTAAAAGTAAGTTTGGGTTAGTGAAAAAGTAGTTGTTCTGAATTGTTGTGTTAGCCAGAATTAGTCTGCTATTCCGCTATTCTATTGAAATGTTGAGATAGCTCGCTATTCTGGCTAATCTCACTCTTAATCCAAACACATGCATACTCACAAAAGAAAAAAGAATTTGTATGATAATTGGAAATATGAAAGATTTTCAATATGGGTACTGGTATGTTCCTATAATTTGGGTACTGGTATTTCAAATTAGTTGTCTGGTACAAGGTGGTTAATTGAATATTTTAATATGTTATCTGCATTAAGAGAATGTTTGAAAAAGATGCTCCAGTTTAAGTACAAGGTAGCAGATACCTTCATAATAGCTGTCCCTTTTTGCTTTTTTCTTTTGAATTTCTCTCCATTTTCTTTCCTTTTTTGTCTCTCTTTTTCTTTAGTGAGGTTTGCTGCAGATATTTTTGACTGGTTTATCAAAGAAAAAATCTTTTTTATCATTAGGCTTCCATCATCAAATTAAAGTTTGTTAGAATTTGGGATGAATTTTAATGTGTGAAATGATCAGACATTTACAGGGGTGGAATTAGAAAGTTGTGATAATTAAGTGTAATTTTATTTTATAAGAAGGCTGAAAGGTATATTAATACATATAAAATTTAATAGACACAATTACAATTTTTGAATTTGTAAGAATACTGAAAGGTATATTAATTCATATAAAATTTATAAAATTTAATAGACACAGTTACAATTTTTGAATTTATAAGAAGCTTAACACCCATTTTACAAACTTTAAAATTATGTGTTAAGTATAAATCTATATAAATTTTAATTGAGTAAATTTTATATTTTTCAAATAAAATCAGAGCATAATTTAGTTTTTTTGTTTATTATTTGTAAACTCTGTGTAATTTTTATATTAAATACAAAGTATACATATATAAATTAGTGCATCACTGCATTAAATAAAGTTGGTGCTGGAGAACCCAAAATAAATAAAATGCAAATATAAAATTTTAGAAGGTCTAATTCGCTTATTGAACAATTATAATATCAAATTAGGCGCTGGTGACACGTGCCCCACTTGATGCATCAATTAATGAGTAGCATCTATTTGCGGTTGCTTTTAGTTCAAATCTTTTTTCTTTGAGGAGAAAGATTCATTGGCCTAGGTAGGATGATATTTAAATAAGGGAATTATATTTTGATTATGGATAATCTACATGGGCCCCACCTGTCATATATACAAATTCATCATTTGGCTACGTAGGATAATATAATTCACTAACTTTTGATTACTTACTTTTCAAAGTTTCGCTTTCAAAGTTGTCTATGTTGAATAAAATTTCAATACTTTCTTCATTTTGGTAGGGGTAGGGGTGTTCAAACAGTTCGGTTTAATCGGTTTTGGACCGAACCGAATTAGTTTGGTTTAAACGGTTCGGTTATTTCAGTTTATTGGATCGGTTCGGTTGGCTTTTCAAAACCGAATATAACTTCAGTTCGGTTCGGTTTGAAAAATTTCAAAACCGAAATAACCGAACCGACCGAACTTTCATATAATATGAATTTGATCCGAACCACCCCGGTTTATTTCTTAATACTCCGGTTTATTTCTTAATCAATTGCTTTAAATAATTAGTTTATTTCTAAATATCTTAGTTTATTTCTTAATACTCCAGTTTATTTCTTAATATACTTAGGTTTATTATAAATCAATTGTTTTAAATAAAAAAAATTAATATATTTCGATTTGAACCGAACAAACCGAAATAAAACTTCAGTTCGGTTCGGTTGCAATGCTAATTCGGTTCGGTTCGGTTCTATTTTTAAAACCGAATTATAACTTTGGTTTACCAAGTTCGGTTCGGTTTCAACCGAACCGAACCGATGAACACCCCTAGGTAGGGGTGTTGATCGGTTTGGTTCGAAAATTGAAAAAAAATCAACCAAAATTTTGTTTGATTTTCAAAAATATAATCGAATCGATCGAAATAAACTTATCAACTGAATTAAAACTGAACCGAACTAAATTTTGATTTGTTCGGTTGAACCAAATAAGAAAATTAATCATAAAAATAAACATTTTTTGTTAATTTTTTGAATTTGTTTAAGATGAATTGAAAATTTTTGTTTGGTTCAGTTTAATTGGTTTAAAACCGAAACAAGCAATATACATTATGTGGTAATTTTTGAATTTTTTTTTTATAAGTGTTTGGTTCGGACGGTGGACGAGGTTAAAATTTTTGGTCGGTTTTGACTAACTGGTTTTAAAATTTCTAAACCGAACTGAACTGATCCATTCTACCAAAAAAAACTGAATCGTTTAATCCTATCTCTCTCGGTTCGGTTTAAAACCGACTAAACCGGACCCGATGAACACCCTTTCATTTCGGCTGAAATTAAATTACATGTAACCATTCCGACCGGAACGAGCTGAAATGATGTCCGGAACAGTAACTAGCTGTAACGTAACATTCCGGCAGAAATAAATGCTTTCTAATCTTCACTGGATGCTTGGTGGTGGCATGTGGGGTCCACTATATAAAATGCATTATCTTGACCTGGCATTCTGGCAACATTAATTTCTTCTTCTTTCCCCTCAAAAAAACATTAATTTCTTTTAGGTTTAATATTTGGGTTTTTCTTTCTGTATACTTTTCTTGCTCCATGCGCCTTATAATGATTGTTTTGGTACTTTTAATAAGGAATTATTCTAAAATAAATAAATAAAATTATAGGTATGTTATTTGAATTATAAATAGTTTTTACATTCAAATTTCATGTAATTTAAGTATTATTTGTTGATACATAAATAATTGTTCATGTTAGACTGTTGATATTTAGTGTCATTTGATTTACAGTTTAATGTATATTAAATCTTGTCATATTTTTATAGATATAATATATTAATAACATTAACCATATATAATTTTAAATTTTAAATTTAAGTTTTTTTTTTTAAATTCTCAAGATTTTCAGAATAAAAAAAATTTGTCATTGATTCGTCTCATCATCATCATCATCATCATCATCATAATAATATTTTATAATAAGAGAAGTTTGGCATTTGTTTATTTTTTTCTAAAGATTCATACTTATATAATAATATATTTTACTTATGCGGCAATATCAATTTTTTTATTTCACTATAACAATTCCTGAAATTGGATAATAATCAATTAATTTACATGATTAATTAGTAATTACCCATATGAATAACTAAAATTTGTGTTTAATTTTCAGGTGGTGTGACATCAATGGATCCATTTCTTAAGAAATTCTTTCCAGTAGTTTACCACCAAAAGAACTCAGGTTCTCAAAATAACTACTGTAAGTATGACAACCAGGGTTTAGCAGCATTTACATCTTCTCTGTATCTCGCCGGCCTCGTAGCTTCTCTCGTCGCCTCCCCCGTCACGAGAAACTATGGTCGGAAGATCAGCATTGTGTGCGGCGGTATTAGTTTCTTCATTGGTGCCACTCTCAATGCTGCTGCGGTTAATCTCGCCATGCTTATCTTAGGAAGGATATTGCTCGGTGTCGGAATCGGATTCGGTAATCAGGTAATTTCAAACATTTTTCATTATTTAAACAACTTTTAATTTTTTATATAGTGATTAAAGATAATATTCTCTTTGTGAATGTTTGCATGTATTTTTCAGGCAGTACCGCTGTACCTGTCCGAGATGGCACCGGCGCACTTGAGAGGTGCCTTAAACATGATGTTTCAATTAGCCACAACATCCGGCATTCTCACGGCAAACTTGATAAATTCTGGGACCCAACATCTAGACTCATGGGGGTGGCGCCTTTCTCTCGGTCTCGCTGCAGCACCAGCCTTGTTAATGACAATTGGTGGGTCCCTCCTGCCAGAGACTCCTAACAGTTTGATCGAGCAAGGGAAAGTCGACGAAGGTAGGAGAGTTTTAGAGAAGATTAGAGGCACCAAAGAAGTAGATGCCGAATTTCAAGATATGGTTGAGGCAAGTGAGCTATCGAACTCGATCGAGAACCCTTTCAGGCAAGAACCTATATTAATATCAATTTAATGTCAATTATACATCTCTGTACCTGTTTTTTTTTTTCTTTTTCTAATATTGAATGAATCAACAATATCAGAAACATACTAGAGAGGAGGAACTGGCCTCAACTGGCAATGGCGATATTCATGCCAGCATTTCAAATTTTAGGTGGCATCAACTCCATTCTGTTCTATGCTCCTGTTTTGTTCCAGAGCATGGGTTTCGGAAGCAATGCATCGCTTCTGTCGTCTGTTCTGACGGGTGGCGTGCTTTGCGGTTCAACTGTGATCTCCATAGTTTTGGTTGATAAGGTGGGAAGGAGGAAGCTGCTTATCAGTGGAGGAGTACAAATGATTATTTGCCAGGTGCATATATATACTCTAGCTTTCTTTTCTGTCAAAAAATAAATGACAAAAATAATAGGAGTGAGGTGATGGTCCTATGCATAGCATGGATTAGTCCGTACTATGGATCATATCTCGGTTTTTAAAGTCCAAACAGTCAATCTAAACCATTCAACTTGATCTTCATATAAAAAAGGTACTTAATAACTAAATTTTATATTTTTTTAGAAAAAAATTTACTATTTTTTCAAATAGGTAGAAAATCACTAATTTTGAATGGTCTAGAAACATTAAATCAGGTGATCATATGAAATTGTTCAGATCAACTGTTTGAATTGTGAAAACATAGATATTGATCCATAGTACCATAGCCTCACTCTAAAAATAATAGAATTGAACTAACTAGTTTAAAAAAATTGTAGACAATTGTAGCCATCATACTCGGAGTAAAATTCGGCGATGACAAAGAACTAACCAAAGGTTTCTCCGTTGCGGTGGTGCTCGTCATATGCCTCTTTGTGCTTGCTTTCGGTTGGTCATGGGGCCCACTCGGGTGGACCGTTCCTAGTGAGATTTTCGCCTTAGAGACCCGCTCAGCGGGCCAGAGCATAACAGTTGCTGTCAATCTCTTGTTCACCTTCGCCATTGCTCAGTCGTTCCTCGCCCTCCTCTGTGCCTTGAAGTTCGGCATCTTTTTGTTTTTCGCCGGGTGGATAGTAGTTATGACTATATTTGTGTACTTCTTTGTACCTGAGACGAAGGGGGTACCGATAGAGGAGATGACTCTTCTTTGGAGGAAGCATTGGTTGTGGAAACGGTTTGTGCCGGAAGTTACGATCGATGCGGAAGATGGAGAATTTACTAAAAATGGCAAATGATTGAAAGAAATTGAGTTGCAAAGATGATATATGTTTACATACCAGTGCTTGATTTTATTTTTCCTTTCCATTTTTTTTTAAATAGGAAGCAAAACCTTCTGTAATGTTGTGTTTAGGGTTTCTTGATTGTTTCCTCTTTTATTTTTCTTTTTTTTTTTAATTTGCGTTCCAGTCCAGCTAGCATGGTTGACAAATTTTTTAACTTCTCGGAAAATTAATAGCCCAATAATTATAAATTATTCTTCAAATAAATCATTTAATTACAACTATTTGCACTCATCATTTTAACATTATGTTATATAATTGTATGTATTGGGCCAGTTAAAATTAAATACCCAGCACAATTGAACAGATATCCTCAAATTTCATCTAAATTTTTATTCTGATACAGTCCAGTAAATGTTAAAAGGGCCTATGTTTTTAGTAGAGAACTGAAAGACATTCATTTAAAATAAGGGGTATATTTGTCAATTCAATTTTTAAAATAACTGTAATAATTTTAAAAAAGCAATAATGTTAAGTTTTTAAGGAATTATTAAATATTATGGTGTTTTGATGGATAAACTGACTAGTTTAGAATTTTGTATAAAAAATCTCAATCAATTGTCTTTTTATTCCTCAGCACACTAAAAATTCTCCAAAATGTTTACAAGTAGGAAGTTGTATATATTTGTTTTCTAAATCTTATCCCCTTGATGAGTTGAGCACCATATGTCATAAGATCCCCTAATTTATACATTTTTGTGGTTAAAATATGGTTTATACAACAACTTTAATTATCAGCATTCTACATTTATGTACTTTTACCAGTTAGTGTTGCAAGTACACCCACAATTGTTGGTTCTTTCAAATAAAGGAGAATCTACGAAAAAGGATACCAAAAAATCAAATAGCAATTGATGAATCAAAGAGATAGAACTCCTAAAATATAAATCAGAATTTGTATAGATTGATATCAACACTTCAGATTAAACTAAAGAGTTAAAAAATAGCACATATAGACTCTGAAAAACATAAGAATAAAATTAAAAGTAGCACATGTATTAAACTGTACATATAACAGTAAGGTACCAGAAATACCAGACTGGTTTTTTTGCTGGATCATTTTTTTGCCATAAGGGTAAAACTGTCAATTTAATTTTTCTGTTAATATTAAACTTCATTTTTAAGTGATTAAATTAAGAAATGGATATATTAACAACATACTCAAGAAAAAGAAAAAAATGTTACCTCTGCTTCATCTTTTACTCAAACAGAATTATGCATTCCTAGTAATCTTCTCTTCGCCTTATTTCACTTCAAATTCCAAGCAAATCATATCTCACTTCTCTCTGCACAAAACAACACGAATTTCGATGCTACACCAACCATTCATTCCAAGTTAGAAATTATAAAAATGTATTGATCCATATAAAAACAACACCGAATATTTCTCTTTTATTAAAAGTGGTACAACAACCACCCGGCCGAATTTATATAGAAACAACCTTAAATTCTACTACATCTTTTATACATAAACCAGCATCAAACAAACCACAGATCGACCATCCTATAACATAAAAACCAGTAACAAACAAATCACATACCCTTCTATAACATCTCACAAAAGTGCAAACAACACTAAGAAAAAAACAAAAAAAGAAGAAAACCCTCCGGTCTCAGATTACATCACAGACCTACCCCTTTCTTTTCATAGCATTTCTTGACCAAATACTAGAGAGGAGAGAGAAAGGGGTGGATACCAGTCTCGGTACCACCATCATTGAGTTATCCAAAGCACACCACATTTATACACAAGTACCTAAATTAATTGCTTATTACCACCCACTAGCCTCCTGCAATCCATCTTCTCTAATTTGCAAAGACGACACGGCCTGAGCAGCCATGAATCCGGGGCAAAAATCAACCCGTGGGCCCAGGCCCATCTCTCTCATGGGCTGCAGAGAAGGAAACAGGACATCTCCAGTCCCCCTTTCGCTCCACCTATTATCTCCATTATGGTGCAATTCGCAACCTCCCCAAGTAAAATTTTGGCTGATTTTGATTTTCGCCAGATCCTCTGTGGCGTCTTCCCCAAGTAGCACGTGCAGTGCAACAGCCTCTGCAACACGGGCCCCCTCTTCGTCAAGCCTCTCTTGTTCTTCTTTCTTTTTTTGTTTCTTCTTTTCTAATTCAGATATTATAGCTGCTGAAGCGGCAAGTGCTTTTTCTAGTCTTCTTCTTTTCTTCTCTGCTTGTTTCTGACGGTCTAATTCGGAATTAACGGGTTGTTTCTTTTTGGGTTTTTTTAAAACTATACGACTAGGCCCAGATTTGTCCATACCATATACTCTTCCCTCGTCTTTATTCTGTTTGAAGTTTAAATTCTCTAATCAATATTACAAATAAATAATAAAATTAAATAATTTCAAAAGGAGGCAATGATATGAGAGAGAATCAATTACCAGAATAGGAGTTATTTTATGGAAAATTATAGTGCTTGAGATCGTGCACCTCTGATTCCTCTGTCAAAATCCTCTTTTGCAACTCTAAATTTATGTGCTGTCCCTTTCTCCTGCATTGTTTTTCTTCTTTCTAAAAAAGTTGTCCTACAAAATTTTAAAAAAAAAAGTATTTGTAAAAAAACAAAGAAATTGAATTATAGATGTATACATACATACAAGAAATTCATATCAAGGTGCCCATTCTATGACAGATTTTATTTTATCTTCCATTTTTGTACATTTAATAGGCCTTGTGTTACCACCGACCAGTATTTTATTTGGGGGTGTTCTCTTAATTCAAACTGAATACAACTGGATCTAGTACAGTATGAATTGGCAATCCAAAGAAATAAGGAGTGTTCTCTCAATTATAACAGAGAAATTAGGGTTTGGGCTAGCAAACCTGGTTTTGAATTCATTACTGGCATTTCTTTCAATTGTTTTCAGATTCATTCTTTCCCAAAAGAAAAACAACATTATAAAGATCCTAGATTTACACAGTATTTGGGGTGTTCTCTCAATTCCAACTGAATGCAACTGGATCTAGTACAGTATGAATCAGCAATCCAAAGATATATAATTGTAATTTCTAACGAGTCATTGAATATAAGCTAATAGGCCTTCAATTACCAATATTTTTTTCAAATATTTTTCCAAAATAGAAAGGGGGAAAAAAAACCTGGTTTTGAGAGTGGTGCAAGAGAGGGGACAGACAAGCGGGTCCCACTACACAGGTCGATTGGATTGGATTGGATTCGAATCGATGAGATTCGATTTGGGTTGGATTGATTAGATTGGATTGAATTTGGTTGGAAGAAGAAAACCCTAACTGAGGGAAGAACTCTTTTTACTTCTCTTTCTAATTTTTCTTTTGGGGAAGAAAGAAAGCTTTGGTCTTGGTCGGTTGGGATTTTTATAAGTGAATATTTTAACAAATAGTTTTGGCTTCACACAGCGCACCAACCATTTACAGTGCTGCTTGGAATCTTAGTCTGTGCGCTGCGTGAAGGAATAACTAATCTGTTAAATTCTTTACCTGATTTTATTGGTTTGTTGGTTGCACCTGGTGCACCGATGTGTACAGGAATAAGGATCCACTAAAGTATCTCCAGACCGTTCGATCTGATCTGACACGAATATTGAAGACCCAGATTCTGATCGTACAGTCTGGATTTAAAAACATAATTTGTGTTACTTTAGGAGTCTGGACTCGGTGAAAAGGCATCTGCTGCCAAACATTCTGGTAAAGATATTACCAGAGTATTTTCGGCTTCCTACAGCGCACGAACCACATGCAGCGCTGTTTTAATTCTACAGTTCGTGAGCTGAATGAAGCCAAAACTGCTCTGTTAAAATCTTTACCAGTTTATACTCGCATTTTATTTCTACAGTAGAGTTACAGTACATCTCGTGTTCATGTTTCCGGATAGAGATATTGACAGAGATATTCTGACGTAATTCAGTGCATCAATTGTAGATTTTCATCTAATCTCTATTGATTATGCGTTGCGTAAAGTAAAATTGACTCTGTCAATATTTGTACCTTATATTAATATATCACCCACTAGCAATGATCTCTGAATATCTTTATTTTTTTATTATAACTAACTAAATATTTGTAATGTCGATTTAAATATTAACAATGAGTCATTAATTATTAACGAGATGAATATATTTATCAATCATATAATGTTAGATTTTACATCTGAAAAAATCAGTTATTCTGTTATGCAAGCATCATATAATTGATCATCATTGTTTGCAAATAATCGAAATTAAAATACAATTTTGGTATTTTAATTGTCATTAAACTATTTCTAATATTAATAAATATAACGTTTTGACTTACACCTTATTATATTTGATTAACAAATATGAGTAAGCTACCATACATTGCAGTGTATAGGCATTTTTGTATATTAGATTATAAATTGCCGGATTCAAAGTCCAAAAAACCAACCCAAACTGTTCATCTTGTTTCTCCATATTAATGTGTTTGGAGACCAAATTTTACATTTTTTGAAACTTTTTTACTATATTTTTAGATTTATTGAAAATCGTTGTTTTCAGCAAATCTGGACCATAAAAAAAGCGATTTTCAATAAATCTAAAAAAATAGTAAAAAAATTTCAAAAAATATAAAATTTGGTCTCCAAACACATATTAATATGAGAACAAGATGAACGGTTCGGATCAACCGTTAGGATTTTGAAAAGTCGAATATTAAGCCGTTGCACGGAGGCCCTCTATGCTAGCATGCTAGCATATTACTATATATATATATTAAACTATATAGTATATATCTACTATTTGGATACGGATAATAATTTCTTAAATTAAATTTTTCATTTGCTTTTGGGTGGGGGATTTGGGGAATCCGTATCCTCTACATTAACTCAAAAAGAAATGTTTTGAGTTAATAAATTTCAACCGTCGAATTTTAAATAGAGCCAATTCGACCCCTGCTTATGATATAAGGGGTGTCCTTTAATATTAGTGCAGATCTAATTTGTACGAATTTTAAAATATATTGGATAATCATGATTCATTAACTCAAAAGATTCCCTTTTGAGTTAATGCAGAGGATACGAATTCGAGAGTTGGGGTTGGGGGGATGGAATCTTTATCCTCTGCATTAACGTACCGTGTGAGTTAATTTATGGACTGTACGATTAGAATTCGAGCCAATCCACCCCACACGTATAACGCACGGGCCCTTTAATATTAGTGCGGATTTAAATCGAACGGTTCAGATCTTAACTCAAAATTTGAGTTAATGCAGAGGATATGAATTCGGGGGGATGTTGGGTGGGTTTGGTGGTGGTACGGACTCACCAATGATAGGGACCGTTTTGTTTTTTTAAGTTTTTCTCTTTAAAGCAAAAAAGCATGAAGAACAAAAAAAATAGGTGCCTCAAAAGATTCCTCTACCTAAATGTCAATTATAAACCACAAATTAAAAGCCCCTTTTTTGGTGAACAAAATATTTTCTTTGATCAAATCAACTGTTGATGATGAACATGTTTTAACCTAGAATACAACAAACTACAAAGACTGGTAAACAAAATATTTTTCCTTTAATTAAATAAAATCAATTGTTGTTCAACATGTTTTAACCAAGAATACAACAAACCACAAATACTGATAAGAGGAGGGTTCAAATGCCTCCATTTTTTGTGCCTCCACCATGCCTCTATTTTTTAAAACGTTAATAACTCAAAATTTAAATCATAAATTTCAAAATAAAACCATTAGATGTGATCTATACTATTATATCTATGTGCTCAAATTTTTTTATTACATTTTGGTATTCTTTTTATGTGAATCAATTAGCTGAAAAATCAACGTCTAGAAATTATCCACATTAGTGCGTTCTTACAAGCTCTTGATGACAACCAAAACAAAGTTGAAATGTTATAATATTTTACAAGTGCATAAATAAAATGATGTAGATCATATCCAACGGTTTTATTTGGAATTTTAAGTTTTAAATTTTGAGTTATTAGTGTTTTAAAAAATGGAGGCATGATGAAGACATCAAAAATGGAGGTATTTGAACCCTCCTTTACTGGTAAATGTTACCACTCAAGCCAAAAAATATCAATTTAGACCAATTAATTGGTTAATTAGATGTTGGTAGTCAAGAATTTTTCTAATTAATCAGCTAATTATTTTCAATTATAGCCAATTATTTATGATTATAGTCAATTATTTCTAATTATAGCCGATTATTCCAATTAATTGTTTGACAGTGCAATATCAATCCGACGAGCACATACCATTATTTACAACACTGATATATATAGCTGAAAACCAGTTTGAACAATGGTACAATAAAATCAATACCAGTACTACTACTTGAATCCAAATATTTTTTCGGTTCCTTCATGTAATCAGTCTTAAACCCTATATTATTATGATATTATTTGTATAAATAAAAAATTCTATTAAATATTCTATAGTCGACATTTTCAAAAAGACCATATGTAGAAGAGGCTTCTGTTTAATTATTTTACTAAACAAACCGTGTTAATATTAATATATCATATTGCCCACTATATATATAAAAATATATTGAATAAACTTGTACACAACCAATGATAGGGACTGTTTTGTTTTTTGGTTTCTCTTTAAAGCAAAAGCATGAAGAACAAAAACAAATAAGGTGCCTCAAAAGATTCCTCAACCTAATGTCAATTATAGACCACAAATTAAAAGCACCATATTTGGTGAACAATCTTTTCTTTGATCAAATCAACTGTTGTTGAACATGTTTTAACCTAGAATACAACTACAAATATTGGTAAACAAAATCTTTTTTCCTTTAATTAAATCAAATCAATTGTTGTTCAACATGTTTTAACCAAGAATCCAACAAACCACAAATACTGGTAAATGTGACTGGCACAGTCCCACTCGAGCCAAATAGTGTTAAACATTCTGGTAAATGTTACTGGTACAGGCTCAGTATACTGGTACAACATCAAGATTAGTTCAGAACAATGCAATTTACACAATATTGACATTTTAAGTTGAGTAAAACCAATTATATTGAATGAAAACAAAATCCCTACTGAAATTATTCAGTGGTGCATATATATATGTATAAACTTTACCAGTAAACTAATCAAATTTAAGATGGAGGTGATGCTTCCATCAAATTTCAATTAGTGGAACAACTGTGCAAAGGGGAAGAAACAATCCTTCCAAATAATTAGAGAATTAGATGTGCAAAAGTGAAAAATTAAGAAATCATAGAAACAGTCAAATAATATACCCACAAACTCATTTTATTCATCTTAACTTGAATTGAAAATCTTACACCTACAGATACAGATACATTTACTTTACCAGTAAAGTGATTACCAGTAAAGTGGTTACCAGTAAAACCCAATTTCTACAGCAACAATACAACAACACTTTACCAGTAAAGTGATATGTAACTCCAAATTAAAAGACCGACCAGTAAAGTAACCTAACCAAATTACAAAACTATATCATATTCCAAATTACCAACAAACCTTTCTATACCAACATTAGAACAAACTTCCCTTACCAGTAAAGTAACTACTCCGAAATCGAAATTAAAAGACCACCCAATAAAACTAATCTAACCAAATTACAAACTAATGCACTCCCAATTAACAACAAACCAACCAACCCAACTATCTAATTTCTAAAACTTGTAGGATGAATAAGAAAAAAGTCACCATTTTGCATCTGCACAAGAAAGAAGCCGCGACTTCTGCTACCTGCCTCCTCTAACTATTGATCCAATTAGCCCCAATTCAACCCCTTTTTCCTCTTTTGAAAAAATACTCAGAGGAATTCAGAGCGAATTGAAGTCTCTTTTACAACAACACAGTCAAAGACAGCAACTTTTTCTTTGGAGATCATACAAATCAAACACCCAGTGTACCACAGAAACTACTACAACTTCAGTAAACTACGCAAGGCTCTAGAAGCCTCGTCATCACTTGTGGGACCTACACTGGATGACCTGAGCAGTAAGGATAAACCTGGTTGAGGCAAACAACTTGCTTCCGGTGCACGGCACGCATAAACCGGCCCAGCAAATGTGGCAGATCCAACCCGGTTCGGTTCAGATCCGTGTCTGGACCGATCCAATTGGGTTTTCTTCTGTGTCAGCGGCAACGTATCTTTACTCTTAACAGGAGAAACCTTATCAGATCCATTTTGACCCGATTTGAAAGCTTCACCCCGTTTCAAAAGCCTGAAGCCGTTTTTCAAAGGAGAGGTTGATAGAGGTGTAGAAGGAGGAGAAGTAGAAGGCGAGCTGGATTTCCTAGACTTAGGGTTTGGTTTAGCGTGTTTAGGGTTAGGTGAAGGGGTGGTTTGGTATTGGTTCGATCGAACCGGTCGAGACCTTCTCCGGTTCGGTGGAGTAAGCGGCTCATAAAAAGTGTGTGGTTGTCTGAGACAGTCTTGTGGTCTCAGGATTTCTGTCGCCATGGCGAAGAGAGAAAGAGAGAGAGAAGAAGAAGAAGAGAGAAAAAGGAAACCTATAAAATGAAAATGAAATGAATGGTGAAATAGATGGAGGGTGTATATATAGGTGGGAAAGGTTTATTTAGAGAGAGGCGGTTCACGGTTCGGTTTGTTTTGATTGCGGGTATACCCGATATGAAGTTTCCTAATTTGTATTGGTAACCCGTTTAGGCGGTTTCAAAACCAGTTGTTGAAAACAAAAGCAGTTGTCTTTTTTGTATTTGTTTTTAATTGAAAAATGCCATTTGTTCTCAATTATTAATTTATTATCAACATTTTATTTTATTTTAAGATGAAACTAATAATATTGAAGGTTAAATTTATAAGAAGAACTAATTAGGGGTAAATATAAATTAAACTCAAATTTGAGTCTTATAGATGTCTCTATCGTTTGATTCGCTTTCAGATCTGTGCACGCTAGATCAATGCGAATCTTAAAGCAGATTTGAATAGATATTAAAACAATACACACGAATTTTAAAACGAAACGGACAGTGCAAGAATCCATCGGACTAAAAATATAAGTATGATAGGCATCGGACGTACCCTGTTCCCGAACTAGTTATGATGATGAAACGTCTCGAGTTTTATTGTTTTAATGATAAGATATTTTGTTTTGTTTTATTCCTAGATAAAAAAGATCAAATTTACAAGTACAACTAATTAGGAGTAAAGATTTTAACAGAGTAATATTGGCTTTATGCAACACAAAAGCTATATAAAACTTTGTTTTGATTTTATCATTTGTGTATAGCATGAAGTCAAAACTGCTCTGTTGAAAATCTTTACCTCTAATTAGGATGTTGAAAACGTTTTCAATTTTATTTGTTTTAATAATAACATGTTTTATTAAATTCTTTTTTTTTGCATTGTATATCATTTTTTAATCTAATACAACTATATTAAATAACATTTTAATTAGTTGAATGATTTTAGACTTTCAGTAAACAAAAATATTTATTTAAACCAAAAAATAGTACTAATATTTAAACAGTGTCTTCCTTATATTGAATATTTCCAAAAAAAAAAAAAAGATAAAGTTTATAGGTCTAACAAAATATAGTTTCTTATGAGTAGAACTAGGGTGTTCTTAAGCTCACCAAAGTGTTTGGTGAGCTTGACTCTAAAACCCGTCAAATCGGTTTTAAATGACGAATCCGAACCGTTGGAACCCGCCTATTTTACGTGTGATGTGTCTACATGTAAAATTTTTAAACTTTCGAATTAGTTTAGTATAAAGTCAAGCGGTCAAAAAATGTTCAAAAAATGAATGCACTAAAATTAATTTATTAACCTTCTAATTTTGACCAATTGACTTTATACTAAACTAATTCGAAAGTTTAAAAATTTCACATGTAGATGCATCACACGTAAAATAGGCGGGTTCCAACGGTTCGGATTCGTCATTTGAAACCGATTTGACGGGTTTTGAAATCAAGCTCACCAAACACTTTGGTGAGCTTAAGAACACCATAGTTCTACTCGTTTCTTATGCCAAAATTGAATAATTAAATATAAATAGAAGATAAATATCCTAGTCATTATCCAACAACTGAGAAAATTGGGAAACCGAAATTGGATTCGGAGGGTCTAAACGGGTTCAGTCCTTACCCGGATCCGATACAAGATTTGACACAAGAGCGACATTTTATAATAAAATAATTTAAATATTCCCTCGCTTTGAATTAAAAGTTATCTTTAATTATATACTATGAACCACTCGCGCACGCAATTATTGACGGGTTCAAACAAGAAAAGCAACCTCAGAGTTTCTTGATATATCTAAAATGCCACGGAGTGGTCCCCAGCGCACATGGGCGGTTTGGCAGGTGGGACACCATTAATGAAAAGAAGCAACCTTGAATGGCAATATTTGTAATATTTTGGAACACTAAGGGTTTTTACTAAAAGGGAAGAAACCTGGAATACGTGAAGACGTGTATTCGGGGACCAATAAACGAGTCGTCGCCTGCTACTTTGTATTATATAATTTGTAGTGTTTCATGTAACGAGTGAAAATCACTTATTGTATGAATCGTTACACATATGTAGTATTTAGAAACGAAAGCCGAATGGTCGGCTGGGGCCTATGGTTAGTTGGTTCCCTAGGAGCTACGTTGTTTCTATCTTGTAGACTTGGTGTATTGTGAACCTCAGACGAATGATCCGTTGCTTTCTGTTGGTTCAATGTAGACCGGGTGTGTGCAGTTTGTTTAATGAGAGGTCGGTTAGGTTACCGACTGAAAGCAACTTGCCTCTCAAGTAGGGTAAAGATCTTAACAGAGGAGTTTTCACTTGATGCAGCTCATAGATTATACAATCAACACAGTATTTCTTACAGTTCCTGCGCTGCAGAAGCAAAATATACTCTGTTAAAATCTTTACTCCTGTAGTTGCCTAGTTGGTGCCAGCTAAGGTTTATCTGCTTTGTAGGTAGAATTGAAAGATTAAAAAGTTACAACAAAAAAAAAAGGATTAAAATTGAATTTTTCAAACTTCCTAAAAATTATTGTCTGCTATATGACTAAATTAAATATTAATTAAAGCTGGTCGTAATATTAATTAATATTATTTGAATAATTAAACCGAATTTAAGTAGAGGGAATGGTGAGCGTCTATTATTCTGATTTTGGTCATATCCTTTTATGGAATATGAGCAATTTTGTTAAGAAAAAGTGAAAAACCATATTTATCCTCAATAAAAATGACAAAAGTATCAACGTCAATTACATAGTTATAATTTATATATTTAGTGTAGTTAGTGTATTATATTTTTAGTTCATCTGAAAAATAATAATTTTGTATCTATCTAAAAAGATAATTATTTTTTTTTTAAATATAAAAAATGCTCACTATAAAATTATAAAATTACTTTGAACACAGAGTGTATTTTTTTCTTCGAAAAAAAGATTGAACCTTACCAATAGTACAGTTCCACCGGATGCAGGTTTCTAAAATGATACGACTATGTGTTTTACGGATCTTAAAATACATCATGGCCACATATTTGTTAGAAATCAGCTGAAACCGCACAATCAATCAGCTGTTCTTGGTGGAATTGTGGTACCAATTTATTTTTCGAAGAAAAATATAATCATTCCCTTTTCTAACTTTTTTTTAAATTTCTAAAATTAAAAAATATTGGGTCAATGTCTATTATTGACCCAATTTTATATAATATCTTTTTATGGGATAAAAGCAACTTTATTTTAGATTTTTGGATGAGCTTGGGTTAGCACTAATTCCTTATTTGAACACGCCATACAAAGTAATCTTTCTTTGTTGGGTTAGCAATTGAGATTAGCAATTTTTGGAGTTTGCTTGGATTAGCAGCTATTCTCATTAACCCATAATTTCATTAAAATGTATCTGAAAAATCAAATTTATCCTCATTATCAGGGGTGGACCCAGAATAGAACAGGGGGGCAACTGCTCCTTTCCTGGATTTCAAGTTTTAGTGGTGATATATCGGTACCGATTGACTTTGTCCATCTCTGAAAATATTTTTGCCCTCCTCTGGATGTTTGATTTGTAATTCGGATTAAATTTAGTGTTAAAATTAAAATAAATTTCTTCAATTATGATTGGTAATTAGAATTATAAGTTAAAGCATGAGAAATTATAAGTCACAGCATTGAAAATACAAGTCAAATCATTTTTTTTATCGAGTACCCAATTAGTTAATGAGTTTAAATCCGATAAGGTATTTAAACTAGATTCGATATTTTTTTACCCTGTAACGAAAATTATGAGTCCGCCCCTGCTCATTATCATAATTACTTTTTGTAATCAGCTTTAACGGAACTACAGTGCAAAATCGGTCAGTTTTAAAAAATCATAATAATCAAAATATAACTATCAAAATAAATACTTGTAAATTCTAGATTTTGTGGACCTTGAGATAATAAAAAAAAAAATTTAGGAAATGATAATTAAAATCAATCAAAAATAAATACTTCTATTTCGAGGAAATTCTGGTCAACGTGTTTCTTTTTGGAAAGTCTTTTTAGAGAAGTCAAAAATGGTGTTCTTGTTCATCCACTTGGCGCGTTTGAGTCATGATGATTTAATTTGATAGTGACAAGGCAAAATATTCTGAACATGAATTCTATCACTATTTTTAGTATTAGAAAATAATTAATGATTATATTTTTTTTGGTCTAGCATAAAATTTAGGACAGTGATAACAATCCCCGCAGGTCTATCCCCGCATTTATTCCCGCAGATACTGCCAAAAAAAACATGGTGGACCGCTCAATCATTAATGAGCGTTTAAAAAACTGCGGGTATTTAGCTTGAAGCATCAAAGTATTTATCCTCGATTTTCAAAGCATTAATCCCTATGCAATGATCTCTATTTATGAAAGAATTAAATCAATCCATTAATTATCCCCGCACAAAATTTCCTTTTTTTTTGAATCATCCCCGCACAACTGGGGACCATTAAACATGGGGGGACCGCTCAATCATTAATGAGCATTTAAAAAACTGTTAGTATTTAACTTGAAGCATCGAAGTATTTAACTTGAATTTATCAGGTATTAAACCCTATGCAATGATCTCTATTTATGAAAGAATAAATCAATCCATTAATTGTTCCCGCATAAAATTTCCTTTTTTTTTTTAATCGTCCCCGCACAACTGGAGACCATTAAATAAACAATCCCCTCACCCAATGATAAATACTCTGAGACATAATGATAAATATTTTATGTTACATGAGTAAATACTTTACATTATATGGATAAATACTTTATGTTACATGGATAAATACTTTATGTTACATGGATAAATATTTCTCATGCATACTTGCAACTTTCAGTAAAACATCAATGATAAATACTCTCATGCATAATGATAAATACTTTATGTTATATAGATAAATACTTTGTATTGCATAGATGAATACTTCTCAGACATAATTGCAACTTACAGTAAAACATCAATGATAAATACTCTCAGACATAATGATAAATACTCTATGTTACATGGATAAATACTCTATGTTACAAAGATAAATACTTCTCAGAAATAATGATAAATATTTTTTTGAACATCAATTAACAGATAAGCATTTATTAACAGTGATTGTTATTAGATAACAGTATAATTAATGCGCATATTGTTTTTAAAGCAATAATTAACGCGGGAATTGTTATTAGAGGAATGCATAATTAATGCGGAGATGGGAGTGGGGGGTTTCTTATAATTAGTGGGGGGATAAAAGGAAACTTTTTAGGGAAATTAGTGGGGGGATATATGGCAGTTAAGGAAGAGAGAGAGTGCGGGGAAAATGGGGGATGAGAGTGGGGGGTTTGTTATAATTATTCTAAAATTTATGGTTGTAAAATTATATCTCGCTTCATAAAAAAAATTACTTTTTATAATCAGCTTGTATTTTTATATTATTTTATAAAAAATATATATAATATTTAAAATAATTATAAAATTATATCTCGCTCCATAAAATTTTGTCATATCCTACTAAAATTTGACTTTGCCCCAATATTATGTAACAATTTGCATTAGTTAATTATAGAACTTTTATATGTTATGATAATTAATTTAACTTGCAAAATGAACGAAATATTGGTTAAAAAATTAACCTAGTTTGAGATTCGGAATAATATTGGTTAAAAAATTAACCTATTTTTGTTTCAAAATTTATAGCCCACCTCTGCTCAAAATGTTCAAAATTAATTAACTTTATTTCACGAAACTCGCTCTCTTGAAATGAAAATTAAGACAACATGCCACGTCATGTGAAGCGGTCTTTATACGTCATGTCATATCACATTACATTTTGTTGCACGTTATGAAACGTCATGTGATCATGTATATACATACGGGTAACACGTAATTTTTACATGTTCTTTCTATTTCTCAAAATATCATTATTAATTTCCAACTAATTTATTTTGAAGAATTTGAATTATTAAATAAAAAAAAATTGGAATTTGATATGGAGGCGATTTTAGTGACGGAGAGAGGATGTGGCAAAAACAAAATAAAAAAAAACAAAGGTAGGGTGTGAGATTGGAAAAGGAGGAAAAATGAAGCAAACTTTTTTTTTTTTTGGGTGAAAAGTTTAATCCATTGTAACTTTTTTATTTTATTAAAAGAGTTACAACGTAGTTGTTACATAAGATGAGACAATAAGTATCTTAAAAAGTATATAAATGTAAACAAACTAAAAACGCACAAAAGTATGTGTATCCAGTTGACACAAATTTGATCATCCTTACTTAAAAACATACAGCTGTAACGCATTATTTAAAAAAAAAAAAGTTATATGTCAACGATGGAACTTAGGATTTCTTGTATTCGATAAGTTTTAGAAGAAAAATGACAAAAGATTATTTTGTCTTTTGCACTGATTTTAGAAAATCAGGGCTATTTTAATTTAATAATATCTTAGTAATAACTAAAATTGCTTGCATAAGATTATGTATTATGTATACTCTATTGGAAATGCAAGCTTCTTAGAAATCGTTTATAAAAAGCATATTATATCGTTGAATAAGCATGAAATTGGTGTGATGTCTTTATCGGATCCTTATGTATACTGACGGATGAGATTAATTCCAGTCGGATCAGACTCAATTCGGTTCCTGTGAAGACTGTAGGGGTCCGTTTAGGTACTTGACTCAAGCAAGCAAATTGAAACTGACGGATCAAATTAATTCCAATCGGATCAGACTCAATTCGGTTCCTGTGAAGACTGTAGGAGTCCGTTTAGGTACTTGACTCAAGCAAGCAAATTGAAACTGACGGATCAGAATAATTCCAATCGGATCAGACTCAATTCGGTTCCTGTGAAGACTGTAGGGGTCTGTTTAGGTACTTGACTCAAGCAAGCAAATTGAAACTGACGGATCAGATTAATTCCAATCGGATCAGACTCAATTCGGTTCCTGTGAAGACTGTAGGGGTCTGTTTAGGTACTTGACTCAAGCAAGCAAATTGAAACTGACGGATCAGATTAATTCCAATCGGATCAGACTCAATTCGGTTCCTGTGAAGACTGTAGGGGTCTGTTTAGGTACTTGACTCAAGCAAGCAAATTGAAAGTGACGGATCAGACTCAATTCGGTTCCTATGAAGACTGTAGGGGTCCGTTTAGGTACTTGACTCGAGCAACTTGAAACTGACAGGTCAGATTAATCCCAGCTGAATCAGACTCAATCCGGTTCCTGTGAAGACTGTAGAGGTCTGTGAAAATTAGATGGATAATGCATGTACAGAAAATAAATTTGAATATTCCTTTTCTTTTAATAAATTTGAATATGCTTTTAAATTGATGTACTGGTACTTGAAAAAAGGAAGTCGGTTCAGTATTTTTTTGATAACGGAAGGTGGATAAAAGAAGGCCACAAATCTGAGTAGCTGAAATCAAATGTTTATCCATAACGGATTTGACTTATTACACAACGCGTGAACTAATTTGGTTATGGTATGACATGGCAAGAGATATGTCATGGTACGTAGTTTTGGAATTTTTTTTATAAACCATAAATTATTAAATTATTTTTAGGGACCAATATGATTACTTTTTTTTTTTAAAAAAAACCATAAGGACCGGACGGTCCGTCCGGTCTCAAAATCTGTTTTTCCGGTCTCACTTTTTTTTTTTTAAACATAATTTTTTTTGTATTAAAATATTAGAAATGTTGAATATATTTCTTTGAAAATAGAGGAAATACAATATAATTTGATTTATTAGAAAGACTGCAACAAATAATCCGGATCAATATTTTTCAGATCGGATTTTTCGCGGCTGTAAGAAAAATTAATATATTTCTTTATGTGTTATTAGAAAAAAATGAAAATGCTTAGATTCTGAGTTATTGATCCCGGTTCAAAAGTCATTTCTAGGTAATTCAGAAAATATTGTGATCCTTCTGGAACATTTAATTTATAAAAAGTTGTATCTATTTTTAAAAAAAAACAAAAACTTTAAGTCATTTAATGATTATTATTCAAAAAGAATTCTCAAAATAGATACAACTTTTTATAAATTAAATGTCCTAGAAGGATCACAATATTTTCTGGATTACCTAGAAGTGACTTTTGAACTGGGATCAATAACTCAGAATCTAAGCATTTTTATTTTTTTTCTAATAACACATAAAGAAATATATTAATTTTTCTTATAGCCGCGAAAAATCCGATCTGAAAAATATTGATCCGGGTTATTTGTTGCAGTCTTTCTAATAAATCAAATTATATTGTATTTCATCTATTTTCAAAGAAATATATTCAACATTTCTAATATTTTAATACAAAAAATAGAAAAAATTAAATTTTTTCTGTTTTTAAAAAAGAAAAAAAAAGTGAGACCGGACGGTCCATCCGGTCTGGGGAAAAACTGATTTTGAGACCGGACGGACCGTCCGGTCCTTATGATTTTTTTAAAAAAAAAAGTAATCATATTGGTTCCCTAAAAATAATTTAATTATTTATGGTTTATAAAAAAAATTCGTAGTTTTGTGTCTATATTTAATATTATATTTTTGACAACATTAATTTTCTTAAAAAAAACTAGAACTTCGATAAATATAATTAAATGTGATCAGTCACATGCTGTTATTACTCGTGTCATAGCAATTTCTCATAATTTTAGTTATGACTCACAATGTAACACAGAAAAACTTGACTTCATCATAATACATTACTTAATTTCAAGTGATCCAACTAATTATGTGGCAATGGATGGAATCATGTGGTAATTATATTTTGAAAAGAAAAAAAAAGTAGTTGAAATATATTAATATTTAGGTGTCGTGTAAAGTCAAACTGTATGAAAAATGAAAATAATTTAGTTTTTAAATTATTAGAAATTTTATCTTTTTAATTATCTTCTCTTATCAATTATTGAGTTATTTTCTCAAGAAATGATTATCGCACCAAATTTAATTCGATGTTCAGTTAAAAACTGTCTGAATCGTACAAATAATATTAAGATTCATACTCATGTTCACACAAATTCTGATGTAGATCAGACGGTTCCAATTGAACATCAGATTAAATTTAATCTGTTGTCCGAGGGAGGACAACCCTCGCTCGAACTTTTTTTATGACTGCAGAGTTGGTCCGACAAGCATCCAATCATTCAATTCGTTTTAAAATCAGTGCAATCTGTTTTATTGGTGCACACTTGCTTCAATTTTTGTACGCACAGATCTTAAACATAATCAAACAGTTCTAAAATCTATCAAACTCAAAAGTAGATCCGATAGCCATCAGATCTACCCGTTCTCTTCTTGTACGAGAACGATATCAACATGTTTCCTTCTTCCAATGTTTCACAACATAATTATTAAGGGTGCGTTTGGATGAATCAAGTAATAGTTTAGAATAACAACTATTTCTAGGTTCGGAAGAGTCGCTAATCCAATATTTCATAAAAATAGCGAAATAGCAGCTAATCCGAGTTATTTCTTTATTGAAAATAACGTTTTTTTTTCACCTAAATGTGTTGTGTTAAAAATAGCTCACCAAAAATAACAGTTTCTGTGTCATACCCTAAATTCTTTCCTTTCTTTTATTACGCTCATAGTCACCAATACAATCACGTTCGGACGTTCCTTTTCTCATTTAAGTGGGATTTGACAATTTGAAACGACGTGTCCGGTGTCTATTGGGAGTGATGTAGGGGTCAGTATTATGTGTGCTTTGAGATTCGTGTAGAGCGTATTTAAACGGTTAGGATTGTCCATAAAGTCACGCAAAATTTGAGACATCTCAGAGGATTCGAATTCCTTTCTTTTTTGTTTCCCGGAAATTCATACCTTCATCATTGAATCTAGTCGGCCATTGAATCTACAGGACATCTCCATTAACAAAAAACTGGAGAAGTTTAAAGACCCCTTGCTTTCTTTTGCGGGTCCCCCGTGTCTTTAACGTGTACTTGCAGTGTCGAAACCGTAATTCTTACCAAATTAATAAAGAAAACGAAACCTCTTGTTTAGTCATCACTGGAACCAACCTACATCACGACAAATCCCACGGTTTGCATGTCAACCACAGCATTTCATCGCATGCTCGCGGCCTAACCAGAAAGGCACACGTGTACGACTATGAATAGTACATGCGGGACCACCTTCAGTTTTTCCATTAATAAAATAATTTAATACTTAAAACACCAGGATCAGGAAAAATAAAAGGCGTTTAATCTTGCTTTTCATGAAGCGGTTATTTTCTCTCTCAAAGTCGGATATTCTGAAGTAACTCAAATTTTGAGTTTAGATCCGGAACGTTGGAGATGGAATGCACACCATGAATATACGTGCCGAAACAGATCTGACGGTCAGTTCTAAACTCAAAATTTGAGTTACTTTAGATGATATGAATTCAAATTTCCTTAATTTATAAGGAAAGACATTTCCCAACAATAAACTTTTATTAACAGAGCAGTTTTGGTTTCATGCAACGAATAGATTAGAGAAGCAAAACTGCACTGCATGTGGCTTGTGCGCTGCAAGAAGTCGAAAACTACTCTGTTAAAATATTCACCACACGGTTTCCGCCTTTCCGGGTCATTAAGAGGAATCCGAATCTGCTGTAATCCAGAAAGGGATTAAAGGACCCTGAAATTCTAATATCAAGCCTTCAAATATTTTCTGCACAGATCTCGAAAAAAAGTAAGTTTTCATACACAAATCTCGAGAAATACTAACGGTTCAGATTGGGATTTCAGGGTCCTGTAATTCCCCAAGAATTACAGCAGATTTATTTTCCATTAAGAGCATTTGATCGCATGCACGCGGGCTTACCAAAAACGCACGAGTCCCCAACTATGAATGGTTTCATATTTAAAACACCAGGATCAGGAGAATAAAAGGCATTTCATCTTACCAACTTAATAAAGAAAAAGAAACCCCTGGTCTCGTCTCACTGACAGCTGGAGCCACCCACATCAACGACACGCCCCGGTTTCCGTGTCAACTAGGGCATTTCATCGCATACACGCGGAATAATCAGAAAAGCACAAGTGAACAACTCTGAATAATTCAAATAATCATAATATTTAAAACACCAGGATCTGCAATATAAAAATTAGAATGCATTTTAGTTAAAATTAAGAAAATTCTGAAATAGAAATTTTCAAAAAAGTGTAAGTTCCTCTTAAGTAACTTAAATTTTATGTTTAGATCAAGACCGTCTGATCAGAATCTAGAATCTTCTATATTCGTGCTAAACTGATCTGACGGTCCAAAATAAAACACAAAATTTCAGTTACTGCAGGTGAAAGATTTCTCCATAATCTATTGTTAAATACTTGAACCGTACAATAACAGAGAGAGAACAGAGCAAAAGCAGCTCCAGTTTTGTTATTTCTTGCATTTACTGAAGTGGCAATGGCGACAGTTACAGCAGAGAGGACGGAGGTGAGTTCGCCGGACAGGTCGTCGTCGTCGGGCGGCGCCTCCTCCGTAGGAGGGAGCGGGAGAGTGGTGGCGGAATACGCCGGGTGGGTGTACCACTTAGGCGTGAACACGATCGGGCACCAGTACTGCAATCTCCGGTATCTGGTTCTTCGAGGCAATTGCTTGTTCATGTACAAGCGCGATCCTCACGAAAATCCTGGAGTTGTTAGTAATTAGTTGCAATTTCAGCTGTTTAATTTCGTTGCTTCAGCTTTACTCTTTTACTGAACTAATTTGTGCTTTATCAGGTTGATTTACGGATCAGTGCTTACTTTCAAAAATCAATTGAATTGGATCTAAATCAATTGAATTGGCATGTGAGATAATTTCAAACCTTTTTCTGATCAATTTTGTTTTAATCTCTTATCACAGAAGCCTATAAGGAAAGGTATTATTAGTCACACATTGATGCTACAAGAGCTGGGAAGAAGAAAAGTCAATACAGGGGTCTGTCTACAATCTTCTCTTATACATTTTGAGAGTTTTATCTTAATTTTGCTCAATTTTACATATTTTTAGTACTTTTCACCATTTATTTACTCCATTCACTACTGAAAAACCAAGTTTGGTCTGTTGAAAGATAACTTATTTACATGAATTTAGGCAATTTTTTGCATTAGTAATCATAACCTTAGAAGCAAAGATCTGAATCAACTTAGCTTCATTATAAGTCAAGTTTGGTTTAGATATAGATGCAAGAAGAAACTGGTGATACTTAATGGATTATACCTTCCGTTATGGTTTGGTGAAATGTAAGTTAAGGCAACATTTGCAAATAAATAATATATGTGTGGTGTTAGTTGTAAACATGAGAAACGTTGGGTGCTTTTATAAAATAATCTTATTTTCTTTAATTTAAATCCTTTTTTGGTTTTCAGGAATTTTATGTTCTTGGATTTTTCAATAGGCTGGATGGAACAAAGAAAGGAGAGGTTTGTAATCGTGTTTTATTGTTAAATCTCTCTCGAAATTATTTTTAACGTGTGGCTTTTTTTTTATGTTTTTGTTAATAAGTTTTTTTTCACTTTGTATTCTTTACTAGATTGCCTGTGCAACTCCGGGGGAGTTATGCAAGTGGTATGAGGCATTCGAGCAAGCCAAACAACAAGTACAAACTGCAACTTATGTTATATGAAATTATATATACTTTTGTATTATATTCAAAAACAGTGATTTGTACCTATCTAAAAAAGCAGTAAAATTTTTCCAAAAAATATAAAATTTGTTCTCCAAGCACATTTTAATATGGATATCATGTTGATTGGTTCATATCGACTATTTGGACTTTGAAAATAAACATAAAGCATATGAGGCACAATGAGGCATGAAAGACACTAGGCATTTTAACCCTCCTCTATATTCAAATAGTTGATACATGAAAATATACCACAAATCATACTCAAAGTAACAAAATCAAAGCATTATGAATATAGTTATTTATCTTTCAGTGCCTTAAGCTGTTTAATTTTTTATTTTCCAGGATGAGTATGATCTGATGAGCAGAAGTGGTAGGCATAGGAGACTAAACACTGAGGATGAGTGTGTAAATTTTAACTATTAAGAATATTTTTAATATAAGTCCAGAAAATTAAATCAAGTGTTACCATACTGATAGAGGCTTTGACTGGTGCTAAACCAAGCCATAGGATATACTTGCCCTTTCTCTTGGTATCGTGATATTTTAGTGTATAAATCCATGATCAATACCAATCCAACAACCACAAAAATTGATAAAATGAATGTTCAATGTAAGTTACTAACAAAAAAAAAGAATTTCAGGATAAATCTTGTGGGACACCGTCCTAGGGTTAGAAGATATGCGCAGCATGGGCTTGGAAAGCTTGTAAAAATAGGAAAAGGTGAAGCTTCATATTTTGGGACTTTCACCTACCAAAAAAAGAAAAATTTATAATTTGAGGCTTTGTTCAAATTTGTTCAAGGTTGTTACACATTGTATTTTATTTTCAATTTCTACTAAATTGGAATTGCAGGCCCAGAGATGCTACTTCGTCAGTCTTCAAAAATTGGTAGTGATAAAGTATTAAATGCACATGTTGATGATGAAACTGGAGATGCACTTGAAACACATGACTGGAGATGTGTTCGAACTGTCAATGGTACCTTTTATTCTTCTAATTGTTATTTATATAGTTGCGATTACTAAAAATGAGTAAATATGCAAGAAAGAGATGAATTTTAATGAAAAATTTGAAAAAGAAAGAACAAAAAGGAAAATGTGAATTAACATTTGACATGTGATATGTATCAACCACCCACCCACAAACAAAAAGTATCAGGGCTGTACCATTATGTATATGCATTTTGCAACATCTATAATATCTTTTAGTAAATATTTTATAAATCTGTTTCTCTGATATTTAGGTACTAGAATTTTTGAGGATGCTGCTAATTCCAAGGTACATACTAATCTGACTTGATTGTTTACTGAAATGTCTCAATTGCTTGAAAGAAATTTCAATATGTGTGGATCATATAATTTTTTTGTTGCTTGGCTACTTAATTTCAATAAAAATTAATGGCAAAAAGAAAACCCTGATATATGTAGGGAGTTGCTACCATGCTGATCAGATTTAATACCAAATGTACAACAAAAGGACAGTGTGCTTGAAATGCTTGTTCGAAACCTTGAAAAAATGGGGAATTTCATGTATACCCCTCAAAAATATTGAAATTACGTCTTCCCCCCGTCTAATATTCATAATATTATATTTGTCCATCTAAAGTTAAAAAACTCCCAAATTTACTCAATTTATTGACTTTTTAATTGATTAATGAAAATTCATTTTAAATTTATAAAAAAGTACCCATTTTACCCTTTTAAAAAATGCTTGTTCTATTTCGTAGTTCTCAAAGGGAATTCTCCTAAAATCAGTTGGGGTTGTAAATGCAAGTGCTGATTCTGTATTTGAGGTAGTTTTCAACCTGGACAGACGCAACAGATATGAGTAAGTTCTATTTTCATATTCTTCAAATCAAGCAGAGCCCTTGTATTTTTTTAATTTTGTGGATTTCTTTTAGTATATGTTTTGTATCCACCGTAAAAGGTCCTGAATTAGTTGTATACATGGTACTAATCATAGTAAAATTGTTGGTTAATTTTATTTATTTTTTAGGTGGGATGTTGTTACTGGAGATTTGGAGCTGGTGGAAACAATAGATGGACACTGTGACATTGTTTATGGGAAGTATGAGGCCAAGTACAAAACTTTGTAAGTACATCTATCGATTTTGGGAAAAAAAATGGGAAGATGGATGTTAATTTTAATTGCATGTAAATTATTTCTATATAACGTAAGAAAATTTTCAGGTGGAGTTCCAAAAAGGACTTTCTTTTTTCACGAAAGTGGTTCCGGGGACAAGATGGCAACTATAGTAAGCAGTTGTTTCCTGTCTTTATATTGAGTGAGGCTATGGTACTATGCATAGCGCAGATTGGTCCGTACTACGGATCAATATTTTTGTTTTCAAATTTCAAATTGTCGATCTGAACCATGTTCTTTGAACATGGTGTTCATATGAAAATGTACTTGCAGAATAAATTTTACATTTTTGAGAATTTTCTTACTATTCTTTTGGATAGGTTGAAAATTACTACTTTTGAATAGTCCAGAATTTCTAGATCAAGTGATTTTCCACCTATCTAAAAAAATAGTATGAAAATTCTAAAAAAATGTAAAATATAGTCTACATGTACTTCTTCATATGGAGATCATGTTGAACGGTTCACATCAATTGTTTGGACTTTGAAAATAGAGATATTGATCTATAGTACAGACCAATATGCGGTATGCATACTACTGTAGCCTCACTCCAAATTTATAGTTCATATTATTTTCTTTAGGAGAATCCTAACTCTCTCAATGTGTGCGTGTCCTTTAGTCATTTTGCAAATGCCTACTGCACACAAGAAAAAGCCTAATAAATCTGGATATCGCCGTGAAAAGATCCGTAAGTCTTTTTTCTTTTTCTGCTTTCAATAAATTCAGGCTTTTAAATTTACAATTAAAAAACTGCTTACTTTTGTGCAGCTTCCATTTGGGAAATTAAAAAGTTGGCCTCGTCACATCATATTTCAAAATGCCTTGTGACCCAAATGGTAGAAATGCAACCTAACTTTTGGGACAAGTGGAAGGGCAGTCTGTCGGCTAATTTTGAGATATCTATTCCATATTATTTGCTTTGCCAAGTAGCTGGTAAGTCGTGGTACTTATTTTTCACTTTCATCATATCTTTTATGTATTTTAAGTAAGGCACTGCAGTAAATATTTCTCAAGGGCACAAAACTGAGCTTCATTTCTCCTTGGTTCTGACTCAGTTTCATCCAACTTGGTAGTGCAATGATAAACATAGACGGGTACGTAATGGGTCAGGCGGAAGCATTTTCATATCCTTACCCATTAAGTTAACGAAAAAATAAAACTTTACCCTGACCAGCACCCGCACCCGATAAGCAAAAAAAATAAAAATAACTAACCTGTATCTGTCTTATCAAATACGATATGGGTCGGGTAAACAAATAAAAGGGTACCACTGGCACCCCTACCCCCAAGTGCATAGACAAACTCAAACTTAAGCTTGCATTCTGTAAAAATCATTGAATAAAACAAAAGAAAAAAAAGATGGAAAAAAAAAATCGAAAGCTCTTTTATCAGCCCCATACCAACCAGGAAAGCTCACTACTACCTCGAAGACCACTAAAATACCTATGCAAACCATCAGTTGTTTTTTCAAAGGTCTGGTCCCAGAATTTGCATCCCCTGGGATATCTCAAACTTGAGTTGATCTATGGAAAATCTGGACCATTCAAATTATTTCTGCACAGATCTCAAAGCACAATAGTACTGGCCCCTACATTCCGAATAGGCACCGAAAAAAACTTACACCGGCTATAGATAAACTGAAAATTTGAGATATCTTAGAGGATACAGACTCCCGGTCTCAGTAAGCATATAGACTGCTGCATGGTTTCTGCACTTAAAAATGTCCCAAATTGAGGTCATGAGATTTCATTTTTCTTTGATTCGACAACACAGGTCTACGTGAGTATTTTGCAGCCAATCCTGCGCTGACGTCAGAGTCTCCCACAGCAATCATGCAGCCAAAGTTCTTGACACATTCGTCAGTAAATTCTGATGCTGACAACGAGGATACTAATGATGAGTTTTATGATGCGATTGCAATTGACGAAGATGAAGAAGATAGTGACGAGGACAATGATGATTTTGTAGATTCCGATCCTGACAAGAATAGCATGGTTCTTTTATATGATCCTTCTTACCAAATTTTCCAAATGATTTCTTGGCACATGTCATTTTATCATCTTTTGATATAACGGCTATCAAGTAAAAATTCTAAAGTCAAGTGAAAAATAACTGTACAGCACTTTGATTTTTTGTCACCAACCAAATGACTTAGAAGGAGCACATTGCTTTGTTTCTTTTTCAGGGAGCAAAGATGAAGCTGAGGAATGTATCCTGGGCAATTGCTGGCTTAGCTTTGAAAAAAAATAAAGGTGATTTTTAAATGAGCAGGGTTAAAATGCTCCATTAGTTTCGTGCCCACATCATGCCTCACATCCTTATCTCCGTTTTCAAAGTTTAAACAATCGATCTGAACCGCTCAACGTGATCTCCATATTAAAATGTGCTTGGAGACCAAATTTATATTTTTTGGAACTTCTTTTACTTACATTTCAGAATATAAAAAATTCGATTGGCCTGAATTCTCTTTTGGTTGCTTTTTTCAAGCTTAGCTTTGAAAAAAGGTAAAGGTGATTTTTAATAATTACTTTCACTAATATCTTGATCCTTTTTGATACTTTGGCTTATTGTTGTATTATTTGGTAAAGCAGCTTCAGTAGTGGATATTGAACTAAATGCGACATCACCTCGTGTTGCAATTGATTGGAGTCAGTTAAATGGTTCATTAAGGCAAGCTAAAAGCGAACAAGAATCCAATTGCTGGTCAAGTCCTAGTGGAAATGGCTTCATGATAAGAGGCCAAACCTACTTAACCGATCACTCTAAGGTTTGTTGGTTGCTTTTACTGTACCATACCAGTATTTATTATATGATGAATGTTACTGGGTAAGTGCAGGCTGAGGATAGAGGTTTATCTGGAATAGAGATTATTATTCTAGCGTATAGTAGAATAGAGAGGGTTAATACTAGAATAAAGAAGAATAGAGGCTTATTTTCTGGAATAAAGCTTTTTATTCAAGTGTTGTAAATTCTTTTTCAGTTATTAATACAATCATTAGTAGGCATTCAGGCCACTAACCTTCAAAAAAAAGAAAGAAAGAAGAAATGCCTCTATATTTTAAAACACTATCCGATTGTGCTGCATTTTTTATCGTTATTTTGTTGTAGATTGCGGGAGGAGATCCTCTTTTGAAGCTTATGGCAGTGGATTGGCTAAAGGGCGAAGATCGCATTGATTCTATTGCACTTAACCCTAAATGCCTTGTTCAGGTAAACAAGGAGCTGTAGACTTTTACCTATGATATGACATTATTTTTTTTTTTTTCATATCTTAAATTAAAGATTTACTTTTTACAGACTGAAGCTGGGAAGAAGATTCCCTTCATCCTTGTAGTGAATTTACAGGTGCATATTATAATCTTAAAAACTGTTGATATCCTTTATCTTATGATTCTTTCATATTAAATGTGTAATAATTTTCACAGATTCCAGCAACACCAAACTACAGCTTAGTGACTTACTATGCATCAGAGAGACCCATAAACAAAGAATCTTTACTTGGTCGGTTTGTAGAAGGAACTGATGTTTTTAGAGATTCCCGATTCAAACTCATACCAAGTATTGTAGAGGTACACAGTAAAAGTTTTTTAAATTTTGTTTTTTAACTTTTTTTGGCTAAAACATACATGTTAACTGGAAGAATTAAATTGGAGGTAACTTGCAAAAATTCTTGGATTACAAAATTCGGGCAAAATTTTTGTCAGAAAGTGCAGAGCATAAATTAGTTACCCGACAGGTGGTCACAATTAAACATGTCTATGTGCACATGATACATCATATATTTATGGATTAACTTTAGGTGTGATTTCAAAGCTCTATAATAAGAAAGTGCATTTATTGATTGAAATCAAATGAATTTTTTTTCCCAGGGCTATTGGATGGTGAAACGTGCAGTTGGTACTAAAGCATGCCTTTTAGGGAAAGCAGTCACATGCAAATACCTTCGCCAAGACAACTTCTTAGAGGTAATTCAATGCTTAAAATAATGTCTAAGCTGATACCAGTATATATTCTCTTTTCACATCTTAAACAAGGTCAATATGTGTAATATTATCATTTTGTAGGTGTATTTTCATTTTGTATGTTTATATTGATTTTAGGGCCTATTGTCGTATTTTCATAAATAGTTTTCATGATTGGGCCTGAAGTACTGTCAAGTACTGTCAATATTTTTATTCATTTTCTTACACGACCATTTTTACTAATTAATATTAATATATGAGTGAGGCTATGGTGCTACACATAGCGTCGATTGGTCTGTACTATGGATTCATATTTTCTTTTTTAAGTGCAAACAGTCAATCCAAACAGCTAGACATGATCTCCATATGAAAATGTACTTAGTGATGAAATTTTACAAATTATAGAATTTTTGTACTATTTTTTGAGATTGGTAGAAAGTCACTACTTTGGATGGTCCAAAATTTTTAAATCCGGTGATTTTTTACCTATCTAAAAAAGTAATTAAAAAAAATTCTAAAAAATGTAAAGTTTGGTCTCCAATTATATTTTCAAAAAAGATGTCATGTTGAGTGGTTCAGATATGGGTTCATAGTACGGACTGGTCTACGCTATGCATAGTTACTGTAGTCTCACTGTTAAAATATTTTTATTAATTTATATTATTTCAATTGTTATTTGTTGTTTTCGTTGTGCAGATTGATGTTGACATAGGTTCATCAACTGTTGCTAGGAGCATAATCAGTTTAGTTCTTGGATATATCACTGGAATAGTCGTTGATCTTGCTATTCTCATTGAGGTTTGCTGTGTATTTCTTATTTCAATTCCTTTACATAATCAAATTCAGCATCTTAACTTTAAATTTCAATAGTCCTAATGAAGTAAGGTTAAAATGCCCCATTGTTTTCATGCCCCAATCATGCCTCGTATCCTTATCTCCGTTTTCAGAGTCCCAAATAGTCGATCCGAACCGCTCAACACGATTTCCATATTAAAATGTGCTTGGAGACCAAATTTTATATTTTTAAAAAAAGTTGACTAATTTTTTAGATAAATAGAAAATCACTGTTTTTCAAAAGGTTATTTTGTGCCTATCTAAAAATCAGTAAAAACTTTCCAAAAATTATAAAATTTGGTCTCCAAGCACACTTTAATATGGAGATCATGTTGAGTGGTTTGGATCGACTGTTTGGACTTTGAAAATAGAGGTAAAATATGAGAGATATGATTGGCATTTTAACCCGACTTGTCCTAATATATAGATGGAGAATCTCACAAGACTTGAAAGAAAACTTTTCTTGTTCTATAATACGGTACCAGTAACACATTTTGCTACAAATTGAACTTTTCAGGGGAGGGAAGAGAAAGAATTACCAGAATATATCCTTGGTACAGTCCGGTTGAACCGGATAAAACTCGACTCAGCTATCACCATTTAGAGAACTTCCTATAAATCGATTCCGAAGTATCTGGGTTAATATTTTTTGTACATTCGTCTGGGTGATATCTTAGAGGTAACATTTTTAATTGAGTATATAATGTGAGTGCTTGTATGAATATTCCTAGTTGTGCAATTAAAAAACCCTGTAAAATATTCGAAACTCAAATGCATTATTAAGTAAATTGAATTCTCTCCTCCTATTTTAACTTTCCAAAATTTTTTTTTCTTGACTTTACCAAAATGTAATGTAGGTTCAATAATTCGTGAACTGTTGATTTGAACCGTTCAACATGAACTCCATATGAAAATGTCCCTGTAAATCAAATGTTACAATTTTTTTTTAGATAAATAGGAAAGCACTTGATCTAAAGATTTTGAACCATTGAAAAATAATGATTTTTTAACTGTTTAAAAACATAGTAAAATAATTCGGAAAGATATAAAATCTAGTATGCAAGGACATCTTTATATGGAGATCATGTTGAATTGATTAGATCAACTATTTGAATTTTAAAAACAAAAATATTGATCCATAATACAGACCAATCTGCACTATGCATAGTACCACAGCCTCACTAAATGAGCTGTTGTTTAAAATTTTTGCAAAAAAATGAACTTTATATTTAGCTGTCGTTTAGAATTTTATGGATTTGAGAGTATTTCTAATTTCGATTTTTTCATTGGAAACTGTTGTTAGACATGTAGTCAAGAAAGCTGAACTCTGGAAAAAAAAAAAAAAAAAAAAAAACACTGGACGCCATAGTCAATGGCGTTCAGAGAGGAAAAAAAATAAATATTCACAGAAGCAAATTGATGATTTTTTTAGAAGTCACGACATCAATTGATGTCCCAATTCTTCTCTTATTTTCTGAAATTGTAAAATCGATCAGTGAAATAACAACGATTAAACTATTGATTTATTGATTCGGTCTAGACTTGGGGGCGACCGGTCCCATACCCATCAGTCAATTGACAACTCGATTTTTTCAATTTCCAAGTTAAAAAATTGATTATCTTTGCGCCATTTTCATGATATAACAGCGAAGCGGGACACATTTGACTGGACATTAGACTTAAATCGGTCTGATGTAATTTGTTTCATAATTTGTGCGTTTTGTTTCAATATCCGTGCGTGCCACTTCAAAGACATATATTTATCTTATTTCCTTCCCTGTCATGGAAACGGAACGTGTATTATAAAAATTGTATTCAAATCGATTCAATCTCCACTCGAAACTGTCTGATAGACCGAACTATTGATCCTGTCGCTCCAAATCTAGATTGAATCAATAATTCATTCATTCCTATTTTTGAAAAAAAAAAATCATCAATTTGTTTTCTCACTAACTGATTTTATAATTTCAATGTCCACTGAACGGTTTGAATTTGTCATTTAAAACCAATTTAATAGGTTTTAGAACTGATACTACAACAAAGTAGACATTTTTTGCAAGGAAAAAAACGCATTTATGACGGTCGTCCGTCGCAAAAAGTACTATTGCAAAAAGAAAAAACTGAACAATGAGAGTAATCCGTCGCAAAAAGTCACTTTTTTATCCTCGCGAAAAGTATCTCATTTTTGTTGTGTGAGTTCACAAAGAGATTTAGTGAACATAGGAACATCCTAGTTCTACTCGATAAGTACATGCTTCCCCCTAGGTTTGTCCAATCAAGATTCATATCATGATCTACATTCTTCATTTGTGAATCTGGATTGAGAATTGAATTGTATTAGAGGTGCAAAGTTTGTAAACTTATTTTAGATCATATCTGTACGTTGCACATGGATAATTAATTTCGGATTTTCAGTTAATATGGCAGAAGTCAGATAACATAGCAAGTACAATATGAAAAATAACACAGAAGAAATAGTGGGTTAAATGAGCATTAAATTTGAATCAGCCTCAAATTGCTTGAAATATTAATAGGGTTTATCACTTGTCCAACAGCTTTGTACCAGTAAGAAAATATCCAAATAAGATTAATTCATCAAATTTCTTGCAGTTCACAATTCTACTAATTTGAAAAATAACCAATGATGTTAATCAAAGATACATCAGTTGTATGAGAAAAACAAGAAATAGTTACATTGACTGAAGTCAAGTCAAGCTTAATTTGAATCAAATTAGGGTGAATATTGTGTCAGAAAAGATTCATATATGGGGGTAGACTACAAAATGTTTTTAATAATAAAATGTATCCATCGCACACCACTGTTGAAAAGCAATTCTTCAAGTCATACCTCAATTTTCCACCCGTGGGGCCCGTTCCAGGAAATCCAGATCCTAAATTCGGTCCTATCATGCATCCGATATAGCTGAATTAGTTATCAAATTTAGCAAGGAATTGGAAATTGTAAGTTGTATCTATTTTAATCTTTAAACTATATATGCTGATAATAATTGTTGTTTTTAGCTGCTGATTCTGACTATGTTTTTATTTAATTATTTTTTTTTGAGATAGAAAGATTGAGATGATCCAGTGATCAGACGTCACGACTCTTTATCTGAGTTTCAAATTTACGACTTCCCACACAAAAAGTATCCTTTACCACTAACTAGATTAAAAACTGATTCTTGATTCTTGATTTTGACTATGTTATGTTATGCTTCTAAAACGACCATTAGTTGGTTTTGAACAGATAACTGGCTTGAAGATAAATTTTGGTGAGTTTGAAATACCGAGTCTCTGAATTTGGATAATATGAAAAGTTAGCATCATGCTTTATGCAACCATTCTAAGCTGTCAGGTAGGTAAATTGCCAATTAAGTGGTGGTCCTTTTACATTAGAAAAATCATACAAAAAGTAATTGCAAGATGTGAACGGGAGAAAAAAAATCTTGCAAATTCATGCATTTCCATCCATTCATTCAGTTCTCCAGTCAACTCTGATAGTCTTCTTCTACTAACTTATTGGAATGATAAATAGCATCATAGAAGATAGCCATTAATTAAAGATATCCTCTTACAACACTTGACAAACCAATCAAAAAAAAAAATGGGAGGTTTACATCTCTTACTTCTCATATGCTTCTTCTCCTTTCATCTTCCATCAAACAGCCTTGGCACAAATGAAACTGACATGTTAGCACTTCTCTCCTTCAAGTCTCTCATATCCAATAGCCCGTTCGAGGTATTATCATCATGGAATGAAACTCTACACTATTGTCAATGGCAAGGCGTAAGGTGCGGCAACCGCCATCCTGACAGAGTAACTTCTCTCTCTCTAGGTTCATTAAGTTTGTCAGGCCGTATATCACCTTCTCTGGCAAATCTCACATTTCTCAAAAATTTGAATCTTTCAGATAACCAGATTACTGGTAACATCCCAGCAGAGCTTGGTCATTTGAGTAGATTGCAAAATCTGAATTTGAGTGTGAATAACCTTGCCGGAAACATCCCATCAACTCTTGGTAATTGTTCCAGTTTAGAATTACTTAATCTGAGAAACAATAATCTTCAAGGATCCATCCCTTCCAATCTAATGCAATGTAAAAACTTGCGAACAATGCAATTGAGAAATAACTTGCTTGTAGGAGGCATACCTCCGCAGTTTGGTTTCCTAGAACTACTTGAAGTATTGGATCTAAGTACAAATAATCTTACAAAATCTATCCCAAGCACCTTAGGCAACCTTACGCATCTGGTAAGTCTTCATCTAGATGGAAATAATTTAGATGGTTTCATCCCGCCTTCACTCGGCCAACTAAAGGCTCTCGAGCACCTTGTCCTCGCTAGCAACTATTTGTCAGGCAAGATACCACATTCAATTTATAACCTCTCAGCCATGGTTGTCCTGAGTTTTGGTGGAAATCAGCTTGACGGAAATCTTCCTTCTAACATTTGTGATGCATTTCAGAACCTACAATACCTACTAATGCACAGAAATCAATTTAATGGAGAGATTCCAATATCCATATCCAATTGTTCAGCCATGATTATGATTGATTTAAGCTCAAACAATTTCATAGGCACAATACCAGATAGTATAGGAACCTTACAAAACCTTTCTACGCTCAGCCTGTCTACAAATCAAATTAAGGCCACCGGTGACGATTGGAGATTCTTTGATTCTTTAATCAACTGTACATTTCTACGAGTATTGAATCTTGGAGACAACCAACTCCAAGGAAAGCTACCTAGTTCTATAGCAAATCTCTCAACTAGTCTTTACTATTTAGGACTTTACCTGAATCCAATTTCAGGAAATATTCCTGCAGAGGTAGGAAAACTAACCAACCTTATAACCTTAGAACTAGGTCTTACATTACTTGAAGGAACTATCCCAAAAGAAATCGGAAATATTTGGAATTTGGAATCTTTAGGCCTATCAGGAAACATGTTATCAGGTGAAATCCCATCAACTTTAGGTAACCTCACCCATATGAATGGGCTCCATCTCGAGAACAATGCATTCACTGGGAGTATACCAGAGGAATTAAGCAATATGCAAGTACTAAATACCTTGAATCTTTCAAATAATAAATTGATAGGCTCAATCCCAAAGAAACTCTTCAATCTTCATTCACTTTCTATCAGCCTTGACTTGTCAAATAACTATTTGAATGGATCACTACCAGTAGAAATTGGTCATTTAAACAATGTAGCAGAAATTCACCTATCAAATAACAAATTAACTGGTCAAATTCCTAGCACAATCGATGGGTGCCAAATACTTCAAATACTTTATCTTGATGGAAACCAGTTGAATGGGTCTATTCCCTTCTCTTTGAGCAACATGATAGGGTTGCAAAATCTTGATATCTCCAACAATGCTTTATCTGGTCCAGTGCCTGAATTTATTGGTCAGATGAAACTTCAGTATTTGAATATTTCCTTTAACAATTTTGAGGGGGAATTGCCAAAAGACGGGGTTTTCAGGAATTCTAGTGCAGTAGACATAAGAGGAAATTCAAAACTTTGTGGCGGAATACCTGAAATGAATCTACCCAAATGTGTTTTAGATAACCGAAGGAAGAAGCACTATTCCAAAATTATCATTGTAATAACTTGTTGCATAGGCGGTATTATATGCTTGTGTATAAGCATGTTTTTGATAGCCCGTTTTTGTTGGAAAAAGGGATATCAGAATAATCCCCTACCATTTGTGGCCAAAAATTCTGAGTATCAAAAAGTGTCATACAATGACATTCTCAGGGCAACGGATCATTTCTCGTCGGAGAATCTAATTGGAAGAGGTACTTTTGGAACTGTTTACAAAGCTCCGATGAAATTTGAGAACGTGACAAATGTTGCTGTAAAGGTATTGAATCTCAAGCAACATGGCGCTTCTAGAAGTTTCTTGTCTGAATGTGAGGTATTAAGAAAAGTCAGACACAGAAATCTTATCAAAGTTTTAAGTTCATGCTCTAGCATAGACCACCATGGTAATGATTTTAAGGCTTTGATTTTTGAGTTCATGCTTAATGGCAGCTTAGAAACATGGTTGCATCCCGATGCATGTACAAATAGGCCATTTAGGAGTCTCAGCCTAATCCAGAGGCTAAATATAGCAATCGATGTTGCGACAGCGTTGGACTATCTTCATAACCATGGGCCCGCTCCTATCGTACATTGTGATCTTAAACCTAGCAATGTGCTTTTGGATGAAGACATGACTGCACATGTGGGTGATTTCGGGCTTGCCAGATTTCTAGTTCAACCTGATTCTACGTCTTCTCTGTTGACAGGAAGTACAACTGGACTTAGAGGTTCCATCGGTTATATTCCCCCAGGTACAAGCTTATTCTTCTGAGAAATTAATTTTGTGTTTATTATTTATTTTACCTTTTCTACCCTATCATGGTACAGAAAGAATTGCTTCAACAAAATTTGCTCTGTCTCATATGCTCTTTTAATTGTCTTAATACATGGTCCCAAACCTAGTTAGCTCCTAGCTATTAAATTGATATGTTAATAGTAAGTAACCAAGCTTTCAGAAGGCCAAATTAAATCAATGTATCATACATACTGAAAAAAGGGTGGTCAATTCATTTTTCCCAGGATATTTGGCACGGCTCGTATGTTTGAATTGAAAAGGAAAAATAGCACTATTTTACTGAACTTTGTGCATTATTTGTAGAAGGGTATGATTGTAAGTTTGTCATTTTTTAGAATATGGCATGGGAGGTCAGGCATCGGTTGAAGGAGATGCATACAGCTATGGCATTCTAGTGCTTGAGATGTTTACTGGCGTAAGCCCCACTGACGAAAGGTTCAGAGATGGATTGAGCCTCCACATGTACGTTGAGATGGCTTTCTCTGATCATGTTACTGAAATAATCGACCACAAATTGTTCCCGGTCAATGATGGAGGAGATAAATCAAATTCACAGGACATTCACGATTGCTTGGTTTCAGTGATTCGATGCGGTCTCTTGTGCTCCAAGTTGTCCCCAAAAGAACGCAATGGGATCAAAGAAGTTGTCAAGGAGTTAAATTGGGCTCGGGTGAAGCTGCTGAGATGAGAGAGATCAAAAGTGACAAATCGAATATGAGGTTCATGAGCTATGGAATTCATCATTAGTATTGTTATTAATGTGTATATTTGTATATGTACCTGATGGAAATTTGGATACAGCAATTGGATAGTGAACAGCTGCTGGTAAACCTAACAGTGATATATATATATGTGTGTGTGTGTGATATGCCTAGTTAGTAACTTAGTATAGTACTCAATGTGCAGTCCAGGTTCTGTCACATAAAAATTATTCAATACTGTACCTGGTCAGATTATTATCTCTTGAACCAACAGCACACAAAAGTAATCAATGAGAAAAAAGTTCTAATTTTAGCCAAATAAAAATATTACACTTATATATATAGACCTGTTACCAAGTTAGCACGGTTATTTAAGGTTTTAAATTTTTCAACTAATATTATTATTTAAGGTTTCATTATATACAATTTTTTAGCATTAAATTTATCTTGTTGACACCATATGAATAATATTCTTACTCTTTTTATTTAAATAAAAAATTACTTCTGGAGGTTTTAATTTAGTTAGACAAGTAGGCTGCTACATTTGGATCCTCCTCTCTTACTTTTGAATTTAGATACTGTTTTCCAATGCTTGGATTCCCTCATCTTTTGAGAAAAAGTACAATTTTCACTAGTATTATCACAGATAGCTTTTAAAACATTTTATATATGGACCATCTTTTGAACTCACAAAGTTATCATTTTAGTCCATACCAGAATTTGAATCATTATTTTGTCTCATCTTTAGTGAGAAATAATTGTTCCAACCACCTCAGTTGTCATTGGTCGAAACACGTACTATTCTCATATAAAAATGTAAAAAGTGATTCAAAATGAATCAAAACATTCCTCAGTTTAAATAGCAGATGCATGATGCCATGGAAGCTTCAAACGCTATATATATATATATATTTCTGTCAATGTTGGCCAAAGCATTGAGATAAGATTACTAAACCTATAGCCACATTCCATTGCTGAGTATGCCAGAGGTTAGTCCAAAGTCCAAACCCACAAAAAAAATTGTATATAATGAAAGCCAAATTCCATCATCAATTAACCAACATTAATTGCAAGTGATACAATATCATATCAAACTATAAAAATAAGCAAAGAGCATTACTTCTCTGTAAAATACAACATAAAAAACATGAACTTGAGAATTCTTCTAATGTAAAATTACTTATCAAGTTCGGCACAAAAAGCTGCAACAAAAACTAGTCAAAATAACACTAAAATTTCATTACTATTAAGTTCGACACATGATTGCCATACATTAATTAATGTAGAGCTAACTAAGGAACTTTATCTCCTTGTGTCTGTATTAGTTCTCTTTACACTTATTGTAAATGCATTAATATCAAATATGATTTAAAGCAGGAATAAAACAAGTATTGTGTTTTTTCGGCTTAAAAGCGGTATCAATAAATACTGTTTCACCAATCGCTATGTCATATGTATCGATCACATTCTTCTATTTTTACCCTTACTTTTTTGTCTTGTTATACGACTTTACCAAAGTGTAATCTAGATTCAATAATTCGAGCTTCTTATTTGTATAATTTGACTGCCAATTTGAATCTGATCAAGTTCAGAGGTTTAGTATAATACTCAGTCTGATGGTTTTTAGATTAAGACCCTTTTGGTTTGAATCTGGTTAAAAGTGTTAAAATTAGAGACGTCTGTGTTTACAAAAGATGGTGTTTTGAGGAGGTATTTGATTTACAAAAGCAAGCCCAAGGATATGGTTTTATATAGTTTCATATCTACTGATAGGCCATGTACCAAAGGCTGAGTACAGTGAACGTTGTTGAAGGCCCTCCAAATCCAATTACGCAGTTGGGCCTGAAACGCTCCACTCCCCTATACAACGGTTACGGGCCGATCAAGCCCTAAACTCAGCCAAGTTAGAGGTTCGTAATTCAATCCACACAAGATATATAGGGAACAGTTCGAACACCTGTCACCGCTGCGTAGCGCAGTTGGTAAAGACACCCCACTCTCCTTTGAGAGATGTGGGTTCGATCCCAGCCAAAGGTTGGAAGATGTGTGAGTGTGTGGGGCCTACGGGCATATCTCAAAAAAAAAAACAGTTCGAACACCTTACCGACTTTCACTCTAAAAAATATGAATAATTATTTCAATCCCCACACTCCAGTACCCGCATTGTACTCCCATCTCTTAAACAGATTTTAACTTCCCATAAATTAACTTAACTAACTAGTTTAATTAAATTTATTTACAACACTGTGATCTTCCAAGTTTAATTAAATTCATGGGTATAAATACTTGGAAGATAATAAATTAATACTTGCAAATTAAGATATTAATACTTGCATGTCTAACTTGATATAACTATATAGAGGGACCACTCAAACTACATAGGAGAAGAATCATACACGTTTTTAGAGGTGGGGTTTTTTTTTCAATATCTTACACATTTCTCACGTTCTATGAGGAATTTTGCGAATCTAAAACTATGAACGTATTCTACGCAATTTTATCTTTCAAATGAGATCCATAATGACGTACTTTCGGATTCATCATCACACAGGTATTTGTACCTCATTGTGCAAGTATTTATACCTCATCGTGCAAGTATTTATACCTATACTTGTAAGTATTTTATCCCTAATCGTGGACCCCGCATCTCCGCATCACATTTCCCTAATCGTCCCTGCGTCAACCTTTCTCTAACAAAAATAGTTGACCACATAGGTATAAATACTTCCGTGCATAGGTATAAATACTTGTAATACTTGATATTAATACTTTTAAATGTCAGCAGTGTCATATGTGAAAAATATTAGGTATAAATACTTAAATGACGAGGTATAAATACTTGTGTGATGACGAGCTCGAAAGTATGTCATCATGGATCTCATTTGAAAGATAAAATTGCATAGAAGACGTTCGTGGTTTTAGATTCGCAAAATTCCTTATAGATCATGAGAAATGTGGATGAGATTGAACAAATAAAATTGGGGGGATAATGGGGGAATAAGAGTGTGGGTACTCATATCACGTCCCAAAAAATATATGGCTTATCCTTTCTGAGATAGGACGTATCAGAAAGAAAGAAAATTTTCAAGTAAAAATATTTTGGAAAGAAACATTAATTCGTCTCAGATAAATTCTCTATAGCTAGTCACAATCGAAGTCAAGAGTGCCAAAATTAAGTTATTTTGTTTATTTGTTTCACTACTAGAAGTTGGACTTGTTACATGGGTAACACTTAGTTGTTATATTGGTGTGAAGTGTCCATGTAACAAAAATGACATTTTTGACACAGTGAAACTTGTTGCATAGGTATTCCCTTGTAAAAGTCACTCATGTAAAAAGTTTGATGTCTGCTCATACAATTCTCTTATTTACCCATGTAATCAAATATTTGAAGACCTGTGACCCTCTAACAAGGCTAGAAAGCATATTTTAATAAATGTCCATGCAACAACTCATCTCATATCCATGTAATAATTCTACAAAATTGAGACTAAACAGTTACATGGGTAGGTCCATGTAACAGGCTTTCAAAAAGTTATTACATGGTTAATCCATGTAACAAGTCTGGAATTGATTATTTTCATTGAGGCTTGTAATAAGGGTACTTGTTACATGGGTAACCATGTAACTGCCATTCTTCGGGCTCGTTGCAAGGGTGCGCCCATCTGACAAGCAAAATCTTACTCATATAACAAATCTAGATTCTAGTAGTGATTTTCGAATTTAATTCTTAAATTGAAATAAAATTGTTAGAATATTATTTTGTAAAAATAATAAACAACAATATTTCGAAAATCCATCTCTCTTGGAACATTATATATTTTTTATCCACCTCTCCTAGGGTTCAAATGCCTCTATTTTTTGTGCCTCCACCATACCTTCATTTTTAAAAACGTTAATAAATCAAAATTTAAATCATAAACGTCAAAATATAACCGTTAGATGCGATCTATGTTATTTTTCTATGTACTCATAAAAGAAATTACATTTCGATTTTATTTTTGTGTGAATCAATCATTTGAAAAATCAACGTCTAGAAACTATTCACATTAGTACATTTTTACAAGCTCTTGATGATAACTAAAATAAAATTGAAATGTCATAATTTTTTTACACGTGAATAGATAAAATGATGTAGCTCATATCTAACGGTTTTATTTTGACTTTTAAGTTTTAATTTTTAGTTATTAATTAAAGTTCTTCCAAATGAATGCATGATTAAGAAAAAAAAATAGAGGCATTTGAACCCTCCTCTACTAAAAGTGAATTATTTCTTTTTAAAATGTTTACATAATTCAGTCCTTCATAAAATTCTATATAGTTTACTTGATAACTGTGAAAACTTAAATTTAATTTTCACATGTCATGCATTATATATTTTATGTTTCAATCTTCCATTTAAGGTTTTTTAGTTTCGATATTGACTGGATGTGATCCGTACACTCATCTCTCCCTCTCTCTATATATATACTACTATGCCTATTTGAGCAAACAAAACCACACTCACTTGCTCACTGACTGGTCATTTCCTCCTCTGAATTTTAACCAAAGATGGAGAGTACCAAGTCCTCCATCCCTGCCAAGCTCAATCCACCACTCAACATGATCCATCTCGACCGTAAAATACCGATATACCGTGTGCATATGCTCGTATACTTCCTAGCTATCCTTGCCTTAATTTATCATCGAATAACATCTATTTTCGCCTCCTCTACCCTCCTCGAAGCTGTCTTATTACAGTCGATCCTAGTATCCGATCTCATCCTAGCATTCATGTGGGTCTGTGCACAGGGCTTCAAGTGGAGGCCGGTGCACCGGCAAGAGTTTCCGGCTAGGTTACTGGAACGGACAACTTGGCCGGCACTAGATGTGTTTGTGTGCACCGCTGATCCAAACAAGGAGCCACCGATGGGTGTTGTGAGCACGGCGCTCTCACTTTTGGCCTTTGATTATCCTTCTGAGAAGTTGTCGGTGTATATTTCCGATGATGGTGGTGCCGATGTGACGCTCTTTGCGTTCATGGAGGGTGCAAAATTTGCACGTCATTGGTTGCCGTTTTGTAGGGAGAACGGAATCAAAGATAGATCGCCCGAGGTGTTCTTTGCTTCGGGACGTTGTTGCGGTGGTGGTGACGAGGACAAGCTCAAGGTAATTAATTTGCTTTATATTCTTAACTTGTTGATAATTAATATGTTCTAAACTGTTTATTAAAAGGATAATGTTTTAATTTTGTTCATTTATATGTATTATATATATATCTTGCTAGCTTCCTTCATTTTTTTTTTTTCAAAAAATGAGAACAACCTATACAATATACTAGCCCACAATAATTTTAGGATGATTTATAATTTTATATCATATATATAATATATGGCCTCTGTTAATCCTCTGTTCTTTGTCAAAGATAGCTGTGTTATTTGACAATTTGGACTAGTTATTTTCGAACAGCTAGCTTGCCTTGGTTTTATTGGATACTCGTATTCTGTTTAAGTTTTATAGGCATCAACCTAATCTACTTTCTTTTGAACATAAAAGCTGGTAAAGTAAATTTGTAACCCCAGCTTCTCACAAAATTTACACGTCCAACAAACAAGGAAAAAGAAAAAGAAAAAGAAAAATCTAATTTAAGTGAAAAAACACAGAGAGAATTTTTATTTTTATTTTTATGGTCCAACTAGTTGTCTAGGATGAAAAAGTAATTTTGAAATATTGTAAAATCAGAAAAGCTCACCAATCAAACATTTTTTTAGCATTTAAAAAATTAAAAACGTGATAACTTTCTGATAAAATGTCCAAATATAGTACAAATTAAATGGTCTAAAGAGGCTTAAACTAAATCATTTTTCTTGGTGCCTTGTCTTTGTGTTGTGTTCAGGACTCACTATCAGTACTATTTGCAAATTTTTTTTTTTTTTTTTTACTTTTTTTAAACTTCAATCAAATATAAATAATTTAGACTGACTTGGCCACTTTAACTTTAGTTCTCAACGAAACATTACCTAAAGAAAACAAAAAAAGTTGATGTCATGTTTTTATTTTTATTTTCGAAATACAAAAAAAAAAATCATTTTCAATATATAGTCACACTGTGGTTCAAGTTAATTTGATTAGGATGATACTGGTATGCGCTATGTATGGTACAAAATTTATTAGGTTTTGTTTCTATTAAGACTGAAATATTCTGATTTTTTATGTGGGTCCAAAACGCTTTAAGTTTTACAAACATCAGTGACTATTCTTGGTTTTGGAATTGTATACGGAGACAAAAGTCGACTCAAATAATGCTGCAAGTGGTGACTAAATTAATCTTGTCCGCACGTTAAGTTCATTAATTTCACATAAATATCTGATAGATGTAGATATAAAACAAAAGCACATGGCACGTATCCATCACCTTTGTTTATCAAATTAAAGATTTTATGCAGCGAACTCCGTATAGCCTTTTCTATTAGAAGTATTACTAGTACACTTCATCAGTGTCTACCATAGTGACAAGGTGCGCGTTTAATTCGCGTTTAATTTGCGAATAATTTGTTTTCTTGCTATTACCGAACCGAATAGCGTATTTTACGTTGACCAAACCTTTGACCGTATAAAACGCGAATAAAATGCGAATTTTACAAATTAAACGCGAATAAAACGCGCACCTTGTCACTATGGTAGACACTGAATTAGGTGGGCCATGCCCACGCGAATAAAACGCGCACCTTGTCACTATGTTACAAATTAAAATGCGAATAAAAATTCGGGTGGCTTTGTTGGGAATAAACGTGAGAGGAGAGATAAAAGTCAAAAGTAATTGAATTAGGTGGGCCATGCCCACGTGATTTCTTGATATGCACCACTTTTAGAATTTGAATGGGTTTTATGATCTTTTGTGCTCAAAAATTATATAAAGATTGTATGACAACTTGAATTCGCACGTTTTTTTTTTTTCATTTTGGTTGTACCGAATCATTCCCGAATTATACCTGAATTATATCCGAATCACGAATTTTTGATCTCGCCGAACCGAACCCGAATTTTTCATTTGTCACTATGGTGTCTACAAGAATCTGTCACTGTCAGCGAAAATAAAAGTATTTTTTATTATTAGTATTATCGCATATACTTCTGTCAATAATAATATTATTCTTAGCAATAGTCAATTAATTTTTATCCTTGCAGATAGTGACAGATTTGTGTAGGCGATATATTGTAAAGTGCTCTAAGTGCTGTTTTTGAGTTTGTCATTAATAATTCCGACACTGATGATATTGAAATATCAGTTCTTAATTATAGAGTAGAACTAGAGTGTTTGTAAGTTTATCAAGATCTTTGGTGAACTTAAGTCTAAAATTTGTTAAATCAGCTTCAAATGACAAATCCGAACCGTTGAAATCCGCCTACCTTACGAGTGATGCATCTGGTGGATCTTAATCCAACGTTGAGCATATATGTAATATAATTATGAATTGTTTACTGTTATATATGGTTGTCGCAATTAAAGTTATCTAATATGGAATTAAGATATTAGACAATCTATGTATTTAATAGGATGTGGTCCATAAATGTGTAGAACAATTTAGGCTAAGATCAAATCATTGATGGACTGATTATGAGATTTGCAATTAAGAAAAACTGCTATTTTGACCCTGAGTGCAGACGCATTGAGTCCAGTGCGGACGCACTCAGTACTTAGCCAATTTTTGGGGAACTTCAGAAAAAAGTCTAAGCCTAGTGCGGATGCACTCAGGACTTAGACAATTTTCTAAAGTTTAGTGCAGAAATACAGAAAAGTCCGAGCCTAATGCGGACGCACTCAGGACTTAGACAAATTTTGGAGATTTTATGAAGTTCAAAGAAGAAAAGTTCGAGCGTAATGCGGACGCACTATAGCCCAGTGTGGACGCACTCAAGACTTAGGAAAAATTCAGGGCTAAAAGAAAAGCAGTTATTTGGACATGTCTCAACCCAGTGCGGACACACTGAATCTAGTGCGGCCCTGTGCATCCGCACTTGCGCTGTCAGATGTGTAAACCTATATATAGATGGGTCCCCAAGGCACAAGATAACTAACTCATCTCAGAATTCTGAAAGAGGTTATTCTTAGACAGAAATTTTGAGAGCCTTCTCATTTCTTCCACCATCAAAGAATTGAGAAGAGAAATCCATTAGAAATTTGGAAATGATTTCTCAAAGACGATCTTGTTGCTTTGGAAGACCTAATCTAAGATTCAACAAAAAAGACGTGAGGAAATAGCTAGGCATCTAGGGTCTTGTCTCACGCTCACGGAGACGGTTGTTGCTCCACCATAGGATTTGATATTCCATGGCAAACGACATGGAATCAGGTATTGTATTATGTACTAAAGATTATGTTTTGAGTCTCTTTGGCATAGGACGGTCTTAGGTTAAGGTAGGGATTGTTTCTTTTTCCTCGAGGTGTAAGTGTTTGACTTCTAGATGAGATATAATTGTTTGATCTCTAGATAAGGCGTGATTGTTTGGCCTTTATGATTACCAACAACGTCTACATTTGAAAATTTTAAATATTTGAATTAATTTAATGTAAAGTCAATCAGTCAAAAAATACTAAAAAAATGAATGCATTAAAATTAATTTATTAAACTTCTAATTTTGACCAATTAACTTTATACTAAATTAATTTGAATGTTTAAAATTTTCACATGTAGATGCATCACTCGTAAGGTAGGCGGGTTTCAATGGTTTGGATTCGTCATTTGAAATCGATTTGACGGGTTTTAGACTTGAGTTTACCAAAGGACTTGGTGAACTTAAGAACACCCTAGTTATACTCAATTATAATCATCACTAATAAGTAGCAATTCTATCAGAGACAGTAACATATCCACATTATTTACATATTTGCTATCACTAATTATTAGTGACTATATACTTGACAACTGCTGTCAAGATTTTAAACAAAATATTTAGTGACTATTTTTTACAAAAACCGACACTGATGATATCTTCTGTACTAGCTAGTGATTCATGATGCAGGTAGGTAATTAATGATCAATTCACTTCATCATAATTTCTGATTGAAAGTAGTGTTTTTTTTGTTGCAATATTTGGTTGTAGATGATGTATGATGCTATGAAAGAGAAGGTAGAAAGTGCACTGGATAAAGGCAATGTTAGTGCTGAGATAGTTTCCTCAGAGGAATATCAACACATTTTTCGGAAGTGGAAGGATTTTTCCCACAACAACCATCCTACGGTCGTCCAGGTTCGAATCAATAAAATGTTGTTATCATAAGTCACAGTTCTTGTAAGAAAACTGATCGTTGATAATCAATGGCTCATCAGTTCCTTAAACAAGAATCGTCACTGATAGTTAGCAAAACTATCAGTGACGGTTCTATTTAATAGAACCTTCATGATATATAGTTTGCCATTAGTGATGGTTTTCTCTTTCTCATGTGCATGCAGGTGCTACTTGAGAGCAGCATAGATACTGATACCTCTGGTCATGTCATGCCAAACCTGATTTATGTTTCAAGAGAAAAGCATCCTAAATCTCCTCATAACTTCAAGGCTGGTGCACTTAACGTTCTGGTAAGACCAACTATATTAATAGTAGCATTTAACATATATTGTTTCATTTGTATTTTCTGACATCCTATATACATATAAACCTTGGTTTTCCATACTACATTAGAATCAGAGTAGGCCGGGTTCGAATGTTAATGTCTCTATTTTTTGTCTTCTTTATATCTCCACTTTTTAACTTTTTAATAAAAAAAATTCTACAATTTATATGTCAACATAAAACAATTAGATGTGATATATATATTTATTTTCACTACATGCACATAATATATTATCACCTTTTGATTTTGGTTTTATATGAATCAATAGGTTGAAAAATCAACATCCATATTTTACCCACATTAGTATAAGCAAGCTCTTGATCATACTAATTAAAACAAAATTGAAATGTCATAACATGAATATAGAGAAAATGATATAGATCATATTTAATTATTTTATTTTGATATTTATTTTAAGTTATTTTAGGTCTAGAAATAAAAGCATGATGAAGACAATAAAAATGAAGAAATTTGAAACCACCTCTTAAATATATCATATATCATGATGCTAATTGAATCTTTCCTTATTTTTGTCAGGTACGTGTCTCGAGTGCCCTTACAAATGCACCGATAATTCTAACAGTCGACTGCGACATGTACTCGAGTGACCCGACTTCACCACACAAGGCACTGTGCTATTTTCTAGATCCCACCACCTCAACCAAGCTTGCTTTTGTGCAATTCCCTCAGCTTTTTCAGGGACTCAACAAGAATGATATATATGGATGTGAACTCAAGCGCTACTTCATGATAAATAATCATGGTTTCGATGGATTATGTGGGCCAAATTATGTCGGCACCAACACATTTCATGCGAGGTGTGCCTTGTTTGGTTCATCATTGAAAGGTGTAAATGATCAGGAGCAAATTGGGTCGAAGATGGTTTTGGAAAAAGCGATCAAGGTGGCGGGTTGTGACTATGAGGTCGGGACTAAATGGGGAAACACGGTTAGTTCTACTTTTCTCTTATTGTTCAGAAAAAAATTGATTTTGTAATGTTTATACCAGAAGATAAACTTTATGAAATTGTTGTCTCACTCTCCTTTTTGTTAGTGTAATAAATAGCCTTAACTTTTATAAAAAAATAAAAATAAATAGCCTTAACAAATTATCGAGCAACATGCCAACATCATGCTTTTTTTTTTTCTGGGTATTTTTAATTAATTTCAATATTAAGAACACTTATTACACCTTTGGACTGAAGAGAGGATGTCTACATGAACAAAAGAAATATTGTGCTGATCAGGTTCTCTTGAACAGTTGAATCATTCTATTTTTGGGAGTAAGAATAAGGATCTAGTCCTTATTTGCTTTATGAATCAAACATTTAATTTGGAGGAACTTGCTCACAAATTTAAATATGCCAATTGTAATGTATTCTGCTAAACAAAATGCAAATAATGAAAGATAGACAAACAGTGCAAGACTTGACTCTAAGAACTTATCTCATATCATATATATATATATATATATATATATATATTACTGTTTTGAAAATTTCAGATTGGTTTTCGCTATGGTTCCTTGGTTGAGGACTACTACACCGGCTATCGCTTGCACTGCGAAGGATGGAAATCGGTATTTTGTAACCCGCCCGAACCAGCATTTCTCGGGGAAGCACCAAAAAGCCTGAATGATGTGCTTAACCAGTGTAAGAGGTGGGCTGTTGGGCTCTATGAGGTAATGCCTTTTGTGACTTTCGCTTACCAGTCAAATGTTCTTTTAACAGATCCAAACAATCAATCTGGCACATGAAGGAGGTCCAGTAGTACACAAGAGGTGGTCGGCAGTGTGGAATATAAAGGTGCCCTTCAGGATTTCAATCTTTGGATGGTTAATGCTTAAAAATAAAATCCTAACAACAGACAACCTAAACAGGAGAGGATGGCAACTGGTTAGTATTTGCTATTTGTGCAAAAGGGATAGTGAAACAGTGGAGCATATCTTTAGAACTTGCAGTTTCACAACGCAACTAAGGTACAGGCTACACGCTGTTATGCCTGTTCTCAGAACATGTCAACATTCAGCTGGTGGAGCATATCAAGAAGCGATACTGTGCTCTCAAAACAAAGAAGTGAGGCAATTGGAGTTAACATTGTGTTTTGTCATTTGGAGGGAGAGATGCAAACGAATATTTGCAGAGGAGCACAAGACACTACAACAAATTGAACATGAGGTGATGACAGAGTATAAAAGCTGGTTTCCAAGTGGACAGATTAGTGCAGAGGAATAGAAAAACTACAATGTAATAGAAAGGAACTGTCATTGGCAGAGCTTCCTTCCACTTCCTCATTTTTCTACCTTCTTCTTACTTTATTTTCCTTTCAAACTTTTGTAAAATCCTGACACCACTGGTGTCTTTTTCAATGAAATCTGGAGGCTAGACCTTCACATTTTCTTCAAAAAAAAAACAATCAATCTGAATTGTTCAACATAACATCCATATGAAAATTTACTTGTAGATCAAAATTTTTTTACTATTTTTTTAGATAGGTAGAAAATCACTTGATCCAAAAATTCTAGACCATTGAAAGGTAGTGATTTTCTTCCTAAGGAAATAGTGAAAAAATTCTAAAAAAAATATGAATTTTAGTTTGCAAGTACATTTTCATATATGAAGAAAAATGTTAAACGGTTCAGATTGACTATCTTAATTTGAAAACTAAGATATTGATCCATAGTACAGATGTATCCACACTATGGATAATACCATAGCCTCACTCTCCTAAAAACTATCTAATTTACAGCAAAAAAAAGGTCCAGAAATGAAATGTCCTTTTAAAAGTTGCTATGCTTATGGATAACCATACCATCCCTGTACTGTTACGATCGCACAAGTATATAAATTGGGGCTTAATTGGATGATTGCAGGTGGGTTTTTCCAGGTATTGCCCCTTAATTTTTTGTGTCAGAAAGGTCTCGCTTGGACCGGGGCTAGCTTACTCGCAATACGCATTTTGGGGCATTTGGTGCATCCCTATTGCCACTTATGCTGTTCTGCCTCAACTTGCTCTAATCAACAATAGGCCATTATTTCCAAAGGTGTATTACTATGCTTATATAATCTTAATCTTGTTTTTTTCTTTTTATAGCTGAGTAATGATTTCTAAGACTATATTTATTATAAATTTAACTACAGCAGTAAGCAACATTCATCGACACACATTAATATATCGGCTTTTAGTTTCTAAAGAAGATAAATAATGGGTATATAGGAAGCATATGTCGAAACTAAATACATTAAAAAGATGAAAGAAAACCTATAAAATGTACTACTGTAACTTGCCTAACTGTATTATTGATTTTACCTAATTGCAGCCGTCGAATCCATGGTTTTATCTGTATGCATACCTTTTCTTGGCAGCCTACATTGTAGACATGGCCGACTTTGTCTCTTACAAGAGCACTTTTAGGCGCTGGTGGAGTGACCAGCGAGTGTGGCTTATTCGTGGCCTCACCGCATTCCCCTTCGCTATTATGGAATTTTTGTTCAACCAACTCAACATCTCCACCCAAGGTTTTAATCTCACGAGCAAAGTCATGGACGGCGAACAGAACAAGAGGTAATTTTAGGAACTTCTTTGTTATTTATGATGTTGTTCAAGTGTAGGAGGTCCTTTTACTCTCAATTCAACATGAGTAAATGTTAATACATTATTTCATTATGTCTCAGTATTTACAGAATACATCATCAGTGATGGTTTTTGTAAAGAACAATCATTAATAATTGTCACAAACTTGTAAACAATGTGGACCTATCAGTGACGCATCTTAAACAAAAACTGTCACTGATAGTGTCGCTAATTACCAGTGACAGTTCTGACATTTTGGGTTTAAACTCACCAACTTTATATTCATACCATGGTTAATACTGCTTGAATGCTGAAACAATATATCGGAATTGGTGGATATATAAGGAAATTAGTGAAGCAAAAAATCTCATAATAAGTTTTGAAATCAACACATATATATAATGCCAGGTTTGTACACTCAATATAGGTATGACCAAGGCTTCTTCGATTTTAGGGTAGACTCGCCTTTCTTTGTCATATTAGGCACTGTGGCAATACTCAGCCTGTTCGCATTCACGGTAGGAATGATCAGAATTAATGGCATGGTTATGGAAGTGTTTCTAGCAGGATTTGGCGTTGTGAACTGCTGGCCGGTATATGAGGCAATGTGTCTAAGGGTTGATAGTGGGAGGATGCCAGAAAGAGTTACCGCTCGAGCATTTGTCTTGGCAGGGATTATTCTTGTCATAGGTTGTGTTGTGTTTAATGTTTAACACACACACACACACACACACACACACACACACACACAGCTTTTCAGAGGAGAGTACACATTGGATCAACTCATGCTAGAAGTATAAGAAGATGAATTGATATTGCAGCTCATCAATTGTATATGTATTTGTTTAGTAGATAATTTGGTGACGATGTAAATTTGAACAGTAGTTATATATGAAATTATTGTAGTCCTTCGGGCTGTTAGTCTAATTGGTACAACTAATTAATAATATCAATTTGATAGTGAAAGTGAAATGATGCCTGCCTAAAATTGCAAGGTAGAAAATTGAGGTCAATTTATTAGCCCAACATGAAAAAATAGTAATTATATCTTTGCCCATAGACGAGAGAAAAAAATAATGTTATAAGAATTCAACTTTCAAGCAATGTTGATCCACAAAAATTGAAATATATGAAAATAGGCCTTCTCCAAAAAAAAAAGGTGGTAAAACTTAGATTTTAAAAAAGTGTTAGTGCAAATTTTAGGATGATTCAAAAGCATTGCTACTTTGTACAATTTATTAAAATTTTAGAAGAGCAACATTACTCTTAAGTAAAATTTTAGAAGATCAAATAAATACAACTGGAATTATGCATAAAATTTCTTTACAGTGCACTCTGTTATGTCTGATATTTTTAATTGTTTTAGGCTTCACATGCGATCGTATGATTCCCAAAATTGACGAACAAGCTCTAACTTTATGTGTATTATACGTAAATAAATTTATCTATGTTAAATCAAACATATACAACGAACAGGGGTGGAGGCAGGATTTGACTGAATAGGGGTCAATTTTTTTTTTTTCCCAATAACTGGTGAGTCAGAGAGAGAATATAAGAGATAGATATAACATAAAATAATAATTGTCTCGTTACTCTTCATGTGAGATTTTTGATATTTTTGATTAAAAAAATGATCTAAAATGCTAGAAGTAGTGGAGACGCATTGTACTTTATTTACAGAACAAAAGCATAATCCATTACCAGTTTTTTAAAAAAATTGGGGGTGAACTGATCCCATTCTATTAAGCTATTTCCACCTCTGACAATAAATATTCATCAAATTCTTCTTAAAAACATTTATAATGCATTCAAATATGTATGTTCATATTTTTAATCAATATATTGGTCTCGTTTCCCCATTAATTTATTAGATAACCACTAATTTATGAATAATTATATTCATCTCCACACTATAGTCCCCCCTCTATCCCCGCAGCTACAATAGAGAAATGTTGTACTATGGTCCCCACTAATTATATGATCCTTTATTTTTCAGTTCTTACACTCGTCCTATGTCAAATCTTTATAGGTATAAGTACTTGGAAGATAAGAAATTAATGCTTGCAAACTAATATATTAATACTTGCATGCGTAATTTAATATGACTATCCCCTTTTTCAGTCTCTCAATGGTCCCCTGCGTTAACCTACATCAAATGAAGTAGTGGAGACCCCGCATCCCCACATTAACCTTCCCCAATCGTCCTTGCACTAATCTTTCCCTAACGAAAATAGTTGACTACATAGGTATAGCTACTCTAGTGCATATGTATAATTACTTGTAATACTTGATATTGATGACTCGAAATGAGACTACTAACTTTTAGTATGTATAAATATATACTTAGTTATCCTAATGCTACTCTGTCGGATTACAAGCGCATAATTCTACCATGCAGTAGTGTCGGGTGTCAATCCATAGGGATAGATCTTAGTAGTTTAACAACAATAATACTAGTCTAGGTTCTTCGGCTTTGTTTGGGATGCGTGAATACTAGTAATAATAAATAAATAATAATAATAGGTGCAGTTTGATTTTACAATTTACTCTGGTGAATTTATAGGTGGAGATGCTAATTGCTATAAACCAAGTTTAGGGAGCCTCTAGGGTTATGGACAAATTCCTTCTAATTAACTCAATACAATATTTATGGTACTCATGTCTACCCATATACGACACTGTCACTGCCGCATACGGTCTTCTGTCACTGCCGTATGCGATATAGACCACCCCGCAGAGCAGAGCCGCATACCTGTACTATTATTCCCTACGAATTACTTGGGTTCGGTTCTATACGTATTTGAAAGGTTCTTCGACTCTAAGATCGGCTTGTGGGGGACAATTCTGATTATCACAGGATATAATGTAATTAAACCACTCACACCAATCTAATTAATTATATTCCCCTATTACTCGCTAAGTAATAACCCTAAACCCTATTCATTACAAGTAATAAATAAATTCCTAAGTAAATCTCAAGATGCTATCTAATCTATGTCATGCCAAGGGAGCCCACTGGGTTCGAATCCTAGCCTTTGAACCGCGGCCAGGCCTCGTTAGCCGAAGTGTTTATAGTACTTACATGTATGCCCTCTCACACTGAGGTACAACGACTTATAACACCTATTGGTATGTGGAGGACACTGGACCATCTGTAGACATAACTATGCATGCAAGGACATATTTCAATAGCATTTTATGTATAACGAAATCTCAAATAGATATAAAAGAAAAATAAATATTATAGTAAAGATCAATTGGAATTCATTACATCCATCCCTAGCGAGGAGGAGCTTAGCTACTCAAAGCCATGACAAAATAAAAAAAGTAATAAAAAAAGATATAACCTAGAACCTAGAACACCTCTTCCTTAGAAGACTCCTCTTCTTCCGCCTTGGACTTCGAGCGCCTCTTCTTCTCCACGACTCCAAATATTTCACGCAATATTCTGCTCTAAACTATGGACTTACACAAGTAAAACATGCACACTAATTCCTATTATAAGAGGGGTTTATATAGCCTAGCCTAAGGGTGAGGAGTCATGGAGAACATAGAGATCATGGGAGATCATTGGTGCCAAATATAGCATAAAATGCTATATTTGGAGCGCTAAACTTAGACTTCAAGGCGCTAAATTTATTCTATTTTATAACACGTTCTCAGCACGACCTATTCGGAAAAAGTTGCAAAGTTATTTCGTAATTAAAACATATGACTGATTATTATATTTTTCATTAATTTCAATTTCATTTAAATTTTTAGTTACTTTTACATATTATATTTTGTTTGAATTTAAAAGAAAAGCAAAGAGCATTACTTCTCTGTAAAATACAACATAAAGAAAATTTATTGAGTTCGGTGTTTTTCATTGGAAACTCTTCTATTCAGGAATGCTAAAGAAAAAGAAAAGAAAAGAAAGTGATAGGCCATGTACCAAAGGCTCTCAAGGACTACTCGTGGGCTGAGTACAGTGAACGTTGTTGAAGGCCCTCCAAATCCAATTACGCAGTTGGGCCTGAAACACTCCGCTCCCCTATACAATGGTTACGGGCTGATCTATATAAAGCCCTAAACTCAGCCGAGTTAGAGGTTCATAATTCAATCCACACAAGATATATAGGGAAGAGTTCGAACACCTTACCGACTTCCACTCTAAAAAACATATGGCTTATCCTTTCTGAGATAGGACGTATCAGAAAGAAAGAAAATTTTCAAGTAAAAATATTTTGGAAAGAAACATTAATTCATCTCAGATAAATTCTCTATATATAGCTAGTCACAATTGAAGTCAAGAGTGCCAAAATTAAGTTATTTTGTTTATTTATTTCACTACTAGAAGCTGGACTTGTTACATGAGTAACACTTAGTTGTTATATGGGTGTGAAGTGTCCATGCAACAAAAATGACATTTCTGACACATTGCATAAGTACTCCCTTGCAAAAGTCACTCATGTAAAAAGTTTGATGTCTATCCATACAATTCTCTTATTTACCAATGTAAGAAATATTGAAAACCCGTGACCTACTAGCAAAGCTAGAAAGTATATTTTAATGAATATCTATGCAACAACTCATCTCATATCCATGTAATAAGTCTACAGAATTGAGACTCAACAGTTGCATGAGTAGACCCATGTAACAAGTATTCGAAAAGTTATTACATGAATAATCCATGTAATAAGTCTGGAATTTAGTATTTGAATGGAGGCTTGTAACAAGAGTACTCGTTACATGGGTGTAACCCTTGTAACTGCCCCATGTGACAAGAAAAATCTTACCCATGTAACAAACCTAGATTTTAGTAGTGATTTTTGAGTTTAATTCTTAAATTGATATAAAATTGTTAGAATATTATTTTGTAAAAACAATAAACAACAATATTTCGAAAATCCACCTCTCCTGGAACATTATATATTTTTTACCCACCTCTCCCAGATTTCAAATACCTATTTTTTTGTGCCTCCACCATACCTTCATTTTTTTTTTTGAAGAAGAAATGCAGAGGTCGATGCCTCTATATTTCATTGATTAAAATGACACCAGTGGTGTCCAGTATTACAAATAAAAGGTTCGAAAGGAAAATGTCAAAGTAAATAAAACATAATGGAAAAAGGAATAAGAAAATTAAATTTAAATGACAGTCTATTGTTGCGGCACTTGCTGCTGCACTTGTTGTTGCTATCTGAACCATGCATCAAATTCCTGTATGATTTGTGCAAAAATCTGCCTTGTTGTCTGATTTTGTTGTCTAAAAACTCTAGCACACCTTTCTCTCCATAGCACAAAACAAATCATACCTTCATTTTTAAAAACGTTAATAAATGAAAATTTAAATCATAAACTTAAAAATAAAACCGTTAGATGCTATCTATGTTATTTTCTCTCTGTGCTCATAAAAAAACATTGCATTTTGATTTTTTATTTTTATGTGAATTAATCATTTGAAAAATTAACGTCTAGAAATTATTTACATTAGTACAAATGAATGCATGACGGAGGCACAAAAAATAGATACATCTACTAAAAGTGAATTATTTCTTTTTAAAATGTTCACATAATTCAGTCCTTCATAAAATTCTATATAGTTTACTTGATAACTGTGAAAACTTAAATTTAAATTTCACATGTCATATATTATAGATTTTATGTTTCGACCTTTCATTTAAGTTTTTTAGTTTCGATATTGACTGGATGTGATCCGTACACTCATCTCTCCCTCTCTCTATATATATGCTACTATGCCTATTTAAGCAAACAAAACCACACTCGATCACTTGCTCACTGACTGGTCATCTCCTCCTCTGAATTTTAACCAAAGATGGAGAGTACCAAGTCCTCCATCCCTGCCAAGCTCAATCCACCACTCAACATGGTCCATCTCGACCGTAAAATACCGATATACCGTGTGCATATGCTCGTATACTTCCTAGCTATCCTTGCCTTAATTTATCATCGAATAACATCTATTTTCGCCTCCTCTACCCTCCTCGAAGCTGTCTTATTACAGTCGATCCTAGTATCCGATCTCATCCTAGCATTCATGTGGGTCTGTGCACAGGGCTTCAAGTGGAGGCCGGTGCACCGGCAAGAGTTTCCGGCTAGGTTACCGGAACGGACAACTTGGCCGGCACTAGATGTGTTTGTGTGCACCGCTGATCCAAACAAGGAGCCACCGATGGGTGTTGTGAGCACGGCGCTCTCACTTTTAGCCTTTGATTATCCTACTGGGAAGTTGTCGGTGTATATTTCCGATGATGGTGGTGCCGATGTGACGCTCTTTGCGTTCATGGAGGGTGCAAAATTTGCACGTCATTGGTTGCCGTTTTGTAGGGAGAACGGAATCAAAGATAGATCGCCCGAGGTGTTCTTTGCTTCGGGACGTTGTTGCGGTGGTGGTGACGAGGACAAGCTCAAGGTAATTAATTTGCTTTATATTCTTAACTTTTTGATAATTAATATGTGCTAAACTGTTTATTAAAAGGATAATGTTTTAATTTTGTTCATTTATATATGTATTATATATATATATATATATCTATCTATCTTGTTAGCTTCCTTCATTTTTTTTCTTTTCAAAAAATGAGAACAACCTATACAATATACTTTCATTCAATTTTGTTGGATGTATATATACTAGCCCACAATAATTTTAGGATGATTTATAATTTTATATAATATATATAATATATGGCCTCTGTTAATCCTCTGTCCTTTGTCAAAGATAGCTGTGTTAGTGGACAATTTGGACTAGTTCTTTTGGAACAGGTAGCATGCCTTGGTTTTATTGGATGTTGGTTTTCTGTTTTAGTTTTATAGGTATCAACCTAATCTACTTTCTTTTGAACATAAATTCTGGTAAAGAAATAACCTCAGCTTCTCACAAAATTTACACTTCCAACAAACAAGGAAAAAGAAAAAGAAAAAGAAAAAGAAAAGTCTAATTTAAGTGAAAAAACACAGAGAGAATTTTTATTTTTATTTTATGGTCCTACGGTCCAACTAGTTGTCTAGGATGAAAAAGTAATTTTGAAATATTTTAAAATCAGAAAAGCTCATCATCAAAACTTTTTTTTTAGCATCTAAAAAATTAAAAACATGACAACTTTCTGATAAAATGTCCAAATATAGTACAAATTAAATGGTCTAAAATGGCTTAAACTAAATCATTTTTCTTGCTGCCTTATCTTTGTGTTGTGTTCAGGACTCACTATCAGTACTATTTGCAAATTTTATCTTTTATTTTTTTTTTTACTTTTTTTAAACTTCAATCAAACATAAATAATTTAGATTGACTTAGATCAAAATAACTAACATAGGCCACTTTAACTTTAGTTCAACCAAACATTACTTGAATAAAAAAAAAAAAAAGTTGATATCATGTTTTTATTTTTATTTTCAAAATACCAAAAAAAAAAAAAAATCGGCTATAAAGATCTCCTGTTGGCGAAACCGACCGTTTGTTCTTTTCTATGAAGTATTGTTGCATATCTCTTCAATAGTCACACTATAGTTCAAGTTGATTTGATTAGAATGATACTGGTATGCGCTGTGTATGGTCCAAAATTTATGAGGTTTTGTTTCTATTAAGACTGAAATATATTCTACTACCAAGTTTTAAAAAAAAAAAGACTGAAATATATTCTGATTTTTTATGTGGGTCCAAAACGCTTTAAATTTTGCAAACAGAAACGGAAAGTAAAGGTTATACGGCAGTGACTTTTCTTGGTTTGGAATTGTATACCGAGACAAAGTCCGACTCCAATAATGCTGCAAATTGTGACAAAATTAATAATGTTATCCACACGTTCAGTTCATTAATTTCACATAAATATCTGATAGATGTAGATATAAAACAAAAGCACATGGCACGTATCCATCACCTTAATTTGTTTATCAAATTAAAGATTTTATGCAGCGAACTCCGTATAGCCTTTTCTATTAGAAGTATTACTAGTATTCATCAGTGTCTACAAGAATCTGTCACTATCAGCGAAGATAAAAGTATTTTTTTATTATTAGTATTATTGCATATATTTCTGTCAATAATAATGATTAGAAAGCGAAGATAAAAGTATTTTTTATTGTCAATATTATCGCATATAGTTCTGCCAATAATAATGATATTCTTATCAATAGTCACTTAATTTCGGATAGTGACAGATTTGTGTAGGCGAGATGTTGTAGAGTGCTATAAGTGCTGGTTTTGAGTTTGTTATTAATAATTCCGACACTGATGATATTGAAATTTAATATCAGTTCTTAATTATAGAGTAGAACTAGGGTGTTCTTAAGTTCACCAAGTTTATTGGTGAACTTAAGTCTAAAATTCATTAAATCGGTTTCAAATAAGAAATCTGCACCGTTGAAACCCGCCTACCTTACGAGTGAAAATTTTAACCGGTCAAAAAACGCTCAAAAAATGAATGCATTCAAATTAATTTATTAAACTTCTAATTTTGACCGATTGACTTTATACTAAATTAATTCAAATGTTTAAAATTTTCACACGTAGATGCATCACTCGTAAGGTAGGCGGGTTTCAACGGTTTGGATTCGTCATTTGAAGTCGATTTGACGGATTTTAGACTTGAGTTCACCAAAGATTTGGTGAACTACTAATAATTAGCAACACTATCAGAGACAGTAACATATCCACATTATTTACATATTTGCTATCACTAATTATCAGTGACTATATATATACTTGACAGCTACTGTCAAGATTTAAAAAAAATATTATTAGTGACTATTCTTTAAAAAAACCGACACTGATGATATCTTCTGTACTTGTGATTCATGATGATCAATTCACTTCATCATAATTTCTGATTGAAAGTAGTGTTCTTTTTTGTTGTTACAATTTTTGGTTGTAGATGATGTATGATGCTATGAAAGAGAAGGTAGAAAGTGCACTGGATAAAGGCAATGTTAGTGCTGAGATAGTTTCCTCAGAGGAATATCAACACATTTTTCAGAAGTGGAAGGATTTTTCCCGCAACAACCATCCTACGGTCGTCCAGGTTCGAATCAATAAAATGTTGTTATCATAAGTCACAGTTCTTGTAAGAAAACTGATCATTGATAATCAATGGCTCATCAGTTCATCAAACAAAAATCGTCACTGATAGTTAGCGAAACTAGCTATCAGTGACGGTTCTATTTAAGGAACTGTCATGATAGTTTGCCATTAGTGACGGTTTTTTCTTTCTCATGTGCATGCAGGTGCTACTTGAGAGCAGCATAGATACTGATACCTCTGGTCATGTCATGCCAAACCTGATTTATGTTTCAAGAGAGAAGCATCCTAAATCTCCTCATAACTTCAAGGCCGGGGCACTTAATGTTCTGGTAAGACCAACTATTAATAGTAGAATTTAACATTTTTAGTTTCATTTGTATATTCTGACATCCTAGAACCTAGGGTCATGTAGAATATGAATGTTAATGAATATAAACCTTAATTTACCATACTAGATTAGAATCATAGTAGGCCGGGTTCAAATGCCTCTATTTTTTTTTGCCTCTATAAAATTCTACAATTTACATGTCAACATAAAATAGTTAGATGTAATATATATTTTTTTCTCTACATGCACATAATAAATAATCACTTGACGATTTTGATTTTATATGAACCAATAAATTGAAAAATCAGCATCCATATTTTATCCACATTAATGTATTTTTGCAAGCTCTTGATACTAATTAAAAGAAAATCAAAATGTCGTGATCTTTAATGTGAGCATAGAGAAAATGATATAGATCATATTTAACAATTTTATTTTGACATTTAAACTTTAAATTTTGAGTTATTGTAGTTCTAAAAATGAAGAAATTTGAACTCTCCCCTTAAATATATCATGGTGCTAATTGAATCTGTCCTTCTATTTGTCAGGTACGTGTCTCGAGTGTCCTGACAAATGCACCGATAATTCTAACAGTCGACTGTGACATGTACTCGAGTGACCCGACTTCACCACATCGGGCACTCTGCTATTTCCTCGACCCCACCATCTCAGCCAGGCTTGCTTTTGTGCAATTCCCTCAGCTTTTTCAGGGAATCAACAAGAATGATATATATGGAGGTGAACTTAAGCGCATCTTTCTGATAAATGGTCATGGTCTCGATGGAATATGCGGGCCCACTTATGTCGGTACCAACACATTTCATGCGAGGCGTGCCTTGTTTAGTTCATCATTGAAAGGTGTAAATGATCAGGAGCAAATTGGGTTGAAGATGGTTTTGGAAAAAGCGATCGAGACAGCGGGTTGTGACTATGAATTCGGGACTAAATGGGGAAACACGGTTAGTTCTACTTTTCTCTTATTGCTCAGAAAAAAAAAAATTGATTTTGTGATGTTTATAGTCTCCCTCTTAGGGGTGCAAACAGGTTGGATATTATCCGACTGTATCCGACTGTATCCGACTGTATCCGACTGTATCCGACTCCGTATCCAAAAATTTAATGCGGATATCCGATATTCGAATATCTGTGCAGATACGGATACATATATGATTTTAAATTTTAATTATCTGTATCCGAATAGTAGATATATATTATATAGTTTAACATATATTATGAAAAAAATTATGTTATTCACTATTATAAAAAACGGATATCCATATTCGTATCCGGTTAATATCCGATCCGTATCCGTATTCGTCTAATATCCGATCCATATTCGTATCTAAAAAATAAAAACGGATACAGATATGGTTTTACCACTATCCGATCCGTATCCCTCTCCTTTTTGTTAGAGTAATAAATAGCCTTAACTATATAAAATAAATAAAAATAAATAGCCTTAACAAATTATCGAGCAACATGCCAACATCATGCTTTTTTTTTTCTGGGTATTTTTAATTAATTTCAATATTAAGAACACTTATTACACCTTTGGAGTGAAGAGATGATGTATTACATGAACAAAATAAATATTGTGCTGATCAGGTTCTCTTGAATAGTTGAATCATTCATTTTTTTTGAGTAAAAATAAGGATCTAGTCCTTATTTTCTTTATGAATCAAACATTTAATTTGGAGGAACTTGTTCACAAATTTCAATATGCCAATTGTGATGTATTCTGCTAAACAAAATGCAAATAGTGAAAGATAGACAAACAGTGCAAGACTTGTCTAAGAACTTATCTCATATCATATATATGTATATATATATATATTACTGTTTTAAAAATATCAGATTGGTTTTCGCTATGGTTCCTTGGTTGAGGACTACAACACTGGCTATCGGTTGCACTGCGAAGGATGGAAATCGGTATTTTGTGACCCGCCCGAGCCAGCATTTCTCGGGGAAGCACCCAAAAGCCTGAATGATGTGCTTAACCAGTGTAAGAGGTGGGCTGTTGGGCTCTCTGAGGTAATGCCTTTTGTGGCTTTCGCTTACCAGTCAAATGTTTTTTTAACAGATCCAAATAATCAATCTGAATTGTTCAACATGATCTCCATATGAAAATTTATTTGTAGATCAAAATTTACATTTTCAAAATTTTTTTTACTATTTTTTTAGATAGATAGAAAATCACTTGATTCAAAAATTCTAGACCATTCAAAAGTAGTGATTTTCTTCCTATCCAAGGAAATAGTGAAAAAATTCTGAAAGAAAAATAAAATTTAGTTTGCGAGTACATTTTCATATGAAGATAAATGTTAAACGGTTCATATATATTGACTATCTTAATTTTGAAAACTAAGATATTGATCCATAGTACAGATGCATCTGCACTATGCATAATACCATAGCCTCACTCCACTAAGCACTATCTAATTTAGAGCAAAGAAAAGAAATGTCCTTTTAAAAGTTGCTATGCTTATGGATAACCATACCATCCCTGTACTGTTACGATCGCACAAGTATATAAATTGGGGCTCAATTGGATGATTGCAGGTGGGGTTTTCCAGGTATTGCCCCTTAATTTTTTGTGTCAGAAAGGTCTCGCTTGGACCGGGGCTAGCTTACTCGAGCTACGCATTTTGGGGCATTTGGTGCATCCCTATTGCCACTTATGCTGTTCTGCCTCAACTTGCTCTAATCAACAATAGGCCATTATTTCCAAAGGTGTATTACTATGCTTATATAATCTTAATCTTGTTTTTTTTCTTTTTATAGCTGAGTAATGATTTCCAAGACTATATTTATTATAAATTTAACTACAGCAGTTTCTAAAGTGCATTCATCGACACACATTAATATATTGGCTTTCAGTTTCTAAAGAAGATAAATAATGGGTATATAGGCAGCATATGTCGAAACTAAATACATTAAAAAGATGAAAGAATACCTATAAAATGTACTACTGTAACTTGCCTAACTGAATTTTTGATTTTACCTAATTGCAGCCGTCGAATCCATGGTTTTATCTGTATGCATACCTTTTCTTGGCAGCCTACATTGTAGACATGGCCGACTTTGTCTCTTACAAGAGCACTTTTAGGCGCTGGTGGAGTGACCAGCGAGTGTGGCTTATTCGTGGCCTCACCGCATTCCCCTTCGCTATTATGGAATTTTTGTTCAACCAACTCAACATCTCCACCCAAGGTTTTAATCTCACGAGCAAAGTCATGGACGACGAACAGAACAAGAGGTAATTTTAGGAACTTCTTTGTTATTTATGATATTGTTCAAGTGTAGGAGGTCCTTTTACTCTGAATTCAACATGAGTAAATGTTAATACATTATTTCAATATGTCTCAGCATTTACATAATACATCATCAGTGATGGTTTTTTGTAAAGAACAATCATTAATAATTATCTCAAACTTGTAAGCAATGTGGACCTATCAATGACACATCCTTAAACAAAAAAAAAAAAGTGACACATCCGTAAACAAAAACCATAACTAATAGTGTCGCTAATTACCAGTGACAGTTCTAACATTTTGGGTTTAAACTCACTAACTTTATATTCATAAAATTGTTAATACTGCTTGAATGTTGAAACAACATATCGGAATTGGTGGATATATAGGGAAATTAGTGAAGCAAAAAATCTCATAGTAAGTTTTGAAATCAACACATATATATAATGCCAGGTTTCTACACCCAATATAGGTTTGACCAAGGCTTCTTCGATTTTGGGGTAGACTCGCCTTTCTTTGTCATATTAGGCACGGTGGCAATACTTAGCCTGTGCGCATTCACGGTAGGAATGATCAGAATTAATGGCATGGTTATGGAAGTGTTTCTAGCAGGGTTTGGCGTTGTGAATTGCTGGCCGGTATATGAGGCAATGTGTCTAAGGGTTGATAGTGGGAGTATGCCAGAAAGAGTTGCCGCTCGAGCATTTGTCATGGCAGGAATTATTCTTGTCATAGGTTGCGTTGTGTTTAATGTTTAACACACACACACACACACACACACACACACACAAAGAGACAGCTTTTCAGAGCATATTGGATCAACTCATGCTAGAAGTATAAGAAGATCAATTGATATTGCATCTCATCAATTGTGTATGTATTTATTTAGTAGGTAATTTGGTGATGATGTAAATTTGAACAGTAGTTATATATGAAATTATTGTAGTCCCTCGGGCTGTTAGTCTAATTGGTACAACTAATTAATAATATCAATTTGATAGTTAAAATGAAATGATGCCTGCCTAAAATTGGGTAGAAAATTGAGGTCAATTTATTAGCCCAACAAGAACAAATAGTTATTATATCTTGGCCCATAGACGAGAGAAAAAAAAAATAATGTTATAAGAATTCAACTTTCAAGCAATGTTGATCCACAAAAATTGAAATATGTAAAAATAGGCCTTCTCCAAAAAAACAAAGGTGGTAAAACTTAGATTTAAAAAAAGTGTAAACTTAGTGCAAATTTTAGGATGATTTAAAAGCATTGGAACTTTGTACAATTTTTTAAAATTTTAGAAGAGCATCATTACTCTTTAAGTAAAATTTTAGAAGATCAAATAAATACAACTGGAATTATGCATAAAATTTCTTTACAGTGCACTCTGTTATGTCTGATATTTTTAATTGTTTGTCTTCACATGCTATCGTATGATTCCCAAAATTGACGAATAAATTTACGTAAATAAATTTACAGTGCACTCTGTAAGCTCTAACTTTATGTCTATTATACGTAAATAAATTTATCTATGTTAAATCAAACATATACAACAAACAGGGGTGGAGGCAGGGTTTGACTGAATGGGGGTCAAAATTTTAATTTTCCAATAAGTGGTGAGTCAGAGAGATATAACATATAATAATTGTCTCCTTATATATATATGGAGAGTAGGCTCTAATACATGTATAAAGCAGAAATCGTACGACCACTCTTTATATATATATATACCTGTATTAGAGGCTACTCTGCTTTATATATACATCACTTGCTATAGCAAATGCAAAAATTTCATCAACATGTGTTTTATTTCTATTTAATATAATACTATTTATTACATAATTTATAAAAATCTCATAATTATTTGATACTTGAGTTTCTTCTGGAACTCTATCAACCTCTTCTGGGGTGTTATCAATTTCTTTATGAGTTCTACCATTAATCTCTTCTGGATTTTATATACTTATTCAGGAGTTTTACTGTTAACATCTTCTGGGGTTTTATTGACTTCTTCAGGAGTTTTACCATCAACCTCTTCTGGGGTTGGACCAACTGCTTTATTCTGCTATTTCCTTTTACGTGGATTTACATCCTTAGAACCAAGTGGTCTTCCACGTTTTCTACGTACATTAGATTAATTAGATATTTTTATAATGTCAATTCGAGCAGGTGCGTTTATAGCTGGAATATGTGATTTAGTAACTCTATTCGTATCTGTGAATGCATCAGGCAATTCAATTGCAATTCTTTGCATATTTATGATCTTTTGAACTTTGAGTTCACATTGACCACTTCGGGGGTCAAGATAAGATAATGATGAATTCCAAGTTACTTGTTTATCCAGCTTTTATTTTTCTTTCTCTAAATTTGTGAATATTGATTCATTAAAATGACAATCAGCAAATCTTGCTGTAAAAACATCTCCTCTTAATGATTCTAAATATCTAATAATAGAAGGAGAGTTAAAACCAATATAAATTCCCAACCTTCTTTGAGGTCCCATTTTTGTGCATTGTAAAGGAGAAATTGGAACATATACTGCACAACCAAATATCTTTAGATAGGGCAAATTTGGTTCTCTTCCGGAGACCAATTGTAATGGGGAATATTTATGATAAGCAGTTGGTCTTAATCTAATTAGTGCGGCGGCATGTCCCCAAGCGGAAAACGGTAAACTAGACCTCATAAGTAATGGTCTAGAAATTAATTGTAATATTTTAATCAACGATTCTGCCAGACCATTTTGTGTATGAACATGGGCCACTGGATGTTCTACCATAATTCCAATAGATATGCAATAATCATTAAAAGTTTGAGAAGTGAACTCACCTGCATTATCAAGCCGGATTCTTCTGATTTGATAATCCAGAAAATTAGCTCTCAATTGGATAATTTGTGCTTATAGTCTAGCAAATGCAACATTTATTGTTGCTAACAAACTCACATGTGACCAGTGTGTTGATGCATCAATTAACACCATAAAATATCTAAACGGTCCACATGGAGGTGTAATAGGTCCACATATATCTCCTTGAATTCTTTCTAAAAATGAAGGAGCTTCAGGTCCAACTTTATTTGGAGATGGTCTAATAATTAGTTTACCAAGAGAGCATGCTTCGCATGTCATATCTTTTGTTAATAAGATCTTCAGGTCCTTTAGGGGATGCCCATTTGCACTTTCAATTATTCTCCTCATCATTATATTTCCTAGATGACCCAATCTATCATGCCATAATGTAAATAATTTTGGATCAATTGACTTCTGGTTAGCAACCATATTTGATTTTATTCTACTTATATAAGTACTATATAATCCAGATGACATTGCTTGCATCTTTTCAATTATGATCTTCTGGCCATTCTTAATAGATGTGATATGAAGATATTCGCAATTTTTCTCATTCATAATTTCAATATGATAACCATTCTTTCGAATATCTTTAAAGCTTAGTATATTTCTTCTGGATCTATTTGAATATAATACATCATCTATTATTAATTTTGTTCCTTCAGGTAACAAAATACAAACTCTTCCGGAGCCTTATATTAAATTACTTGTGCCAGATATAGTGTGAATATTATTCTCACCAAGATGCAATTGTGAAAAATATTTCTTACTTTTCAATATGGTATTAGTTGTTCCACTGTCTACCAGACATGGATCTTCATTACTTATCATTGCGTCAGTCATTTTCCTTTAAAATGCAAAAATAAATTACTTTTATTCATTAAACTTATTTGCATATAAAAATTTAAAAGTAAACTAAACTTTTATTAAACATAAATATAAACTTCTATACTACATTTTCTCCCTAAGTAATAATATATATTTCTTCATTGATATTATGGAAGAAATTTGATACATCAAGATGTGTATTCATATGGCATTCATTTTGGGGTAATTTTCAATAAAATTAGTTTGCACATTTTTTTTTTCTTAATTGAGGCTTGATAAAGCTCTACAATATGCTTTGGCGTACAACAGGTATGCGACCAATGATTTGTCATCCCACATCTGAAACAAACATCTTCAGGATATTTTTCTTTCTCATTTTTCATTAATACATATTTACAACGTCAGGTTATTACTACCATAACTTCGAGTTATGATAAATGAAAAAAAAAGATAAATTCAAACTTTGTTAGATTTGCCATATGTATTATGAAATAGATACAAATTAACTTCAGGTTATTAATGTCATAACTTCAGGTTATCAATCCCATAACTTTAGGTTATCAATACTATAACTTCAGGTTATTAATATCATAACTTTAGTTTATGAAAAGGGAGATAAATAAATATAAATAAAAAAATATAAATTGCATGAATAAATAAATAAATAAATTTAAATGTATTAATAAAAGTTAATATTATATAACTTCAGGTTATAATAAAATATTTTATTTAATAACTTCTGGTTATTAAATTGCTTGGCTGCACAATTGTAAAATTTAATTTGAAATAACTTCGGGTTATATTTTCATCCAATGACCTATAACAACTTTTGGTTATTATATTGATTTTATATAAAAATTTCTAATAAAACTTCAAGTTTTTAAATTGAGAATAACTTCAGGTTATTATTCATCCAGTAACTTATAATAACTGCTAGTTATTATATTAATTTTATACTAAATTTCTAATAGAACTTCAGGTTCTAAACAGAAACAGTTTCTGGCCAAAACAGATAGTTCCTGGTAGAAACAGAAAGTGAAGAAAAACAGTGTGTTCTACCAAGGCGAAAACAGATAGTTCCTGGCCGAAACTGAGGTCAAAACAGATGCGCATAAAACATTTATAACAATAACTTCAAGTTATTATTTTATTCGGGTAATACAAACTTCAGGTTCTTGATAAAATTTTAGTTGTGATAATAACTTCAGGTTATTATTCTTATTATTATATTCAGGTAATATGAACTTTAGGTTCTTGATAAACATTTAGTTTTGATAATAACTCCAGGTTATTATTCCATCATTCACTTCAAGGAATGGTTCTTATAAACTAGAACAAATATAATACAAAATTTAAATGAAATTTAAATTAATGAAAGATATAATAATTAATCACACAAATTACTTACATGATTACTTAGCAACATTTTCCGAGCAAGTTGTACTGATAACGTATTGTAAAATTGAAATAAAGTTGCAACAAAAATAAAGTAAATAACAAGAGAGATAGAGAGAGAAATAACATAATTTTATTCTCCACTATTGTATATAATATGTGTCAATTCTACATTTACAAAACCTCTATTTATAGGCTAGAAAGAGATGTTACAATAATAAAGGAGAAAATAAATGCCTATAGTAGTAGAGGTAGTGGACAATGAAATAAGAGTTAATATTAGAGGTTATAGATTGAACATCCACATAAATATATTTTATAACACATTCATTTTTTTTCTTTTTCTTTCAATAGTCTGTCGTAATTTCTTTTTAAATATTTCATATGAGCTTAATAAAGTCCGTACTAAAGAAGGACAAATTGAGAATGAATAGAGAAAATTGGTTATCAACAAATTAAGAAACCTATTTTGAGTAGTGAGTGGTTTTTTTTTTTGCTTGATTTAGGTTTTTCTATAACTAACCACTTTCAAAAACTACTATTCTCTGAGGCTATTTAAACATGGAAAATCTACCAAAAAAGGGCAATCAAAATCTAGGAGCTGGATGCAATGTGGAGGCTCGCGACAAAGTTTTCGGGTTTTATCTCTCTTTGTTATTTGTTTTTATTTTACAATATGTTATATTTTCTAGGTTTAATTGTTATATTTTTTACACCAATGAAATGCTAGATTGTACTGTCGAGTTATAGCTTGTAAACCAATTTCTATGTGTACTTGATCACTGTTGCACTTATTTTGTATATGTTGTTTGAATTGATAGGACACATAAATCAACCAAATTATGGTATATATGCATGAAATATTAGGTAACCCAATTGCTGATTATTTGAACTACTTGAGATGAACTTAGGTTTTAGACTAGGTATAGCTGTGAAGTCTTAAATTTCTTCGGGGACACCATGTTAATTTGATATTTAAACGAGTTAACTGTGAAATTTAGATACATTCGTTAAAGTACGTCTTGAATAATCAAATAACTAATTAATAATTAAAGAGAGCAAGGCTTAGCCCGATACTACTACATAAAATGCGACTATACACGGTCATAAAAGCTAATGACAGACGGTTCCACGACTATGTCTACGCACATCTTGTATGAAAGGTCGATGCATGTACACCGTTGCGGAACCGTATCTATAGAGTACTAACATACACTATTCCTACAAGTGAACTGTGTCAGATCTTAAAAAAATGCGATGAAACTCTCGATTTATACGCTGTTAAAATAACTGTAAATAATAATTAGGGTTATATATACGGTTTCTACTGGGATCCGTGTACAGTTTTTGGATACCAATACTTTGTAATACAAACCATGGATGGTACTCTTTGTACATGCTTTATTTTTAAGAAATTCTTTGTTACACTTATTTTGTATATTTCTTTGCTGAAGAAGTCACACTTTCTACAACTTGAGATTGTAGCCCTCTCCCTTACGATATCGTGAAAGAGTACAGTGTGTGAAAGAAAGATGTGAGTGTGAATTTGAGAGAGAAAAATGGTGAGACAAAGATGAAGAAACCCTGAGAGAGAGAGAGAGAGAGAGAAGTGAAGGGGGACGAGGGAAATAAAGAGGGAGAAGAGACCAACGAGTGAGAGTTATTTGATTAAATGGGAAGGTATTGTGGCTTAAAGAAAGGACAATATTTTAATAGACGTAAATAAACTGAAAACCCTAAGGACTATGATACACGGTTCTATATCAAAACCCATGTACAATGAAGATTAATCAAACATTGTTCCTACAAAAAACCGTGTATAATATACAAATTTGGTGTGAAAAAATGAAAATCCTAATTCACAATATTTATACATGGTTATATCAATACAACCGTGTATGATATGCATGTTTTTCAAATTATATTTTTATATTAATGTTTGCTAGACATTAAAGAATCATAAAATAATCAAATACATATATAAATTTACACACAGAGATTTTTACATGGAACGTAACGAATCAAAAAACATATATCCATAACGATTTAAAAAACAACAAACATGAATGCATTGTCATAAAATATATCGTCGATATTATAATCTCATTTTAACTTGGAGCATCATTGGTATCGTGTTACCTAAATCTTGGTGGTACCAGAGTCAAAGGGAGATAAATCTCCCTACCATGATGAAATGTTTAATGAGAAATGAGAAGAATAAGTGAGAAAAGGAAGATATGCATGGACTTAAATTGGGTTGAAGACAGAAAGGTGAAGAAACGTGGGCGCACATTTCGATGGGTCGTTCCTTCAAAATAATATATTGTCGTAGGTTATGTTTGAGAGAGCGCGAATGAATCATACATAGTTATTAAATGAGGAGGGATCCAATTACACTTTTTTTTTTGGTAACACTGGATTACACTCTATATTTTCAAAGTTCAAATAGTCGATTCAAACCGTTCAACATGATGAATATATTAAAATGTACTTGCAGATGAAATTTTACATTTTTTTTGAATTTTTTTACTATTTATTAAGATGGATACAAATATTCAATGGTCTGAAAACAACGATTTTGTAAAATACTTAATAAATAGTAAAAAAATTCGAAAAAAATATAAAATTTGATCTGCAAAGACATTTTAATATATCCATCATGTTGAATGGTTTAGATCGACTGTTTGGAATTTGAAAACTTTGAAAATGAAGAGTATAATTTGGTATCATAAAAAAGGATGTAATTGGATCCCTCCTCTTATTAAATACAATTTTGTGTTTGGAGATTTAACATAAAGATATGATTGTCTAAAATCCTACATTGTTTCTTATTGGTTAACAATGTATAAATATAGGTTCCTTTCGTACATGGTTGATTTTTAAATGACCGCGTGTGTATGGTTGAGATAATATTCGTACAAGCACCTCCTTCCATTACACACTGTTTATTTGAAATTTTCTTGCATCCGTATATGATATGCCATGTCTGGTTAATGTTTTTGTAGTATTGGGATCCTTGACTAAATTGAATGGTATAAATATAGGATCCGAAACCCTCAAGTTATCAATCGAAAATTAATTAAAACTATAATTATTGGAATTGAAATTTTTGTACCAAAACTAGATATCAACCATATTACTAACTTGATAGTGATATCAAATTCAGATCTAGCTAACTTCTTGAAAATCTTCTGAATTTTCTGAATTCTAAAATAAGGTATATATATATCTACAAAGGAGATAATTAAATTAGTATGAACAAAATGTAATTGGTGCCGAAACAAAAATACATCTACCACTACATAAAAAAAATGACAGAGGAAGGATATTGCAAAAATCTCATAATACTCTTTCAATTATTTCAAAAGTCTCATAATTAATGGGTCGGATATTGCACAACATTTTGTTTTATTGTTGGGCCTTCCCGTTTCAACTTTTTTTTTTTTTTTCAAATTATAAAAACTTGATAATAATAGGGTGGTTCTAATATTTGGATCAATATTGTTTCTTCACAAACTTTAAATGGAATAAATTTTGCTTTCATAATGCTCATCTTATTCTTCTGAGGAGAATTAATCTAATATTATATATATCTTACAACTATTTTTAGTAGATGTATTTTCTAAGTTAAAAAACCGCAAATTTTATTAATAAATATTTTTTCCCTTTGCTTTTCTTGAATTATAGAAATTTGAAAAAAATAGGTTGGTTCTTATAATATTTGAATCAATATTGCTTCATTACAAACTTTAAATTGAATAAAATTTTCTTTTCTTTTAGTAGAATGAATCTCATATTAAATATAGCTTATAACTATTTTTGGTAGTTCGTATTTTTTCTTAGTTGAACACTGCAAGTTGAATAAATAAATATTTTTTCCCTTTGCTTTCCTCAAATTATAAAAACTAGGAAAAATAGGCCGGTGCTAAAATTTGAATAAAAATAGGCAGCTGATTGTAATATTAGAATCAATATTGCTTCATTGCAAATTTTAAATTGAATAAACTTTTCGTTTATAATGCTCACCTTATAATATTTCTGAGTAGTATCAATCTAGTATAAAATATATCTTACAACTATTTTCGTAGGTTTTTTTTTTGTAAGTTGAATACTGCTCGATTGATATAAACTTAAATAAATAGTCTGGTTCTAATATTTGGATCAATATTGCTTAATTCATTACAATCTTTAAATTGAATAAAATTCCTTTCATAAAACACCTTCTTTTCTGAATATAATTAATGAACCTAATATTAAATATATCTTATAACTATTTTTGGTAGTTCTAATTTTTTTTAGTTGAACACTGCAAATTGTCGAAATAAATATACTTTTTCCTGTTGTTTCCCCAAATTATATAAACTTGATAAACATAGGCAGCTGTTAATATTTGGATCAATATTGCTTCATTACAAACTTCAAATTGAATAAAATGTGCTTTCATGATCACCTTATATTTCTTAGGAAGGAATCTAAAATTAAGTATATCTTATAATAGAATAAAATGTGCTATTATTGGAACTTTTTTTTCCAAATTTAAACATCACAAATTGTCATAATAAATATCTTTCCCTTGACTTTTTCACGTATTATAAAAAATTGAAAAAAAATCGGCCTGGTTCTAATATTAGAATAAATATTGCTTCATTACAAACTTTAAATTGTATAAAATTTTCTTTCATAATGTCACCTTATTTTTCTGAGTAGAATGAATCTAATATTAAATATATTTATAATTATTTTTGGTACTTTTTTTTCTAAGTTGAATACAATAAAATTTGCTTTAAATTGAATAAAATTTTGTTGAAATATATAAAAGATGTGTGTTGACAATCGTCTCTACAATTTCTGTACATTCTCACTGAATATTAGACTTTTGTTATAATCATTGTATATATTATGTACTATATTATAGATATTAATATCAGAATTGACCAAATAGCCTCTTTCTGAGGTCTGATGCTGGGATAGAGCCGTCTCTTAGAGAATCACACTGACACGTAGAGGAGCATCGATCTAGTTAGGAAAGAGGGCTCTTAGCTATATAGGGGAAATCTCTGCTCTGGTAAGCTTGGCCTAGCTGAGGAGTCTTGTTCCACTCCAGCCATTGAGACTGAGACAGATAGTGGAAGCGGGTGGATAGAGAGTGGGCATGGTTCTCTATCCACCACCGTTGCGTTGTTACTGAAGGGGAACAAAATAAATTATTCCTTGTATTCCGCTTCCGTATCCGTCTAGGAATCCATCCATATTGGAATATTTTTTTTTATAGATTATAATTAACTAGTAGAATTACTTAGGGCTGGTATTGTTTGTGCCTATAGGTGAATCGTAACACCTTTTCTTCTTACTTGGTTTCTGCTATTACATTGTATTATGGTTCATGCTATCTTGGTTATCTTTGGATATCATTATATTTTATACGGTATAGTTGCTATCGGCATTCTATCTTTTTTGGTATACCGACCAGGAGTTAGTAGTTTGTAAGTCCAGCTATACTTGTTAAGAAGAAAGATGGGTGTTGGAGACTATGTGTGGATTATAGAAAGCTCAATGCTATAACAATGTTTAATAAATACGCAATTCCAGTGGTCTAAGAGCTTCTACAAGAATTCAAAGGTGCTTAAATATTTTTCCAAATCGATTTCAGATCCCATCAAATTTTGGGAGGAAGACACTTACCAAAACAGCATTTAGGGTGCATCATGGTCCCTTGGAATTCGTAGTCATGCCATTAGCTGCCCCGGCTTCATTTCATAATTTAATGAATGATGTACTTCAGAGGAGTTGAGATAGCATGCATGTGTTAGTGTTTTTCAATGATATTTTGATCTACAGTCAGAGTTGGGAGCAGCACCTAAGGAATCTATAGGGAGTATTTGAAAAGCTGAAACAACAACTATTTTCAAAATTGACTAGATGCTCATTTGGCAAGCAAAAAGTAGAATACTTTTGGGTCACATAATAACTAAAGAAGGAGTTCCAACAGATCCTAGCAAGGTTGAGGTTATACTCAATTGGCCGAAACCGAGTTCTTTAGAGAGTTGAGAGGATTTTTGGGACCCATTGGAATAACAACAAAACTATGGAGTGATTTAAAGCCTTTAACATATAAGCTCAAAAAGAATGGGTTCAATGGAATGAAAAATACCAAAATAGCATTTGAAAGGTTAAAAAGAGATATGTGCACAGCAACAGTGTTGGCTTTTCCAGATTTTTCCCAGCCATTTTGTTAATGAGGCTGATGCTTGTCAAGATGGGGGTGGACCAATTGCTTATATATTTTAGCAGGGCTTTAGGAGATTTGAATTTCGGCAAATCGACTTATGAAAAGGACACTTTATTCAATAATTAGTACTCCTGGCAGCTTCTGCTATAGATCTTTTCAAAATAAAAATAAAAATACTTATGAAAAGGAACTCCTAGATATCCTCATGCCAGTGGCAAAGTGGTTATATTATATAAAGAATAAACCCTGAATAATATATAATCAAACTGACCCAATACCCTCTGGAAAAAAAAAAAAAAAACCTCACAGCAACCAGCTCCAACGTAGGGTCTTAATCAAATTTTTTGGGTTAGATTATATGTACAATCCATAGCGTAGTAAGATTTAAATATAAGTCTTCAAGTATATTTTAATTTGGAACTATATTATGTTGAGAAATTCAATATACAATTTGAACTTACGAGGAAATATGAAAATGTGAAGTAAAACATGTCATTTACTAAGTACCTTTGCCTATCTCTATTTGATTTTGGATTATTATTTGGGATGTAATATGATAAAATTGTGAGCTCTTGATTAATACAACTATTAAACTAGGTTTAAAATTGTTTAGATAATCTATAGATGTTGATGTTAGAAATAGTTCATGTATAACATAGTGCAGTAATTACTTCTATATGTACCAAAACACTGATTTTAATTATTGAAAAAGTGAAAGAATCTAAAGGTTTCTAGCAGACAGCACCCTTTTCCTTTCTCATTCACTCTTTACTTAAAATAATATAACCCTAGAACATTGAATTTAATTAATATAGGCAATGAATAACCCAACACATAAAAGTCTACCATGCATATATAAAATAATCCATACCAAGCATGAAGTATTGCAAGTTGAAACAAAGAGAGATTTGCATTGTCCACAAAGTTTTGCAATTAAAGTTGAGAGAAATACCAAGCATAAATTATTTGTTTGCAAGAAAAGGGAAAGAGAGATTTGCAAGTCATTCTCTTCTACATTAAGAAAAGAAAGCAAACCATCAACATCAAGCAAAGAAATGAAAACTAGCCTTTGGTCTAGTGGCGAAGGCAATGCCCCTCCGTGTTGGAGGTGGCAGGTTCGAAATCTGGATATTAAATAGTTTGTTGGCTTGGCGTCCAACCTTTATTGAAAAAATAAAAGCAAAAATCAAAGAAATAAATGGAACCTACACATGTAGGTCTAAAAGTTCTATGGTTTGAAGCTCCAGTTTTGGAAGTTATTATCGTGCACCGCTGCTCCAACACCCTGCCCGACATTGTCTTCTGGGAAAAAAACATCCGGTTCAAGTAAGTAATCAAGAAAATCATTGCTTTCATTGGTTGAAGCTTCTGGAAGGCCTTTCATGTCGAAGTTGTTTTTTATATTTCCATTCATATTCCCATTTCCATTGATGCCTCTGTAGTTTTGTAATATGCTGGCTATCTCTTCGCTCTCCATGGAAACAGCAGTCTCCCTGTGCAATATCATTAATGCAAACATTTTATTTATTTATTTTTTTCTTTTATATGTATTTGGAGAATGTTTGAGTAAAATTAAATTTGTTATCTTACGTGACAGGGATTGAATCAGTGGGTTGATCGATAACCGTTTGTTCGATTCCATCCATTGAAGCCCAAATGTGTGCGGGTTCATTCATTGTGACATTGTATCCAATGTTGCGCTCATTGGTATCATTGCTGCCATTATGATAGTTACTACCAATGTAATGATACATATTGAAACAGTGCATCTTAAGCTTATAAATGACCAGTAAATATATACAAATAACTCACCTTTGAGATAGCACCGAATTATGTGGAAGCATGGTATGCGGGATATCATTCGTAGTGTAATAAAATGGATTTTGTTGAAAGAATTGATTCATTCCATACTGAGAATTAAGAATAAAAGTAAAAGTAAAAGTAGTAACAAAAAGATTTTATCAAATATTCATCTTACATTACTAATCAAAATCAAAACCGACCTACCAAGAGGATAACCATTAAGAGATTGTTTCTTCTGGTATTATCTGCTTTACTAAGTTGTTCAACATCCATTCGGTACATTATGGATCAAATGGATGAGTTGGATGATACCGAGGCAATCAACTTTTAGTTATTCAATAAGCATGAAACTGGTAAAAATAAATGGAGAGGAATCAAAGTATCAAACCTAGAAAGGTACCAGTACTGAAAATAAATAAAAGATGAGATCAGAGAAGTGTATTATACCTTGGCATTATACAGCTCCTTCATGTTATTTTCCTAGTGAAAAGAACGGATTTGTTAGTTGTCTATAATAAAAATGAATATTTTTTCCAAAAAAAAAAACGATTCAGTGTTTTTTTTTTTCCACAATTGATGAAAATAAAAATAAAATGAAAGTTTGAAGGAGATGTCAACCTTTTGATCTCGAATACAATTAACTAGATTAATAATTCCTTTCTCCAAATTCTCTAATACGTTTATGTCTTCAATCTCATTGATATATGGAATGTCACTGAAAAATACATAATACCATCTTGTCAATATTTTTTCGTTTTTCTTGCACACTTTTGTTTGTTTGAATAATTGAATTCATTTGCATATTAAGACCTTAATTATACTAGATATAATTCAATATTTATAGACTTCATTCACAAATCCTATACATCATTTAACCAACTTGATATCTGTATCTGGGCTAATGATAAATTTCAATCGTATAAAAAAGTGTAAGTTCTTACATCAATGGACCCAAAAAATTAACAACTTGATTTATTTCGTCTGTGTAATGTAATAGTTCCTGGTTTAATTCCTGCAAAACAAAAGAAAATTACATTTTAACATAAAATCCTATACAAGATATTTCCTATATCCTATACAAAAAAGAAGTTAAAGACAGTTTTCAATAATCACTTATATGAAATGAACCAATAATTGGGACCTGTGGCTGCATTATATACCAAGGTAATGAGTAATTTATGTTAATAATAATTATATATTATAATAAAAACTAATATTTATATGTGCATTAATTACTATTCCTATAGTGCCTCGATTTATCAAATAAGCTTTTTCAAAACATTACCTCAACTGGCTGGGAGCTGCAAGAAGGAAGACCCAAAAAAAAAAATAATAATCAATAACTATAAACAATCATAACATATGAATTAATAATTAACTAAAATAAAAATAAGCTTACCTTAGATAATCTAGTTTTGCCATATCAACCTCATGATCAACTTTTTTGAATGTTTTTCTTAAAGCCTATTCAAGGCAAAGAAAATTTAGACTAAGAATTATCTATAACAATTACACTAATCATACAAATTGAAAATAAATAACTAAAATAAATAAATAAATACAATAAATCTAAAAAAGTAATAATAGTTTTGAAACTTTCCTCAAGGCTTTCAAGTCTCCTGCTCAATTGAAAATAAACAAAAAAAAGGGAGATTTAGTTAGAGAAATACAAAAAGAAATAATAATATATGTAAATCAATTTTGAAAAATGCATACCTTTTGTTCCTATCTTGTGGACTGTGGTTACCATATTTTGTTATTACATCTTCGAAGTTACTATAAATGAGAAAAGAAAAAAAAAACATGCATGCTTTATCAAACTTTATACAAGGAAATGTAATGTGTGGACTCTGGATTGCACAACTTAATATGGAAAACCATGTATTTCATTAGGAAAGAAAAAAAAAGAACCCCAATTAATTAAACATGTGTTGTTTTACTCCTAACTCAAACTCTTAACTACTCTTTGGTGATGTTGCAAGTAATATGCAAATCTGCAAAAAAGGGGTCAGGTACCTTTTTTCCCCCAAACATAGTGAAGGTTTTCCCGAGGTGGAAAAAATGAGGAGGAGAACATCGACATCACACAAAATTGACAGTTCTCTGGCTTTTTTGAGGATACCCGTTCTCCGTTTCGAGTATGTGACCTGTCGGTTGGTGTTACTTTCCAATTTCTGAATCTTTAACTTGTTTCTCCCCATTTTCTGTTCACCATAGTCAGAAAGGATAATCAATAATTGGGTAAAAAATTAAGTCGTTCAACACTCAAATGAAATAAGCATTAATGGAGATCAGAAAAGAGGAGAAGAAAAATTATGTGGATGAGAAAAAGAGGAAAAGAAAAATGTATGGAGATGAAAAAGGAGGAAAAGACAATAGTAACTAAATAAGTTTTTCCTCTTATGGTGGACACAAAAAGAAAAAGGGAAAGAGTCGAAAAATAGTTTCATCTTCTTGCACGAGCTACAAAACGAGTTTCACACAGAAGAACATTAAACAAAAAAGAAATATAAATGAAGAAAATAACCAATAATTAGTCTCAAAGTTAATTGTTGGTAAATAAGTGATGCAGTTAATCCTCAAATGAAATGACCATTATTAAAGATGAGAAAGGGAGGAAATGAAAAGAAACCAGTACCTGAGTCCTCTCCTTTACATAACTCCCATGTATCCTGAGCGAAAAAACAAAATCATAACTTCCATATATTCTGAGCGAAAAAACAAAATGGAATGGGTGAATGGCTATATATACAGATAATACAAGCGAAAACTTAGCTAGAAATAAACTAAATATAGAAACTATAACCGTAGAGGAGGAGCAAACAGACACGGAACACTTTAATCATTATCGTGTCAAAAATTCAGGCAGTAAACTATTTTTATATTTTAGAAGGATATATAAAATAGAATTTAATTTATATGTTGGTAAAATTATGCACTAAACTATTTTTATATTTTAGAAGGATATATAAAGTTATATTTAGATATCTAAGAACAAGTACGGCGTAAAATTATGCAGAGAATTTTCAATATTGTTTTAAATTGCTGATTTATTTCTGCCCGGCAATTTCCATTTTGAAAAATGAAACAATTGTTTGAACTTCTAACTGTGAAAAAGGCTACTTAAATGGGTGGCATGACACGGAAAAAATCCTAAAGCAAATCATGTAGGCGTACGTGACGTGACGTGATATTACGTAAAATGATAAAATGGAAAAAAATATACTTAAAAATCCTAAAACAATCATGACACCAAAGTCATATTACATACGTGACGTGACGTGGATGAACATAGTATTAGTTAGGGTGGCTAAGTATAGTTATTTATATTTTGGCACTCTAGTAATTTATATAATATAATTTAAACAAGTACTTGTACATATTAGCGTCTCTTATAAAACAAAATTACACAACAATAATTTATTTAGCCCCCGTTAATTTTAATAATATAGTTTCGTTTCTGAACGTGATGTGACTAATTTCTTTTAGTACTTTGATTTCATATTTCTTTAGTTGCTCTAAGTGCGCTATATCCTGAGAAATAGGGCCGGATAACATTTTTACGGTTACGATTATGAGAAAAAAATAGAAACAAGTTGGATGTAAAAGTTTCTTTCCAGATTTTTCGCTTGTACTTTTGTACGATAATTATTTGTTTATAGCAAATTTTACTTTGAAAAAAAATTGCTCCGCCATTAACGGAGCAGAGAAATGTAAGTTTTTCGTTGGAAGAATGTAAGTTTTTGAAAAATATATATACATTTTCCGTAGTCTTAATAAATTTGTAGAAAATGATAAGGTTCCTCCAACATCACATCTATAAATATATTTTTTATTTCTTACAATGTATTTAATTAGTAAAAAGAATACAACTGGCCAATAACACATCCATCTATAAATTTGTTTACAATGTTTGTAACTTACTGAAATATATTATCAAGATTATATAGTTAAGGGATGATCTAACTGTTGTAGCCGTTTACAAGATTTCTACTTAGTAAACATGACCAAAAGATTATACAAAACATGGAGACACTAATTAGCATCATTTATATGCTATTGGGCTTTTGAGATTGGTATTGCGTCTTAAGATTTGGATGTTGGGTTTTAAGATGTGGATATTTGGGCTTCAAGATTTGTTTATCGTTTGATTTGATTTTTTTATTTGTTTTAGACCACTAACAAGTGGGTCTTATGCCGTTAGTGGCTGTTGATCTAGAATACCTCAATAATAGTGTTGCGCTATAGGATTCCTGCATTCTTTTGAACTTTCTATTGATGCTTTTGTCCGACAGTGATGATATCTTCAATGTGCGAGATTTGATATGAATGCTAAACCCTTGCTGATCACCCCAGCCATGGTGTCGCCTGAGCTACGCTCCATAGCTGAGCTTGGAGATGTCACCATTGTCATTGCCTCGTCAAGTGGAGTCAGTTGGTCATCTATTGATGCCAGCGGATGGTCGGAAATGACAGTGTCACTGTTTTGAATGATTTTAGGGTTTTAACCTAGAGAGGGATCTATCAGATCAATTTCTTCACGGTTTCTGCATGATCTATTTGATTAGTTTGGATCGTTATAGGATTCCTGATGGAGAGACTGTATCAATTTGGCTTTATGTTCAGGTTTAATTGAATTTTGGTTCAGCTCGACTCGGTTCAGTATCGGTCTTGAGAGTGCTCACCAGTTTATTTTATTTTGTTCATAATTAAGATAGGCCATGAATAAGCAAACACATACAAGTCTACCATGCATATATAAAAGAAATTTCTTAAAATATCCAAATCTCTATCCATAACAATCATAAAGTTCTGCAAGTGGAGAGTTCATCAACAAAGAAAGGAAACAATCAACATTAAGCAAAGAAAGCAAATAAAAAATGGAATTGACACATGTACGTCTAAAAACCAGATGGTTTGAAGTTCCAGTTTTGGAAGCAAGAATGCGGCACCCCTGATCCAACTCCCTTCTCAACATTGTCTTCCGGGAAAAAAGATTCTAGTCAAAGTTGAACCAATCATCTCTTTCATTGTTTGAACCTTCCAGAAGGCCTTTCGTGTTGAGCCAATCTTCCTGATACATGTCAAAGTTGTTGTTTGTATTTCCATTCTCATTTCCATTTCCATTTATTCCTCCCTTGTTTTGTAGAATGTCTCCCTATGCAAAATTATTAATGCAAATGTCACACCCCGACAAAAGGATAGACAACCCGCCGCACTCATCAGCGCTAGACGATTTTTATCATCTTACATAACCATATATATACATATATTACCAATGACATAACTTACTATTTCTTATAGCGAGTCCCGCAATCCTGAAGTTCAACATCATCTTTCCTTATATTGCATTTTGTACTTGGACCCACAAAGTGAAACAGTGAGATATTGAAAATCTCTCAGTGCAGTATTCAGTTCCAGTCAATTTATCTTCAGACCCAACTAACATAAACCAATCCAGCACTGAGAACAAATAAAAGATATCAACAATAATAACGTAAATCAAAGAAAATTGTTGTCAAACTGAAATGAAACAAGGAGCATGTAATCTGTTAATGTAGAAAATATGTAACTATCTCATTTACTTAATGCACAGGTGATCTAGTGTATCCTGAATATGGAATATGGCACCTACATAGCCCAGCTATGCGCTACCTGAATATGATGCCTACATAGTCCAGCTATGCGCTACCCAAATAGGGTGCCTACATAGCCCAACTATGCACTACTCGAATATGACGCCTACATTGCCCAGCTATGCGCTACCCAAATATATGAGAGCATAATAACCATCATTTTTTTTTCCAATTCAAAGTTCTATACATGCAAAGCTTACAATATTCACTTAGCTCATATACAACAATTTCATGATTTAAGTTATGATATGCACCGTACATGCAAATTATACTACATGAAGACATTGTCTAAGCTCATGATTTAGATTGTCAATGCATGCCATGCAACTTAAATATTTCAGTATGTCTCATGCAATATAATATAGAATGCCACATGTCACGCAATCTCATAATTGAAGAAAGGATTCATCAGACAATTTGAGAAACTCCTATTAATAAATAACAAGCACACAAAATCAACAAAAAAAACAGAAACAATTTGAGAGAACAAACATAGTAAATATGACATCCTGATGTAATACATGTATAAATAATACATGTACACTTTTCCTACTGTACTTGTCATTGTGATGGGCTGCTATGGAGATGTTACTTCTATGTTCTTTAAATTTCAACACAATTTATTCCTAGCGATCTTATATTTTCAGTAACACCTACAATTCACATATATCGTAATTAACCATGTTCAATCAAACCGTGATGAACCATACCGAGTTCTAGTTTAGAATTGGCACTTTACAGTTCATTATTTTCTAACACATATTATAATAGTATAAGCAATCATGCTATGTAAAAATAATTAGTGTTCATTATTTTTATGCCATGTATCTCAATACCAAATCAAGAATTTAACTACATGATAACTAGTAATTAGAAAACCATCAAGCAATCGACCAGCTTACAATAAAATCAACAAACAATAAAATATGTTGGAAGAATAATCTAAGAATAACTCGAAATCCGCACTTGTTATGATGACACGATGTAGCTCGAATTCAAGTCTGTTAATGTAAACAAGCTATTTGAGTCGTCATTCTAGAGTAGCCACAAGATCACAAGCAAGAGAGCAAGCAAACCGAGAAGCTCCCTTAACCTCTGGCTCCTTCTCGTCAGAACCGCATAGGGCTGCCGACTCCCCTTCTCGCTTCTCTCTTCTCTCTATTCTCTCCGTCATCATCTTTTTTTTTTTTCCCTTTCCTCCCAACCTTTCTCTTTTTATTTTCGATATTTTTCTAAGTGGCAGTTTCTCCTCTCCATTCACCAAGTCCCCCAAAAGAAAGAATAACCAGAATTCAATTTTACAATGAGCGGATTAACCAAGAAAAAAAAATTGAAAATTTTTTTAACCGAAAAGGGCAAGGGTTAATTTGTGGAGTTAACTGCTTGAAAACCACTAATAGAGAGATTTAGGATGTCGGTTATAAAGAAGTTGGTTATTAATTTAGAGATCGTGTAATTCATGGTATTCGGGAGTTAACACAAAAAAACAATGGAAATGAATAGTGGACCAGTAAAGTCATCGGGAGGAAATAAAATTTAATGAAAATAAATTTGATCAAATTAATTATTTAGAAAATCAAATCAAAGATGACAAGTTTACTATTTCATTATTTATTTATTTTTACTAGACGCATAATAGTGGTTTCAATATTATATGGAAATAATATTTTAGCTTAAATAATCATAACTCAAATTTTTTGGGTTGTTACATAACTTGTTAAGCAACTAGTGAAGACCTAAGACCAATTGATGTTTGAATTTTAAGAAAATTTTAATTTTTTGTAACTGAAAGCCCTAAATAATACATATTAGGAAGCAAATTTGACGAAAAAAAAACTAAATCATTGAAATTAACAACCAAACAGTACATAATTGAACATAAGCAAACAACAAAACAATACATAATTGAATATAAGCAAATAGCCAATCAGTTGTTAATGAACAAGTTATGAGCGAGTTGGAGCATGCTTATGCTCGGTTAAATTACCAAGTAAATTAATATTAAGTGTATTATTAGTGAGGTTTTAGCGAGCGGGTTATGAGCAATTTTCTCACCCCTAGTAGAGAACATAATGAGAACTAAAGGATTCGAGAAAGATTTGCCATGATAAAAATTTCGTGATCCCGAAATAATTCGGATATAATTCAGAGTTAAACATTGAATTTGGACTGGAGATCTTAGTCCTACAAGAGAGGCAAAACAAATATATATTAGAAAGTATTTCGGTTTAGGAAATAAATATTGTGTAATTAAGATAATTCATAGAAATCGTGAATAATTTGAGAATAATATTGGTGTTGTTTATGTACAGTAAACAGTTCTTTAATTAACATCTTATATTTCGATATTTTTATATTTGAAAAATGTTGGTGACCATAATATTGCAGAAATATTCTTCAAAAAGAAAGATATTTTCTGACAATCATGTCCATAATTTCCGTACATATATTGTTACCAAATATTAGTTTTTTTGGTTTTATTCATGAAGCATAATATTAGTTTTCTCAATTGTTAATTAATTCAAAAAAATGTGAATTTGTCTCAATATATAAATTATGTTGAGTTTAGTTCGGATATAAAATTGAATTAATGAATGAAAATACAAATGTGAAGTAAAACATGTCACCTAGTTCATTAGTACCTTTGTCTATCGCTATTTATTTTGAATTAATATTTATGATGTAATATGATAAAATAGTGAACTCGTCATTAGTACAACTATCTAGTTAGATTTAAAAGTGTTTATATGTAAAATTGAAGTTAGAAAATAATTCATGTAATATAGTTTAGTAATTATTTTATATGTAACAAAATAATGAATTAAATAATGGAGAAAATTGAAAGAATATATAGGTTTCTAGCGGGTACACCTCTTTTCCTTTCTCATTCTTATTAGACTGTGAAACTAAAATTTCACTAAGAATATAAATCTAAAATACTGAATTAAATTAATTAAAATTGCCCATGAATATGACAACACATTAAAATAGACCATACATATAATTAAGGAGTGCCATTAAAATGTCTAATCTCCATCCATTAAAATTGCCCATGAAAGGAACCTGAAAAAAAAAAAAAAAAAAAAAAAAAACCATTCAAAGGGAAGAGAGAGATTTTAATTTAGTCTATGCAAATTTCTCTCTCTTCAACAAAATTCAGAAAAACAAACATTAATTCAACAAGGAAAAAGAAGAAGATGAAACTCATGACAGACGTAGGTTCAAAAGTCTAATGTTTTGAAGATCCAGTCTTGGAAGTTGGAATCATGCGCCTCTGCTCCATCTCCCTAGTCGTCATTTTTCTCTTTGAAAAAGACATTCTGTTCAAATAAGATACCAACCAAATCATTGCTTCCATTGTTCAAAGATTCCGGAAGGTGGAGATCCGCCGGTTCACCTAAGAACCACTTCTCGTCGAACCATTCCTCTTGATACGTGAAGTTGTTGTCTGTGTTACCATTCCGATTCCTATTTCCATTTATGCCTCCCTCATTTTGTAGTATGTTGTCTATCTTGTCACTCTCCATAGAAACAACAGGATCCGCCGGTTCATCTAAGAACTCCATCTCGTTGAACCAATCTTCTTGGCCATTGAAGATGTTGTGTGTGTTATCATTCCCATTCCCATTTTTATTGATGGCTCCCATGTTTTGTAATATATTGTCTATCTTGTTGCTCTCGATGGAAACAGATGGATCCCTGCGCAATATCATTTATGCAAACATTTTATTTATTTATTGTTCCATTTGTTATGCATTTGGAGAATATTAGAGTAAAAATTAAATTTGTCATCTTACGTGAGAGGAATCAAATCAACAGGTTGATCAATAACTGCATCCATCTGAGCCCATGTGATGTCTTGTGTGTGGTCATTCACTTGAACTTTGTATACACTGTTGAACTCAGTGATATCCTTGCTGCCATTATAATAGTTACAAAAAGTGCAGTGAATACATATTGGTACAATGCTCGTATGCTTAAATGACCAGTACATACCAGTAACTAGGTAATTCTAATTAATCTGACAAAGTAACTCACCATTCAGGAAGCATCGGATTATGTGGAGGCACCACTTGCTGACCATCATTCATAGAATATGAAAAGAGACTAGGTTCTTCATTTGGTTGAAAGAATTGGTCCATTCCATACTGATAATTAAGAATACAAGTAAAAGTAAAAGTTGAAAGAGAAAGATTTTATCATATATTCAGGGATACCCATAAAGAGATTGTTTCTTTTGGTATTATCTGGTTTACTAGTTTATTCGACATCCATTTGGTACGTTAGGGAATGCATGTTATAGGATGGTATCAAGACCATCAACTTTTAGTTTTTCAATAAACATGAAATTAGATAAAATAAATGGAGGAATCAAATCCTAAAAAAGTACTAGTACTGGAAATAAATAGTAGCTGAGATCAGTGAAGTGTATATCCTACCTCGGCACTGTAGTTATCTAAGATATTTTCCTAGTGAAAAGAAAGGATTTGTTAGTTATTTTTAATAAAAAGCAATATCGTTTTTGCAAAACATAAAAAATGATTCTGTTTTTTTTTGTTTGTTCACAATTGGAAAAAATAAAATTAAAATGAAAAGTTTGAAGGAGATGCCAACCTTTTCAGTTCGAATATGATTGAGTAGATCCACAAGTTCTTTCTCCATATTCTCTAACACGTTTATGTCTTCAATCTTATTGATATTATGAATATCACTGAAATTACAAAATACCATATTGTCAGTATTTTTTCGTTTTTTCTTTCACACTTTGTTTTTTTTGTTTCAGTTGAATTCATTGTGCACAATGAAAAAATTCAATCAATAAGATATTATTCCAAATATATAGACTAATTCACAAAGCCTATACATCATTTAATCAACTTGAAATCAACATTTGGGCGTGCTAATGATAAATTTCAATAGTATAGAAAAAGTTTAAGTTCATTACATCAATGAACCCAAAAGATTAACAACTTCATTTATTTCGGCTGTGTAGGCATCCTGCAAAAGAAAAGAGAATCACATCTTAACAATAAATCCTATTTGAAGGAAAGCTGATCATTGTTGTTGCTTTATACGTAAAAACCAATAACCATTTATATCAAAACTGATAGTTTCGTAAAGTTGCATGGTTAATTCCTATGTCAGATAATTTATATTTTTCATCAATAGTAGTTGATAAAAAATATGAAATAATTATTCCTGTAGTAGTTCATATAAAATCATGAAATTATGATATAAAGTTGCATGATTTATTAATAATCTTTATATATTCTAAAAAAAAACTAGTTTTCATATGTGCATTAATTATTATTCCTGTAGTAGTTCTTGGATTTCTGATATCAGTTTTTTCAAAACATTACCTCAATTGGCTCAATTGGCTCAATTGGCTGGGAGCTGCAACAGGAAGAATAAACAAAAGAGTCAATAACTATCAAAAAGCATAACATATTAATTAACAATTAACAAATTAAAATAAAACTGACCCTTGACTAACTAGTTCTTCAAAGTTAATTTCGTGATCAACCTTTTTGCACATTTTCCTTAAATCCTGTTTAGGTAAAACAAAATTTAGACAAAAAATTTACCAATCACAATCCTAATTTTGCAAATAAGTTACTAAAATAAATAAATGAATTACAATAACTCTAATAAAAGATCATAGTGGTGAAACTTACCTTAAGAGCTTCCACTCTTCTGCTCAATTGAGAAAACAAATAAAAAATGTAGATTTAGTTAGAAAAAAATATACAAAAAATATTAACAATTAAAAATGTAAATTCATTTTGAGAAAAATGCATACCTTTCATTCCTTTCTTTTGCATCGATGTTAGCATATCTTCCAATTACCGCTTCAAAGTTACTATAAATGAGAATAAAGAAAAGAACATGCATTCTTTATCAAACTTTTCAAGCAAAGAAATGTAATTTATGGACTTTGCATTTCACAATTTCAGATGGAAAACCATGTATTTTATTAGGGAAAGAAAAAATAAAAAAATAAACCTAATTAGTTGAACATGTGCAGTTCTAACTCGCAACTCAAACTCTTAGCTACTCTTTAGTGTTATTGCAAGTAATATGCTAATTTGCAAAAAGGGGTTAGCTACCTATTTTCCCCCAACCGAAGGAAAGGTTTTCCCTTGGTGGTAAAACCGACCAGGAGGATGTCAACATCACACAAAATTGATAGATCTTTGGCCTTTTTGAAGAGGCCGACCAGTCTCTGAGAAAATATATGTTCTCGTTTTTTAGCTTCCAATTTACGAATCACTAGCTTTTGTCTTCCCATTTTCTGTTCACATATAGTCAGAAAAATATATATATATGAGTTTGCAATTTAGAAAGTTGACGTTACCAACAAAAAAAATAATCAAAATAAATCATTATTTCTTAATTATATATAATTTGTGAAATAGGTAATAGTAGTTCTGCAATTAGAGATGTTACGAGTCTAGCTATAAAGTTTGAAGACTATCTCAGACTGATCCGAGCCAGTTTGTTAACAACTCGTTCGTATTGTGAGAAGAACATAGACCAGGGTTTTTTTATTTATCAATTTGATGTTGTGAGCCACGCATTTGCCACAAGTCGAGAAATAATTTATTGCAAAAAGCTCCATCCTTTAATGTTGGGCACAAAGAGAAATATTGACAGAGTTGGAAAATAGCTTCATCTTATTTAACAGAAAAATGCATCGACCTCCATAAATCCGAAACAATTGAAGTTAAATTACAGTCAGAATTTTTAGAAAATACCGAATAAATAATCTCACAATATATATTAGAGAATTTTCCACATAGTTGATCGAGTTTGAAACAAAAAAATTAATTAAAATGAATCACCTCAGTTCTCTTGATACATACCTTGGTTGTCTTCTTGATACACAGCTCACCTTGTAACCTGAACGAAAAGCAAATTAATTAGAGGCTAGCTATATATACTCGAGGAGCTCAATACTTTATCGAGGAAGAAGCTAAATATAGTATTATAACCGACAAAGAGAGCAAACAACTCTGTACGCTTGAGAAATTAAATTAGGTTTCCCAATTTAAAATGGATTTCCAATTTTAATCGTATTCCAAAAATAGTATCCCACTTTTAGCCAAAGTTACAAATTGGCGTATAAAATATTAAAATAGCACTTCAAATCTAAATCCTCTAACGAACCTACAAAAAAATTAGCCACTTCAAATGACTGAAAAAAAATCAATTAAACTTATTATATGTTATACATGGTGTGGAGTAATTAATTTTCTTATTTTGCAAAAGATTAGCCAAACATAAAACTTATGTCCAAAAATAATTCATGTGATTATTATCTTTGTCATGTGTTACCCACCCGTTTAAGTTTCAATTCATAACTATTTAATGATTTTCATAATTCAATAAAACTTTATAAATACTTAAAAAAGTTGTTGCATCAGAAAATTAAGAACTTCTATTGTACAACTAATTACTATTGGACTCCAAGTAATTGATAAAGTGTTAGTACATAACCATTTTATTATGTGACATGCATTTCTAATGATAATGTCAAATGCCTAACCATTAATTTTATTCATGGTTGTTTCTCCCTTTTTTCAATGTTGTTTTAAATGCACAGACGTATGATCCTCAACTTCTTGAGTCGTAATTAAGAGTTGCACTTGCTAAATACAAATGAAGATCACAGAGACCAAAAGAATAAAGAAAACAATTACATATAATGTTAGTGCTTGTCTAAAATTTTGATACTAAGTTATTGGAGAAAATCAAATAGCAAGTCCTAAAATTTAATAACAATATTAAGAATAGAGATACGAACTTAATTGTGTGGGCAAAATTAACTTCTTGCATGGTTTTGTTATTGAGATACTAATTTTTATTTAACTGAATGAGTATAACATTTTTGTTTACTTTTACAATATCAAAAGTTTTAAACTGAAATTAAGTAGAATTAGGGACTTCTTTTGCAGATGTGTCATGGACCAAAAAAACTAATTAATGCATGATTGTAAAATTTTATGGTCACTAATGTAGGTCAATGTTATCATGAAATTATCATATCAATTATTTATGTTTTTCTTAAATTGTTATACGCTAAGTCAATATGAAATCTTAGATCAGTATGTAAACATATCACATGGAAATTGTTATCAAATTCTAAACGACAACACTTTCTAGTATGACTGACTATAAACATGTCACTATTTGATTGGTACCCATTATGCATGACTGACTATAAACATGATATTGACAGATGTTGAATCAACTCTGGTCAAGGGACAACACTTTCTAGTTTCTACTTCTAGAATAAAAATAATTCAAAACCATATATTTTTTAGTATAATTTCAAAATAATTATAGAAACATGGTAGTTATTTAGAACTAGTTCATGAAAATGATATACTCAACTTAGGGCCATGCACCAGAATTGATTTTGAAAACAAGGCCAGGCCTAAAGTTGATGTTGTGGCAACTATAGTTGGGAAATTAAGTTAATGTGTATGTGTATGCAAAACGTGACTATTTTAATAAAACAGAATAAATACTTAAAAAAGTTGTTGCATCAGAAAATTATGAACTTTTATTGTACAACTTTTCTGTTATTTACATATTTTACAATTGTTACAATGCTAGTTCTGTATATAATGTTATCACATTATCACATTATTTCATTATGCCTTTTTTCATTTTAAAGTCAGCAACTGTAATTTCTTACCATTCTTGATACTGTTGAATGCTGAACAATATATCAGAATTGGTGGATACATATGAATTTTTTTTTTTTTGAAGGTTAGTGGTTTTAAATGACCCTCCTTCTTAGATCTAAACTCATTTATTCTCATGAAATCACGTAAACCACTCTAATCAACTAATCACACTTATCTACTCTAAAAAACACCCTATTACCTCTTTCTCCATCGCTATCTACGATCGGATCCACTTTCGTCCGATAACCGCAGCGCTCCGACGGCCGGATTGCTCGCTCTCCGATCAAGATGTGGATAAATACTCTACACTTCGAGCTCCTATGATATCGCACTTTCGGCTCCGCTCGGCTCGGCTCGGCTCCTTCTCCTCTCTCTCATTCTCTTCTCCGTTTGAGAAGATAGAGACGAGAGAGAGAAGGATATCAATATACCGGAGAAGAAAACTAGAAGTGGGAGGAATGAAATGAAAAAAAGTGAAAGAGGAAGAAGAAGAGAGCGGCGACGGCTAGGGTTTCTCCTTTTTTTTTTTTCATCTTTTTTCTTCTTGGGTGAAGGGAGCGGCCGATACATATGAAAGTTAGGGAAGGCAAAAATTCTCAAAAAAGTTTGAAATCAAGACATTTAATACCTGGTTTCTGCCTTCAATTTAGGAATGATTAAGGCTTCTTCGGTTTTGGTGCAGACTCGCCTTTCTTTGTCATATTAGCCATTGTGGCAATACCCAGTTTGTGTGCATTCATGGTCAGAATGATTACAAATTATGGCTTGTTTCTAGAGGTGTTTATAGTAGGATTTGGCATTGCAAATTGCTAGCCGGTATATGGGGATGTTTCTAAGGGTAGATAGTTGGATAGTTGTGTGTAATGTTTAACTCAATGTGTATTTTGGTGGTATATATATATATATATATCTTTACAGAGGAGAGTACAGATTATATGAACTCCAGCAAGTAGAATAAGAAAATCAATATTGCAGCCCATTAATTGTATATGTATGTATTTAGTAGATAATTTGGTGATGATGTAAAATCCGAAAAGTAATTATAATATGAAATTATTCTAATTGATACTGAAATGATGCTTGCCTAAAATTAAAAGGTAGGAAATTGTTCAGATCAATTTTCACTAAATGGGTCAATTCATTAGCCCAATATGAAATAATACTTATATATACTCAAAACAAATAAAAACACTGAGGTTACAAGAATTCATCTTTCAATGTTGATCCACGAAATTTGAAATCTGTTAAAAATGGTCTTCTTCAAATAAACAGAGGTGGTGAAATCTGAGATGTCGGTGTCTAAATTATATACCCTTTGTCATGTCTGTATAGAGCACAGGGGATATATATCTAGACACCAACAAGGTCAAATAATGTTCTATGTAGAATCACACAAGATCAAATAAATACAACTTAAAATATACTTAAATTTTCTTTACATTGCGCTTTGTTATGTCTGATACTTTTAATCGATTTTGGCTTCACTTGTGATCTTAAGATCACCAAAATTAACGGATAGGCTCTAACGTTGTGTCTATCATACAATAATATATCTATGTTAAATCAAACATATATATACAACAAATATGTATTAAGTTCTTCTAAAAAATATTTATAGTGCATTTAACTTTGTCTATTACACGCGAATAAATACTACTATGTGTTTGAAGAGTACGTTCATGTTTTCTGTATCAAATCAAACAAATATGACAAATACTATGCATTCATTTCTTCTGGAATGCATTTACGTACAATGTGTTTGTAGAGTGCGTTCATGTTTTTAATAAATTTAGACCTCATATTGTGATCATAAGATCACTCGAACTCATTGATAAACTCTCTCATTATGTCTATTATATGTGCATGTTAAATCAATCATATACAAAATATATTATGCAAAAAATATACTTGAGTATTCTTTCAGCGCGTTTGGAGTTGTTTGTTCATATTTTGAAACAATATAGGGAACAAAAAGCTCTATACAGACATGACAACTGGTATATAATTTAGACAATGACATCTCAGATTTCAAGACCGCTGTTTCTTTGAAGAAGACCATTGTTAACAGATTTCAAATTTTGAATGCTCAACAAAGATACTTTTTGTATATTATATCAGAATAATCATTAATTAATATTTCCTATTTAGATAAGTCTTGAGCATCAGTGCATTGTTAAAAAAATATCACTTACCTGTTTGTCTGCCTCTCACTGGTTTTGCTGACAATGTGGTTGCTTATCGCTGATGTTACCTTCAAACTTCAGTGATCAATATTGGAAAATTGCAGCGACCTCCATAAATAAAAAAAAAATGGAAATTAAATTACAGTCAGAATTTGGAGAACAAACCAACAAGTAGTCTCAAAGTTAATTGTCTAAATTTTAGTGAAAGGATGGTCAGTAATTGGGTAAAGAATTAAGTGCTTCAACTCTCAAATGAAGATAGTAATTAATTAAGTTTTTCCTTTGTAGTATACACAGAAAAATTTATGGAGATGAGAAAAAGAGGAAAGAAAAATTTATGGAGATGAGAAAGGAGGAAAAGAAGATAGTAATTAATTACGTTTTTCCTTTGTAGTATACACAGAAAGAAAAAGGGAAAGAGTCGAAAAATAGTTTCATCTTCTTGCAGAAGCTAAACCCCGAGTTTCAAACAAAAGAACGTTAACTACAAAAATATAAGTAAATGAAAAAAAATACCCAATAATTAGTCTCAAATTTAACGTCTAAGTTTTACTGGAAAATCAGTAATTTCATAAAGAAACGAAGGAATATTCGAATGAAATAGCCATTATTGAAGATAAGAAAGATGGAAATCAAAAGGAAACAGTACCTGAGTTGTCTTCATACATACTCAGCTGTATCCGAAGAAAACAAAATGTTAGGCTATATATACACAGATCATCATACGGGCGAAAACCTAGAAATAAACTAAATATAGAACTATACGTAGAGGAGCAAACAGACACGGAACACTTTAATCATTTTTGTGTCAAAAATTCAGGCAGTAAACTATTTTTATATGTTAGAAGGATATATAAAATAGAATTTAATTAATATGTTGGTAAAATTTAGTTATATTTAGATATCTAAGCACAAGTATGGCGTAAAATTATCCAGAGAATTTTCAATATTTTTTTAAATTGTTGATTTATTTCTGCCCTTTAATTTTCATTTTGAAAAATTAAACCATTGTTTGAACTTCTAATTGTGAAATAAATTGAAGTACAAAATATATTAAGGAGTTACAATCCTAAAACAATTAGATAGGTTAAAAAAGATGGGCACATCATGACACACAAGCCACATTAGGTGACGTGACGTGGATGAACATAGTATTAGTTTACTTGTACATATTAGCCCCCCCGCCCCCCCCCCCCCCCCCCCTATAAATTACAATTACACTACAATAATTTATTTTGCCCCCACCAATTTTAATTTTCTAGATCTGTCCATGGACATAATTAATGTAATGTGACGAAATAGATATTGATGTGACTAATTTCTTTCACTACTATGGTTTGTTATTTGTTAAGTTGCTCGAAGTGCGCTATGTCCCGAGAAACAGGGCCGGATCACATTTTTATTGGTTGGGATTATGAGAAAAAATATAAACAAGTTGGATGTAAAAGTTTCTTTCCAGTTTTTTCGCTTATACTTTTGTACGATAATTATTTGTTTATAGCAAATTTTACTTTGAAAAAAGAATTGCTCCGCCATAAACGGAGTAGAGAAAGAGTTTCTATCTACTGATTTCTGTTCACATTTTGTCCACAACGTCTTATCTATTACCTTTTAACGACTCCGGTCCCCACCAAACTGTTTTTAACTGTTTTTCCGTAACTATCTCATATGAATTTCCCCGTTCTTCCTCTCCTCCATTATTTTTGTTTTCTAAATTTGATTTCTCGATCGGGCGAAAATGAAAAAGACAGCGGAAGGTGATTTCCTTACTGTACAAAATAATATCCCAAAAATTCTCCAAAATTTTGTAGGTTTATAAAATTCTCTTGCGGTCGTCAGATGGGCAGGGTACTGCCAAGCGATTAATTGGAAATAATCGGTCATATTCGTAAATAATAGGCAGATTAGTCCAAAAAATTCATAATGGTTTGATCACCGCCAATGACTAATCGGTCGATTAATCGGCCTAGACGGACATTTTTTACAACACTGGTCGAGGGTTTCAATTGTGATCTCCCTAGCTATGCCCACTTCAAGGCCAAATTATAACTGCTACTCCAATCTGGCAGCGACGGCCGCGACGGTAGCGAGATGATGTCTTATCTCCGCTTTGTGGATCTCGTTGAAGAGAAATCTAACAGAACACGATTGATTCAACAAGAGCCAGTGAGATGATGAAATGAGCCAAGCGTAAGTTTCAAACACTCTTTTGCTCTTAAGATTAAAGTGAAATCTTAATTAAAGCATGTGCATATTAGTGGATTGCTATAGAAAAGAATTGCATGCTAGCTGATTATTGGCTACATGTGCTCAATGATTGATTTATAACAGATCTTGCATTATCTCAATATTTTTCAGGTTTACAGTATATAGTTCACAATTGTACATGATATATTTTACAGTTTTACAGAATATATATAGTGTTTTAGATGATATAGTTTACAGTTTTACAATATCTACATGATATGCAATATTTAACAGGTTATTGATGTTTACAACATACATGATATGCAATATTTGACTGATTTAAATTTTCAGTATTTTTTTAATAGATACATGATCTATACAGTATTTTACAACATATATATGAATCAGGTTTAAAAGTTATGTAGAGTATTTTACCGAATATAGTTCATAGTTTTACATGATATATGCATCATTTTACAATATCTATTATTATTTATGTTTATAGGTTTACAGTACAAAGTTTGCAATTTTACAAGATATAGTTTACAGTTTTAAGGATATGTAGAGTGTTTTACAGGATATAGTTCAGAGTTTTATAAACATTTTTTTTTTGCAGAATGACATTTCTAAAGAATACATTGTTCTAGTGAGTATTTTTTTTGCAGAATGACATTTTTTTTTACAGGGTTATGAAGTAAAAGTTTTTGTATGTGGAATAGTATGCTTGTGTGGAATGTATAGATTTGTGTTTAGAATGTTATTGTTTATTTTTGCTATTGTTGAACAGTGATGTTTTCAATAGTGACAGTTTATGTTTGTGAACAGTTACCAATGTTTAACAATGTGGTTGTTAATAGATGATGTATTGATGTTTTATAGTTTGCATTTGTTAGTTTTATTATTTATATCTTTTAAATTTATAGTATTGAAGTTTACAATGTGTTTATCTTAGTTTTATAGTGTTTTAGGTTTCAGATTTACAATTTTATAGTTTGCATATGTTAGTTTTGTAGTTTACATTTGTGAATTTTACATTATTAAATTTTGCATCTATATGTTTTATAGTATGTGTAGTGTTAATTTACATGATATAGATGAAGATATAAGTATCAATAATTGAAGAAAAAAATTATGAAATTTATTTCATAAAAATTAAAATTAATTTTCATTTCGAAAAAAAAATTGATTCAAAAAAATTAATTTTGTATAATTTCTGGGATTATTTTGAAAAAACTGCAAGTTTGAGAAGTGGTTCAGTTTTAAAATGTTCTAGAATATTTTAAAACTGTTATTAACTATAAGTTAGAGAAGTGCACCAGGTGGTCCCGCAGCAAGTATAGTTAGTTTGGTAAGTTGTGCAAGTTGCAATTACACAAAGTGGTCCCGCTGGATGTTAGAATTTGAAAGTGCATTTTGTTTATGATTCGTTATATGAGATAACAGTATAGAATTAAAATTTTACAAGATTCATGTAAGTCAAATGACAGTTTGTTTTGTGAACAAACTGTGAATAACTAGTTGTGAACAATTAGATGCATCCAACGGAGAAACTCGATATCATGTATATTTCTAATAAAACAGTTGGATGAATGTATGTTTCTCTACTTGGTAAATAATGGTAAACATATATATAATTTGACACCACTATAATTTTCCATAGTCTTAACAAAATGATATGGTTCATCCAACATCACATCTATAAATATATTTTTATTTCTTACAATGTATTTAACTAGTAAAATAAAATACAACTGACCAATAACATGTCCATCTATAAATTTATTTACAATTTTTGTAACTTATTAAAAAATATTGTCAAGATTATATAGTTAAGGGACGATCTAGCTGTTGTAGCCGTTTACAAAATTAATACTTGATATAGAAAAAAAAAAGATAACACATGGCCTAATGCTTATACAAAACATACAGACACTAATTAGGAGCATTTATATGCTATTGGGCTGTTCAGAGTGGTATTATTGCGTCTTAAGATTTGGATTTTGGGTTTTAAGATCTGGATATTTGGGCATCAGGATTTGTGAATCGTTTGATTTGATTTTTTTTATTTGTTTTAAACCAATTACAAGTGAGTCTTATGCTGTCAGTGGTTGTTGGTCCTTTAAATTTTAGAGAAGGTCGATCTACATTACATCAATAACAGTGTTGCGCTATAGGATTCCCTTATATATTCTTAAGAACTTTTTGTCCGACAGTGAAGATATCTTCAATTTTCGTGCGTGATTTGATATGAATGCTAAACCCTAGCTTGCCGATCACCCCAACCATGGCGTCGCCGGAGCTACGCTCCATCGTTGAGCTAGGCGATGGCACCATTGTCATCGCCTCATCAAGTGGAGTCAGTTGATCTCCTTGTTGATGCCGGCGAATGGTCCGAAATGGCAGTGTCACCATTTTTGTTGATTTTAGGGTTTTAACCTAGAGAGGAATCTAACAGATCTATTTCTTCACGGTTTCTTTATCTTTTTTATTAGTTTGGGTCGTTATAGGATTCCTGAGGGAGAGACGGTATCAATTTGGCTTTATGTTCAGGTTTAACCGAATTTTGGTTCAGGTACAACCATACAATAATGGCATGTATCTTGCAAAATCTCTCAAACGTCCTACAAAATTGTATCAAATATCTATTATGTCAGATATTACAAATATATATATCTCATCATCTAAGTGTAAATAGTTCATATTTTAAGTGTTTGTATCTAACAATTTTTTTTCTATATTGTTGAACCTGATAAAAAATGGAAATTTACCTAAGGAATTAATTCTCTAGAAAATTGAGGAAAAAACCCAAAAACCCTAATTTGTTGCATATTATTAATATGGGAAAATGATTTTTTGAAATAAATTTCAAGATAATGTTCTATGTAAGAAACTATGAATTTTAATATAAAGAGTGCAAAAAATTTCAAAATAGTTGATTTTATATGAATTTTGTACCGAAATTTTTATTTATAACATAAAAGAAAACTAGAACGGCTTCGTTTCTGGGGAATTTCAGATTTACCGAGGCCACAGAGCCAATTTCCGAGCCCAATTAATGAGATTTGCAGAGGCATTTTGCGGCCCCTTGGGAGGGTCCGCACATTGGCTTTGCGGCCCCATAGAATATATTTTGTGTTTGTCTATCTAGTAAATATGAAGGTCAACATAAATTTGTACTTAATATGAATAGGTACTACCCATATTTTTAATGGTCTTTTAACACTCTTTTTAGCTTTAAATTTATACCTAATACTCAAATGCAATCGTTGCAAGCATACAACCTTTCCATTGAAGTATTGGGGTCGAACATAAGGACAAGGGGGGACAATACTTAACTACTAATTTAAGTCTAGTTTTAGGGAATAAAATAGTAAAAAGTCTGGTTTGCAAGTCGTATTCAGGTAGCAGGTCGATCGTGACATTGTTGTGGCCTGACAATTAAAAGACTTAAAATTGTGGATGGAAACAATATTGGGAAGCTCTAGGGGATATGGCTCACTATTGGGATTGGAAAATCTACTTGGTTGTCAATTGCATTTATGTTTGTATAATTGTGGTTTCTAGTATAAAAGTTGAGTTAAAAAAATTTCACGTTTAGTTTATCATCAAATAACTATTATTGCTACAAAATTTGGTGTCAAGTACTAATAGATTCTCATTTCAACTACAATGAGACAGTCTCATGCACGCAATCATATATTCACAGGAATAATAAAAACAACCACAAACAAGTAAGGTAGATTTAAAACCAATCCATCAAGTTTACGAGCCGTTGAGCCTAAAATGGACGACTAGTCTCTCATATTAATGTTAGCTATGCAAGATTGAGAATACATTTTTAAATAGCTCCACAAGCCGCAATCCTTCCCCGCCTTGTTTCCTTAGAATAGAAGAGAAGACATAGAGAAAATGTTGTTTCATACTTTAGAAGGGAAAATGATCTGTTCCAGGGCCCCTCTGCCTCTTAAGAAGGTTCAAAATTGCATAGGTTTGAACATATCAAGAAACTAATCTGCGCCTCTTAAGACTGATTTTCAGCCAGTTTGCGGCCTGCCAGGGGTATCTCTCTGCCCGCCAGACTCCGGATTTCAAGTGGTTTTCGGATCTGAGAGCTAGCAGATGGAAGACCGCCAGGAGAAGTCACGGATCGTCAGTGAGAAGTCGAACCCCACCAGATGAAAGTCGCGGGTCGCCAAACTCTCGGTCTGAGCCTCTTCTGGGGCAAGTGATAGTGACAGCCCGTCAGAATCAGGTCACGGCATGCCAGGTCTCTGCGAGTCACCAGTTCATGCTCGTGGGTCGCCAATGTTTCGGACATCTCATCTTTTCCTTCAGCGGCTAAGTCCTTCATGGCTGGCGGCCTGCCAGCAGACAATTTGCCATTTTTTCTTGGTACGAACAATTTAATTCAAACTACTCTCTTACTTTAATTTTGTTTAATTCTATGGTACGAACAATTTAATTTTAATTATACAATTTTGGTTTACATCAATTTTTTTAAGTTGTAGTTAAGAAAATTAATTATCAAAAATACTTTCCATGCTCCCTTACCTACTATTATTTTACTTGTATATATCTAGCAAAATGTAAATAATGAATAAATATTAGAAATTTTATAAGGTTTTTCTAAAGAAATAAAACAAAATGCGCATATTATTTGAATCCTTTTGAAGTTTGACGTTTAATATTATGCATGAATTTAGTTTGTCCTCAGATCTGGTAAATGTCAATAAAAAATAAGCACCAAGAATTAATCATATTCAATTTGAAAGATGATGACTAATATTTTTATTGTCGACGTCTATCTCAAATTGCAATGTCAATGCACATTAGCCAATAGCGAGCATGCGATGAAAGAGTCTACCTAATGATTTGGCCAAGTGAATGTGACTGTTAACCATATATGTTGCTAAGATATACATAGTCGTACATATATATAAATATATATATATACTAGCTTTATTTAATCTACTCTCCTATGACTCCTTCCATTTACAATGTTCTTCATATTGTTCCCATTCAATTTCAATTTCTAGCTGAACTTTTGTACTCTGTATTGTTCTGTACTCTGGCTTTCTTAATTATTAATTTCAACTTGACTCTGCCATGGAAGGCTCCCCGAAAGGAAAAAAATGTGTCTGAAGTCGAACTTATATCCAAGGCCTAGCCCATCAGAAAAGCACGTTAATTAAAAAAAATTATTTGAAACGTACTTTGTCAAGTTTTATAATTTTATTTGTTATTCAAGTTTACAATTTCCACAAACAGCCCGACCAAGGTTGTCTTTTTTTTTTCTCTCTCTTTGTCAGCTAACACGATACTGGACTAGAGTAGCTGTGGGCCTGGCCTGGTTTGGCTCTTCTCCAGGGGTATGGAAAATTGTTGAAGGGTTTGAGACAGGACTTGGAAACCTATCCGAGGCCATTTGGACAGAAGTGCTCTGCAAAGCTTTTACAGACCGCTGGATCAAAATCTATTAACAGAAAGGGCAAGGCAAGAAAATTTTGCCTCACACTGCCAAATCAAAGGTGTCATTGAAAGCACCAAAATGCAAGAAAAAGTCATGACATAGTGCTCAAGTGGAGATTGTTAAATTTAATGCCAACATTGTATACATTAATAAGTCAATTGGGACCAACGATTATACAGTAATTCTAAAAACAAATCATAGTGGTGAAACTTACCTTAAGAATTTCCACTATGCTGTTCAATTGAAAAAAAAAAAAAATTAAAAAAATGTAGATTTAGTTAAAAAAATACAAAAAATATTTACAATAAAAATGTAAATCCATTTTGAAAAAATGCATACCTTTTGGTCCTTTCTTGTGCATCGATGTTACCATATCTATTAATTACCACGTCAAAGTTACTATAAATGAGAATAAAGAAAAGAGCATGCATTATTTATCAAACTTTTCAAGCAAAGAAATGTTATTTGTGGACTTTGGATTTCACAACTTAACATCGAAAACCATGTATTTCATTAGGGAAAGAAAAAAAAAAAACCTAATTAATTAATCATGTGCAGTTCTAACTCGTAACTCACACTCTTAACTACTCTTTTGTGTTGTTGCAGGAAATATGAAAATTTGCAAAAACGGGCCAGCTATCTATTTTCCCCCAAGCAAAGTGCAGTTTTTCCCATGGTGGAAAATACGATGAGAAGAATTTCGACATCACACAAAATTGATAGATCTTCGGCATTTTTGAAGAGGCCCGCTCACCTCTTAGAAAATGTGTTGCTCAATTCACTCAAATACGCTTGATAATTTTTTTCAGATGGTAATACGATTTGTATGCACTTTGATGGCATCCTCAAAGAAATTGGAAAATCTGAAGATTTATATGTCTATGTACAAAAGTCTTAAAGACTGCATTCCTAAAGGATAAAACAATTTATATAATTAATTCCCCGTGGTGTTATCTTGCTTTGGTTATGTTTTGAGATGATAGGTTGATGTTATTCTTTTGTAGTAGGGTGATCAGATAAGCGGGAATGTACTTGTATTTATCAAGTTGATGACAAAAATTATTTAAATGATTATTAAAATTGTCTAACTGATATTTAAGAATATCTAAATGAAGTTTAGACTTTAGATTTACCATAAGATGCAGTTAGATTTTGAATCTTGCTTTGCAGATTTTAAATTTTCCACCTATTCTTTTGTTATGGTGAAATAGATGTGCACCCTAAAATATCATCTTCCACTTAATCATTTTTTATAGGTATCTCCAACATCCCATGAAACTCAGGTAAGGTCAAGAAATGTTATGATTTGGCTTACGGAAATCTAAGTAGCACTGGTGTAGTTGGATATTTTTGGTATTTTTTGTATAAGTTGAAAGAAATAAAGAAAATAAAGATAGAGAATAGTAAAGATAAATTTAAATAACAGAAGTTTTCATTCATTCAAATCTTAGTTCCTAAGATACAATGGTCATATCATTAAATAGAAATGCAAAAAAAAAGCAAAGACACAACACATGAGTAGACATGCAAACAACATGAAAGAAAATGCAAACTACATGACCCTAACATGCCATCGGCATGATTTGTATTTTGGGCTTCACGGGCTAGAAGGCTTTAATGGGCTAAGCTTTGATAAGTTGTAACAAGAAACCCTTAGATTTGAGAAGAAAGCCCCAATTAATTGAACAACACCAAAAAAGGATGCAAAAAAATTAAATCAAATTTGTTCAAAAAACCATTCAATTTGATAGAAACCTCTTCTTGGCATAAAATTGACCTACAGGAAATGTTAGTGGTGTTCTGGCCAATCCCTCTTCTGGTCCAGTCAATCCTTCAACCTCTGTTGATGCTAAACGTGCATTCAATTGATAATTAGTTATCAGAGAACCCGATTGATTGAATGAATCTCAAATCCATCTAGCCAGCACAAATTCTGAGGCACCTGCACGGATCGAAAAGAGATGAATTGATCGTGATAATTATCAAGACCTAATGGTTACTAAGAGATGCAGACACTGACAGTGTGGCCAACTTGTCAAGATAAACAACAAAAAATGCAAATTAAATCCAAAAAATGCAGAGACTGACAGTAAGAATTAGGGACTTCTTTTGCAGAAGTTTCATGGATCAAAAACTAATTAATGCATGATTGTCAAATTTTATGGTCACCAATGTAGGCCAATGTTATCATGAAATATCACATTAACCTATATTGGTGAAATTATCATCTCAATCATTTGTGTTTTTCTTAAATTTTATACGCTAAGTCAATATGAAATCTTAGATCAATATGTAAACGTATCACATGTAAATTGTTATCAAAGTCCAAACTGACTATAAGTAAAATATTGACTGGAGTTGAGTCAACTATGGTCAAGGGACAACACTTTCTTGTTTCTTGTTCTCGTGTAAAAATAATTCAAAACCATGGCTTCATTAGTATAATTTTAATATAATTATAAAAACATGGTTGGAATTTAAAACAAATTCATGAAAATGATATACTCAACTTAGATCCTAATGATGCCAATTTATATAGTGAAAATCACTAATTTTTTAGTATGGAAAATTGCGAAAAAGCATATGCAAAGTAGCCATTTTACCGAATTATATTTACCGCAATAATGTTTTTAGGCTATTTTGGTAGGTTTTGGAGAAAGTTGCATATTTAAGCCGAAAACGGAGTAAAAATGTCATATTTAGGCCATTTCTGATGGTAACGTCAAAATAGGGCATCACATAGAGCATGCAACACCTCACACGAAGTGCACAATGTGAAACATGGTGAAAAACATAGAAAAATCGGCTAAGTCAGGTGTTGTGCGGACTGGAGCTCACCTGATGCAAGCTCAATGCTTAGTCACACGGGCACATGGATTCAATCCGTGGACTATTTTGGTTGGATTAAATCCCAGACGGCAACGCGAATTTCGAGCAGCAGCCTTCTGGAAGAACGAGCTTACTTCAATGCGAAGTTTGTTAAGATTGGAAGTCTATTCGTGGTAGATTATTTATGACATGAGAGGCTAAAAATAGCCTCCATGACCACCACTACTTCCACATAGCTACACCCATTGACTATGTTTGGTCAGGGAGTAAAGTTAATGAGGATTAAATTGCTTACTCTATCTTACTCTTCATATTTTACATCTTGTTTGGTAGTTTATATCATGGATCAAATTAATCCACATGAAGGAGTAAGATATTGGGAAATGGACCGAAGTCAATGATATTGGACACTACAGATGAAGTAAATATGGAGTAAGTGTGGAGTAAGTTAATCCACCTTGAGAGGTGGAGTAATTTAATCTAGATTAGCTCACTTCTTACTCCATCTTACTCCTTCTATTTTACTTCTCATTTGACTCCTTAAGCGTGGAGTAAGGAATTTACTCCAGCTCTTACTCAACCACCAAACATGCCCTTTAGGAATACTATGTAAACCCCTCATATAATAGGATTTAATGTGCGTGTTTTAGTTGTGGAACTCTAAAAATTAGAGTAGAATAGTGTGCAAATTCTGGAGTAGAGAAGGGAAGCTCTTGAAGTCTAAGGCGGGAGAAGAAGATGTCATTTAAGGAGGCAAGAATTATTCAATCTTCAAGGGTTGTGGTTATGTCTTTCTTATTTTATTCATTTTATTTTATCATGGCTGTGAGTAGCTAATCTTCTCATCTCTAGGGTTTGGATGTAATTGAATGTCATATTATTTCTTAATATATTTATTTTCCTCTTATGTCTATTTGAGATGTCGTTATACTTTAATTGTTATTGAATCATATTTTTGCATGCATAGTTCTGTCTACTATATGCCAATGTCCTCCACATATCAATAGGTGTTAAGTCATTGTATTTCAGTGTGAGTGGAATATAAGTAAGCACTATAAACACTTCGTGTAACGAGGCTCGGCAGCGGTTCAAAGACTAGGGTTAAAACCCAGTGGACTCCCTTGGCATGATACTGAGTATATATTGCATGTCGAATTATAATTAGGAATTTACTTAGTAATAAGTAGGGTTTAGGGTTACTACTTAGCGAATAGTAGGGGCATGTGATTAATTGGGTTAGTGTGAGTAAGTCAATTAGATTACATATCTTGTGACAATCTGAATTGTTCCCCACAAGCCGATTGAAAGATTAGAGAACCTTTCAAATATTCATACGACTGAAACCCTTGCATCCGTGGGGAATAATAGTACCGGATGCTGCTCTGTCTGTGGGATGGTCTATATCGCATGTGGCAGTGACAGTGCCGTATGCGGGTAGATAAGAATATCATAAATATATTTAGATTAATTTAGAAGGATATGATATGATCCCTAGAGGCTCCCTATTTCTGTTATTTATTTATAATTAGCACCTCCGTCTAAAATCTAGCTAGAGAAAATGGTAAACAAACTTATCAAATTTATCTAATTATTTACAAGTGAAACTCAATCAAACCTGAGAACCTAAATTAGTATACGTTGTTAATCATTTAAAGATCTATCTTTGTGGATCGACACCCAACACTAATGCACGGTATGATCATACGGTTGTAATCCGAATGAAAATAGAATTAGGGTAACTGAGTATATTTTTATATACTCAATGTTAGTAGTAACAATTTGATCAATCAAGTCCTAATTAAGAGTTCCTACTAAATATAAAGGAAGATTAAAGAGAACAAAAGAATAAAAATACATTTACATATAATTTTAGTGGCTGTCCAAAGTTTTGATACTAATTTATTGGAGAAAATCAGATAGAAAGTCATAAAATTAATAACAATATTAAGAATGAAGACACAAACTTAACATGTGGACAAAATAAATTTGAATCAATTTTTTACAGTATTTAGAGTATTATTATATTTTTGTCTTTCAATTTATGTCTATTATACATCAAAAAAAAACTATCTATATTCAATCAAGAATATATAGGCAACAAATATACATTCAATTATTCTAGAAAATATTTATAGTGCTTTTAAATATTTATGATAATGTTTTTAATCAATATATATAGGAAAAATTTCTAGTGTACCCATTCAAATTTTTGAAATAGCCAATTAATCCATGAAAACTTCATAATATCCAATATGCCCACAAAAACTTAATTTTATTTCTTCTATCCCCTTTTAATTATTACAACAAAATGAATTGACTAAAACGTCCCTTGATTTAAATGGAGGTGTCTAATTGTTTCCTCCTGTGAGTCCAATTGTTTCTTCCTTCTCAATGTACTTCACACATCACATCTAATTATAATGGACAGACGATATGTATTGTAATTCGATTTTCCTTTCCTCTCTCTTGTCCTGTCTCTCTCTCTCTCTCTCGTCTTTTCTCCTTCTCGTCCACTCTCTCAATGAGAAATGGCAGGAAATATTTTCTCCCTTATTAATTTCTTGCTGATACTTCAAAATTGTTGCTGTTGTGCTCACTTTTCTGAGCATGGATGCCAGAAATCTAGGTTAAACCGCAACACTGGTCTCAAACAAATATGACATCTTCAAACGACAATTCAAAATAGTCACTAACTACCACTGGCACACATAAGCTCACAATGGTATCGAAGAGCCGGCATGCTGAGGGGGTGCCGCCAGCTGAATGGAGACAAAACTTAGAAGAGTGCATCCCTTCTATTCCATGGGTCGGCTCTCCCTTGATTGTGCTCAATGCCTGACAATCACATCTCGTTTCAAGATTTTGAAAGAGATACTGTCTGTAATTTTTCCACCCTTAAAATAAAATTCGAGTGAAATATGATTTGGGGTAATATGAAGAGACTAACTAAAGCATGTTGTCAATATATAGGAATTAATGCAGTCTTCAATATCTAACTGAAGAAAAACTAAAAACAGTAGGAAGAATGGATTACAGGAAATAAAATCATCAAAGATGTATAGACTACACAAATTAACAATTTGGACTCCTAGACCAATTTTGACATGAGCTAGTACTTCAAAGCTTTCCAAGAAACACAAAACTGAGGAATTGAATTTTGGCGCATCAGGCAGGATTCTGAGGATGGGAGGGCTGTCGTGTAGTTTTTCATTTTTTCTTGCCAATAATACCAAAGTACTAAAATTCACACAAGATACGTTATATTTCAGATTGAGTAAAGGTATGTTAACAAAGATACTTTCAATTAACAGAATACGTTTGAAAACTTTTGATTTAATAGTACTACATTTCTTAATATTCAGCCATTCGTCCTGGAGAGAGGAAAAGGAGAAGAGACAGGAGAGTGGGTATGGTATTGTCCGCATAAAATTTAGAAAAAAAAATGCATATCGTTCCTCCATTATTAGGCATGAAGCACATATAGAGAAGAAAGGAAGAAGACAATTAGACAAACAGGACCCCTCCATTTAAATCAAAGGATATATTAGTTAATTCAATTTTATAATAATTAAATAAAAAAGTTAAATGGTTAAAAGGGGATATGAGAAATAATATGAAATTTTTGTGGGCATATTGAATATTATGGAGTTTTTATGGGGAAATTAGCTATAAAAGTTTGGATGGGAACACTAGAAATTTTCCCATATATATATAGGTTTCGTTTGTGGTCGTAAGACCAACAATTTTTAGATAACCTTTAACTTATGTCTATTACACGCGAATAAATTGATCTGTATTAAATCAAACAAATACGAGAAATACTACGCATCAGATTCTTCAGTAATTCATTTATGTACAATGTGTTCGGAATGTTTGTCAATGTTTTTAATTAATTTAGACGCCATATTGTGGTCATAAGATCACTAAAACTCACTCATAAACTCTAATTATGCATGTCTATTACACAAGAAATATTATTCAAAAAAATATACTTGAATTTTTTTTACAGTGAGTTTGGAGTTGTTTGTTCATGTTATTAAACCATATATGCCTCATCTATGAAGGTAGGATCAACAAATTCAGAGATAAGAAACAAATATGCGTTTTTTACATTTGTTAAATTTTTCCCAAGAATGCATTTGCAGTGCATATTAATGTGTCTGGTCATACGGGCTATATTTTTCATCTCGCAAGATCATAAAACTTTTCAAACAAACTTTAAATTATGTCTTGGCTTGGGTTTCATTTAAGACCTTTTCAGTCTGCAAGTTTTTACTTTTGGTTGAATAGTTAAGTGCTTCTGAGCTTTTTTATTTTGTTTCATCTTTCGCTATTTCATTTTCTTTCTTTCGCTATTTAAATAAACTTCTAATTCTACAAGTTAATAATACGTAAATATGAATTTATCGATCCCTTATTCGACAAATTCTAACATATATTTTATAATTTAGTAAACTTGTAATTTATTTTAGTAAACTTCTAACTTTATAAATTAATAAACTTGTAATTTTTTTTAGTAAAAGTTAATCCGAATTCGACGAATTCTAACTTATCTTTTTGTTATGTATATAAAATTATCAATGCTAAATTTAAACAAATATTGAACTTTATATATAAAATTAATCTTGAATAAATTTCCATGAATGGTTTTGCGTAGGGAGCTAGCCTGTTGTTTGCATGGAGAGCAACAAGATAGACGACATACTACATAACAATGTAGGAATCAATGCAAATGTGTAAAGAGGATTGGTTCACGTGAAAGTCCTTCCGGAAGCATTGAACAATGATTTTGTTGAACCAATCCTCCATTGTTTTGTAGTATGTCGTCTATCTTGTTGCAAACAACACAGAGCAAAATCATTCATGCAAACATTTTAATTGTTTATTTTTTCTTTGTTATGAATTTGAAGAATTTTGATAACGATAAATCCCATAGACCATTGAGCATGTTTCACCTAAAAAATTAGGCCAAATTCCTCTTAATATCTAGTTTTATCTATTTTTATGTTGAATTTATAAAGTTCCAAATTATTACCGAAATCTGATTTTAAATGCAGTATTGGAGCAAACCAGAGATTCCATGCGGCCAGAGCCCATTCTGTGCGGCCATACAGCTGAAAACAAATTGCAGCAAATTCCAGACTAGAAGAAAAATGAAGAAAAAGGATTTGTGCGCCCAGAAGGAATTTTGTGCGGCCACGCTAAGAATCCATAAAAATAAATAAATTCGGATTCTTGCAATTTCAACTCCAAAAACTCCAGAGACACTTCGAGATTTTGTGCAGTCATGTCTGGATGCAGTCCGGCCGCACAAAATTTCTGCTATCAACACAATTTCGTGTTTTGGCCGTATCTCATGAGATCTCGCTTGATTCACTTCCTTATTGCCTTAGTGTGCTTCCCAACCCAAGAAAACTTCCATATAAGGTCCAAAACGCCGCTAAGGAAGGATATTGAGTGTGTGCGGCCACACTTGGTTGTTAATTTGCTAAGGAAGGATACTCAAACTTATTTGCTTGCTCCCAAAGTCACCAAAATTGTAATAAATCAAGAAGTGGGCAGTAAGAGAAGGTATCGGTCCCCTTGTGGGATTCAAAGCAATACAACCCTCCAGCAAAGCTTTCACCATTAATTCTACATTTCTTCTACTCTTTCTCCACCATTCTAAATCTTTCTAAGTAACAATTGAGGCGTGAAGTGAGGTGAACGACAAATTGAAGGTGAGTAACTTGAAGAAGACAAAGATTCTACACGGATTTGGTGTTTTCTACTTCTCTTAATTTTCTTAGTTATTTTCCTGTTCTCTCTTTTATTTGATCATTGATGTTTTAGTGAACATGAGTAAGTAGTTCCCTTTCCAGGGGCGTAGGCATGTAAACTTGATGTTGGTATAAAATCTACCTTACTTGGTTCTTTTATTATGATTGTCTTTGATTGAATGTTTGTTCTTTGAATTCAATATTCTAGTATGTATGACTTCAATGCATGAAACTGCAAATCTCGTGAAGTCTTTTAGACTACCGTTTAGTATATGAATGGTTTTAGGTTAGAAATAACCGGAACCCTTTGAGCAAAGTTTCAAAAGGTAAAGAACTTAATCGTGAAACATTAGAATTGTGACACCTAGATTTGTTTAAGTCGCAAATTGTCCCCAATTGTGATAGTTGGAAGCAGAATGTTGTTCGAACTCACGACTAAAATAACAACAATTCTATGGAATAGGTTAAGGCTAACCCATTTGATTAGAAACCCCATTTAAATTAACACATGAATAAATACCAAGTAGTAATAAAACCAATGGATAGTTGCCTTAAGCCCCTAGACATTGTCCAATTGTTAAATACTCTCTCTCTCTCTCTTGCTTTGACACAAACCAAACCCTTCGGGTATTGAACCCAACAAAAAGAAAGGAAGATTGCAACAACCCCCTAATTTACTTAATTGCACATGTTTTAGTATTAATTAATTTAATGAAAATTAATCTCTCACGTTGTCTCTTGGATTGATACCAATAATTACTACAATGATAGATTGTGCACTTGCAATAATCTTACTATGTGTTTTTAGGGGTTTATAAATTTACACTACAAGAAATTATGCAATTAACAGTACTCAGAGGGTCGGCGCAATAGGAAATGACGGTATGTCTTAGATCGGCCGGCACTAGTACCTCGGCACAATAGAAAGTACCTGCCTAGGTTTTCGCAGCACGATTGAAATCTATTTCGCCTCTTATTTCTCCAACGTGAAAAGTTTATTGCTTTATTTACTCCCGTCAAAATTTTATCTCAAAACAACAAACAAAAGGCAGTCGATCGATTGTACTCCATGACTCCCCAGCTACTGCTACTCTTCTCCGCGACTCCGCCCCTGCTGCTCTTCTCCGTGAATCCGCTGCTGCTGCTGCTCTTCTCGGCGACTTCGCCCAGCCACTATAAGTAATTAAATTGTCCTTTTCTGTATTCATTAGTATTTTATTGAGTTTCGTTAAGTCGTTCGAAAGGGTTTATGAGAATCCCATGTGCATTGTATTAATGGAATATCAATTACAGAATCCACTTACATTTGAGAAATAAAAAGATTACCTACCAAGTAAAAAGAAACCAAATTAACCTGAAGAAAATAGAAATTTCGAACATATCTCTATCGAAAAAACCAATAGTATGCTTTGTTCCATTCATATCCCAGCAATAACATCATTTCCTCAATTCAGACGTTTTTCAATTTGAGAAAGGTGAGCTAGCAATATTCCTTTTATAACTCTTCTCTCATTCTAATTTTCAATCTGTTTTTTCATCCAATTTAGACGTTTTTCTGATTGCTCTTGACAACAGGAAGCTACAGCGACCTTTCTCCACTAATGGTCAAATTTGATGGAATTTGTATTATTAAATCCGTATTACAGTCAAGCTTATGTGTTGGTTTCTTTTGGTTTTAATTCATGGTTGAAATTACAGCCAGTGTTACCTGTAGATACCAGTTAATTGTTTTGCTTGTGTTTAATTGGTTGATTGAGACTAGTATTGTAAACGTTTGAGGCTTGAAAGGCATTTGCACTAAAGTACAAACTCAATTCTAGATTGAAAAGAGATTGTATACTTCCTACTGGTCCAGTAGAAATTTTGGTCGGCAATCAGTTTAGTATGTAGTTTCATGTTGAATAATTTGCTGTTGCCAACATAATGAACTTCCATCTGTGTTCCATGTTTCCCGAAGTTTTTGATGTGCTGTAAGTACCAGGAATGACCGCTCTTTTCCATATTACATATCCTACATTACAGTACCGATGTGACTAATACATTCGTGCGCCGGTGTGGTAACATCGATTCGCGTCAGGACAGTCCTCCAAACTTGAGCTGAACACATGCATCTCCATATTAAATTTCAATTTTCATTCATTAGCCATGTGGCAATTTCCATTGCTCAAATTATTGCCTTATTTTTCTCCCTTATAATTGTTTCTTTTTTCCCCATTTTAAACAGAGATAACATCCAACAAGAAGCCAATTTATACTTGAATGTTACTGGTAAAGTATAGTATTTTCCACGTGCTTTTCATCTCCTCATTTTTTCTTCAATCATGAAGGTACACTGTCTGTTAAACCTCAGGGTATGCAACTGACAATCTCCATTTGCTACAATTTTCTTTAAACTTCTATGTTCCTTTGTTTATTGTTTGCAATTTATCAGTCATTTTTGACATGATGGCAGGAACTTCATATAACTTTTGGTAAAGTACCTAATTTTCCTTTAGATACATTATTTTTGAAATTTTTGGTTGTATTAAGTCACTTAATGCAATTTATATAATTTTTGGTTTTTCAGTGTGGGCTTTTAATTTTTAACATATGAGGCATCACACAAAGCTTCAACAGCTAGAAACAATAAGTTTGATTAGCTAAGCATCATTTAAAAAAAGTTTATTATATACTTTTTTGAATTACAAATTTAGGCTTGCACCGTTATTTCTAAACTTATTGTCAAAATGCTTTATTCACCAAGCACTGTATTCAACTGGCACTCTATAACCTCGTATCCAAATTTTATTGTTATCCTATTTTTTTTGTAATTTGTCTTGTAACGATAGTTGAATTTATGGTACATCAGGGTTTTGGTACTTGGCACTGGGGGAGATCGATTCACTCAAATGGAAAAATTGATAATTGCTGGCAGTCTCCGTTTGTTCCAATCAGAGGCAAATGAGGTTGGATTTGTTGTTTTTTTATATTTCCTTGAATGTCAAAGCATGGATTTAAGAATATTGAGGTATTGGAAAATGACCAGAATTAATTTAATAGGAGAACTGCTTTATGCGCAGCAAATAAAGGTGCTGAGAAGGCGTTTATAAAAGCTGTCGAGGTGGACCGACTAAATGACACAGTGAGAGATTCTAATCCTCGTGAGGTTTGTAAACTATTTTCTGTTGTTAGTTTATCATTGTTTGACTTATTTGGTGTAAAATTTGTAAGTTGGGGTAAAGTGAGGATTGTTTAAATTAGAAGAAAAATCGAGGGTTAACTTAGGATCAATTATACAATTGATCGGCTTAATTGTGCCTGATTGGTCAGATTGGTCTGATCCCCCATTTCTTGTTAATTCTTCATTGTTATGCTATGAATGGTTGAATTGTTGAATCGAGAACCTCATGAAAAATCTAAACTTGATTATAAAATTGTGTAGTCTGTTAAATTTGGGAGAATCGATAAAATTTCAAGTTACTGTTCTTATCTTGTCAAACTTTAGTTATTATGCAAAAGAGTTCATTTTTGGAGAAGTTTCAGATTGCTCACTATCTTTTTATTCGAAAAATTGAGAGAAATAAATGTACGTGTTTTTGAGTCATTTGACAGGTTTTGAAGAAAGTTGTGTATTTAGAAAAAAAAAAAGCAAAAATGTCGTATCTCGACGATTATCAAATATCCACTAAAATTGGACATCATATGGATCATGCAACACCTGTCATGGAGTGCACAACATGCGAAATGATGAAATATCCAGAAATTTTCCTTAAGTTCAAAGACCGTGCGGCATCCTCAATACCATGTGCAACATAGCCAAAAGGCCGCGGAGATGATAGCTTAGGCCTTCTAGAAGTCCTGCTTTGCTGGCATCACGCTAGTTTTAGACAATTCCTGGTAAATCATGCATGAGTGGAATATCCCCCATGATCTCTATGACCCCCATGATCTCTAGTACTCCCACTACTGTGTAGGAACACTAGTGGAAAATCTACATCTAGTATCGGCCCATCAGGGTCGGATATAGGGTAAAAGTGATACATATACATTTCTGGATCGGGCAAATTTAATGGCCGACATTGATAATAGGTATCAGGATCAAACATCTTTAAAAATCCGATCTTAATAGTCTAGAACATATCAGGATCGGCTGAATATATCTTGATTGTGACATATTAGGATCGATTGTTTATATTTGACTGATCTTAATAGTCCAGACCCTATTAGGAACAGCTTCTCACTAACAATCGATCCTGATAAGTTTATATTAAGAATGGTAATTTTATATACGATCATGATACCATCCAATACGTGATTTTTTAGTTTTGATCTAGGGTTCGCACACCATTTTGCCAAGTCTTGTTCCTCATTTTCATTTCACGCACCTTTTTCCCCAATTATCCAAGTCACCCTCTCCTCCACTCCTCCACAGTTACGGTTCCCTCTCTCGCCTCAGACCAGCCCCCTCCGCCTCAGCTCCACCACTCCATAGACGCGCCCTGCCCCTAGCACTGATGCACCCCATCGCCTCCATCACAGACTAGATTAGTTTACTGGTTGGTCTTCTATTTTTGATTTCAGATTAGTCTAATGGTTAAGTTTATTGTAATGTTAGCATTTAAAGGTTTGTTCTTAATGCTGTTTTGATACAAATTAGCACACTTAGGTCTGATTTCCTGCACATTACTCGTAAATAGTTTTGATTTAAATGCAGGTTGCTTCTCTCTTATTAACTTTTCTGAAATTCAAGTTAAAAGATGCTATTTCCAGTTTTGTCTTTTTTTTTATTACCTGTTCATCTTTATAGTTCTCTGTATTCCTATAGAATTGCAGGCTGATATTTCTATTCAACATTTCATTTAGTAATGTTAAAGGCCAAAATGGAGATGGAAGTATACAAGGAATTGGACCAACGATCAGATTATGAAAGAAGTGTTTTGTGATTATTTGATATAATTTAGTATGATTAATTGGCATTGTGAATGTTGAATATTATTGGCTAGCAAGTTCAGATAACATGTAATTTTAATATTCGACATTATTATTGTGTTTTAGTGTCAATCTGATATAATTTTTGTTAGCACGATTATATTGGATGTGTGATTGTTGTAAATTTGGTGGGAGCTGGGCATATTAAAAAATAATTTCAAAAAGAAATATAAAATCAGGTTCGGCCTTAAATGATAGTCGATCCGGATATGATTAATAATCTTCAATCAACCAATTAGATATAACGTCGGATATAAATTCGAGCACATATTATTTGTAAGAATCAGGATCGGCTATTTAATTAATGTCCGACCTTGATTATAAGAATTACACTACAACATAACCTACTTTCAGCGACCGGAATTCCGGTCGCTGAAAGTTATAGGGAGAAATGGGTTTCTGGCGCGATAGGGAGAAATGGCGAAGACGACGGCTCTGGCGCGCGAATGGGTTTTGGGGCAAAATTTTCGCAGAAAAAAAAACTTTCAGCGACCGGCGAGGGCGCCGGTCGCTGATACGGTCGCTGAAAGTTATCGTTGCCGTTTGTTTTGGTTTTTCTTTTTTCTTTTGAGAAAAAAAACTATCTGCGACTGGCGTCAGCACCGGTCGCTGATATCGGTCGCTGAAAAACCATTTTGTTGTAGTGTTAGTATCGGCTGAACATTAATGTCCGATCATGATTATAGAAGTATGATGTCTGATCCTGATTAGTGGTGCAATCAGGATCGCACGCTGGTCAGATTCTGATGTTTGTTTTTGACCGATACTGATTGTTGATTCTCCATCTCAGACCGACCTCCTCGAATGCTATAAATACCCCTTTTAGATAGGATTGTAGTGTGTTCTGTAATACTTCGTCAAATTAGTTATATTTTTAGTGTATAAAAAGAAATTTAATGTTTTAATTTTGAGCACAAAATTCTTTTTGAAGAAGGGAGGAATGTAATATCTTTAAAAATTGAGTTATCATTATTCATGCTTACATGATATTTTCGTAATATAATAAATATCATAGTGTTTTTATTTTAGGAGATATTTGATTTATACACTTGAAAAAAAAATATAGTAAACTTGTCTTTATTCATGAAATTTTCAATTATTAGTTTGATCAAAATTATTTTCATTGTTCTTTCCTTTCTTTCCAATTACCGATTAAATTTATTCATACTCACTGTTATATCTCCACGAGAAAAATATTACAAACAATATAATTCACTAACGTATAATTATATATATATATAAACAAGTTGTTCCTAATAGGGTCTAGACTATTAAGATCGGTCGAATATAAACAAGCGATCCTAATAAATCACAATCAAGATATGTTTGACTGATCTTGATGTGTTCTAGACTATTAAGATCGGCTCTTTAAAGATGTTTGATCCTAATACCTATTGTCAAGGTCAGCCATTAAATTTGCTCGATCCAGAAATGTATCACTTTTATCCTATAACCGACTCTGATGGGCCGATACTAAATGTACAATTTTCACTAGTGTTCCTACACAATAGTGGGAGTACTGGAGATCATTGGGGTCATAGAGATCATGGGGGGGGGGTCTTCCCCCCATGCCTGATTTATTATGAATTGTCTAAAAATAGCGTGCTGTCAACAAATAGGACTTCTAGAAGGCCCAACGTGCCATCTGTGTGGCCTTTGGGCTATGTTGCACATGGTATTGACTATTGAGGATGCCACACGGTCTTCGGACTTGAGGAATTTTTTTGGATATTTCGTCATTCCACATGTTGTGCACTCCATGATAGGTGTTGCACACAAAGTTGATACATATCCTGCTTTAAGTACAATCAGAATATGAAGTGATAAGATAGTAGTTAATTAGGCCCATAATTCATATATAGCCCATTATGATTCATATATATTAATTATTAAATTGGCCTAAAATATTCTGACTTGTAGAACATATTTCTAGCAAAAATAACGATGTCGCCATCGGAAAAAAAAAGACGATAACCCATTCATTTTTAAATTGACTTGCAATAGCATATAATTCTAATAATTTATTTTTAAATTTTTCATAAAAGCTTAATTAAGTTTGTACCATAATTAAGAGATCCTAAAGAAGAATAAATTAAATATCTCGAGATTTTTTTGCATATACAAGGCTATTTAAGCATGAAAAAACAACAGAAAGTGAGAATCAAAATTAAGAAGCTGGAGAATCAAAACTTGGAGGCTCACGACAGTTTAACGGGTTTTATCTCTCTTTGTTACTTATTTATATTTTGCAAGATGTTGTATTTTCTAGGGTCAATTGTTATATCTTTTGCACCTATGAGATGCTTGATTTTCCTCTCAGATAATAGCTTGTTAACTCTATTCACTACAACATAAAACGTTGATGACACACGGTTAGAATAGCTAATGTTGTATTTTCGAGGGCACGACACATGGTCACATTAGTCACGTGTAATTAGAACTAATAGATCTTGATCGAATGGTGAATCTTGAATAAACTAACTTAAATTATGAAAATGAATAGTTAAATGACTAAACATGACCGGTTACATTTGGATTACGTCATGTGTGGTCACAGCATGCCTTGGTCATGGTGTGATTAATGTGTTGTGATCATTCACGTGCCATGACCATTTTTTCAAATATAGTCACGGCACATCATGTGTTTCAAGTCACAGGATGACTAGTTACGACATGATATATATTTAGATCCTTAGTAGCAGAACTATTTTTCTCCTGGCGAATCAACAATTCTTCTGAGTAGAGTAGTGAATCGGACTGCGTCTTTTTTCTTTAATTCTTTTACACGAATCAGCCTAGACTGACTTTCTTTTTCATGTAATATTCTTCTACTTTACTGTGATTTAAATCTAGAAATAGATATTGTTTCTGTCTAGGGGTAGGCACAAGTATAAAATACCACTGAATCTAAACAAAATTTCGAATCCAGAGATAGGCAAGTGTCTACACCAACCCACCTTGGATCCGCCAATGCGTTATCATGCATGAAAAGGGTGATATGTTGTACACAATTGTGGAACTGTGTGTATATAGTACTAATATAAGTGTTCCTACAAGTGAATCGTAACAAATAGTTTCAGGCAAAGCAAAGGAGGCCGAGGAGCAAGTTAATCTAATACAAGACGTTGAAACTACTAATTTATATACAGTCACAGTAACTGAGTATAATAATTAGAGTTAGATATACGGTTTCTATAAGAAATATGTGTATAATTTTTGGAAATCATACCCGGATGTACAGAACAAAGAAGAAATCAATGGAGACAGGCAAAAGGGATGGAAATACAAACAACAAGTTCGACATATGTCAGGAGAATTGGTTCTACATGAAAGGCCTTCCGGAAGCTTCGAGCAATGAAAACAATTATTTTGTTATTCAATCCTCCTGACACATGTCGAAATTGTTGTTTGTATTTCCATTCCCATTCCCATTTTCATTGATTCCTCCATTGTTTTGTGGTATGCTGTCTATCTTTGTTGCTCTTCATTGAAAGTTGAAGATGAAAAAGTATTTAAGAGAAAAGAAAAATTCCCAAAACATTGGTACTTGACGGATAAAGTATGCCAAGGCAATAATTTGCAACTTTGTACCACTGTAAAATACGTCTGTACCTTGTACCAATTGCCCATCTCTGGCTATGCTTTTGGCTAAGGTGATTAAGATCATGAATTGGCTTCACACGCTACTCTAGCCTTAAAAGGATCCATACCCATATTTGTTGCCGATCATAATTCGCAAAGTATTCAACCTTTACATAGTCCTAAGCAAATGAGACAAGAAGCAGTTGCACTAAACATAAACAACATCACGTACATCACAAAATAAGGTTGAATCCCATTATATACAAATTTAATATGAAGTAGGCTAGCTTTAAGTAGCAACTAGCAATACACATAAACACCCTAAATTATAAACAAAACACTCTAAATTATAAACAAAACGCATTTACAATTGTGCGGAGCAAACGATTATATTGACATAATTCTCCAGTATATCATACGAAACAAATATCTATCCATTGAAACTGAATATCATTATAACTCGAAGACTACGCTCAACATTGGTAAGACTACCCAGCCTTCTTTGAAATATAGGTTGATGAATGGTAAAGATGTCCAGAGGTGCTCCCACCTCTTTGACACCAGCTACTTAGGCTGGAGCAACTCTAAGATTAGGCCAAGTATCAGGTCGTGCAAGTTGCTTATGACATCTCAATCAGTCATTGTTACTTTTGAACTTTAATTTACACTGGCGGTTGCAAAGTGGCGAGTGAAACTCTAGATTTGGCGGAGTTTTCAAAGAAGAGAGACAAAGTTATTTGATTAGACAAATCCCTAAGAGAGAGAGGAGTGAGAGAAATTTCATTAAACTGTGGCGGAGGTGAGGATAAAAGACACAACAGTGCTATTAGAAGAGGTGAGAAAAAACGAAAGACCCTAAGGACAATTTCTACACGGTTTAAGAATAAAAACCATGTAGAATAAGTCTATCCAAACACTGTTAGTAATAAAAACTATGTATAATTTACAAAAGAGGGTGGGAAAAAACTTTGTATAATTTATTTAACCATGTCAATGTATTGACATGGTCTAAACATGGTTATTTCTAAAGAATCGTGTACGATTTATATTTTGTTTTTTTTTAACTGTTTTATATCAATGTTAGGCATTAAAGATCATAAAAGAAGCATCATACATATTTAAAAAATATATAATTACGAACTTGAAAATTTATTAATAAATTAAAATTTTATACACATGCATATATAATTTTTTTTTTAAATTTAACAAATAACAAACATGCATCGTCATAAAAGAAAATATGATATTGAAGTGATGGACCAAAATGATGAGGATGACAATCATTTGAAAATTTGAGCTACTAAATATTCATCCATACCCTTTTTCCTTGTTGGCCTTCACTAGCTCGACACCAATCAATTCATGATATGTCATACACTAACTCCACATAAATTATATATGATATGTCATTCTGCTTTACATGTGTAAAACAATTACGCAATTCACATGTAGAGTCGAAATTAATCTCATCAAGAGTTTCGGACGCCATTATGTGAAATTTCTAATACTTAAATTATCATGGTGGCAGATGAAACAAATGATGAGATAAATATCCCTACCACCGTGAGATAAGAGGCAAAAATGAAGAGAGATGAGACCATAATAGACAAAATTAAGAGAAAAGGTAGAGAGAAAATGACTTAAATTGGTCAAAGGGGTAGAGGTGAAAATGTGCACATAGCAAAGCAGGTATTTCAAGAATTAATTTTTGAGAAGGGGTTGTGTCAAAAATAATAGAAATAACTCATAAAATAAATTTGTATCACACTAAAATATGTCTTAACCTTTTGCATAGTGACCAATCCTGGCTATGATTTCGGCATATATGATTAAGAATTGAATTTGGCTTCAACGCTATTCTAGACTTAGAAGGATATATATCCATATTTGTTTCCTATCATAATTTTCAAAGTATTTAAATTTACAAAATCTTAAGTTAATGAAAAAAGAAGAAGTTGCAAAACACTAGCTATCAAAACTAATATAAATAACATCACATAATTACAAAATAAATTTAATCTCATTATTTTCATATCTAATATTAAATCTTAACTTGCTATTTGATTTTCTCTAATAACTTAATATCAAAACTTTTGAAAATAACTCAAACGATATGTAATTTTTTAATTTTGGTATTTGTGATCTTCTTTTTTATGGAGAAGTGATCTCTAAATTAGGTGTTTGAATTTCATGAAGTAAATCCATTTAAAACAACATTGAAAAAAAAAAACATGCATAGATATTTATAGTTATAAATTTAGCTTATATCATTAAAAATGCTTGCCAAATAAATAAATAATTGTGTACTCACACTTTACGAATTATTTGCAACTCAACAGTAATGAGTTGTACAACAGAAATTCATAATTTTCGGATGCATCAAAACTATTTTTTAAGTATCAAGTTTTGCATTCATATAAACATTGACTTAATTTCCCAGCCCTATAGAAACCAGAACAACTTTGGGCCTAGCCTTGTTTTGAAAAATCAATTATGATGCATGCGCCTAACTTGAGTATATCATTTTTTTTTAACAATGTTTTTATAATTATTTTAACATCATACTAAAGAAGCCATGGTTTTGAAGTTCTTTTACACCATCCCGGCCATAACTATATATATATAATTGACACAATCATGTTCAGAACGGGTACCAAGCAAATAGTAAATAAATACCAGTTTGTCCTTTGATAACAATTTTTATGTGATATGTTTACACTGATCTAATATTTTATATTGACTTAACTTATAAAATTTAAGACAGACACAAATAATTGAGATATTGATAATTTCATGTTATATTAGTAGCCATAACATAATACATTGGTGGCCATAAAATTAGACCATCATAAATTAATTAGTTTCTGATCATTGACACAAATGTCAAAATTAAGTTAGGCTTTTCTGCAAATTAATTAAGTGATTAGAATGATGGTATCAATATAGGATCAGAAACCCCTCGAGTTATCAATACGAAATTTAAGTAGAAAGTATAAATAATGGAATTGAAAGTAATTAGTATTGTGGTAAGTCGTAAATCCTAGAGAGATTTGTCCTACAAAATTTCCCTTGAAGTATTGTGCTAATTTAGGAAACTTAATTTTAATTTCCCTCAAAGTCTTAATTAGTGTAGGTAATTCAATAGTTCATAATTTGAAACTCAAAACTATCCCTGCATGTAGATTTCACACCCGAAAACTATATATATTAATGTTATAGGTTTGTATGCTTGCTAACCATTCAATTTAATACTGTTTAGGGTTATATTTTATTAGTACTTGGCACACGAATTCGGCTAACGTGATTATTCTAGAACTTCATTAATAAGTTTCTGGCTGTGAAACGGCAAATCCAACCTGTTCAAACCAATCTCCTTAATCAGATATACACTCCCTATATCATATTGTTTTCAAATGACAAAATCAAACAGTTCAAACCAATCTAATATAACTGATTTTGTGCATATTTTAAGGCACTGTTTTATTAAAAAACTTTATATTTTTATCACTTAACTTGATAATAAATAAATTAGGAAATATAAAAAATTTATATGAAAAACATAGCTCTCATTTAGCAGACTGGATTGAACGGTTTAAATTTGTCATTTGATGTTACTTCAATAAATTTTCAAGACCGGAATTATATTGTTGAAGTTGAAAATTAAGCGTGTTAGCCATCCTCCCTGACACATATCAAAAATGTATATCGATCTGTTCAAAATCATTTTTGTTGTCTGCATATGAATTTTATGGAAAAAAATATTTTAAATATTATCAATTGTCTAAAAAGATTAAAATTATTAAATTCATTATGTCAAATTTGACTAAAATTAAAGTACTTTAATTTTTTTACCAAAACTAAATATCAACCATATTGCTGACTTGATAACGATATCAAATTCATTTGAACCCTCCTCATCTAAAAACAAACAATTAAATTAGTATGAACAAAATATAATTGGCGATAAAAAAAACAAAAAAAAAAGTTTAAAAAATGAATTTCATCTCATTCCAAACGCATCTGAAATATATAATTTCAGTTATTTCAAAAATCTCATATATAGTTCATTCCGTATCACCCTTTGCTACTTTTTCAAATTATAAAAAAGAATAGGCTGGTTCTAATACTTGGATAAATATTGCTTCATCACAAACTTGAAATTGAATAAAATGCTCAACTTATTGATCTTCTGAGGTGATAATTTAATATTATATATATCTTACAATTTTTTTAGTAGTTGTATTTTATTTTCTAAGTCAAAAACAATAAATTTTCTTAATTAATATCTTTTTACATTGGGTTTCTCAAATTCTAAAAATATGAATTAATACGTAGGCTAGTTCTAATATTTAAATCAATATTGCTCCTTAGAAACTTTAAATGGAATATAAATTTATTTTATAATGATTACCTTATAATTTTCGTGAGTAGCTAGAATGAATCTAATATTAAATAAATCTCGTAACTATTTTCGTAGTTCTCTTTTTTTCTAGGTTGAACACATGCTCGAATTACAAACTTTAAATTGGATAAAATTGATTTCATAATACTCACCATATTTCTATGAGTAGAATGAATGTAATATTAAATATATCTTATAACTATTTTTGGTTCTTATTTTTTTCTGAGTTGAACAATGCAAATTGTCAAAATAAATATTTTTTATTTTTTTCCCCTTTCCTTTCCTCTAATTATAAAAACTTGGAAAAAAAATATTAGGCCGTGCTATTATTTGGAACAATATTGTTTCACTACAAATTTCAATTGAATACAATTTTCTTTCATAATGTCCCCAAATTATATTTCTCAATAATTAGAAATCTAATATTAAATACATCTTACAACTATTTTTGGTAAAAAAATTTCTAAGTTAAGTTGCGCACCGCAAATTGACTTAAAAATATTTTTACCCTTTTATCGAATAATAAAAGCTTGAACATAATAGGCTGATTCTAATATTTGAATCTATATTACTTCATTACAAACTTCAAATTGAATAAAATATTGTTGGAAAAAATACGTGTGTCGACAATCGTGTCGACAATTTCTATATACATTGTTACTCAATGTTTGATTTTGGTTTAATCATGAGAAAAATATGAATTTTATCGATGTATGTAATCTTATGTACTATATATAAATATAAATATAAAAATACAATGAATTTTAACACAATGCGGACATCTAGCTATTTAAAAATATACCAGTAATATTTCAATTAACCATTTGAACTTTAAAAATAAAATATCTATCTGAAGTAAAATATGTCATCTACAATATCAACTACCATTGTCTATTTCTATATATTTTGGATTAGTATGTGTGATCTAGTTAGATTTAAAATTGTTTATATAACCTATAGATGTATCTAATTTTGATGTTTGAAATAGTAATTGTAAAACATAGTGCAGTAAATGATGAATAAACTTAATTTGCCATTAAATTCGTGACTGCACAGTGGACAGATTCTGAGACAGATTAATGAGCGAATTTGAAAGGACAATTATAGATCATTCTGGGCAAATAAGGAGTCTATTTGACATGTCTTGCAATCTAGTTTCTGATGTTCAAGTTTCAAGTTGTTTGGAGTTCCCTATAATAAGTTATTGCAGTTTTAGTAACCAGGAGTCAAAATTAAGGGTTGTTGTTTAGAATTCTGTTTTTCATTTATTTTGTGTACGAGTTTTAAAAGTTTTCTTTAATGTTTAAGAGTATATAAATTGAGTTGTGTCCTATGAAGATTGTAAGAGAAGAACATTTGTTTAAGAGTTAATAGAAAAATATTGTGTTCTTGTTTTCTCTTCCTCCAATAGCATTCTATTTTTATCAGTAAATACTTATATATGTACCAAAATAATGAATTAAATAATGAGAAAAACTGAAAGAATCTAAAGGTTTCCAGCTGAACCACCTTTTTTCCTTTCTCATTCTCTCTTTAACTAAAATATTACCCTAGAACATTGAATTAAATTAAGGTAGGCCATGAATAACCCAACAAATACAAGTCTACCATGCATATTTGCCATATATAAAGTTCTCTTAAAATATCCAAATCTCTATCCATAACAAGCATAAAGTTTTGCAAGTGGAGAGTTCTTCAGGAACAAAAGGCAAAGAAAGCAAACAATCAACAATAAGCAACAAAAGCAAACATTTAACAAAAATCAAAGAAATAAATGAAACTGAAACTTGTAGGTCTAAAGGTCCGATGGTTTGAAGGCCCGGTTTGGGAAGTTGGAATGGTGCATTGCTGAACCAACTCCCTGCTCGACATTGTCTTCCCAGAAAAAAGGATCCTGTTTAAAAATGCTATCAAAAAAATCATAGTTTTGATTGCTTGAAGCTTCCGAAAGGCCTTTCATTTTGGAGTTGTTGTTTGTATTTCCATTCTTATTTCCATTGATTCCTCCAATGTTTTGTAGTATGTCGTCTATCATGTCGCTCTCCTTTAAAACAACGTTCTCCCTACACATCATTTATGCAAACATATTATTTATTTATTTTATTTTTGTTACGAATTTGGAAAATTTTAGAGAAAAATTTGATTTGTCATCTTACGTGAGAGAGATCGAACCAGCAGGTTGATCAATTATTGTTTGATCTATTCCATCCATCGAGTTGATCCATAAATCTTGTGCAACATTTATTGTAGTGTTGTATGGATTGTTGAACTCAGGGGTATCCTTGTTGCCATAATAGCTACTACAAATGAAATGATATATATTGGCACAGTCCTCGTAAGCTAATATATGACATGGGTATGTAATTCAGATATAACACAACTCACCTTTGAGGTGGCATCGGATTATGTGGTACCATTATTTGCTGGCTTCCATCCCTAGAGTACCAATAGGGACTAGCTTCATTTTGTGGAAATAATTGATTCATTCCACACTGAGAATCAAGAATACAAGTAAAAAAAAAGAAATGATTAATTTGTTATCTATCATGAAGAGCAATATCTGTTTAAAAAAAGAGAAAGTAATTTAGTATTTTTTGTTCACAATTGGAAAAAAAAAAAGTTTAAGAGGATCAACCTTCTGAGCTCCAATACTAGTAGCTAGCTTCATAATTTCTTTCTCCATATTATCTAACACGTTTATGTCTTCAATATCATTAATATTTTGAATGTCCCTAAAATTACAAGGTACCATCTTGTCAGTATTTAACAACCTTGAAATCAATATCTGGGCTAATGATAAATTTAAATAGTATAGAAAAAGTGTAAGTTCAATACGTACGCCAATGGTCCTAAAATATCAAGAAATCCATTTATGGCGTTTGTGTAATATATTAATTGTTCTTTTATATCCTGCAAAAAGAAAAAGAAAATCACATATTAACAATCATATTTCTTATATGAGAAGGTATCCAGATATATCATTTTATGGTGACAACTTGACACCATATATTTACAAGTCATTGTTGCGATTTTAACATTCAAAATACCGATCCGAATTGTTTACTATTTATTTAGCATTTTAAAATCGTTGTTTTTCAATGGTCCGTAATTTTCTAAAAAGAACAATTTTATATACATCTTAATTAACTAAACAAGTCGCATAAATATAAAATTTGGTCTCCAAGCATATTTTAATATGATGATCATGTTGTATGGTTTGGATCGGATGTTTAAACATAAAATATCAAGATGTGTCACACCATACGGTGTAATTGGACCCCTCATCTTCATATATATATAGAGAGAGAGGGTAGGCTTAAAATGCACCATTGGTTTTGTGCCCCAATCATACCCCACATCTATATCTCCGTTTACAAAGTTCAAACACCGCTCAACGTGATCTCTATATTTAAATGTGCTTAGAGACCAAATTTTATATTTTTTGGAACTTTTTTACTATTTTTTTAGATAGGTACAAAATCACTATTTTTGGATGATCCAGATGCAGTGATTTTGTATCTATCTAAAAAATAGTAACAAAATTCTAAAAAATATAAAATTTGTTATGTAAGCACATTTTAATATAGAGATAACATTGAGTGGTTCGGATCGACTGTTTGAAATTTGTAAACAGAGATATAGACGTAAGGTATGGTTGGGGCACAAAACCAATGGTGCATTATAACCCTACTCAGATATATATATATATATATATATATATAGAGAGAGAGAGAGAGAGAGAGAGAGATGGGTTATGGTGCATTGCAATGCATAGGCACCCTTGTGCATTGGACCATAAATCACTGATTCAAAGTCCAAATGACCGATCCAAACCGTTCATCTTGTTCTCCATATTAATATGTGCTTGGAGACCAAATTTTACATTTTTTGGAATTTTTTTACTATTCATTAAGCCACTTTGAAAATCGATGATCCGGTGGTCCAGAAATTTTTACTGTTTTTTACTATTCATCCGGATTTTCAGATTTTCAATAAATCTAAAAAAATAGTAAAAAAATTTCAAAAAATGTAAAATTTGGTCTCCAAGCACATATTAATATGGAGAACAAGATGAACGGCTTGGATCGGTCATTTGGACTTGGAATCGATGATTTATGGTCCAATGCACAAGGGTGCCTATGCATTGCAATGCACCATAGCCCATCTCTCTCTCTCTCTATATATATATATATATATGTGATATTATTTGAGCGTGTGGGCTGCATTACCAAGATAATGAGTAATTTAAATATTAATAATCTTTAATATATTAAAGAAAAGTAATCTTTATATCTATATTAATTATTATTCTTATACTGCTTGGATTTGTAATATCAGCTTTTTTAAAACAATACCTCAATTGGCGGGGAGCTGCAAAAATAAGAATAAAAAGAATTAATCAATAACTATAAAAAAGTAACATATTAACTAATAATTAACTAAAAGAAAAGTAGAACTGACCCTTGATTAATTAATTCTTCCATATTAATATGGTGATCACCTTTTTTGAATGCTTTCCTCAAACCCTGTTTAGGCCAAAGAAAACATAGATTAAGAGTTTACCAAATAACTAAATAAATATGTAAATTACAATAACCTTAAAAAAAAAAAAGATCATGGAGGTGAAACTTGCCTCAAGGCCTTCAATTCTTCTGCTCAATTGAAAAAACAAGTTATAAAAGGAGATTTAGTTAGAATATCGAAAATATAAAAAAAAATGTAAATCCATTTTGAAAATTCATACCTTTCCTTTCTTTCTTGTGCACTGACGTTACCGTATCTTTTAATTACCTCTTCGAATTCACTATAAATGAGAATAAGAAAAGGAACATGCATGCTTTATCAAAGGTTTCAAGCAAGGAAATGTAATTTGTGGACTTTGGATTTGTCACCTTGAAACTTGGAAAACCATGCATTTTATTAGGGGAGAAAGTGGAGTTTCAACTCCTAACTCAAGCTCTTAACTACTATTTGGTGTTGTTGCAAGTAATTAATATGCAAATTTGCAAAAAGAGGTAATGTACCTATTTCTTCCCAATATAAGTGAAGGTTTTCCCGCGGTGTCAAATATGAGGAGGAGGACATCGGCATCACACAAAATTGATAGGTCACTGGCCTTTTTGATGATGCCTGTTCGTCGTTTGGAAAATGTGGCTTTCCGGCTAGTGTTAGTTTCCAGTTTATGAATATGTAGCTTGTTTCTTCCCATTTTCTGTTCATCATAAAAAAAAAGAGAGAAATAAATCATTGATTTTTTAATTATATATAATTTGTGAAATAGGTAATAATAGTCTGCAAGTCTGCAATTAGAAATGTCAGCGAGATTAGCCAAAAAGCTTGAACTCGGTCAGTTCGTTAATAGCTCTTTTGTATTGTGAGAACCACATAGGCCAAGGTTTTTATCAATTTGATATTGTGAGCCACTCATTTGTCATGAGCAGAAAAAGAATTTCATCTTCTTCTTATAAAAAGTTGCATCCTCTCATAGTGGGCACAGAGAGAAATGCATGGTTTTGACATAAATCAAATTTAATTGATCAAATAAAGATATTGGAAAAAGTCTGCGACCTCCGTCAATCCAAAACAATGGAAGTTAAATTAAAAACGACAAAATACCCAATAAGTAGTCGCAAATGAAAAACGAGAAAAAGAAGATACTAACTAATTCATTTTTTTCTCTAATGGCGGACACAAAAAAAGATAAACAAAGAGTCAAAAAATTGATTGAGCAATAGAAATATAACAAGTATGCTCACACACAAAACGATGCAATCAATTCCAAGACAACCTCGACTGTCTGGTCCCTTAGTGTCCTCCTTAGTATCTGGAACCCACAAAGTGGAGCGGAATGAGAGATAGTTCAAAAATATCCCTCAGTGCGGTATTCAGTTCCAATCGATATATCAAAATCAAATCTAACTAATTTTTCTTGCACGAGCCATTATTGAAGATGAACAAAGAGGAAATCAAAAGAAAACAGTAACTAATTAAAATGACTCACCTAATTAGTTGCCTTGATACGTAACTTGTATGAAACAAACAGAATAGAACGTACTGCTATTTATACAGAGCTCTTACAAGCGGCGAAAAAGTAGGATGAAACTAAATATAGACTATAACCGTACACAGACAAAATTTATTATTTACCTGTCAAAAATTCAGGCAAAAAATAATGTTTATATTTTAGAAGAATGAAAATGGAATTTAATTAATATGTTGTCAACAATTTGTTATATTTAGATATCTAAGTCGAACAAGTACGGCGTAAAATTATTCACAGAATTTTTAATATTTTTCTAAACTGCTTATTTATTTTTTCACTGTAATTATACTTCCAAATAATCACAGAAAATTATTTACATTTCAAAAAATAAAAAAAAATTGTTCGAACGTCTATTTGTCAAATAAATTAAGTACAAAAATAAAAGTACCTCCAAATTAAATAACGACTACCCGAAGTCTACTTTTATGCCGTTACAATACTAAAAAAGTCAGCTAGATTGAAAAAATTTTAAGTGAAAGGACACGTCATGCCACGTGACGTACGTGACCTAATGCTGCTTTGATTATAATAAAAAAAAGGAAGTGCTATATTAAGGGCATCAATTGTGATTTTGAGAGCTAAGAGAAGTTTTTTCTCTCTAAATATTTATTTTTGTAACGCCACGTAAATCAATATATTAAATTAAGGCACAACATAAATAATATATATATATATTGTTATTTATTCTTCTATGTCATTTTTCTTCTTTCAATTATTTAATTTAATAATTTATCAAATTATCCAAATTAAACTATGTGAAAAGAAACAAATAAGTTTGATATAGATCTGAATTTATACAGCACATATAACGGATAGTTGCAAACGTTGAAAGCCCAATGCAACATAATTGGTCCATCAGCCAAAATTAAGTTGTATTCTGTCAAAAGTTGTAATACAAGATAAATCTAAATTCAAATTGATAAACCTCTAGAATAACTGATCGGAAAATGCCGTCTCTTTAATTGATATGTAAGTTACAAATTCAAATAGTGTCTATTCCCTTGAGTAACTTCTTCCATTATAAATTAGCTACCTGCATAATTAAAAGGTCCTCTATCCCGTGCTCTCTCTCTCTGCTAAATTTTCACAGAAGATTAAGAAAGAAAGAAAACAAAGATTAGATATCTATGCTTGATATGTTTCTTCCATTCGTAATTAATTTGAATGTTCAATTATTGCTAAATTGGTTAGACACAACTTCTCATACGTGCTCACCGATTTAATGAGAAGATCTCTCTATTTTGAGAAAAGGTTCCTGTTCATTCTATTTTGTTCACCATCTGTCCACATCCTTATCCGACTCCCAGTTCAACTGACTTTAACTGCCTTCGGTCCCCACCTTTCTCTCTTACAAAAGTTTTTCATTAACGCTTTCTGCTTTTGAAAATAATTACTAATCTCTCTTTTCGCTCTCTCTCTCTTTACAGAAGCAAAACAACCGATCTCTCTTTCTCTCTTTTTGATCTCTCTTTCTCTCTTCACATAAACAAAACTTCTTCCTCTTCATAGATCACTATTTCTCTCTTTGACGGGTTCTTGATCGTGTAGATCTGAACGGCCTCCTCTCCTACAGTTCATTTTTCAACGACAACACTATTACTCGCCGCTCATTGCTCGTCAGTGCCACTACTTGTTGACGCTTTCTTCTCTCCAATGGACTTCTCCGGTATCTGTCTTAGATTCTAATGGAGAGAGACAATCTAAGAGAGGCGATCTGGTGGAGAGAGATGAGAGCAAGGCGATCTAGAGAAGAGAGATAAGAGCAAGCCGATCTGGAGCATAATCAGGTTATTTTTGAACGGAATAGAGAGAAGGAAGCTGGGAGCTATGCATTTCGTTACGGTCAGGGTCTTCGGTCAGGCCATTTCAATTCTGAACTGTAAAAACGATGGGACAGTGGATTACGTTAATGCAAAGGATATGGATTCGAGAAAAGAAGGCCAATTAGGAAGGGGTGAAGCACCAGTGTTTACCACGTGGCTATAGTGCCACGGAGGTGGTTCCCTTTTTTTTAAAATTTAATTCTCTTATATGATTAACCCTTAAATTTTCAAAATTTGCAAATCCGTCCAAAATGATAATTTAAATCAAAAGTTCATATGCTTGATCGGTAATTAATCTGATTCCTACGTCAAATGTTCAAACATTAATTTCTAAATATTTTAGAAATTTTGAATCAATATAACATACTTTTATTTAATTCAAATTTTTTTTTAAATAATCGGTTTTATGTTTCACTTTAAATATTACTTGCTACACTAAGGTACGAGTTTCAAACAAAAGAACTTTACTAAATAAAATAGAAGTAAAAGATAAAAATACCAAATAATTAGTCTCAAAATTAATAGAACTGATAGATAGTTAACATAAGTTGCCTTGATAGATAACTCAACTTGTATCCTGAGAGAAGCACACATAAAATAACTGTTATTTATAAATATCTAATAAAGGCGGTGGAAAAGTAGGAAAATAATTATTTATGTGTCAAAAAATAAGACAGAAAATTATTTTTATATTTTAGAAGGAAAAATTATTTAGATTTCTAATTATATATGGTGTAAAATTATTTCATGGAATTTTCAATATTTTTGTTTAATTGCTCATTTATTTTTGCACTGTAATTACTCAAAATAAACATAGAAAATGATTTAATCTTATTATATATATTTATATATATCTAATATTAAATCTTAACTTGTTATTTGATTTTCTCTAATAACTTAGTATCAAAACTTTTGAAAACCACTAAAATGATATGTAATTTTTTAATTTTGGTATTTGTGATCTTCTTTTTTTATGGAGCAAGTGATCTCTGAATTAGGTGTTTGAACTTGATGAAGTAAATTTGTACATTTAAAACAACATTGAAAAAAAATACATACATAGATATTTATAGTTACAAATTTAACATATATCATTAAAAATGCATGTGAAATAAACAAATAATTGTGTACTCACACTTTACGAATTATTTGCAGTTCAATAGTAATGAGTTGTACAACAGAAATTCATAACTTTCGGATGCAACAAATTTTTTTTAAGTATTAATTCCGTATAAATATTGACTTAATTTCCCAGCCATATAGTAACCACAACAACTTTGGGCCTGGCCTTGTTTTAAAAAATCAATAATGATGCATGCGTCTAAGTTGAGTATATGATTTTCTATAATTAGTTTTAATCACAACAATCTTTTTATAATTATTTTAATATCATACTAAATATGTAGAAAGTATTATCCCTTAGCCCATTTATAGTGGACTCAATCATGTTCAGAACGGGTACCAATCAAATAGTAAATAAATATCAGTTTGCCATTTGATAAAAATTTTATATGTGATATATTAACACAGATCTAGAATTTTATATTGACTTAGCGCATAAAATTAAGATAAACACTCAATATTGAGATATTGATAATTTCATGTGATATTAGTTGCCATAATGTTGACATACATTGGTGACCATAAAATTTGACAATCATGAATTAATTAATTTTTTATCATTGACACATCTGTCAAAATTTAGTTTTTTTCTGCAAAAGAAATCTTAATTCTAGTTAATTTAATTTTCAAAATTTTAATATTGTAAAAGTATCCCAAAAAATTATACAGAAAAAATGAAGCTCTATACACTCGAATGCAAGAAGTTAACTTGTAGACGGTTTTGTCTAATATAACTGTTTATTCATATTTATTTATTGATAGAAATTTATTTATAATTATTGAAATCTGAACAGGTAGTTGGATAGGTTTGATATGAAGTGTTAAATTTGAAATGAATTGAAAATGAGTTTCTGTAGACTTGAAGGAGATGAACTTACAAATTAATTTTCAGAATTTTTTTATATAAAGTCTAGAAAAAATAAAAGAGAAATGAAGGGAAAGGATGCAATGAAAATAATGAGATATCCCCTTCATTTACCTCAATTTAGTAAATTTTTTATCCTCTAAATAGATGGTCTATCTTAAATTTTCAGAGTAATTTGACGTGCCTTTCTAAATTTTTCGGATTTATGTTACACTTTTTTCTTATTTTCTTTATAAGCGACCCCCCACTGACATTCTGTGCATCTCTTAGTAGCATATTAAGATCCGTGCATGTGCATCTGAATTCGTGCTGGCCATATAGGATTTAGGATTCATGAACGCAATTGATTTCCCTGATAAAATTAAGGGCGCTCTTGAACACCTATTATCAATTGATCATAAACTTTTAGCATTGTCAGAGGTTGAATGATTCATTGGACTACCTTTTTCTGGTTGATGATCGCCAGACTGATCGGAACACCACTAACAATGCCGGTAGGTCAATTTTATGCCAAGAAGATATTTCTATCGAATTGAATGTTTTTTTGAAAGAATTTGTTGGAACTTATTTGCATCTTTTCTTGCTGTTCTTCTGTTAATTAGGTTGTTTTTCCTCAAATCTAAGGGTTTAATGACCTTACTTAGGGTTCATGGGAGATGTACATATTTGAAGCATGCTCAAATACCATTTAGATTGCTTTAATCTATTTTCTCCAGTTGTGCTGATATATGTTTTTTCAATATTTCTCATAAATATTTAATCACTACCTATTTTAATGCTTTTCATAAATATTTAATCATTACCTAGCTATTATATTTGAATTTAAAATTAAATAAAATTTATCTAGTCAACAGCTTTTTTGTTTCTTTCACTTCTATTATTTCAAAATTTATGTTATGTTTTGTCGATCTCCCTTTAACATCTGTAAACATGAAATAATACAATTGGTCATGGTATTAATTTTATTAAACTCTAAATTAGATAATTTTATTGAATAATATATATAAAAATATTTAATTTGAGACGTAAAATTAAAATGTTGAATTCATTGCCTTATGAAACTTTTTATTTTATAAATGCAATTAATTGGTTTAATTTCATTTATTTAAAGGAGGCATTTAACCTATTCACACATGCTGGCTTGCCATATTTTTAAGTCACCATTATTTGACTTTCGTTGTACATTACCATGGGAGGATGCAAATTGTTAAAAGAGAATTATGAAGTTATTCTCATCACGTGGTGTCACTACAAGAAAACTGGCCTTTCCTGGCGCTTAAAAACGCCACTATAGACATCACTAAATGCCGCTATTGACATTTGCCGGCGTTTCCTTTAGTGCCGGGAATAATGTCGTCGGAAAAAGCATATACAGGCGCTTGGTAAACGCCGCCCGAAGTTTCTAATTCCCGGCACTTTGTGAATGCCGCCCTAAGTTTTTCCATTTCCCGGCGTTTTTGACCTTTTCCCCCGACGTTTGCTAAATGCCGTTAAAACTTGAAAAAAAAAAAATCGAAAATATATGTCGGCGTTACTAAGCGCCGGGAAAGGTCACAAAAATTTGAAAAAAAAAAATAATTGCTGCTACGATAGAGTACTGGATGGTCAACCAGAGTGAATAAACTAAACACATTTACCAATTATTTAGAACATTCGAATGTAAAACAAAATAATACATCTTTAAAACTAATTCGTTCAAAAATAATCTAGTCCCATCCTCTCCCTCAAAATTTGTGCCTTGATTAGCTAGGTAATTCATCATTTCCTTCTTCCAAAGCAAGCCTTTATTCAAGATTAAAATTTAGACTAAAAAATTGAAATCAAATGTTAAAACTTAACCAAATGCTTGTCTTTCAAATAACTCTAGCTGGTCAGCCTCCAACAAAGAATAAACTTGCAAGAAACAGAAGTAAAATCCCTGATAGAACAAATCAGGTTGGCTTCAATAGAGTATAAACTGAATTAAACTTCAAAAAAAAAAGTGAACAGCCAAAAGGTACCAGAAAGACATGTACAGCAGCTAGTAGCCAAATACACCTCCTTTTGTTAAAAGATGTAAAGAGGAAATATATCAATGGAGTATGTTTACTCTAAGATTCAGATAATTACATTATATTTATTATTGGAAAGTTCTTACTTGAGGAATCCAGCTTCTTTTCACATCAGTGTATCAAGTCCCCAAGCTGACACTTGTCAAGCGCCTATGATATTGCAAGATTGTCAGAAAATTGGTAAAGTCATAAAAAAAAGCTCATTTGCAACAACTTTTTGTGACATACTAGGTGCAATTTGGTACATTTTGTTCACTTTTCTCCTTGAATTTCACCATTACTGTATTGTTCTACAGTTTCTGAAAATCTCTCTTAATTTGTTCAAAAATATTGCAAATTGCAAAATTCCCAATTAAAATCAAGCTGCAATACGTACCAGAGAGAGAGAGAGAGGAGACTTGCCTTGAGTGACAGAGTTCCAGAGAGAGAGAGTACCAGCGGAGTGGAGAAGAAGGAACGGCGAGGTCACCAGCCGAAGACGCGCCGCCGTTGTGGATCTAGAGAAAAAGATGCAGTAGTAAGATTGCCTTGAGTGACAGAGTTCCAGAGAGAGAGAGAGAGAGTGTGTTTACCGGCGGAGTGGAGAAGAGCGAACGGCGAGGTCACCAACTGAAGTTGCGCGGCCGTTGCGGATTGAGAGAAAAAGGAGACAGTACTGAGGTGGAAGAGGAGAGGCAGATAAGACTGAGGTGAGCGGAGAAAAGAGGCGGAGAGGTGCGAAGGCAGAGGAGAGTAGAGAGGAAAAGCCCAAGGCATGGAGGTTTCGGTCGAGAGGCAGAGAGGCGGCAGTGTTTGGGGGTCTGGCGTGCGATTTGGCGGATCGATCACAGAATTTTTTTTAACCCCAACTTAAGTCAGCGTTTTATACTGCGCGATTTAATTTTGCATGTTATACTGGTGTTTTCTATTAGCACCGGCTGGGTTAACGTCGGTAAAAGCATATTTTCTTGTAGTGTGTATGGATCGCTCACATCATCAAATTAATCAATGATCTATGCATGTCTTACAGTATGAAGGAAGTTGATTTAATAACAATAATAGTTACTAATTATATACTATCATTTAATTCATTGAAGTACATTATATATTTAATTTTAAAAAAAATCTATATAATAATGTACCTAAATAATCATGCGTTTAAGATAAGATTGTTAAGTTAATAGTATTAAATCTTGTAATTAGGTATTTAATTTTCTAAAATAACTAGGTATCAAACTTTAAAAATCCACTAAATTAACTGAACGTTTTTTTTTTTTTTTGTATTTTAAATCTTTTTTTTTATTTAACTAGTAAACTATTAATGAGGACTTTTAGGACTCAAGAATTTGAAGTACTTTGTGCATTTAAAACAACATCGAAAAAAGAAAAGGGAGAAAACAGTGATGCAAAAATATTAAGGTTACGCGTTTGACATATATCATTACAAATGCATGCCATGCACATAACTATAATGTTTGTATACTAACACTTTATCAATTATATGAGGGCCGATAGGGATGAGTTGTACTAGAAAAGTTGCAGTTCATCAAATTATGAAATTATTCAATAGACATGTTTTGCGTAAGGAGAGTTCAAATATTATATCATGATTTTGTGCTTTAATATGCTCCACATCCTTTATTTTCATTTTCAAAGTCCAAACAATCATCCGAACCGCTTAACATAATATTTGTAATAAATATGCTTGTAATTTCCAGGCCCTACACATTTATTCCCTTTTCTTTTTGACTTAATTAACTCTTTTTATACCTATTTCTTTTCTTTCGCTTAATTATTTTATTTTTTCTATGTTTCCTTTGTAACCACAACATCAATTTTCGCCTTGTTTTTGAATATTAGTTCTGATGCATCGGCCTACATTGAGAATATTATTTTCATGATTAACCATGGGATTGACCAAAGGTAATAACATTGTATATCGTGTCCTCACACCTCACTAAAAAAGTATTGCTGATGAAGTGGTTGTTTATCTCTTGCAAAATTATGGGCAATTTTTTGTGCCTCACTAAAAGTGTATTGATGATTTCTCATGATTTAAATAACGTCTTAGCCAATTCTTTTACTATCTTCTCTTCTTAATTTATAAATTATAAAAATAAGAAATATCTCAAATGCTCCAAAAGGCTTATCACAACACCTAGTCTCTGTTTACCATTCATGGAAATCTTTTTATGGTGACTACTATTAGGGTGCTCCTGAGGGGAGAGGAGAGAGAGGGGTAATCGGATATGAATTAATCTTATATATACAAACTATTTAAATTTTTGTAATCCTGTAATAAGAGCATAGAGAAGATAAACTCTTATTAATTGTTCAAAAGGAACTGTCTCACTAGTATGAAAAAAATAGAATTATTATTAATTTTTCTAAAATATTTATAAACATAAAACTCTCTCCCCTCCCCTTCTTTATGAAGTTATATATTATTTTTTATTCAATTTGTATTAATTTGATGTTCTGATTGCAAATTAACTTTTACTTGGTTTCCTCAGTTTTTTGTTTTGAGCAAAAATCCAATTAGATAATTATTAAACTTAATTTATTATTGTTGAATGAATTATAAAATCGTGCAAATGGAAATCATACGAGAATTGAAAAAAAAAGTAACACTAGTGGAAAAACACAAATCAGGATCGATTATTTACGCACATCGGGAACGGACCTAGAGGCGATATTGACCCAGGCGATACAAATAATTCAACTAATCTGCATCGGTTAATTAAACAACCAATACTAAAAGTTTGAATCAGGATCGGTTCATTAATAACTAATATAGATACTAACATCTGGATTGGTTTTTTACAATTAGCCGATACTAAAGACTATTTGGATCGGGTTATGAAAATAACCGATACTAATGAAGACTATTTGGATCGGATATTAAAATAACCAGTACTAAATGTGACATTCTGGATCCAGTTATTCTATAGAACCGATACTGATTTGTTATTGTATTTTAAAAAATATATTTTTTATTTGGCCAACTTCCATATATTTTGCTGGCTTATATAGGAAGTCAACACATGTTTTTTTTGCACATTAAGAAGCTATCAATAAATATCATATATATCCTAAATTATCACAAATCGACACAATCCTAAATCATTACAAAATGTCATGTTCATGCAAAGTTTACACTACATTCTAAAATTAAACTCCTAAATTATTACAAATTATCACTAAATTTATCCCACACTATGCGAATGCTGTCGATTCTTGAGATATTGTAGCTAGCGGAAGAGTCCTGCATTTTTTAAATGATAGAAGAGCACAATTAATTGTGTATCTAATTTCTCTAAAAATGAAGTAAAGTGCAACTTGCATCTAATTTCTACAATTATAAAATCAGAGGTAAAGTGCCACTTGGATGATGCATCCAATTTCTCTAAAAAATGGCAGTTCACCTCCATTCCTCTAAATCAGGGGTGAAGTGACACTAGTTTGGGTACTATTTACAGTAGCCGACAATAATAATGTCTAACAAAACAATTTCTCAGTAGACGTGCCTCTTAGGAAGATTGTTAATTCAAAGATTCTAGCTTTAACATGATAGCTGGTCTATTTAAGAAAGTTGTTGCAATGGCATTATGACACTACATACTGATACACAGAAGGAAAAGTTTTAGGAGGCAGAAAAGAGCATACCAGAAAATCTGAGACAAGATGAGATACACTAAGAAAATAGGCAAGGCCAGTAAAGCAAATGCATACAGAAGATAAAGAGGAGAATAACAATTAACTAATAAAACAGGGATCAAAATAAAAAATATAAATATATTTTTTAAGAACTAATAGGCCACTCTTTCTTACCATAAACCAAATAATAGGCCACTCTTCATTCCACACTGATAATTAAGAATACAAGTAAAAGAAAAGAAATAATCCGTTAGCTATCTATCATAAAAACCAATATCTTTTTAAAAAAAAAAAGCATTTAATATTTTTTTACACAATTGGAAAAAATAAAAATAAAATGAATAGTTTGAAAGAGACGTCAACCTTTTGAGATCCAATAGTAGTAAATATATTCACAATTTCTTTAAGTTTGAAGTTGTTGTTTGTATTTCCATTACAATTCTCATTTTTTTATTAATTTCTCTATTGTTTTGTAGTATGTTGCTATCATGTCACTTTTCATGGAAACAACGTTCTCCCTACAAATCATTGATGCAACCATATTATTTATGCAAATCTATTACACAAGATAAAAATTTGATTTGTCATCATACGAGAGAGAGATCGAACCAATGGATTGATAAGTTATTATTTGTTTGATTCCGTCCATGAGTTGATCAATAACTCTTATGCAGCATTCATTGTGACTATCCATTGTTGAACTCAGGGATATTCTTGTTGCTATTATAATAGTTACTACAAATGCAATTAATGATACATATTGACACAATAATCATAATGTAATATATGACACGGTTATGTAATTCAGATCTAACACAACTCATCATTGAGATGGCATCGGGTTATGTTGAAGCATTATTTGCTGACTTCCATTCATATCATAGCAATAGGAACTAATTTTATTTTATATAAATAATTGGTTCATTCCACACTGAGAATTAATAATACAAGTACAAGAAAAGAAAAAATCGTTAATTATCTATCATAAAAGGCAATATATTTTTTTCAAAAAAAAAGGATTTAGTATTTTTTTTTTACAATTGGAAAAAATAAAAATAAAATAAATTGTTTGAAGGAGACGTCAACCTTCTTAGCTCCAATACTAGTAACTATATTAGTAAGCTTTTTCTTCAGATTATCTAACATGTTTACGTCTTCAATCTTATTAATATTTGAAATGTCACTGAAATTACAAAGTACCATCTTGTCACTATTTTTTTCTTTTATTTCACAATTTTTTATTATTTCAATTTAATTAATTTTGTAAATTTAGACCTCAATTATACTAGATACTATTCAATATATATACACTTCATTCGCAAAGCGTAGACATTATTTAACCAACTTGAATTCAGTATCTGGGCTAATTAAAAATTCAAATAATTAAAAAAAAAGTTTAAGTTCAATACTTACGCTAATGGTCCCAAGATATCAGGAAATCTATTTATTTCGTTTGTGTAAGCTATTGGTTGTTAATTTACTTCCTACAACAACAAAAAAAGAAAAAGAAAACCACATCTTAACAATCATATTTATATATGAGAAGTGATCCAATTACATCATTTTATAGTGACTCATCTTGACAACAAATGTTTACAAGTCATTTTTGCAATTCCAAAATTGAAAAAATCAATCCGAATTGATTACTATTTAATAAATTTTTTGAAAATCATTGTTTTAATGGTCCATAATTATCTAAAAATAACATTTTTGTACACAATCTTAATAAATATTAAACAAGTTCCAAAAAATGTAGAATTTGGACTCCAAGCATATTTTAAGATGGAGATCATGTTGTATAGTTCGGATTGACTGTTTGGACTTCGAAATGGTAAAAATGACATATAAACATACAGTGGTCAAGATGTGTCACCATAAAATTGTGTAATTTAATGGTTAATTCAAATATTAATAATATTTATATATTAAAGAAAAGTAATTTTTATATTTGCATTAATTATTATTCTTGTACTACTTGGATTTGTGGTATCGCTTTTTTCAGCACATTACCTTAACTGTCGGGTAGCTGCAAAAAGAAAGAACAAAAAAAATTAATTAATAATGATAAAAAAACATAACACATTACTCGGGCATGTGGGCTGCATTACCAAGCTAAAAAGGAATGTGATATTAATGATATTTATATGTTCTACAAAATCTAATTTTTATATGAGGAGGGTTCAAATGCCTCCATTTTTTGTGCCTCCATCATGCCTCCATTTTTAAAAACTTAAATAACTCAAAGTTTAAAACTTAAACATTAAAATAAAACCGTTAGATGTAATCTATGTTATTTTCTCTATGTGCCCATAAAAAATTATCACATTTTGATTTTGCTTTTATATGAATCAATAAGTTGAAAACTCAACGTCTAGAAATTATCTACATTTGTATACATTTTTACAAGCTCAAGATGACAATCAAAACAAAGTTGAAATGCCATAATTTTTTACATGTGCATAGATAAAATGATATAGTTCATATCCAATGGTTTTATTTTAAATTTTAAGATTTAAATTTTGAGTTATTAAAGTTTTTAAAAATGGAGGCATGATGGAGGCACAAAAAATGGAGGCATTTGAACCCTCCTCTTTTTATATATGCATTAATTATTATTCGTGTAATGCTAGATTTCTTATATCAGATTTGTTATTTTCTTAAGAGAAAAATCTTATTTATCTGTATGTCTGCTTGTCATTGTTCTAATATTAAATCTTAACTAAATATTTGATTTTTTCCAATAACTTAGTCTCAAAAACACTAAAATGATATCTAAATTTTTTATTTTGTTATTTGTGATCTTCTTTTTCTTATTTAGCAAGTGAAGTTCAAAATTAGATTTTTGAACTAGAGGGAATATATTTGTACGTTTAAAACAACATTGAAAATATAATCATGCATAGATATTTATACTTACAAATTTAACATACATCATTAAAAATGTATGACAAATAAACAAATGATTGTGTACTCACACTTTATCAATTATTTGCGGCCCAATAGTTATGAATTGTATAAGAGAAATTCATAATTTTCGAATGCAACTGCTTTTTTAAATACTAATTCAGTATATCAAATTATGAAAATTATTAAATATTCACGTTTTGTGTACATATAAACATTGACTTAATTTCAGAGGCCTATAGTAACCACAATAACATATTTGGGCCTGGCTTTGTTTTAAAAAATCAATTATGGTGCATGCGCCAAAGTTAAGTATATATATCAATTTCTTGAATTAGTTTTAAATTATAACAATGTTTTTATAATTATTTTAATATCATACAAAAGAAGTAGAAAGTATTATCCCTTAACCAACTATGACACAATCATGTTCAAACGGCGGGTACCAATCAAATAGTAAATAAATATCAGTTTGCTCTTTGATGATAACAATTTATATGTGATATATTTACACTGATATCAGTAGCCATAACGTTGACATACATTGGTGGCCATAAAATATGACAATCATGAATTAATTAGTTTTTGATTATTGACACATCTGTCAAAATTAAGGTAGTTTTTTCTGCAAAAGAAATCTTAATTCTAGTTAATTTCATTTTCAAAATTTTAGTAATGTAAAATTACCCCAAAAAGTTATACAGAAAGAAAGAAGCTCTATACACTCGAATGCAAGAAGTTAACTTGTAGACGGTTTTGTCTAATATAACTTTTTATTCATATTTATTTATTCATAGAAATTTATTTATAATTGTTGAAATCTGAAGAGGTAGTTGGATAGGTTTGATATGAAGTGTTAAATTTGAAATAAATTGAAAATGAATTTATGTAGACTTGGAGGAGATGAACCTTCAAATTAATTTTCAGAATTTTTTTATATAAAGTCCAGAAAAAAAAAAGAGAAAGGAAGGGAAAGGATGCAATGAAAATAATGATGGTCTTTCTAAAATTTCCAGAGTTTCATGTGCCGTTCTGATTTTTTCGAATTTATGTTACATTTTTTTCTTATTTTCTTTACAAGTAAACCCACTGTCAGTCTGTACATCTCTTAGTAGCCATTAGGTTTTGATATTCATCAAGAACAATGCATATTAAGATCTGTGCATGTGCGTCGGAATTGGTGTTGGTCAGATAGGATTTAGGATTCATGAACGCAATCGACTTCCTTGATCAAATCAAACGTGCTCTTGAGCACCTATTATCAATTGAATAAACTTTAGCATTGTCATAGGTCCCAGTTCATGGCCCGCCACTGCAGATTCCAGCTTTACACACCGTTTGTATTTTGGCCACCATTCAGTCATACGAGCTCCGATTTGAGAGAACCAAAGCTTGAAAAATTCAGGAAAAAGAGATATATAAATTTCGTGTTCTAATTTTATTGAAATTATGAAATGGTGAGTCGGTACAGTCCTTGGAACATCCATCAGCTTTGAAGACTGACAACTTTGCACATTAATGAGGGCAATTGTTTCCCGATTTGTTTGGTTCCCATCATCTAAATGCTCACAAAGACACAACTCCTTTAAAAAGTCCAGGAGAGCCTCCAACAGATCTAAGTTAGGCTTTAGCTAGGCCATTCTACACCTCTTCCTACCATTGTTTTTTCTCCATCTCTCTCAATCTCTCACGGAATCAAGGTGGGTCGGTGATAAATCCAGGAGCGACCAGACACCTAACAAGAGATTGGTTTTATCTTTTCTCTTCTTTATTTTCTGTCATTTAAGATGTCTTTCTGTTTGTTTTTGATGGACATTGACGCACCCATGGGAGGCTAGTTTACCTCTCTAGGAGCAATGGCTTGTAGAACTTGATGAATTAGTAAAATAAATCTACCTTACTTGGTTAGTTATAATTTGTGGCATGATTGTTTGTGAAATTGTTTGTGCTTGTTTTATTATTCTTGTCAATTAATTTTTGTGTACATGAGACTATCTCATTTTAGTTGAAATGGGGATCCATAGGTACTTGATACCGAGCATACTACCAAGGAATTAATCTTAGGATTTGGTATTAGTTCTACCCTAGCTCCAAACTAAACTGAACCACAAGTACAATAATTAATAGTCTATGGTGATAAGCTAGATGTGAATACTAAATGATTAATTAGGGGTATCAAGCTATAATTGGTACCTGTCACGATAAGCTAAATACGAAGTGCTGGTAGTTGAGAGTAGCATGACTAGTCATACCAACATCTTAACCAACTTGTGACGATAAACTAAACCTGAAGTCCAATTAGGTTAACACACGTAGTTAATTGGTGATAAACTAAACGTGAAATCTCTTAACTCAATATTTATACTAGAACTCACAATTACACAAACATGAATGCAATTGATAAACCAAGTTGGTAGACTAGCTAATTCGGATAGTGAGCCAAAACCTCTAGACCTTCCATAACTTGTTCCAAACAACCTTTTATTATTTTATCTTTTAGTTCACAACCAACTCTCTTCTGGCATTGAGCACAAAACACTGTTGCAACCTGCAAACCAACCCCCAAAATTTACTATTTTGCAATATTCTAGAATTAGATTATAACTCTAGTAATTATTATTGTTTCCTATTGTCCTTGTGTTCGACCCCAATACTACTCCAATAGGTTATATCCCTGCAACCGATCAAAATTTTGAGTATTGGGTATAAATTTAGAGCAAAAGAAAAGTATTAAAATATCCACTAATTAAATTATGTATGAAAAGTACTAATCATTCTACAATCATTTAAAGTCATCGTGTCAAGCCTTTATATGGTAAACCTCCTAGGCATTTCATCGAAAAGTTGCACAACATCTTTCAACATCTCTTCCTGATACATATATAAGAAAACCAATCCTTCTGAGTACGTGTTGGTGAATTGAGAGTCGAGCACTTTGAGAATCGCATATCTAACAGCGATGTTTGTCTTTATCAATTATAGAAGATACCTAGAAAAAATATGAAATCTAGCATTGGCTTAGAAATCTAGAAAAAATAGTTCATTCAGAGTGTTTAAACTCCTGATGTTTGAGTTTGACTGTTTCTGATACTTAGAATCTAATCGTCACTGTTAAATGCTTGAACTAGCAATACCAAAAATGTGGTGATAAAACAAACTCCTGATGCTTGAAATAGCGATACTAGACAATACCATTGGTATATTCCTATATGAAATTGCTCAAACAAGTGATACCAGACAATATCTAATCCAATGTGTGTTACAATATTGATTGATAGCGATACTAGAAATGTGGATTATCTATCATAAAAACCAATATTTTTTAAAAAAAGGAGAGAAAAGAATACAAGTACTAATATGGCACTTTTCATTCCACATTGATAATTAAGAATACAAGTAAAAGAAAAGAAATAATCCGTTAGTTATCTATCATAAAAACCAATATCTTTAAAAAAAAAAAAGGTATTTAGTATATTTTGTTCACAATTGGAAAAAATAAAAATAAAATTAATAGTTTGAAGGAGACGTCAATCTTCTGAGATCCAATACTATTAACTAAATTCACAATTTCTTTCAGTTTGAAGTTGTTGTTTGTATTTCCATTACAATTCCCATTTTGTATTAATTTCTCCATTTTTTTGTGGTATGTTGTCTATCATGTCGCTTTTCATGAAAACAACGTTCTCCCTGCAAATCATTTATGCAAACATATTATTTATGCAAATCTATTACACAAGATAAAAATTTGATTTGTCATCATACGTGAGAGGGATCGAACCAATGGATTGATCAGTTATTATTGTTTATATATTAAAGAAAATTAATTTTTATATCTGCATTAATTATTATTTTTGTATTACTTGGATTTTTGATATCGTCTTTTTCAACACATTACGTTAATTGTCGGGGAACTGCAAAAAGAATGAACACAAAAATTTAATTAATAACTATAAAAAACATAACATATTACTTGGGCATGTGGGCTGCATTACCAAGCTAATGAGGAATGTGATATTAATGATATTTATATGTTCTAGAAAAACTAATTTTTATATATGCATTAATTATTATTCATGTAATTCTTGGATTTCTTATATCAGGTTTACTATTTTCTTAACGGAAAAATCTTACTTATCTGTCTGTCTGCTTGTCATTGTTCTAATATTAAATCTTAACTTAATATTTGGTTTTTTCCAATAACTTAGTCTCAAAACCACTAAAATGATATCTAAATTTTTTATTTTGGTATTTGTGATCTTCCTTTTTTATTTAGCAAGTGAAGTTCAAAATTAGATTTTTGAACTAGAGGAAATATATTTGTACGTTTAAAACAACAATGAAAAAAATAATCATGCATATATATTTATGGTTACAAATTTAACATACATCATTAAAAATGCATGTCAAATAAACAAATTATTGTGTACTCACACTTTATGAATTATTTGCGGCCCAATAGTTATGAATTGTACAAGAGAAATTCATAATTTTCGAATGCAACTACTTTTTTAAGTATTAATTCAGTATATCAAATTATGAAAATTATTAAATAGTCACGTTTTGTGTACATATTAACATTGACTTAATTTCCGAGGCCTGTAGTAACCACAATAACATCTTTGGGCCTGGGTTTCTTTTAAAAATCAATTATGATGCATGCGCCAAAGTTAAGTATATCAATTTCTTGAATTAGTTTTATATTACAACAATATTTTTATAATTATTTTAATATCATACAAAAGAAGTCGAAAGTATTATCCCTTAACCAAATATGACTCAATCATGTTCAGACGGGTACCAATCGTAGTAAATATATCAGTTTGCCCTTTGATAACAATTTATATGTGATATATTTGCACTGATTTAGCATTTTATATTGACAAGGCGTATAAAATTTAAGATAAACACAAAATATTGAGATATTGATAATTTCATGCATGTGATCATATCAGTAGCCATAACGTTGACATACATTGGTGGCCATAAAATCTGACAATCATGAATTAATTAGTTTTTAATCATTGACACTTCTGTCAAAATTAAGGTAGTTTTTTCTGCAAAAGAAATCTTAATTCTAGTTAATTTTATTTTCAAAATTTTAATATTGTAAAATTATCCCAAAAAGTTATACAGGAAGAAAGAAGATACACTCGAATGTAAGAAGTTAACTTGTAGATGGTTTTGTCTAATATAACTGTTTATTCATATTTATTTATTGATAGAAATTTATTTATAATTGTTGAAATCTGAAGAGGTAGTTGGATAGGTTTGATATGAAGTGTTAAATTTGAAATGAATTGAAAATGAGTTTCTGTATACTTGGAGGAGATGAACCTTCAAATTAATTGTCAGAATTTTTTTATATAAAGTCCAGAAAAAAAAATGAGATATCCCCTTCATTTACCTCACTTGTAAATTTTTTAGGGAAAATATTTCTATCCCCCATCTCATATCCCCCATCTGTCCCCCGTCAAATAGTCAACGCACATCTCCCACTTATTAATGATGGGCCCCACACCTTTTCTCCCATCACATAATATTGGTGTTGTTTTGTTTGTTTTGTCAAGATACAACTATGCATGTGTCCATGTGACCTTCTGTGTTGAAACTCCCAATTAGTTAACTCCTCACTCGCAATATGAAAAGCAATAGAGATACGCATAAATTTTTTTAAATGATGAAATATAAATTAGTAGAAGACGAAAAGCAATAGTGGTCAAAACTTTTACATTACCAGTGACCCATTGATACTTACATTACCAGACAAATTAGCATAGCAGGGTAGTAATAAAGGGAAACATTGGAATAAATCCTACACAAGGTGACGAGGCATCTCTCGGATGAAAGGGCAATACACAAGGCAGAAAGACTTGACTCCGTCTATATATATTGGTAAAGAAGCGGAACTTAACAGATCCTTACTGGTAAAAATAGAGAACGTTGTCAAAGATATGTAGGAAACTTACCAACAGACCGCTCTCTTTTTCTATTTCTACAAAATAAAGAAGCGGATGAAGTTTGGCTTTTCCATTGGCGGATAACTGTATCCTTTAATTTAGGTAGTTTTTATGATTTCCTCTTTAAGGCCCTCTTAGCCTTTCAATTGTTTTCAACTAGGACAGTTTTTAAATTTTCTTAAGGCCATGTAATATCTGAAACACTCTTTTTTAATTTGATGTTGCGCACAAGTAAAGAATTGTAATTTTAATTTATTGTTGCGCAGCCTCTTCCATATTTTCAAAGAGCTCTGTTCTAAATACAGGGGATTGGGCTGCCAGTCACTCTGGTACAGTTCAAAAGTGTTCACCTTGCTTAAGAAAACTTATAAATTTGCTTCATAATTTCTTGCTCGAATGGAAGAATTCTACTCTGATTGGATTCCGTGCCTGATACAGCAAGGTTCATAAACTAAAATTCTGAGGAACTTAAAATTTACAGTTATTTTAGAAAAATGTTAGGTACTTTAGGTATGAATACTTACATTACAAATGTATAAATATTTGCTCAATGTTGTATGAATACTTGTATTCTAGATTTTTAAAAATTACTGTATCATCATATTTGTATTGTATCTGATATGATATCCGTACATGTATTCATGCAACATAGTCTACAACGTAAATATTAGTACATAAGTACACATGTGTGAATATTTTTCATATTATGTATTAATACAATTAAGCACCAATAGAGTAATTTGTAAAAAATATTAAATTAAGATATTTTTCAACATAACAATTGATATTTCAGTTATAAGTATGAATACTTACACTACGAGGTATGAATATTTACAATACTTAATATTTATACTTTCAAATACTTGATACATAAACTATTCACACTTGTATAACAATATATGAATACTTGCAATACTTGATATTAATACTTTCAGACATCATCGAGTGTCATGTGAAAAAAATTGATAGAATTTGTTAGATACAAACACTGGATACATGAACTATTCACACTAGCATGACGATGTATAAATACTTGCAGTACTCTATATTAATACTTTCAGATATCATTCAGTGCCATATGAAAAAAATAATAATTTGTTAGATACATATACTTGATATATGAACTATTTACACTTACATGAGGAGATACGAATACTTGCATACTTTATATTAGTACTTGCCAATGTCATCTAATGCCAAAAGAAGAAAAAAAAACTGTTAATAAAATATTTTAGGTAAAATGCTTGATACATAAACTATGTCATCTGATGCCAAAAGATGTCTTTCTCTTTGTTTTTCATGAATATTGATATACTCATGAGAGACTATTTTACCTCTCTAGGGGCAATGGCTTGTAGAACTTGATGAATTAGTTAAATAAATCTACCTTGGTTAATTATAATTTGTGGCATGATTGTTTGTGAAATTGTTTGTGCTTGTTTTATTATTCTTGTCAATTAATTTTTGTGTACATGAGACTATCTCATTTTAGTTGAAATAGGGATCCATAGGTACTTGATACCGAGCATACTACCAAGGAATTAATCTTAGGATTTGGTATTAGTTCTACCCTAGCTCCAAACTAAACTGAACCACAAGTACAATAATTAATAGTCTATGGTGATAAGCTAGATGTGAATACTAAATGATTAATTAGGGGTATCAAGCTATAATTGGTACCTGTCACGATAAGCTAAACACAAGTGCCGGTAGTTAAGAGTAGCTTATAACCATAGACTATTTAAAATTCCAAAATATTTAAAATTTGGTCTCCAAGTAGATTATAATATAGATTAAACATCTAACGGTTTGGATTTGTTCTTTGGACATCACAAAAATAAAAAAGAGCGGCAGCACCTCCGGCTAAAATGCTGCCACCAGCAAATTAGCCGGACCCTATATATATATTATATTTCCTAAAATTATCAAAATATTTTATTTCTAAATTTAACTTGTAACATTTCCAAAATTAACAATATATTATATTTTTCAAAATTAATGATATATGATATTTGCAAAATTAATTTGTCACATTTCGAAAATAACGATATATTTATTTTTTTCATCTCATTGGAAGTCTGGACAAATTTATATATTTTTTGTTTCTTATTTTATTTATTTTGAGAACTGGAAGGTGAATTTTCTAACAAAAATATATAAAAAAATATTTTTTTGTGAAGATTGCAAAATTATTGATGAAAAAAATGAAAGTTACGAATAAATGTCAATTTAATTAGAAATAACAAGTTTTAAATGGAGGATACAAAAAATTCCGACTAAAAATTTAAAACTAAAAATTATTGAATAACTCATGCCCAAGAAATCTAATGGTAGTTTTTTTTTAATGAGAATTACCTTCTTTTTTTTTACAAATTTACTGTGTATTATCAATTACAAATACAAGCCAATTTAATTAGAAATAACAAGTTTTAAATGGAGAAGACAAAAAATTCCGACTAAAAGTTAAAATAATGAAAATTATTGAAGAACTCACCGTGAAATATAATGGTAGTTTTCTTTACAATAATGAGAATCACCTTTCTTCACTAATTTACTATGTGTATCAATAATAAATAGAAGACAACTTGATCATTACCTCTAATTATATAGGACTTTATATGTTAAAAATGGAAACCCTTTTCTATTTGTCATTTTTTAGAATTGTTTTTTATAAAAATACTATAAAAAAGTATGAGAGGGTGAAAATAGCAACTTCGTTTCAAAATTAACTTTGTCATATTACAAAAATAATTATATAAAATGGGCAAAGAACCAAAAAAAAAATCCGAAATATACAAAAATATATATCTTTAGATAAATATTTTCTTACTGAAATGGTCCAAGACCCATTTAATGATATTTATATGTTCTAGAAAAACTAATTTTTATATATGCATTAATTATTATTCGTGTAATTCTTGGATTTCTTATATTATGTTTTCTATTTTTTTAACAAAAAAATCTTACTTATCTGTCTGTCTGCTTGTCATTGTTCTAATATTAAATCTTAACTTAATATTTGATTTTTTCCAATAACTTAGTCTCAAAACCACTAAAATGATATCTAAATTTTTTATTTTGGTATTTGTGATCTTCCTTTTTTATTTAGCAAGTGAAGGTCAAAATAAGATTTTTGAACTAGAGGAAATATATTTGTACGTTGAAAACAACAATGAAAAAAATAATCATGCATATATATTTATGGTTACAAATTTAACATACATCATTAAAAATGCATGTCAAATAAACAAATTATTGTGTACTCACACTTTATCAATTATTTGCGGCGCAATAGTTATGAATTGTACAAGAGAAATTCATAATTTTCGAATGCAACTACTTTTTTAAGTATTAATTCAGTATATCAAATTATGAAAATTATTAAATAGTCACGTTTTGTGTACATGTTAACATTCACTTAATTTCCGAGGCCTATAGTAACCACAATAACATCTTTGGGCCTGGGTTTCTTTTAAAAAATCAATTATGATGCATGCGCCAAAGTTAAGTATATCAATTTCTTGAATTAGTTTTATATTACAACGATATTTTTATAATTATTTTAATATCATACAAAAGAAGTCGAAAGTATTATCCCTTAACCAAATATGACTCAATCATGTTCAAACGGGTACCAATCGTAGTAAATATATCAGTTTGCCATTTGATAACAATTTATATGTGATATATTTGCACTGATTTAGCATTTTATGTTGACAAGGCGTATAAAATTTAAGCTAAACACAAGTGCCGGTAGTTAAGAGTAGCATGACTAGTCATACCAACATCTTCACCAACTTGTGACGGTAAACTAAACCTGAAGTCCAATTAGGTTAACACACGTAGTTAATTGGTGATAAACTAAATGTGAAATCTCTTAACTCAATATTTATACTAGAACCCACAATTACACAAACATGAATGCAATTGATAAACCAAGTTGGTAGACTAGCTAATTCGGTTAGTGAGCCGCAACCTCTAGACCTTCCATAACTTGTTCCAAACAACCTTTTATTATTTTATCTTTTAGTTCACAACCAACTCTCTTCCGGCATTGAGCACAAAACACTGTTGCAACCTGCGAACCAACCCCCAAAATTTACTATTTTGCAATATTCTAGAATTAAATTATAACTTTAGTAATTATTATTGCTTCCTATTGTCCTTGTGTTCGACCCCAATACTACTCCAATAGGTTATATCCCTGGAACCGATCAAAATTTTGAGTATTGGGTATAAATTTAAAGCAAAAAAGAGATTATTAAAATATCCACTAAATTATGTATGAAAAATACTAATCATTCTACAATCATTTAAAGTCATCGTGTCAAGCCTTTATATAGTAAACCTCTTAGTCATTTCATCAAAAAGTTGCACAACATCTTTCAACATCTCTTCCTGATGCAGAAATAAGAAAAACCAATACTTCAGAGTACTTGTTGGTGAATTGAGGGTCGAACACTTTGAGAATCGCATATCTAATGATGTTTGTCTTTATCAATTATAGAATATATCTAGAAAAACTTAGAAATCTAGAGAAAATAGTTCATTCAGAGTGTTTAAACTCCTAATGTTTGAGCTTGACTGTTTCTGATATTTAGAATTTAATTCGTCACTGTTAAATGCTTGAACTAGCAATACCAAAAATGTGGTGATAAAACAAACTCCAGATGCTTGAACTAGTGATACCAGACAATACCATTGGTATATTCCTATATGAAATTGCTCGAACAAGTGATACCAGACAATATCTAATCCAATGTGTGTTACAATATTGATTGATAGCGATACTAGAAATGTGGATTATATATGCTTGAGGTTTATATGCAATTTTGTCACTATTAAAAGAAATATTCATATATAAATTTCGTCAATGTACTTGATTTGTCACTGCTAAAAGAAAAAAATTATTCATATAGCAATTTTTAGAATTACATGAAATAGAGAGAAAATCGTTTATAACTTATGAAAAAAATAAAATGATGCTTGCCTTTTGACGTTAATATTCTCTATCTCACAAAATAAGGAGAAGAACTCGTGAATATCCCTCTCCGCCTTCCTCAGAAACGGCGGTGCCGGGGCGAACGCGGAGGTTTTCAAGGGACTACTGAAGGCCTTTCATGCCCTTTTCACTGCCATCTACTGGCACCACTACACAGTCAAGATTTCCTGTACATCATGCCAAGCCAAGCTGAGGCGAGCTACTGCTCTTCCTCCGATCTCCTATCTCTCTTGTTTTCAGAGGGAGGATCAATCATCACTAGATATCGATCTCTCGAGAGAGATCCATCCCTAGCGGTTAGATCCGATTGGATTGAAAGAGAAGAGGGAGAAATGAGGAGTAGAGAAATGGAAAGAGAAGAGGGAATTGCAATCAAACATAAATAGAAAGCAGAATAACAGTGTGATAGAAATAGTAAGTTTTTTCGGTTGAATTAGTTGGGGGACTGATTCGGAGATGATGGTTTGGGGGACTAGAACATTTCTCTATATAAAATAAATTGAATGAATTTAGATGTCTATGCGTTCAACTTTCATCTCTCAAAATAACGATGTCTCCATAGAATAATTAAAAAAAGTCAATAAACCCATTCATTTTTACATTTACTTTCAATAGTATCAAATAATTTCTTTTTAAATTTTTATAAAAGCTTATTTAAGTTTGTGCCATAATTAAGAGATCTTAAAGAAGAATAAATTAAATATCTTGAGACTTTTTTTTGCAAATATAAGGCTATTTAAACATGAAAAACTACAGAAAAGGGAGAATCAAAATTAAGGAGCTGGAGGCTAGGCCTGGAATCATCAAAGCTATGAGGTAACTCTTCTAACATGGAGGCTCGCCACAGAGTTTTACGGGTTTCATCTCTCTTTGTTTCTTATTTTTATTTTGCATGATTTTGTATTTTCTAGGGTCAATTTTTATATCTTTCGCATCTATGAGATGCTAGATTTTACTCTGGAATAATAGCTTGTTAACACGATGCACTACAAAAAAACGTGACTATGCACAGTTAGTATCGCTAATGATGCACTGTTCAGTGACCATGTTCGTAGATTTGACAACCGAAAACTTTATATATCATTGTCGTAGGTTTGTATATGCTTGCCAACCATCCAATTGAATACTGTTTAGGGTTATATTTTATTAGTAGTTCGCACATGAGTTCAGCTAACAGGCTTCATTTAGAACTTCAATAATATGTTTTCCGCTGGCAAACGACTAATTTAATATGTTCAAACGATTCTGCTTAATAGAGACGCGCTTCCTATGTCAAATCGGTTCAAACGACACATTTGGACTGTCCAAACCAATTTTCTTAATGAGAGCTTTGTTCCATATAAGTATTTTATATTTTCAAATTTATTAACTATCAAGTCAAGAGATAAAAATATAATAGATTTTGTGTGGATTTTAATACACTATTTTATTAAAATATCATATATAACTTTAAGCGCTTGACTTGATAATAAACAAACTCGAAAATATTACAATTTTATATGAAAAACGAAGCTCTCATTAAGGAGACCACTTTGAAAAGAAACCGAAAGCATATTGTTGAAGTTATAGAGGAAGTGTGTTTGTCGGACATCTGACACACATCAAGTATGTATATCGGTCTGTTCAAAATCATTTTCATTGTCGGCATTTAAATATTGATCATTGGAAAAAATATTTGAAATATTACAATAGTCTACTTCTATTTCAAACACGGTCCGGCCAAGGAGATTCACAAGGAAACTAGCTAATTCAATGAAACATCACTCAAGAGGAGTAAAGCTGAACACAACAGAGGATAAAAGCAAAAATTATTTCGTAATAACTATATAATCTTATTACAAAATGACTTTGGGCTCTTATATAGCCATATTTCTCTCTCTAAAAGTTATCTAACAATTAGTACCACTTCAACTACTTTTTATTCTCCCAAAATACTCTTAATTAACTTGCTAGACTCTAAAAAGACTCTCCTATAAACCATAGAATGAAGATGGATACAAACTTTTTGGCCGTATTAAAAACCCACTAAGAACTCAGAACTAACCAACTAATAACAAGCTGACTCAAAACAGATCAGTTCTCTTGGCACACCTATTTGACCATGATATGTTCAGAATCTGGACAAATGTATCACATAAACTTTGTAGAGCTTGTAGTCAGCTTTCCATAGAATTTTAGGATCACCTACAATGGAGTTCGTATGAGCCATAAATGACCAAAATACTGAAGCGTGTGAAACATTTGCGGATCTGTCACTCAGTGGCGGTTTTGGACCATAAACAGCCACTGCTAGATTAATTCTCTTTTGTCTAAGCAATTAATATTCTCTAGACCTGTTGAAGTGACCCATATGACATGTCACTGAACGATAAGGCCTATATGCTTCATGCGGGCGGTGTCAATTTGGACTAACAGTATTAATGTTTGTACCATATTGCTCACTTGATAATGAGATCCAATTCATTTGAACACTTAAAAAACAAAAATTAAATTAGTATGAACAAAATGTAACACATAAATAAAGAAAACGTCAAGACTAAATTTCATCTCATTCCATACAAGAAGGCCATCCAAACGCATCTGAAAAGTATAACTTCAGTTATTTCACAAATGTCATATATAGTTCATTCCGTTTCATAAACTTGAAGAAAAAAATAGGCTGGTTTCTACTACTTGGATCAATATTGATTCATCACAAACTTTAAATTGAATAAAATTTTCTTTCATAATGCTATCCTTATTTATTCTAGGTGTATGTTATGTTATGTACTATATATATATATATATATACTAGTATCGTGCCTGTGCGTTGCAACGGAAATATTTTATATGATTGAATAGAATATAAAGAGACCTTTTTGTTTGACATTCACACAAAATTAAGAAAATATATATTTAAATGAAAATAAAAGACACAAATGAGAAAAAATAAATATCCAAATAATAAATAACAATCAAAGAAACAACAACAAATGAAGGAAAAAAGATCAAACATAATATGAAAAAATTCTTGAAGTATCATTGCGATTTAATATCTAATTTTCTTTACAAGTAAGACAGGTTTTTAAACGATTTAGATGAGAAGTAATATGTAAATAAACAAAATTGAGAAATATATGATTAAATTATTCAAATAAGAATTTTCTCTACATATATATTTAGATTGGAAACAATAATGTATTTAGATCGGAAAGATATTATTGTTTCCATTAGCACAAGATTTGATATTTAAAAATACAAGTCTATAAAGGTTTTTTTAATATGGACCAGTTCAATCTACAATTTGAACTTAGAAATTGAAAATATGAATGTGAAGTATGTCTCGACTTTATCAAGTATCTTTGCCTATCTCTATATATTTCGGATTATAATTTCTGATTTAATAAGGTAAAATTGCGAGCTCTTGATTAGTAGAACTATTAAGTTAGATCTAAAATTGTTTATATAACCTATAGATGCATGTAATTTTGATGTTAGAAATATCAAAATCTATTAAATACATGTAAAATTAGTGTAGTAAATACATTTATATGTGCCAAAATAATGAGAAAAACTGCAATAATCTAAAGGTTTCTAGCGGAGCACTCTTTTCCTTTCTCAATCTCTCTTTAATTAAAAATATAACCCTATATTGAATTAAATTAAGATAGGCCACGAATAAGCAAACAAAATCAAGTTTACCATGCAAATATGAAGGAGTTCCCTTAAAATATCAAAATCTCTATCCATAAGAAGCATAAAGTTTTGCAAGTGGAGAGTTCTTCAACAAAGAAAGCAAACGATCAACATTAAGCAAAGAAAACACACATTCAACAAAAAGCACAGAAATAAATGAAACTGTCACATGTAGGTCTGAAAGTCCGATTGTTTGAAGTTTCAGTTTTGCAAGTTGGAATGGTGCACAGCTGATCCAACTCCCTGCTCGACATTATCTTTCGCGAAAAGAGCATTTTGAAAATATTTATAAAAATCATCACTTTCATTCCTCGAAGCTTCCGGAAAGCCTTTCATGTCGAACCTATCCTCCTGATACACGTCGAAGTTCTAATATTTAAATCAATATTGCTCCTTACAAACTTTAAATGGAATATAAATTTATTTTATAATGATTACCTTATAATTTTCGTGAGTAGCTAGAATGAATCTAATATTAAATAAATCTCGTAACTATTTTCGTAGTTTTTTTTTCTAGGTTGAACACATGCTCGAATTACAAACTTTAAATTAAATACAATTGCTTTCATAATACTCACCATATTTCTATGAGTAGAATGAATCTAATATTAAATATATCTTATAACTATTTTTTGTTCTTATTTCTTTTCTGAGTTGAACACTGCAAATTGGCAAAATAAATATTTTTTATTTTTTTCCCCTTTCCTTTCCTCTAATTATAAAAACTTGGAAAAAAATAGGCCGTGCTATTATTTGGAACAATATTGTTTCACTACAAATTTCAATTGAATACAATTTTCTTTCATAATGTCCCCACATTATATTTCTCAATAATTAGAAATCTAATATTAAATACATCTTACAACTATTTTTGGTAAAAATTTTTTCTAAGTTAAGTTGCGCACCGCAAATTGACTTATTTTTACCCTTTTATCGAATAATAAAAGCTTGAACATAATATGCTCATTCTAATATTTGAATCTATACTACTTCATTACAAACTTCAAATTGAATAAAATATTGTTGGAAAAAATACGTGTGTCGACAATCGTGTCGACAATTTCTATATACATTGTTACTCAATGTTTGATTTTGGTTTCAATCATGAGATAAATATGAATTTTATCGATGTATCTTACATACTTTATATAAATATAAATATAAAAATACAATGAATTTTAACACAATACGGACATCTAGCTATTTAAAATTATACCAGTAATATTTCAATCAACCATTTGAACTTTAAAAATAAAATATCTATATGAAGTAAAATATGTCATCTACAATATCAACTACCATTGTCTATTTCTATATATTTTGGATTAGTATGTGAGATCTAGTTAGATTTAAAATTGTTTATATAACCTATAGATGTATGTAATTTTGATGTTTGAAATAGTAATTGTAAAACATAGTGCAGTAAATGATGAATAAACTTAATTTGCCATTAAATTCATGACTGCGAAAGCTGAGAATTTTCTGATGTGACCAGTAACTCCGATTTGTCCATACTAACTGCCAAACCCGAAATCTGTTTGAAGACAGTTAGAAGGATCTTTAATGCCTGTGCTTGCCTTAATTCGGCTTTCATGAAGAACAAAGAATCGTCTGCATACAAAAGGCAAGGTCTCATTTCTATGAACGGCAATTGCCATTGACCTTGTTGAACCAATTTTTCCAACCATCTCGGGATAAAATCCACAGCCAATATAAATAAAAGAGGAGATAAAGGATCCCCTTGCCGCACTCCTCTCTTCAAATGGATTTTTTTTCCCAATAATCCATTAATTATTATTTGAGATGTACCCCTTAGCACACAGGTTTCCATCCAAGTAATCCATTTTGAAGGAAATCCAAGTCCTTTCAAAATCTTAATTAAAAATTTCCAGTTTAACGTGTCAAACGCCTTATGAATATCTGCTTTGAATAAGGCAATTGGGATTTTATTTTCCTTTGCTATCTGAATTGATTGTTGTGCATAAAGAAACCCCTCGGTAATTTGCCGCCCTTTCACAAAACCTGTTTGGTTGTCCTTAACCAAGTGTTGAATATGTGGCTGGAGTCTATTAGCCAAGATTTTAGACACCATTTTCTGTATCCCATGTAATAAACTAATAGGTCTAAAATCATGCGGCTTCTTTGCTTCCTCCTTCTTTGGAATTAAGACAATATATGAAGTGTTGAGAAAATCCAGATTTAATCCTTTTTCTAATGTTTCATTGATGACTCTGTGTATGTCAGGTATGAGAATATCTCGGAATTCTTTATAAAATTCACCCGTAAAGCCATCCGGACCCGGGCTTTTGTTAGAGGGCCAAGAGGTAATAACTGAAAGGATCTCCTCCATTGTCACCGGCTCGGTCAGTTCTTGCATATTATAATCAGCACTGTACAAATTACTCCAATTGATTTGCGGCATTTCCTCTGACTCACTTCCCATCAATTTTACATAAAAATCCCAGAAAATTTGTGCTTTAATTGCTTGGGCTTTATGCATCTGTCCCTCATGTTCAATTACATGAATTGTGTTTCCCCTTTTAGATGATGTAGCTAGTGAGTGAAAATACCTGGTATTGCGGTCTCCCTTCAATTCCCATTTTACCTTGGACCTTTGTTTCCATATCTCCTCTTCCAATACAGAAAGATGAACAAATCTCCTCTTGAGTGTGATATGTACCCATTTCTCCAGTTGTGTGACTCTTCTAACCTCTTGAACTTTACCAATCCAGTCCATAAAATTTCTGCAAATTAGGATATGTGCCTTGATGTTTCCAATTCTCTCTTTTGTCCAATTCTTTATCTGAGCTTGAAGAGTGTTGAACTTTGCATGAAGATCAGCAGGTGTAGTTGCCATATCCATATCCTGCCAGGTTTTCCTTACAAAATCCTTGAAGGGAGCTGATTGTAGCCAAATATTTTCGAATCTGAAAAAAATTGACCTTTTAAATTGTGTGGCAGCCGTATAGATCAAAGGTGTATGGTCAGAGGAAGTGTTTGCAACCGCCTCCTGTTTAGAATTCGGAAAGGAATCACTCCAGCTTGATGTTATTAGAAATCTATCCAAACGAGCCATGGTAGGATTCTCTCTTGTGTTTGACCAAGTAAAACTTCTTCCTCTCAAAGGCAGATCAATTAAATCCAACTCCAGCAGCAGGTCATTGAACTTTAATGATTCTCAGCTTACGCAACAGTTGATAGATGTATTGGGTTGTAAGAAAGGAACTTTTCCTTTCAATTACCTTGGTTTGCCACTGTCAAATAAGTCTCTTCCAAAAACGGCTTTCATTCCTTTAATTCAAAAGGTAAATAAGAGACTTCAAGGTTGGACTGCACAATACTTATCAATTGCGGGAAGATTGGTGTTAATCAATGCAGTGTTATCTTCAATTCCAACGTATTTCATGTCGGTCTTTAAGTTACCAGTATGGGTAATTCATGAGATAGACAAAACAAGAAGGAAATTTCTTTGGAAGAAAAATTCAACTGATGAAAGAGGGATACCACTGGCTAATTGGGATTTAGTGTGCACGCCAAAGGAAACGGGTGGCTTGGGGATAATGGACTTAAAAAGTTTCAATGAGGCCCTTCTAGCCAAGTGGTGTTGGTATTGGGCAAAACCGGATGCAAGGTTATGGAAATCTATTTTCATATCTTCTTTTGAGATGGAAAGACTAACAGATGTGCCTAATTGCAAGCTCTTCAATCAAACTTTAAAAACTGCACAAGCTGATTGTGAAAAATTCATGATAAGGATAGTAGGAGATGGCACAAGAACACGGTTCTGGGATAATAATTGGGGACATGGCTTCCTCAATACAAGATTTCCTATTCTGTTTGAAGCAGCAGTGGATAAAAATCTGACAGTACAACAGGCATACCACCAAAATTTTGAAAATTTATGTATCATAAGGACAATGGTACATCAAAGAGAGCTACTGGCACAATTGCAACAGCTACATAACATTTTAAGAAACCAGCCACCATTATCAGGAGCACTAGATGAAGTACAATGGACTCTGACAACAACAAAGAAGTTCTCCGTGAGATCAATGTATAGAGGTTTGAAAGGGGATGCTCATAATGCAAGTCGGATACACAAGGTTTGGAAAATGAAGGTGCCTCCAAGGATGAAGGTATTTGCTTGGTTAACTTATCATGAAAAAATCTTGACGGCGGAAAATTTGAAAAAAAGAGGATGGAGTCTACCGAGTATGTGTGTACTCTGTAGAGCTAATGAGGAAACAATCAAACACTTATTCTCCGAGTGTACTTTCTCATTAACTGTTTATACAGTTCTTACTGGTATATTTCAATTACCAGTAAGAAATTGGCGGGATGAATTTGATGAAGATTGCGCACATAAATGGGTGGTAAAAGAACATAGAGAGGTTAAATCTAAAGAGGTCCTTCTATAAGCCATGTTCATTTGTTGGAGAGAGCGATGTGCTAGAATCTTTAGAGATCAGATTAAAGAAGTACATGAGCTAGTTGAAGAGGTTCAGGAGCAATGGCGGTTTCTACATTAGGAGTACAAGAGCTAATGGAAGAGGAGCAAGATCAATGGAGATTTCTTCATTAATTGAGGGAGGACAGTGGAGATTTCAAGAGGAAAATGGGATACTGGTACGAGATCAGGGATACTGGTACACAATTCGGTTACTGGTACAAAGACCGGTACAAAATTTGACTACTGGTACGACAATGGAAGAAGGAAGTTTTGTGAAATTGGGTGCAGCAAGGTATGCTGTATTCATAGAAGAACAATGTGGAATTGAAAAACAAGGCATCTCTACTCACTGACAAGAAGTCTTGCAATTTTTACAGTTTCAACCCTGGTTTTAGTCAATTTTATTTTTCCTTTTTATGTCTTATTTTGTAGTTCTTCTGTTTTTATTTCTGTTTTTCATTTGGTTTTCTTTATATTCAACGAAGTTGAATAACATCGAGCTTTTGTAACCGGTTTCATGTTGAAACCCCTTTATGATCAATAAAACAAATAAGGACTAGATCCTTATTTTTCCTCAAAAAAAAAAAAATTCATGACTGCATAGTGGAGAGATTCTGAGGCAGATTAATGAGCGAATTTGAAAGGACAATTATAGATCATTCTGGGCAAATAAGGAGTCTATTTGACGTTTCTTGCAGTCTAGTTTATGATGTTCAAGTTTCAAGTTGTTTGGAGTTCCCTATAATAAGTTATTGCAGTTTTAGTAACCAGGGGTTAGAATTAAGGGTTGTTGTTTAGAATTGTGTTTTTCATTTATTTTGTGTACGAGTTTTAAGAGTTTTCTTTAATGTTTAAGAGTATATAAATTGAGTTGTGTCCTATGAAGATTGTAAGAGAAGAACATTTGTTTAAGAGTTAATAGAAAGATATTGTGTTCTTGTTTTCTCTTCCTCCAATAGCATTCTATTTGATCAGTAAATACTTATATATGTACCAAAATAATGAATTAAATAATGAGAAAAACTGAAAGAATCTAAAGGTTTCCAGCTGAACCACCTTTTTTCCTTTCTCATTCTCTCTTTAACTAAAAATATTACCTTTGAACATTTAATTAAATTAAGGTAGGCCATGAATAACCCAACAAATACAAGTCTACCATGCATATTTTCCATATATAAAGTTCCCTTAAAATATCCAAATCTCTATCCATAACAAGCATAAAAGTTTTGCAAGTGGAGAGTTCTTCAGGAACAAAAGGCAAAGAAAGCAAACAATCAACAATAAGCAACAAAAGCAAACATTTAACAAAAATCAAAGAAATAAATGAAACTGAAACTTGTAGGTCTAAAGGTCCGATGGTTTGAAGGCCCGGTTTGGGAAGTTGGAATGGTGCATTGCTGAACCAACTCCCTGCTCGACATTGTCTTCCCAGAAAAAAGGATCCTGTTCAAAAATGCTATCAAAAAAATCATAGTTTTGATTGCTTGAAGCTTCCGAAAGGCCTTTCATTTTGGAGTTGTTGTTTGTATTTCCATTCTTATTTCCATTGATTCCTCCAATGTTTTGTAGTATGTCGTCTATCATGTCGCTCTCCTTTAAAACAACGTTCTCCCTACACATCATTTATGCAAACATATTATTTATTTATTTTATTTTTGTTACGAATTTGGAAAATTTTAGAGAAAAATTTGATTTGTCATCTTACGTGAGAGAGATCGAACCAGCAGGTTGATCAATTATTGTTTGATCTATTCCATCCATCGAGTTGATCCATAAATCTTGTGCAACATTTATTGTAGTGTTGTATGGATTGTTGAACTCAGGGGTATCCTTGTTGCCATAATAGTTACTACAAATGAAATGATATATATTGGCACAGTCCTCGTAAGCTAATATATGACATGGGTATGTAATTCAGATATAACACAACTCACCTTTGAGGTGGCATCGGATTATGTGGTACCATTATTTGCTG